>JAGKPW010002390.1:0-622121 GCA_019926035.1 Melaleuca alternifolia
AAAAAGTGAATAATTTTGGTTGGATGATGAAGGAATACGGTGCATGCGAAAGGGACAATGTATGTTTCGGTGTGGTTGAATGCTTAACGAGTTTGTATCGTTGGTGTTGAGTAAACCAATCTAATTATTGTCCAGCAGTGCGGCAAACAAACCAAAGCAACACATCATATAACTATATATACGCTCAAAAGTTTTGTAATTAGCAGTCAATAAGTCAATTTTGTCTGGTACAGAGTTCCCCATAATGGATTTCAATCAATTTCATCTATAAGTTCCTAAATACTTATGAATTCTGCAGTTTCCTTAGTACATACCGATTGTCCTCCCTTCATACCTAGATACACATTTGTAATTCAAGGTCATCACTTTTGTCAACCTTTAAGGATTAAAACTAAACATGAGGGTTATTGCCAATTCCTGACTTTTTCCTACTTTCCACTAGAAAGCGACAGACAGAGATCCCATGCTTCACCAGCACGATAATTGCCAGGATGACAAATATAAACAGCATCTTGTCTAACTCAATGGTGTTCAACTTGTAAAGAAATCCACTCGCCAAATATGAAACTCATGCTGTGGTTTCCTGCCCACCACCGTTGAATAACCATGATTGGACTTTGGCTGCCTCTTCCTCCTCATGCGCAGGCTTCTTCGTTTTAGCCAGTAGGTCGTTTACCATCGCTGGTTTAGCAGGAGCATCTACCGTGACCAGTTCAGCGGGAGGGACATTACTTACCGCACCATTATTCTTTGGGAAGAGAAATGTACGACTCCTTTCTCCTATTGCCACCGTCATCGCCACCTCCTCGTCTACAGCTGCACCAGGATTAGCCTGCAGCCTTCCTAACCATGTCAGCATTAAACAAGTTCAAAAGCAAACTAAACGCTATTGATAAACAAAATAAAAGTCCCGATCGTTGTTTACTTGGAAAATGAAAAAAATCTACTAGCGAAACTCCACATTGTACTAACAAAGAAGAATGGTCACTGCAACGAAGAAGTATAAACGAAGAATGAGGAAAATGGCAGTCTTGCTCTTTCTTACACTGAACGAAGAAGAAGAAGAAGAATGAAGAAGATAGTTAAAATGTGAAAAACGAACAATAACGTCGAAAAAGGGCAGTCTTGCTCTTTCTTACACTGAATATCAGAGAATGAACGAAGAGCGAAGAACAATGAAGAAAATAGTTAGAATGTGAAAAACGAACAAGAACGTCGGAAAAGGGCAGTCTTGCTCTTTCTTACTATGAACGGGAAGGGTTTTATATATATTTCTTTTGAATTTTTTTGCGGGGTGTTAAAATTGGATTTTCTCCCGGGTGAGGAGATGGAGAGTGAGGTTACCACTATCGCCATCGTTCATAATAATGATGGGTTGGAAACCAAGATTAGGACTTCAAAAGTGGCAAGTGGGGTGCTTTATAAGATGAATTGTATTGGGTTGGGAAAAATGATGCTAATATTCGCCATGTTGGCAATTACTTTGTTGGGGAAGCACGTGGTGTCTATCTTTCGCCTTTTTATAGGTCTATTTGAGTAGTGACAACAAGTGTACATGAAATGGCTCTATTTTGAGAATGGATAGGATGTCGCTTATGGAATAGGAGACTGCTTTTGTCAACATTAAACTCACCAAATGAACGATTTCCTTCTCGAGATATTTGGTTCTCCTTTTGCTTGTCTCAAATTCGATCATTCTTCACAATTTGTTTGTGTTTGTTCATCTGGCATGCTGCTTCATAAAGCATTTTTTTTCGAGAATTATCTATCTCACGTGCGATTCATCAATGCCGGTGGACTAGATAATGAAGGAGGGAAGAAAAAGTGAATAATTTTGGTTGGATGATAAAGGAATACCGAGCATGCGAAAGGGACAATGTATGTTTCGGTGTGGTTGAATGCTTAACGAGTTTGTATCGTTGGTGTTGAGTAGACCAATCTATTTATTGTCCAGCAATGCGACAAACAAACCAAAGCAACGCATCAGATAACTATACATACGCTCAAAAAGTTTTGTAATTAGCAATCAATAAGTCAATTTTGTCTGGTACAGAGTTCGCCATAATGGATTTTAACCAATTTCATCTATAAGTTCCTGAATACTTGTGAAATCTGCAGTTTCCTTAGTACATACTGATTGTCTTCCCTTCATACCTAGATACACATCTGTAATTCAAGATCATCACCTTTGTCAACCCTTAAGGATTAAAACTAAACAGGAGGGTTATTGTCAATTCCTAACTTTTTCCTACTTCCCACTAGAAAGCGACAGATAGAGACCCCATACTTAGCCAGCACGATAATTGCCAGGATGACAACTATAAACAACATATTGTCCAACTCAATGGTGTTCAACTTGTAAAGAAATCTACTCGCCAAATATGAAACTCCAGCTGTGGTTTCCAGCCCACCGCCGTTGAATAACCATGATTGGACTTTGGCTGCCTCCTCCTCCTTATGCGCCGGCTTCTCCGTTTTAGCAGGTGGGTCGTTTACCATGGCCGGTTCAGCAAGAGTGTCTACCGTGACCGGTTCAGCGGGAGGGACATTACCTGCTACACTATCATTCTTGGGGAAGAGAAACGTACGACTCCTTCCTCCTATTGCCACTGTCACCGCCATTTTTTCGTCTACAGCTGCATCAGGATCAGCCTGTAGCCCTACCTCACCTTGTCAGCATTAAACAAGTTCATAAGCAAACTAAACGTTGTTGATAAACAAAATAAAACGCCCGATCGTTGTTTACCTGGGAAATGAACAAATCTACTTACAAAACTCCACATTGTACTAACAAAGAAGAATGGTCACTGCAATGAAGAAGTATGAACGAAGAATGAGGAAAAGGGCAGTCTTGCTCTTTCTTACACTGGATGAAGAATGATTGGAGAAGAAGAAGAATGAAGAAGATAGTTAGAATGTGAAAAACGAACAATAACGTCGAAAAAGGGCAGTCTTGCTCTTTCTTACATTGAACGTCGGAGAATGAACGAAGAGCGAAGAATAATGAAGAAAATAGTTAGAATGTGAAAAACGAACAAGAACATCGGGAAAGGGCAGTCTTGCTCTTTCTTACTCTGAACGGGAAGGGTTTTATATATATTTCTTTTGGGTTTTTTTGCGGGGTGTTAAAATTGGATTTTTTGGGTAAGGAATTAAAATTGGATTTTTCTTTTGTGCCTAAGGTAAAAAAGATAGTTAGAATATATTAATTTAAAAAAAGTCTTTATTGCTAATAAAAATAAATCTATCTTTTTTCACTGTGGTTTATAATTTTTCGGATTGAAAAATGAGTCCGTTCCTATCAATAACCTTAGCATTTACTTTTGTTTGAAAAAAAAAATGAGGGTTAAAGCTCAAAAACTAATTCTGATTTCTTTCTCCCGGTGGTGAAGAAAAGGCTTATCAAGTTGGTCAAGGACCATGCAAGGACTTTGCAAAATATCATCGACACTCCACGTAACAAAAGCATTCAACACAATTGGGGCTTTGACGATTCTATCTTATTGTAATCGTGTTTGTACTCTTTTCTTTGTTTTGCATTTAGTCCTCACCTCTTGAGAACCATGGTACTCTTTCAAGGAGAAAACCACCATCTCCGCCGGCCGCGGAGAGATGACTGATCGATTGTTGCGGCGGCGGCGGTCAAATGCCACTCATGTTACGGTGATGGCTGAATTCCGCAGCCTATATGCGAAAGAATAGTTCGCTCTGTGCTCACTACGTGGCTACGTCTTATTCTGATAAGGAAACAAGCAAAAAATTTAACGCCTTGAATTCCATCACAGCCTAAATCTAACTCAGGACAAGAATTCTTTTTTTAAAAAAAATCACCGGAATTTGTTTCTTCAACAAAATACTTTTCATCATATTAAGTTTTTATTATACCAAAACAAGTTTTGTGGCTATTTTAGACATGAAATATTATAATTAAATAGGAGAATCAATAACTTCATTTCAAACCCAAACAAACGTACACAAATTGTATGTAGGAATTTGATTCACAACAATGTTTGAGAATGTAAATATGCAACTCCATAGTATAATCAACCATGAGACACCCCAAAAGTACAATAAAGATACATGTTGAAATTTAATTGACGACATGGATCTTAAAATTGCAATTAAGAAATATTTTGATGATGCGATTTGAAAATCATAACCATAATGCACAATTTAAAAGGTAATATATTTGTTAAATTGTATGCGAGAGCCTTCAATAGTTGAGCACTTGTGTTTATAATGTTTACAACATAACCGCTCGAAAGCAGTTCTTATGTCATTTTAGCCATGTTTCCATATTGTCGAGAATCTCACATATATGCTCTCGTGTCATGATTTTAGTTCTTTTGTCATTTTAGCCATATTTCCATATCGTTGAGAATCTCACACATATGCTCTCGTGTCATGATTTTAGTTTCAAGTGGTTATTCCTTTAAAGCCGCGCCTCTATTTTTTGGCATCGTTGAGTTAGCTTTATTCATCCTCCACTCAATTTGTTGCTCTATCTATGAGTACATTCAAATCAGAATGTTTATACCTGTTGTTGACACCTAATTTTTGTCAATATGGTAATTTATTTTTGGTTTAGTTGTTGATAAAATTGTTATTAGTTAGAAATTAGAAGTTTCTTTCATTTTAAAAAAAAAATCAATAAATATTGAAAAAAAAAATGAATGAAAGGGATCACAGGCCAGGCTGAGCACGGCCGTCAGTACCTGATCGCGCGGGCTTTCCTTTTTCCTCTTTCTGCCCACACAACACTCTCACAAGGCCCGTTTGATTGTCCCCAGCCCACGTTGGATTCTTTCTCCCGCCCAGTCGCTTCGAACAACAGAGATGGCCTACCTGCACACGTTAAGTCAGAGAGCAGAAAGGGAGAAGGGACAGAACATAAAGCAAAGAAAGAAGCAGAAAAAAAGAGGAGATGTTCGCTCATGGAAGAAAGGAAGCACAGATGGCTCGACACTCTGAGTTGGGGACTCGGATCCATCTTGTCGAGTGAGGTCGATCATTCTAAAATAACCCCGGAAGTTCAGACTCTCATGGCCGATCAACGAGAAGGTGAAGAACCTGCGTTACAAGAACCTGCGCTCGCTCCCATCTCGATCGTTCCTCTGTTTTGCTGAACGTGTCCGAAAGCCACATCTCGCCAGACGACGACTTCGAGTTCCCTACCACGAGCAATGTCGACAACAATGAGGACATGGACGTGGACGACGTCCTCGGTGAGCCCCGTCCTTGAAGTCCTCGCGAAGGGAGAGGAAGGCGAGGCACAAAGAAAAAAGGGGAAAGTGGTCTTCTTCTTCGGGTTACTTTGGTTCTTCTCTGAAAAAGGCGACGCCAAACCAAAAAAAAAAAACACAGAAGAGAGAGAGAGACTTTTTGGACAGAAAACAAAGGGGTCTGGGCGCAAAGAGGGGGCTTCGGGCAAAGCGGGGAAAGAAATAGAAGAATAAAAAAGATAGAGGGAGAGGAGGGGAAACGAAGAAGAAGGAGGGAAATGTAGCAAAACAGAGAAAAACCAGCGGCTTTGAGAAAAAAAAAAAAGAAGCACAACAGAAGGGGCAAAGAGATCATGGGGGACGAGGATTTCGTCGAGCAACCAGCAAAAGAGAAGTCAAAGGCAGACCAGCCGTACCCGCTTGAGCACTCGTGAACCTTCTGGTTCGATTCCCCGTCCGCAAAATCGAAGCAGGTCGTTTGGGGGGCCTCCATGCGCTCGATCTATACTTTCTCCACCGTCGAAGAATTCTGGAGGTGAGTTTTCATGTTTCTCTCTTCAATTGGGTCCTGTTCTAGCGTAGATTTGAGTTGTGCTTAGGTTGTTATCTTGTTTGGGCAGGTTGTTATCGTCGTGTTAAGGTCGATGGATTTGATGTTGTTCTATTTTTGTTCCTGCTAGATGTAAAATTTAATCTTTTGGGAGTCTTTTTTTAGTTGTTTTGCCATCGTGGTTTTGAGGAGTATCTGAAAAGAGCTGCGGTAGATCCTAGTTCAAGTTTTGAGCGATGGGTGTTGATGTCTATATTTAGTTGAGTTAGATTATTAGTCCAAAGAATTCTGGAATTAATAAGTTGGATTTCAGCTTTTTTGTTAGCTTTTGAAAAAGAACATAATGATGCTTGGCTTGATGTTGAAGAGAGAAATCTTGTTCTCCGGTGGGCGACATGAATCAAGGTTTTAGGTCTTATGAAGCTAAGAATGGGTCATTGATGGTTTCCCAGTATTCTTGTCCCTTTTGTTGAGCTGGATCGTAGTGGTGCGTTCATTATATGTAAGTTTTTAGCCAAATGCTTGAGGGACATTGCAGAGGCTTGACTGTGTTGTTCATGATTCATTCTCTCGGCTTTCCTTTCTCCCTTCTAGCAAGTTGTATTTATCGGAGTGTTGTTGAAGCTTGCAAGTTCAGAGTTTAACCAGGGGAAATTATTACCAGATTGTAGCTGTTAACGACAATGAATTAGAAAAGGGGCGATTCAGTTTTTTTCTTATCTTTTTTTTCCTTTTGAAGTTAGTAGTGTGGATCGGATAAACATAATTTCTTAATGATGTTTTTGCAGTTTATTTACTGGAAAAAGTTAAGCCTTTGTGTATGTTAATGTTTTAGCTTCTTTGAGATTTCAACTATTCAGTAGAAGTTTATTTTACTAGCTCCTATATATTCTTGTCTTGTGCGAAAAGGTCTTTGGTGGTTAAAAATTGGAGATTGTAAACCTGAAATTGACTCTTGATTTTATGAATTATAAGATCACTGCTTGTTAGTCATTGATATTGTCCTTCATAGGCTTTTTCCAGCAATTTCGTTAGGTTAAGGCTTCAAACTTCATTGTCAATACCTTTTTCTTGAGTGATATAGGTAATTGATGCAGGACATGAGTTGGACTCTGTATTGTTTGTGAAGCGAAAATACTATGCAAGGATGCTTTATGAGCTTTGCTGGAAGTTTGAATTTGACCCATAGTTTTGATGTTGAAATAGCTTCATCGCTAATTCTTTTGCGGTCAACTCTACATAGATGTGGAGGTAAAGTTGGGCTTTTGTCTAAAGGCAGTTGCAATCAATGAAATTTGCATGTGTCCCTCTTTTTAATTATGCTCTTTTGTCATACTTCCACCGTTGCCTCTATAATGCAAATGGAGGCTTCATTATGTTGATTTTAATCTTATGGATCAATCTAATGGATTTACCTTCCAACCATGCTTTCAGTTTGTTTAATTACATACATCATCCAAACAAGTTAGCTGTTGGAATAGATTTTTATTCCTTTAAAAAACAAAATCAAGGCCTATTGGAATAAGTCTCACGGTAATGGCAAGGAGGTGGCCTGAAAGGAGACGAGTTCATTAGGCCGATGTCCATTCCGGTCTTAGTCTGTAGAGGTTTATAAAGAAACTTTGTATTCTTAATTACCCGACGAGTTGTGGGTTTTTAAATTCTCGTAGTCGCATTCAATTGTTCGAGTGTTTATTTACCGCATCGCACTTCAATACTTTGAGTGTTTACACTTTAGCATTGCCATTTAATATCACGTGATAATTTCTGTTCTAAATTTATTTGACATTAGTTTAGAATGGTATAAAAGTAATCTTGCAAGAATGATTGCATGAACACTTAGTGATTGGGGATGACCTTTAGGGTTTAAATGATGAGCAAGACGCATGATCACTTTAGATTAAACAACAAGCTAGTTAGGTACCGAAAGGGCGATAATAGAAATATTAGCGTAAACAAGTCCCTGAACTTTAGAATCTCTGGTTCTGTAGGGATTGAGACTGACACTCTCGCGTCTCGATCGGTTTCTAGCCGACCCCAATAGGCTAGTGGCGACTCCTAAAATTATTCAGATTGTTAAATAACCTTTAAAATTAGAACGCCTAAACGTCACGCGAGGTATGGACTTGGGAGAGCCTATGCTCGGCTCGTCAGATTATGATTGGACGTTGCTTTTAAGGCTTCTTTTGAAAATACTGATTCGGGTCTCTTTACGAGCGATACTTCTAAATCTACTTAGTGCCAATCCCCCTCATCGGACCAGGTTTGGGTAGGTCGCAACACCTGTTTATTGGCACCTCCCAGACATCTGATCTTCATCAAGTGTCTCAATTGGTAACTTGTCGCTCTTTTTGACTGGTGTTTTCACCAACTAATTATGTTATGAAAATCATTGTCTCAATTGCTATGTTATATCAACAGTTGATCCATGATTACCGATGTATATTAATATCAAAAACTATTTCAGCCGCTAACAATGGCGCATGTATCTAGCATTGATAATTATTTATCTTCTAGCCACATGTATGCTCATATCGACAACTTAGTTAAATTTTATGCAAACATATGCTCCTTTTTAAAAGGATTAATCATTTAAATATTCGAAAGCATACAAGTCTCTATTACTCGGAGAGCGCCAGGGTGCATATTTGTACTATATAACTGCCCTGTAATGTTTTGACACGTTACTTTAATAAATATAATTTAAAAAATCGTCATTATTTATATGTTATCTTTATTTATCAGCCCCCGCTGTATAGGCACTTGGTTTCGAAAAGTGTAAAATTGGTCAAGATATGATTTTTATCCCTATTCCTTTTTCTTCTTCAACCTTAAACCCTAGCGTCCTTCCAATTTAAGTCCTTGACTTCAAGTTTGTGCAAAACGTTATCCTAGGCAGCATGTAAAATAGATGTGTCTCACATGACAAGAGAGATACTAGTACTGGTAGTACTAGTGTCCAAATTGCATGGAAGTTTGGTCAAGGTAATCCTTGTTCGGATAATCATAATTAATGAACAATGTTTTTGCTTAATTGGGCGTGTTGAATTATGTGATATTATCACTGATTTACAATCTTTGTTTAAGCATATGTCACAACTTATGGTGGCTAGAGGCATGAAGTTGCATCTTTATGAAAAAACTAGTTCGAAGACTTACTTTTAGGATAATTGTCGCAACCTTTCCTTATGAGAGAAAACAAATTGACTTTCTCCCAAATTCCTATCAATCCACAACTTTAATTCAAGTTCTTAATATGCAAATCACTTTTACTTTGGAATTGTCACCAATCTAATTTTGGTTGGTCGATTAAGAACCTAAGTAAAGTGCGAAAGAATACATTACCATTAAGAACCGAAGATTATGAATATAGGTACTTAAATTACAGTAGAGTTCTCTAATGCCATTTCAGCACCTATTTCCTTTTCATTTTCAAAAAAAAAAAATTCAAGCAACTTGGATTAATGCTAAACATATCTATTAACGTGCAATGGGTGATCATGCACATGAGCAAATAATAAAATAACACTCCATAATAATAATAAAAATTAAATTGCTAGAACATTGAAATGAGTTAAGTACCTCAATGCGAGCTAAGCATATTAATTAATTTTCCAAATATTTGCAAAGTATTTATCAAAAAGAAATGCAATGTCTACCCTAACATGATGATGAGCTAATCAACAACTCTGCTAATTTTCTTTTTTCCTTTTTTGGTTATCTCTTTATCAAATTTAAACTATATGCAGTGCATGTATTGGAAATCTATGCTAAATTATGTATGATTGACCTAATTCTAACACGGCATACAATTTTAATTAGATGACCTGGTCCCTAAATGACATAAAATTGAGTACTATTGATACTTATACTTTGGTGTCGCGTTTAGAAATTCATTACATGGAAAATTATGGATCGATCCCAACCCCCAGACAAAAAAGAATGTTAATATAATCGCATATTAGCATCAGTTCACATTTGCACCGTAAGCATTAGTAACATCTAATAGAAATAAATCAAAGTAAATCGCATTCTAGTCGGTTCGAGAAGGCATTCGAATTGGTTCGGTTGCATTGAGATCGACCCAACATACTTGAATATTCAAGACCCAACCCAGTTTGTTTCCCTTTTGCATGGTTGGAATTCTCCGCACTTGAGAGTGAGAATGCACGGTTTGGCAATATGTTCAATCCTGCATGCGTCATATATCCTCACGGCTGGACATTAGGGAATGCTTAGGATGCAAATATTTGGCCAGATGAATAACCAATGAGCAGGCCATGTGCCTATATTGCTGATTTCGCCGACCAAATAAAAGAAGAAAAGAAAGGAAATCAAGGCTATAGAATCTTACCTCGCCAGCTATTCACCTTCCGTTCTTCCATGATATTGAAATTTTAGCTACAACCATGATCGTTTGAAGGAAAGAATAAGACACAATAAAGGAAAATGGTGGAATGAATCTGGTTATTTAAAGGGGACACATTCACGGAGGTGCGCACAAGGTAATCTTTAGTGAATATATGGTTATTTTAAATTCGCATGCGGCTTTTTGTCTCGTTGTGTTCGCGAGAGGAAGACGTCAAGTCCAAGGTGGAAAGAAACATTTTTTATTTTTCATTTTGGGTCGGAATAATGCATTTAACATTTCGAGTTCATTTCCTGGACGAACATTCTCTTGTTCGTTTTAGAGCTCCGTTACCCTCCGTTTCTCTTCAAGATTTTCGCAACCGAAATAACAATTTGCACTTCGTATATTGGAAGCCCAAGCAGAAAAAGAAAAATAAAGAGAAATAAAAGAAAATCACTAGAAACATGGTTTCGCTTTCATTCACCCACAAAATGAAAACCAAAAAAAGGAAGAAAGAAGAAAGCCATAGCGTCAACTGCGGGTGCAGCCCCCGATTTGACAGAGAGTAAAAAGGCTATGCTTTAATTAAGCGGTGAGCAAACATGAGATACAAGGCACATAGCCCTACCCTTTTACGAGCTCAAGGAAGCTGAAAATCGGTGCTACAAATGCAAACCGCAACTCACTTCGGATTGGGAGCCACTCAGATGATTCGTCTTAAATCAAAATTTGCATAACTTGATTACTACAGTGTCGCGATTATTCCGAAGGTGCACCACCTAAGGTTTGGCTAATGGATTGCTAAGTCAAACCTAGCTCAAGCTCTCCCAAACTCATACCAATTCGCAACTTAGGTTGAAGTTCTTAACATGCAAGATTAATTTCAAACAGAGTCTCCATTAATCTATTTACAGTGGGTAGATTAGAAACCCATGCAAAGTACCGGGAGTTGTACTTTGAGATTATGAATTCGAGGACTCGAGTACCTATTTCTTTCTATTTTCATAAAATATTTTGCAGGCAGCTTTAATTGATTTTAACTTTATTCTCTAACATGCACGGTGATTACGCGGGTGAGCAAACGGTTATTTAAAAGCTCAAAAAAATAGAACAATAAACAAAGCAATAAACAAAGATGAAGCAAATCAACAAAAAGATTTTTTTTGGGGTTTTTTTTATGTATATGCAATGTATGTAATGAAAAACTAATCATATTGCAACTATCTTAATGCAACCCTAAATGCAATTTTTATGAATTTCGAAATTATTAAATGAAACTAATTATCTATAGTTAGATGACATCTAATTTAAACTAGGAACTAAACTACGTTTATCCCTAATTTAAACTAAAATCTTATCTCAACTACGGATAATATTCTAGAATGCACAAAAAATCTAACTCTAAATGAAACATAACCTAACATGCTTTGAAATATGCAAATCCTAAGTTAACCTAGATTTCATGACATGATATTTAACTAAATTAATTAAATGACATGCAAAAAGATATTTTTTAAGACATTTTCTTATTTATCTAATGAAATTCGAAATTAATTAAACTAATTAATTATGAAAACCTAACCTAACATGATTCCTAGGTTTCTAAATGCATTAATATGATATGGATTTTTATGCAGTTCCTAAATGACATGAGATTTGACGTACATAATCTAAATGTTATGCAACAACTAAATAATGCAAACTAAAATGGAAATAAAATCATGCTATGACGTGCATATGAGTTTCTTTTTTTGGATTTTAAATAAAACGGAAAAACTTAATTTAACCATGCAATAACTAAAATGTAATCTAATCATGCGATGAAAAATTACCTAATACGTGATTTAATCTAAACATGAAAATGCAATTCAATATAAACATGGAATGCAATTTCTTGATATTTTTTATTAGTGAAAACACATCACATAAAACAAGACTTCATCAAATGGAAATAATATCTAAGCTCAACAAAGAATTTTGCAAATAGAATTGATAAATTGATCTTAAGCCTTAAAGATCAAAATATCAATTTTATTCCCGCGCAATTAATTATTCCATCTAAAGCCTTATAGACAAAATAAATAAAAAATCGATATTGCGGTTGCGAATTGGAAGATTAATTTCAATTGATAAACTTATTACCTAAAACAAGCAAATTAGACCAAAAATGACATAAAGAAGTAAACAAATTAATATAATAAAAGACTTTCTATTGCAGAAAAAACATTTTTTTATTTTTTATTTATCGAAATATTATAAACAAATAAAATAATCATGAAAATAAAAGAAAACCGGACCAGGCCCTGAACCGACCCGGCCATCACCTCGGCCGAGAGGGCCTTGGGCCAGGCAACACACGCCCGGCCCAACCTTCTCCTTCCTCCCCTCCCTCCTTTTCGTTTCTCGCAGGCCTGTTCGGTCCATGCACCTGCCTCGGCCCAACTTTCACGCGAAGCAGCACAATCCAGCTCTATTCTGCGCGTGAGTCGCCGGCCTTGCGCAGCACATGGGCCGTCCAGCTCTTCACGGCCCAGTTCGTCCGCGATCCAGCTCCTCACGCCCGCGGGTCTTCTCCCTGCAAATATTCTGCGAGCGTTTTGCTCGCAGAGGCCTCGCACTTCACGGCCTCACTGTGGAAATCAACTCGGCGACACTAAGGAAGGATAGAGGGCGCGACCAACTTACCAACGACACCACAACGCGCGAGCCAACAGCAAAGACTATGCAGCAAATAGTGAAATCCAAGCGGATTCACTCACACACACAAATTATCAAATAGATGAGGTGCAGTGAGGAATTGAGTTATTAGACTAAAATAATGCAAGATCTAAACCCAAAGTGCATCAATGATCAACAAAAACAACCACAAAAACAAGAATCAAGCGAAATAGAAACCTAAAAATCAACCGGCTCAAAATCCATATCGATCGGCTTCCAAGAACGACGCAGCAAAATCAAACAACAGAAAGAATGACAGGGAGGGGAAAACAACAAGAAACTCCCCACGTGGCACGAGAACGACGGAGGGGAGTGCGCTCCAGCAGACTCGAGCCAAACTCTCATTCATCCGCGAAGACCCCCCCGGCCACGATCACGAGGCAAGCTTTAACCGAACGGACATGCCGACGATGGCCACTCACCGACGAGAACAAAGAACGAGCGTTGATGTCGGGACCGAGCTTGCCGGCGTTGAAGTTCGAACGGGGCTGCTCTCTCTCGCCTCTCTCTCTCGGTCTATCTTTCTCTGTGTGTGTGTCTCTCTCTCTGGAACTCTCTCGGTCTCTCTCTGTTTTCTTTAGCCGAATAAAGCCTTCCTCTGTGTGTGTCCCCCTTTGCAGATTCACGGACCACCTTTTATGCTGGAAAGTAGAAATTTTCATACGAAGATAGTTCTTTAACTCGAAAAACAAGAAGAAAAACTCATACTCTAACAAAAACAGCAGAAATAGCAAAGAAAAAAAAAATACAAAAACCAGAGAGCTTTTCTAGATCTTCATTCATAGCTTCATTCGGTACTCTGGCTCGGGGACTCAAAGTAATAGCATAAAAGGAATCGGAGGCGATGGCGGGGACGAGGTCGGCCAGAGCTTGCGACCCAATGGCATGGCTCTTCATTCGGTACCCGGCTGCGGGGGTGCTAGCGGGGTGCTGCGGGGGTTGAAGTCGTTGAGGGGATTGCTCCGTGGGTGCGCGGGGGGCGGCTGGGGGGGTTGCTGCGGGGGTTGGTGGGTTCGGGTTTTCGGCGCAAGGCGCCTCCGGGAAGGCGGCTGCTGGTGTCGCTGCGGAAGGATGCCGTGTTGTCGTTGCAGAATTGTTGAATGGACAGGATAGCTCTTGACTTGACTATATCTTCGTGGTACGCCGTTGCAGCGAGTGCGCCGACAAATGGGCCAAACCAGAAGAGCCACTGCCCAAACCACGGTCAGCAAAGCAAGAATGTGTTACTCATCATTCAAGAAAGAGAGACAAACCAGAAGAGCCACTGCCCAAACGACGGTCAGAAAAGCAAGAAGGGGTTATTCATCATTCAAGAAAGAGAGAACCTGGTCATCCCAGACTTTACGGTTGTTGCAGATCACAGCAGCACCAAAGCTCCTAGCCGGGTTGATGCCGGCGCCGGTGATGGGAATGACGGCCAAATGGACCGTGAAAACCGCAAAAGCAGCGGAAAATGGTGCCAAAGCCTACAAACTCATCTCATTAGAAAAGTCACGACTCGATTATCTCAGTCACGAATAGATTATCTCATCAGTAATACATACCTTCTCTGCATCAACGGTGGATAACACCACCACAAAAGTGCCGATTACCTCGGCAAGCAAGGCGCCGCCAATGCTGTAGCCCACACCGATGAAGTTGGCACCACCTCCGAGCGAGCTGTAGTAGGGCTTCATGGTTACCTTCACCAACCCCACGCCGCATGTAGCGCCCAAGCACTGGGCGACCGTAAACACCACTGCCCTATTCAGGCTGGCCTTCTTCCGCATAAGCAGCGCGAACATTACGGCTGGGTTGCCGAACCCACCTGTGTCGAAACAACAAAAACATTACAGAAAACACGTGAGAGCCATACAAACAGAAAGAACGCCTCAAGGAAAAACCAGAGAGAACGTACCGGATGTGCCGGATATGCAGTGAACGTTGACGAAGGTCATGCCACCGAAGGCCCACGCAACGATGAGAAGGCCGAGGCCGTCAGGTGTGGCCTGCTTCTTTTGGCCGATGATTGTGGCAACGGAGACATAGAGGAGTAGGAGACTGGCCACAAACTCCGCGATGACGGCTCGATAAAAGGACCAACACTTCATCTCCGTCATATCAAACATGGGAGCTCGTGGGGACATCGGCCTCTCATCTTCGTTAGCCATAGATACCACCAAGCGCTGGAGACGAGCGAGAGTGTTTACGAAAGAGAGGGGGCTCTTGGAGACGAGCGAGACGAACGAGAGAGTGTTTCCAAGAAGAGAGGGCGTTCTGGAGAGGAGCGAGAGAGCGAGAGGACGCAAATGAAGAAGCAGGGAGAAAGCAAAAAAAAAAATCCGACCCGCTGTTGGACGGACGGAAACGGATCCTGTTGGACTGCTGCGCCGCTTCCCTTCCCCCGGTCTTCTTTTTCTTTCCTATATATTTCGCATCTTTCCGATCTGAAAAAGACTCCAATATTAATGTTGAGCCTGGGGTTTGGTTTGGAACATAAATGTGATAGTAGAAGTATTTTAGCTCACTATTTCTGAAACAAAAATAAAAATTATTTCCATCGCTCACTCCATCCCCTTTGACGGCGATTGACTCTCGACGGTGACCAGCGATACCATCGATTGGATCTCGATGGCGGTGACAGCGATCGGACGAAAGTGACCGTCGATCGGATCCCGGCAGCAGTGGCCAATGACGGTGAAAATCTTAAAAAATATAATATTTATTTTACAAAGATCCGAGTCAACTCGAAAAAAAATTAATAATAATTGAAAACAAAAAGTAAAAAGAATTTATTTGTGATTGTTTCTTAAATCGTATTTTCCATACTAAAGGGCCTTCATCAAACATATGTTTGTTCTGATAACAAAAACTTTTATCATATTACCAAACGTGTTTCTCTACTCAAAAACTCGTCGAGTAATAAATAAATAATAAAATTTCCAACTAGAAATTATTCCTTAAAACAATATGAACATGATTCCCGCACTGAAGTGAGACCTCATTTTATATCCCTCTTTCTCTCTTTATCCACGATCGAATTTTGTATATATATTCCGAACTAATACCATTATTTTTTAAAATATTTTTTTCTTTCGTTTTTTTTTTCGGGGTGAGCTGCTGGCCTCTAGGTGAGGGCGTCGAAGAAACAAAATTCCGTAATTCTAGAAGAAGAAAAATATACACCCAACTCTTATGGCGCTAATGTCTGTGTTGGGTCAATATGTAGTCGACTCACATAAGCAAAATCCCAAGTGATGTGTCGTCTGGAAAATGGGCATGGTCTCCATCGGTGATGACCCGCGGACAACGACATTAACATCAGATCATGTTCATGGAGCTTGGCGAGCGTACGGTACCACGGTTCGCCGGGTTGATTATCCAGCGTTAGTAAGCGAAAATGAATGAATTGCATGCATACATCTCTAACTTTTTCCCTTTTTTGGCCAAGCACAACCCTGACAATTGGCCCCCCGAAGAAGGTACAAGCATCACGACGAAATAGCAGGCAGAGGCTCTTAGTACTAGTAGCACTGCACTGGACTGCCGAACCATTTGTTCTGCTTGTTATAAAGCAAAAGCAGAGAAAGAGGTTTAGCCCATGATCTTAAAGGCTGAATGAATTAAGGCATGCAAATTCAAGCTTACAGAGGTGGGAATTTCGGCTAGCCGGTGGTGAAGGGGCTTGGCCTTATTCCATCGTCTTTAATCAGATCAAATTCGTCGTAATATGGCCCTTTAAGGACTTGATTGAAAGAAAAATTATATGTTAGGTTTCGATTTGGGAATCGCCGAAATATGCGGTCTTAACGGCAATCGAATAGTTGTATATATGCCGTGGTACCTTAGGGTTCCAAGTGGTTAGGGTCCCAATTTGCGAATAACGGAAACATGAGGTTCTAACGACGATCGAATTTCTCTATATGTACGTTGTCAATTCTGGCAAGTCGAGATGCTTCGGGACTCTACATTTAATTCAAGCAGATCTTTTTCCACCCTCGACTATGGTTGAATAAATATCCAGCTCTTTGGTCTGCTCTTCGAGGTACTCTTAATGTTCCCATCCGTGCTTCAATTCAGGGAAGTTGTGGCAGTAGGGAAGCTTTTGAGTTTCAAAGCATGCATGGATGTCACGGACCCCCAATGTAAAATACCTCATCGATGGAAAATACCATGTCCGTCCGTGCATATATTATTTAGGGATCAGCGTACAGTTTCACGCCAACAATAACGGGGAAGAGATAGCTGGGGAGAGTGAAAATAAGATTTCGGCCTTCATATTTGATATCTACAGCTTCCTATTTTAAATAAATCACTGATATGTTTTCCTTTTCCTCTCAAATCACGTAGTCTGTTGGCCCCTATAAATCCCCACTCGCTCCCCCGCCAAACTCCACCCCCCGTCTCTTCTTCTTCTCTCACGATCATGATCAGAAACCCTAGGAAAGAAGCAAAGGCCTCAAACACAATGCGGCAGTATTTTGTCGCAGGCCCGTCGCAGTACCTCGCCATAGTCGAAGGGTCGCACGTCAAGGTCGCGAAGGAGGCTTGGGTGTGGCCGACCCAGAAGTGCATCTTCTTTCATGTTTCGCCGGTCAACTACACCTTCCTGGTGCTGGACAGGGGCGCAGAGTTCGGCTCCGGCGTTTTCACCATCGTTCCCCGCGCCACCGACCACAGGAGCCTCCTCCTCTATGCCAAGCTCATTGCCTCCCACCCCCACGTTCACGTCAAGGACCTCGTCCTGGGTCTCATTCAAGGCCAGGTATGCCGAGTGTCCGCCTCCATGACCGTGGGGGATATCTGCAGGGAGGTCTCAGTGAAGCTCCAGTTGAAGCTCAACCAGTTCGGGCTCATGATCCTCCAGACCTATCTGGTTGGACTTTTTTTTTCCCTAATTGGGCGCATCGTCATACCTCCTTCACTGTGTATTTTCTTTTGTCGCTTCATGTAGTGCCTGTATTGTGTGGTATTTAGATCTAAGCGATATCAGTTCTTTTTCGTTGAAGTGTCCGTCAATGTATTCGGACTTGGCTGGCATGCGTGATTGTGCTCTTGTGATGTGGATCGGAGTTGCAATATATTTTAGAATGACCGAATTTCCTTATCAAAGACCATATCACCCGGCACTGGACAGACCAAACGATATGATGGGAAAATCAAACTAGAGACGAAGCCCAAGACAAAGGGTAAAGTCGGTGCTGGGCATACCAAACAAAATGCAGACACTAAGATTATAGCAACGGAAAGGCTTAAGGTGGGAATCAAGGTGAAGGGGACAGAGCAGATCTTTAAGAACCGGGCCATGGAGGATGTCTGCAAGGTGGAGGTCTTAGTGAAGCTCCAGTTGAAGCTCAAACAGTTCGGGCTCGTGATCCACAATACCCCTAGAGTTGGACTTTTTTACCTCATTCACTGTGCTTTCTTTTGTCGCTTCATGCTGTGATTAGTGTCTATATTGGGTGGTATTTAGGTCTAAGCAATGTCAGTTCTCTTTGGTTGAAGTATCCGTAGACATATTTAGACTTGGCTGGTGTGCGTGATTGTGTTCCTCTGATGTGGATCAGAGTCGCAATATATTTTATCATGACCAAATTTCCTATCACAGGCCATATCAGCGGGCACAAGACAGACTAAACAATGTGATGCGAAAATTGACTAGAGATGAAGGGTAAAGTCGGCGCTGGGCAGACCAAACAAATTGTTGGGAAAACCGATCTAGACACCAAGATTATAGCAACGGAAAGGCTTAAGGTGAGAATCGAGGTGAAGCGGGCAATGTGACAGCCTGTTTTGGGGTTTTTCCTAATTTTCCCAAGTTTCTATTAATTTTCCCGATTTTTCTTCCATTTTCTCCTATTTTCTTCTCCTTCTCGTCGGCCAGTCAAACGTTGACTGCCAGCTGAGCCTGCCGGGCCACGTGGCGCACGTGGAGGCGAGGACGAGGCCATGCAGTGGCCCAGCGAGCGCCAGCTGGCCAGTCGCGCCACGTCAGCCTTAGTCTTCTTCTTCTTCCTTCCTTCTTCACGCGAGAGGGACGGGGAAAAAAAAAAACCCTAGCCGTCGTCGTCCCTCCTCCGTCGCCGTGTGAACTTGGGAGATCGATTGCTTGCCCGTGGAGCTTCGCTTGGACCTCCGGAGCTCACCCCAGTCGCCATGGACGCCGTCAAGCAACTTTGCGCCCCCGAACCCGAACCCTAATCTCCCTGATCTGATCGCCGCTTGCAACTCTCAAATCCGAGCAAACCGAGGCGAATCAAAGCTTCTTGTGACCCTTGCTGTCGTCCTAGACGTCGTCCCAACGTTCCTTGCCGCCACCGTTGCCCAGTTTAGCCCCTCAACTCGCCTCATCCATGGACTGAAGTCCCTTGTTTCTGCTCTCGTGAGAAACCGCAGCAAAAAGAGAAAAACTGCAGCAAAAGGTTTGCAAAACCGCGGTCACATCACAAAACTCAAGCTCGCCGGAGCCCCCTGCTCTGCTTCCAGCTTCCCGTCGCCTCGGCTCGCCGATTTTGGCCACGATTGGCCCTGCTCTAGCCACGAACGACGCTGCCCATCCAGCCGACTGAGCCACCGAGCCACTCCGCCGTCCCAGCCAGCTCGTCTAGTAGCCAAAGTCACCTCGCCGGAGTCAAAATCAGCTCGCTGGATTTCTCGCCGGACTTCTACCCGGAGACCTCGCCGGCGGCCAGCCAAAAGCTCGCCGGAAAGTCTGCCGTCGCCGCCGTCGTCACCCCCACTTTGTGCTGAGCCGTACCATGGGATTTTCAGCTCAATTGTGCGTCCGGATCGCGAAATTGAAGACGAATTAGGATCGTCGTAGACCGACGTCACCAATTTGAACCTGAAAAGCTTGGATTGGAGGTGAGTCGCCTCCTAATCCTCAATTAGGGCGGTTACACGCTCTAGTAGTTAATTATTAGCTTAATTGGGTGAAATTAATAGCCAATTGGATGATTAGGGGTCGATTGATCGGTTAGAATTCAATTTAGCAATTTTTGGAGGATTTAGGGATGATTTAGTAATTTTAGCCAATTAGGGTTGATTTGATAAAATTGGTTAGCTAAAGGACAAATTGGTAATTTGTTAGCGCTAGTTAGTTGGTTTGTTAGCTATTGGAATGGATTTAATAATTTCTAGAGCTACTGTGAGTTTACCTAATTTTAGCTATTTACAGCTTAATTAGGATTTTATGGATATTTGACTTAACTATAGAAATTAGTGACAAATTGATAATCCAATGGATTTGATTAATTTCTATAATCAGCTAAACGAGAGTAGATTGGTAATTTACGCAATAAAATTTATTTATTGCAATTATGCCCAATTAGAGATGAATTATTTAAATTGAGATTTATTCTGAAAATTTAATTATCTTGTTATATTGGTTATTTAATATAATTGATTGCGCAATTGGATGTGATTGATGATTGATTGCGATTGACAATTGACTGTGGTTGATATTGATTGTGGTTGATAATTGTTCGTGGTTGCTATTTGATTGCGATTGTCATTTATTTAAGTCAATTTCAATTGATTAATTTATTGATTATAGCGTTAATTGTTTAATTATTGATTGGGACTGGTGAGGAGTGAGGACTAGCGAGCAAATTAAATAATTGGACCAAGCAACCATGACACGAGAGATAGGTTACCTAATTGGATAGGGACCCTAGAGTGAGGGCTCTCCTAATCGGGGATTAGGTGGTAGACTCATTGAGATTTATTTCATTGTTGTTGTTAACCCATTTTTACAGGTCCAGATCGTGGAATCCCTCCTCGAGGGCCAGGTGAGACTGGAGGAGCTTAGGGATGCCGAGGAGATAGTTTATTTTGTTGTAATCAGCTAGGGGTATTTTTGAGAGACCCTTAATTAACCCATTTACCCATGATTTTTTATTGTATTATTAATGGGTTTAACCATCGTACGATTTTTCTGTAATTTCTGAATTTGTTTGTTTAAGTTAAGAAACTTTCAGACACCTTAGGATCTGTCCGGGATTATTTGTTTATTTCCGCTGCGTAATTATTTATTTAATTATCTAGTTAATGAATTTTAATTGGTCGGCGATTATTCCTGGGATCGTCGCCCATGCATTGAACGGTGAGGACTATCTTCGGGGACTGTCGCGAGCTCAGGACCGGGGTGTGACAGGCAGTGTTGATCTTCAAGAACTGGGCAAGGTGGAATATCTTGTTGAGCTACTTTTGTAGAATCTCTATAAGGCTGTGGGGTTAATGTAGAGAAGCCCTGCGCAGGAAGCTGCTTTCTCGATTTTGAGTTGTTGAGAGGGTGCGGGGAGCCAAAAAGTATGTGGTATTTTCAGTGTCGACTCCATGACCTTTTGCTATTTAAGGGATGTGTAATCTAGCCAGGTGAGTGCGTGTAACCCACGTGCACAACAAGACAAAAAGATGGAGAAAACTTTTATATATAACTTGATCAATAAGTTCTATTGCGGCACTAATATGTTTACGTATAAGTTCATGAATTTCCAAGGGAGTCACCAAGAGAAAAATAACTTGGTTACTGCAGATATGAAAGAAAAGTACATACACTGCCGTCAGAGGATATGCCACCTGTTCGGAAGCCTCTCCTGAGAGCACGGAGCACAGCAGCTTCTACTCGCACAGCTGCATTTTCTCCCTTAGTCCATACTTCAAAAGCAAAGCCAGCACTTAACACAGTAGCCAATGGGTTTGCTATAACCTGCACAACGATTAGAGAACAGAATAAACATATTATTATCTGTTTTACCTCTCAAAATATGTTCGAGGTTTTAGACTTAAACCTGTCCAGCGATATCGGGAGCAGACACATGAATAGGTTCAAAAAGTCCAGGCCCCTGTTTTAACTGTAGAGTTTTTAAATTTAAGTCGGTCCAAAGTTAGACTTTTTAACAAAAAAATGAAAACCGAGAAACATCAATAAGCTACTTACCTTCTCGCCAAGGCTTGCTGATGGAAGCATCCCAATACTTCCAGTAATCATTGTAGCCTCATCAGACAATATATCACCAAATATATCGTTTGTTACAATTGTATCAAACTGCACAATTCACGAGTCATCATGATAACTGGTCTCACACTTGCACACTAGTGTCTTTTCATAAAGAGAAGAAATAATGTTCATGAAGACCCTATCTGCTTTGGATTATGAACTAGCTGCATTGCAGCATTGTCTACGGTGGGTAGAGGTGGCAAAATGGGTCAAAGACCCATATTTTAACCTATATTTGATAATATGGGTCATAAATGGGTTAGCTTAAAAAGTTAGTTGGGTCTAAAATGGGTCACTTTATAACCTCATGGGTCTTAAATGGGTCTAAAACGGGTCATAAAAAAATGGTATTCAAGGGCAATTGCAGTGACTCTTCTCCGCCAAAGCATTGATGCCTAGCCATTTAAACAAAATAATAAGTTCAAACTACTCTCTAAGCTTTTGTGCACAACAACTTAGTGAATGACCTAACATAGGATGCTGATGAGACCACATTCAGTACGCTTGTGACGGTCAAGATCCTGCCTACTGAAAAGGAAGAAAACAGAAAGGAAGAGAGAAAGAAATTCCAATTCTTCGAATCTATGTTCCTAGATCACAACTCGATTCAATTCCATCTATATGTATCTTATTTGAATAAGGTATCTACTATATCTATATTTTATATTTTCTTTTTCTATTTTCTTTTTCATTAATCATCGCCTTGGTAAGCTATTGCCTCACCAACTAGCTAATCAGACGCGAGCCCCTCCTCGGGCGGATTTCAAAACAAAATAAAAAGAGAGAACTTGATTTTAGAGAGGCAAAGTCTGCTTCCTGTTATGAAAATTCCCAAATTCACTTGCATCTAGAGTTCCACGGCTTAAACAAAAACTGACATTGAAGCAACAATAATCTATGTATAGGATTACACGTTGTAGACGGGTTCCTATCTCAAAAGCATGAAAATTCATGATTGGACAACATCAAGCAATCTTCCTGAATCATTGATTCGATAAATCATCTTCAGGACTTCCAAGTTCCTTAGTTTTAATTATTAAAATGCCAGCACTAACGTGAGACTATAAAATCATCCCTGCAAAGAGCTCAACAATATTTCCTACCTCCAACACATTAGCTTTGTCAACAGAGCAAAGCTTTCCACGCCTCTTTCGGGCAGTCTCAAAAGCAACCTGAGCGATGCGATCAATCTGCCATTAAAATACGTATCATGTCAATCAAGTATCTGAAATATACAAAAAACACGAAGTGATATATCTCAACACCAAGTCTAAGTTAGGAAGGGGCGCAAAGGGAAGTATACCACTGAAACATTCAAAAAGGAAAAAAAATACCTACAAGTTAGCTTCAGAGGAGCTTTCTACGTTACAATTCTGCTACATCTACCAGTATCAACTATCCACAGAGAATAATTATGGTAGCTTCCCAATCCACACAAGAACAGTCCGATGGAGGAAAAACATTGCCCAGTTAGCTTACATAAAATGAAGAAGTGGTAGAATATGTTAATCAAAACCCTTTAAATAACGGTAAGAAAACATTGATGATTGAAGAAGGAAGTAAAATTTCAATGCCTATCTATAATGATGCACATGATCGACAGAATTTGGCTGACTGCAACTTTATCAAGTTAATGAGCCATACAATGAAATTATGGGAGGCGTAATCGCTTAAAGGTTGAGGAAAAGAGACCCCAATTCAATAGAAAATGATTTGATTATGTTTACCGTTGTGACAACACAAGGAAAAGAGTTACCTCACTTGTTGCATATACTTCAGTATCGAAACCCCTCTCCTCACCATTTTGATTGGAACTAAAACCCCTTGGTTTCCCAAAGTATATTCCTGTTCAAACAAGGAAATGATACACAATTATCCATATCATACTGATAAAAATTCAAGCACCTAAGAACAAATAAGTATTGGAAACTAACCGCCTGTGAGCTCCCTGCAACCATTAGGTCAGCACCTTCAGCAATCTCTTTCTTCAAAGTTGAAGCATCAACTAACTGGGAAGGAAGATCCATATAAAAGAGCGAGACCATCTCTTCAGTGATTAAGGAAATACTAGAACATGTGTATACATAAATATGCAAAAAAAAAAAATCCAATATAGTCAAGCAAGAATTATCACTGAAACAAGAAGCATAGCAAACTAACAAGATACAAGCTATCCAATGCTGCAAAAAAGAAACAGAGACAGCTTGCCATGAAATACTTAGTCCATATGACATATAAAAAAAAAGATCATGAAATCAGGCAATTAGGAAAGTGGTCTAAAAACAACCTGAGGTAATACAATTGCTGGCCATAAGTTTGCAAATACTTTAAGACCTTCTCTTAATTGAAGCAGCCCAGTTTCTGGCTTCAAATGTTTTTCGTTATTGTCCCACTTATACCTTCATGTAATGAAAAAGAAAACGAAATTTATGACGGAAGGCAGGGATAGTATATTCAAGAGTAAACGATTACATGGACGACAATTACCCTCCAATCGCTCCAAGAAGAACCGCATCAGATTGCTGAGCTGCTGATGGTGTCTCATCTGGCAATGGAACTCCAGTCAAATCCAAAGCGGCTTCTCCCATAGGCATCTCTTGGAAATTGAATTCAATACCCTAGACATAGTACATATGACACTGAACAAAATCACTCCCATGATCGATCTAATAATAGTTCGACAATCCACATTTAGGGGCATGGGTCACGGTCACCCTCGCTTAAGGCAATTAAAAAAATAAAAATAAAAAATGAAATAAAAGATCAAAAATCAAAATCAAAATATTATTAAAAATTGCTCACTTCAACATCGGCTATGATATGTAGAACGATCAACAATTTTTTAAGACGTTAAGGTCTACTTGGAGAATGAGCACAAGGGAACATGCTCATTCTATCTGCTTTTAGAATTGGGTTGTTTGAGGATTGAATGTGTTTACTCCCAAAACATGAGGAGCGTGCGATGGGCACGAAATGAAATAGGTAATCTTGTGGCTGAGTAATAAAATTTTTCAAAATATGATTCTTATTATTATGTGAGGTGATTCATGAAAGACTATTTAGCTTGAGTTAGACCTATCAAAATGGATCATAACTTCATTTCTTAACCCATATGTTATATACTGAGTTGTTATATAGATTAATTATATTTAGTAAATTAATCATAAATGAGTTTAAGCATAATATGGGCATTAAATAGGTCATAATTGATCATAAATGGATTTACAACTTGCTTGGACCCGACTTATCTTTGTGACTATCTCTTCATTTCCCCTCACCATCACTTGATCATGCGTTCACTCGGTCCGCACTCTCATCTCGATTTGGATATGGGTTTTTCTAAATTGAGTTGGCAAAATGGCACAAGAGTGAATATAAGGGTGATTTTTGCTGGTGAAGTGACCCTCAAAAGGCAAGCCACGATGGATTGGCTTCGGCCTACAGGAGAGAAGAAAAAAAGGGAAGTCAAACTTGACCCGCTTCCGGTCATTGCTTGCTGGATTGTACTTCGGGGAAAAAGAAGAAGAGGAACAAGTAAATTCGATTCACATTAGCACACATTGGAAATTAATAAAGAAACTTGCGTACTAAGGATGTCAAGAAATGGAATGATGAGGAGTTTCTTACACACGAATTTCATTGATTAATTACGTGGAGGCAATTTTTCGACATTAAATTAACGAAATTTTATCATTTCCAAAGCAGTATTTATGAATACCTTTTTTAGGTATGTTTGGTTAACAAATTTTTTTAAAATAAAAAAAAAAGTAATTAATTTTTCGAAATAATTGGTTATACACATTGAGCTGGAAAAGAAAAGAAAATAAAAATCATTCTCTCTTTAACATTACCTTTTTATTACCATTGTTGCTCAAAGGAGAATGTGGGGGCAGAGTGAGTGTCGTTCTGACGACCTATGACTTCAAATGGCGAAATTCTCAATCCTCCCTCTGCATGTGATTTTTGCTCTCTACAATCTTATTTATCCACGCGAATCGATTCGATTGCTCTCGTGATGTTCTTCTCTCCCGAGTTTGTCTCGCTACGTCCCCATTTCTAATTTTGAATGACAATGTGTTGATGCACTGTTTGAAATAATGCTGGAATTTTCAGACAATAGAGTTTCAATATTGCTATCTTGCCGTCACTACAAACAAACTGTAATTTAGCATCGAAAAATTAGTGAAGAAAAAAAATCCGTTGCTAATTTGTGACAAAAAAAATTCGTTGCAAATTAACAATGGAAAAAAAATTCGTCGCAACATTCACTACAAAAAAACTGGAATTTAGCTACGGAAAATTAGTGACGGAACATAATCCGTCACTAATAGCGACGGAATTAACGACGAAAAAATAAAAACCGTCGCTAATTTGCGACGCAAAATAATTCGTCGCTATTTGCGACGGAATTAGCGACAACCAAAAAATTTCGTCGCTAATTAGCGACAGAAAAGAAATTCATCGCAAAATCCATCGCAAATTAGCAACGAACTTCATTTCCGTCTCTAATTAGCTACGGATTTTGCCACGGCACGAAAAATTATTACCGTCGCTAATTAGCGATGGTTAGTTCACATAATGTGGCTATTTAGTGACGGACAATTATCTCCGTCGCTATTTAGCGACGGAAATGGTATACCGTCGCTAATTAGCCACGGAATTTGAATAAGCCGTCGCTAATTAACAACGGAATTATTTTTCGTGGCTAATTAGCGACGTAATAATATTTCCGTCACTAATATTTAGCTACGAAAAATTATTTTCGTTGCTAATTAGCGACGGTTAATTCACATTTCGTGGCTATTTAGCGACGGACAATTATCTCCGTCGCTAAATAGCGATGGAAATGGTATACCGTCGCTAATTAGCCACGGATGTGAATTAGCCGTCACTAATTAGCAATGGAATAATTTTTAGTAGCTATTTAGCGATGAAATTATATTTCCGTCACTAAAATTTAGCCACGGATAGTGAATTTGCCGTGGCTAATTAGCGACCAAAACCTTTCCGTGGCTAATTAGTGACGGAAAATTGTTCCGTTGCTAATTAGCCACGGATAATTATTTTCATGGCTAAAATTTAGTCACGGAAAGTGAATTAGTCGTGGCTAATTAGCCATGGAAATAATTTTCCGTCGCTAATTAGTCACGGAATTAGCGACGACTAGTTAGCCGTAGCTAATTTGCCTATATTTTTCGCTCACTTTTCCCCCTCCTGAAACTCAATTTTCCCTCTTCCTTCTCTCTTTTGCTTATTTTCCCTCTCGATCGTGCCACTCTCAAACTTTCCCTCTCCCGCTGGAGCACCTCCTTACTCCTCCTCCCACTCGAGCTCTCTCCTCCCTCCGCTCATCCGCGCTCAAGGTCCCTCTTTCTCTCCTTGCTCCTCCCTCCACGACAGCGCAACAAAACCCTAGATCTGTTGGAAAGTTGGTCTCTTCAGCTAGGGGGAAAGCAAAGAGGCGAAGTAGAAGCAAGAAAACTCTCCTTCCCCCTTTTTCTCCCACACACGAATCTTCGAGATCTCGAAAAATGGAGAGATGCATGCTGAAGAAGCAAGAATGGCGACTGGTGGCATCATTCTCTTCACAGCCGCTCCATCATCATGGCTTTTTGGTGAAGCCCTCATGCTGCGAAAGGTCAAGTGTCAGCATAGCTTCCCGCCTCTCTCTCTATGCCTCCCACGCTTCATTAGAGTAGAGTTTGCCTGCTTTGTCTCTCACGCGTCACGATTGCTCTATGCAGGCTTGCCTTCCTCCTCCTCGTCCTCGAATCTCGGCCCTGCTCCCTTCAGCCGCACGAGCAATAAGCTCTATGTCAGTGGTGAGGTCCTCTTCCTCTTCTTTCTTTGTTCAACTTCCAAGATGAGTTCTTTTGTTCAATTACATCTTCCCAATCCTCAATTAACTAATGCAAAAATCGTGTATCTAAAATTTCGTCGTTGATTGGTATCGTTTACTTAACAATTGACTATTTAGACAGATTATGATTGAATTTGAGTTGCTATGATTGTATTACGATGTCCGGCTATATTTTGATGTATGTAGTTAGCGATAAATGCTCTGCTTCTCCTCATGTTAGTGCTTCGAATTCCAACTTATTTGGCTTGCCTTTTGTTTAATTGACTAGGTAGAGTATTTTGGATTGAGGTGCTCTGTAATTCTTTTATCAGTGTTAAAGAATGTTAACACACTTTCATGCCATGTTGTTGAAGTGTTAAGTCTTTTCTGAGTTGCTTTCTTTGGCTACTTCGGCATTGATATCTTGTCGTCCTTCTTTGCAATGTACATGTGATACTTAGTGCGAAAGATGTAGTTCAATATCACAAGACAACTCATACATGCGCGAGGCCAATTCTGGGTATGTATGCAGCATTGAAATATACGATGGTTGGTGAGACAAAGTTCAAGTATGCCCTGACATTCTTATTTAGTTTTTTGATTTGTATTTTAGAAAGTACGAACACACCAAGAGTATATAGATCATGAGGGCCACTCCCAGCAGTCTTTGGTTATCGATATCCCAGGTATCAACCTATATTTTAATTGTTTCTCCATTCTATGATTATAAATGTAGATATATTGGATGCTTATAATCTATCGTCTCTGATCAGTTGGAGACAATGCGTGGCTGAGATGGTACTGAATTGAAGTATGGTTGCAACATGGATGATCGGGACGACTGGCATCAATTTAGTAGTCTTATTTTTGTAATTAGCATTCTGATAAAAGAGGAACTTTATTGGTGCAGAGTGGTTGTTATTATGCTGATAAATTGTCTTGTTCTTGTGGATAATATTGATGAATGTATTTTCTTTTCATAAAATGGCGAACTTTTTGTAATTAGCATTCTAATCAAATTTTTTTTTCTAAAATGGCGACAAATTTCATTGCAAATTAAACTCTTAAAAGATAAAAATCGACACAAATTAGTGATGGAATTGAGAATGTTCATCGCTAATTAGCCACAGACATGCTCAGTTTCATCGCTAATTAGCCACGGCTAGGCAGTGTCCGTGGCTAATTAGCCATGGAATTGAGAAATTTCGTGGTTAATTAGCTACGGATGATGACTAGCCGTGGCTAATTAGCAACAGAACTAATAATGTTCATGGCTAATTAGCCACATATGCCTATCCGTAGCTAATTAGCGATGGAATTGAGAATGTCCGTGGCTAATTAGCCACGAGCAATGCCTATTTGTGGCTAATTAGCGACGGAACTAATGTTTGTCACTAATTAGCCACGGAACTAAGAATATTCGTTACTAATTAGCCACAGAACAAAAATCGATGCAAATTAGCGACGGAATTGAGAATGTACGTGGCTAATTAGTGACGGACATTCTCAGTCCCATCGCTAATTAGCCACGGCAAGGTATCATCCATGGCTAATTAGCCACAGAAATGAGAATATCCGTGGCTAATTAGCCATGGAACTGAGAATTTTCGTGGCTAAGAAGCCACGGATGATGCCTAGCCATGGCTAATTAGCCACGGACAATGCCTATCCGTAGCTAATTCGTGACGGAACGGAGAATGTCTGTGGCTAATTAGCCACAGACGATGCCTATCCGTGGCTAATTAGCCACGGAACTAATGTCCGTCACTAATTAGCCACAAAACTAAGAATATCTGTCGCTAATTAGCCACAAAACTAAGAAGGTCTGTCGCTAATTAGCGACGGGTATTCCCAAATTGTGCGACTAAATTTTTTAGATGAATTTGGCCACGATTTTTGCGACGAATTTTGTGACGTACAATTTTCATGGCTAATTTGCGACGAATTAGCAACAAAATTGTAGTGACGAATTTTGTGACGACTTGATTTTTTGTGGCAAATTGGCGACGACATTTGCCACGAACATTTAGCAATGACATTTGCGACGGATATGTTCCGTGGCAAATTAGCGACGACATATCCAAATTTCCGTGGCTATATTTAGCGACGCCGTAGTAGCTACAAAAATATTGTCGTCGCTAATGTCGTAGCAAAACCGTTTTAGTGACGACTTTTTGCTAATTTTCCGTGACAAAATTTGTAGCTAAATTACAGTTTTTTTGTAGTGATTAGCCACAGAAAAAAAATCAGATTTGATATTGATATCGTCCCTAAATAATATTCGTTGCAAATTTCGTCGCTAAGAAATTAATAAAAATAAATAAATTCGTTCCTAAACAATGTTCGTAATAAAAATCAAAAAAATTTGTGGCAAATTAGCAATAAATTTTGACGCAAATTACAGTCCAAAAAATGAAAATCGAGGCAAATTAGCGATGAATTTTGTCATGAATAATTGTTACCGCCATGCATTTTGCCATGATTTAGCGATGAATTTTGCCACGAATTAAAAATAGCCATGCATTTTGCCACGACTTTTGCAATGAAAATTTAGCGACGAAAATTAGCAACGACTTTTGCGACGGAAAAAAAATCCATTGCTAATTAGCGACAGAAAAAAATCCGTCCCTAATTAGTGACGAATTTTGCTACGAAAAATAATTCGTAGCTAAATTAGCGATGAATTTTGCGACGAAATTTATTCGTAGCTAATTAGCGACTACAAAATGAAATTTTATGTCGCTAAATTTCGCAACTAAAAATATCCGTCGCTAATTAGCGACGAAAAATGAAATTTTCTGTCGCTAAATTTTGCGATGCCGAATTAGCGACGAAATTTTTTTTTGTCGCTAAATTCGTCGCAAAAACGTTTAGCAAAGGATTTTGCCAAATTTTTCATCGTAAAATTCGTGGCTAAATCTTTGTTTTTTTGTAGTGCGTGTTGAGAGGGATCATGTTGAATTTGTCGCGACCGATTGATTCTTGCTGCCTGGTTAACCAAGTTAATATGAAAAAGTGCTGCTATTGGACCACATAATATTATCTTTCTATTTTTTGCGCAGTCTGGGTTTGACGAGTTTGTTTGCGGAGTCTTCTTCGGTTACAATATTAATGAATTTGTTTGCTTTAGCTCAATCGCTAACCGGGGGTTTTAGATGCTGTTCTTTGCTAGAGTGCCCTCACATTCTTCGAATTCGGCCTTAATTGCCCTTTTCTTCCTGCAGATTTTCATTGTAGCCCTTTTGTCTGAGACTTCGATAGAAGGATATTAATGCAAATCCGGTGATTTCTATCTAAGATGGGTGACTATTTTCTGTATTGGGTAAGCAACCTTTCCTCCGTAAAGGTCAAGGGGGAACAACGCCATTCGAATCTGGCTCTTACGGTCTCTCTGGTCAGTTGAAGAGAGCAACCTGTAGTTATTTTCAACCATCTCTATCTAAATGTCAAGCAAAATAAATCCCAACAACACCTAAATATTAGCTGAATCATTTAGGTTTTTGTTACACACAAGACTATGAGTTAATTTTAGCCTCCAGATAAAAAAAATTAATAAAATCGCACATCATATAATTTTCATGGAACGACTCCACATCCAATTCAAGCATGACTTTTTCCACCCTCGACTATGGTTGAAAAATTATCCAGCTCTTTGGCCTGCTCTTCGAGGTGCTTTTAATGTTCTCATCCGTGCTGCAATTCAGGAAAGGAAGTCGTGGCGGTAGGGAAGCTTTTGAGTTTCAAAGCATGCATGGACGTGGATGTCTTAGACGCCCGATGTACAATACCTCAATGGTAAAAGAAAAAAAAGTAACATGTCCGACCGTGCATATATTATTTAATCATCAGCATATTATTTTCACACCAACAAGAACGGGGTAGAGCTAATTGGAGATAGTGGAGATAAACTATTTGCCTGAAAGCGGAAGTTTCCTCTATGTGATAATAGGAAATAAGATTTCGGCCTTCATATTTGATTTCTACAGCTTCCTATTTTAAATAAATCACTGATATGTTTTCCTTTTCCTCTCAAATCGCATATCCTGTTGGCCCCTATAAATCCCAACTCGCTCCCCCGCCAAACTCCACCCCCGTCTCTTCTTCTTCTTCTTCTTCTCTCACGATCATGATCAGAAACCCTAGGAAAGAAGCAAAGGCCTCAAACACAATGCAGCAGTATTTTGTCGCAGGGCCGTCGCAGTACCTCGCCATAGTCGAAGGGTCGCACGTCAAGGTCGCGAAGGAGGCTTGGGTGTGGCCGACTCAGAAGTGCATCTGCTTTACCGTTTCGCCGGTCAACTACACCTTCCTGGTGCTGGACAGGGGAGCAGAGTTCGGCTCCGGCGTTTTCACCATCGTTCCCCGCGCCACCGACCACAGGAGCCTCCTCCTCTATGCCAAGCTCATTGCCTCCCACCCCCACGTTCACGTCAAGGACCTCGTCCTGGGTCTCATTCAAGGCCAGGTATGCCGGGTGCCCGCCTCCATGACCGTGGGGGATGTCTGCAGGGAGGTCTCAGTGAAGCTCCAGCTGAAGCTCAACCAGTTCGGGCCCATGATCCTCCAGACCTATCTGGTTGGACTTTTTTTTCCCTAATTGGGCGCATCGCGATACCTCCTTCACTGTGTATTTTCTTTTGTCGCTTCATGTAGTGCCTGTATTGTGTGGTATTTAGATCTAAGCGATATCAGTTCTTTTTCGTTGAAGTGTCCGTCAATGTATTCGGACTTGGCTGGCATGCGTGATTGTGCTCTTGTGATGTGGATCAGAGTTGCAATATATTTTATAATGACCGAATTTCCTTATCAAAGAGCATATCACCCGGCACTGGACAGACCAAACGATATGATGGGAAAATCAGACTAGAGACGAAGCCCAAGACAAAGGGTAAAGTCGGTGCTGGGCATACCAAACAAAATGCGGACACAAAGCTTATAGCAACGGAAAGGCTTAAGGTGGGAATCAAGGTGAAGGGGGCAGAGCAGATCTTTAAGAACCGGGCCATGGAGGATGTCTGCAAGGTGGAGGTCTTAGTGAAGCTCCGGTTGAAGCTCAAACAGTTCGGGCTCGTGATCCACGATACCCCCAGGGTTGGACTTTTTTACCTCATTCACTGTGCTTTCTTTTGTCGCTTCATGCTGTGATTAGTGTCTATATTGGGTGGTATTTAGGTCTAAGCAATGTCAGTTCTCTTTGGTTGAAGTGTCCGTAGACATATTTAGACTTGGCTGGTGTGCGTGATTGTGTTCCTCTGATGTGGATGAGAGTCGCAATATATTTTAGCACGACCAAATTTCCTCATCACAGGCCATATCAGCGGGCACAAGACAGACTAAACAATGTGATGCGAAAATCAGACTAGAGATGAAGTCCAAGATGAAGTGTAAAGTCAGTGCTGGGCAGACCAAACAAATTGCTGTGAAAACCGATCTAGACACCAAGATTACAGCAACAGAAAGGCTTAAGGTGGGAATGAAGGTGAAGCGGACAGTGCTGATGTTTAAGAACTGGACAAGGTGGAATACCTTGTCGAACTACTTTTGTAGAATTTTTGCAAGGTTGTGGGGTTAATGTAGAGAAGCCCTGCGCTTATCTTCGAGTGAACAAAAGGCCGAAAATGCTTTTCCAAAGTATCGAATGAAAAAGAGGACGGGCCTCAAGTTTCTAATTAAGTTTCCTCAAACTAAGGAAGCTAGTTTTACTATTCTCAGTTGTTTAGAGGGTGTGGGGAGCCAAAATGGATGTGGTATTAGTGTCGACTCCTTGACCTTTTGCTATTTGAGGTATATATAATCTAGCCAGGTGCCTGCGTGTAATCCATTGTTCGTGACTCATTGTCCAAATATGCCTCGACCGTGAACTCTGTCGATGTTTGAGCATCCTCGTCCTTTACAATCTCGGTGACCAATGCAAGTGCCTGTCTTCCTCTGAACCTTTCTCGGCTGAAAATGCTATCCAGCTTAGCATTAGTCGACATATGTATGAATCGAAATGCTTCAAGCCTTTGAAATGGAGTTCCTTGTTTCGGATCTTGTAGAACGAGCATCCCTAATTTTTTGTTATTAAGAAAAAGAACTGGTCTCAAACTTAATTCTTGTGAAGATGGCGAAATATAGATAATACACCTCATCTTTTGTTTCCCTTTGTTGGATCAATGTAGCTTGGTCATGCTAATTCCCCTTAAATTAAATAAAAAAAACGCTAACGTAACGTGAGCTTCACATAAAACCCAAGGGGTTCACATGATTAAACTGTTTCCTTAGAAAAATTTACGCTGTCTTAGGAGCATTAAATTAATGAAAAGCATGTGACGCGATTGGGTTATTTCGATAGACTTCTTGGCGATGAGATCATTTGGGAACTTGATAGTGATTTAGCCAAGAATCGATTTAGGCAATGATTCCAAGCATATTCTTGAACCCAAAACCCCAATAATATTAATGAAATCTGACTCACACCAAACATCTTATAGATTTAGGGATTTCGATTGTTCATTACGATTGGTTGAGAAGACAATAATATCTCATTTTATATATGTCAACCGTGTGAGGCAAATCTTAAAATCAATAGGACAAGAAAAAAGTGAACAAAAGAGGGTAAAAAACTTCACCAGTAAAATGTAATGAGAAGGGCTCTCCCTTTCAAGAAAAGACCTACCGTTTCCCTCCGGAATTTCTAACATGGAATCAGGAAGAAAATATTTTCATATTCGTCATATGTTTGTTCTGGAAGAATTCAGGCCTTGGGCTTGAACATCAACTTTGAAATTATTTGGGCTGGCGGGCTTAGCCCAATTGGTCCATGGCCCATTCGTTGCAAAAAGGGCGGTAACGCAATCCCCTCTCCTTCTTCGTCGTCTTCTTCGTCGGATTCATGGGAGCCTTGCTTTCGCTACTATTCCAGCAATGATCCGAACGCTTTCCACCTCGCCCTCCCTCCTCCCTCGCGTCAACCTCCTCCTTTTGCGCAGCTTCTCACTCTCCTCCTCTCCGCGGCCCGCCTCGGACCTCCCAGACTTATCGCCCGCCTCCGTCTGCGACGCCCTCTCCGGCTACGCGAATGACTGGAAGAAAGCCCTCGACTTCTTCAACTGGGCCGAGCAGCAATGCCGCTTCCGGCACACCACCGAGACCTACAACCGCATGATCGACATTCTGGGCAAGTTCTTCGAATTCGACCTCTCTTGGAGCTTGATCGACCGGATGCGTGACGACCCGCTCTCGTTCCCTGACCACGTTACGTTCCGGGTCATGTTCAAGCGGTACGCCAGTGCCCGCCTGGTCGATGAAGCCGCCAAAACGTACCATAGGCTCGACGAGTTCGGTCTGAATGACGAGACGGGTTATTACAATTTCGTCGACGCGTTATGCGAGTACAAGCATGTGATGGAAGCTCACGAACTCTGTTTCGGCAAGGACAAGAAGGCGGACTTGGGTTTCTATGTCGATGAGACGAAGATCTGCAACTTGATTCTTCGCGGGTGGTTCAAGATGGGTTGGTGGAGTAAGTGCAGGGAATTTTGGGAAGAGATGGACAAGCAGGGTATTAAGAAGGACTTGCATTCGTACTCGATTTACATGGACATTGAGTGCAAGCGACGTAAGCCATGGAAGGCTGTGAAGCTGTACAAGGAGATGAAGAGGAAGGGGATTAAGCTCGATGTCGTGGCATATAACACGGTCATTCGCGCCATAGGGCTTTCGCAAGGCGTGGACTTCGCAATTAGGTTGTGTAGAGAGATGAGGGAATTGGGTTGCGAGCCCAATGAGGTGACATACAACACCATCATCAAGCTCTTGTGTGAGAATGGCAGGGTCCAGGATGCATATAAGATGCTCGATGAAATGCGCAAGGTTGGCTGTAAGCCGAATGTGGTTACATATAACTGCTTTTTTGGGTCTTTGGAGAAGCCCAGAGAATTACTGAGATTGTTTGATAGGATGATAGGGAGCGGGATCGATCCTAGGATGGACACATATGTGATGCTCATGAGGAAGTTTGGGAGATGGGGATTTCTCAGGCCTGTCTTAACGTTATGGAATAAGATGGAAGAACTAGGAGCCAGCCCCGATGAATCTGCATACAATGCCTTGATCGATGCTTTGGTGGACAAAGGTATGATAGATATGGCTCGAAGGTACGACGAAGAGATGCTTGCGAAAGGTCTTTCCCCAAAGCCTAGGGCAGAGCTGGCACCAAAATCAGACGAAGTTTCTTGATGTTTAAAGCTTACAAACACCATGCTAAAGATAGCTTACATCAAGCATGGATCACTCCAGTGGAACTAAAACGGTAACGCCAAATCTCCCTTGTTGAAAATGTTGTACAACGGGAGTAGGCTTCTTCTGATCATAGAGTTAGGATAAGACATGATTTTTTCCTTACAGTAAAGATTATATAGATAATATAATGTATTGCAAACATATCTAAGTCAGCAGGTTTCGCATCGAAACAAGAATTATTATGTTCTCCTTTGTTCTTCTAATGCTAAATCTTAATATAAAACATGTATTTTTGGGTAAGTAAGGTGATTATTGCATTGAAACATTTGGAATGCTCATTTTAACATACCCAATGACTGGTGTACCAAAACATGAATCGCTAGTAAATATAGTGTTTTCTAGTAACGCTGTGCTAAATAAGTCGTGTTCAGTATGTGATGTTAATCTCAATGAGTGGACAACATAAATATTTCTTACTTGCTGCAGATAAGTGCACTAACTGTGCTTCAAGAACTATTGTATCCTCTTCACTGTGAATACCATATCAATCAACCGATTGAAATGCCAGTTTTGCGCCTCGATGATGGTCCAGTTATGATATGCAGCAAAGCATGTGATTAAGAGTCAAGACGACTCCTGAATGTCTGCCTGGGAAGAGAGCTCAAGAATTCAAGATGTGGCTCAAGATCTAGGAAAACGAACAATTTCCTGTAAAGTGGTGATTTTTTTAAATAAATAGTAAGTTTAGAGAAGTGGATGCATGGCATAAGGTGGTACATAACAATCCATGCAAGCCCATCGAAATATTTGGTGTAATGAAAGTGGTAGATTGTCTTAGTATGGCAGTCCTATAGAATTACTCATATTTAATACTGAAATTGTATCCTGGCTCTCTTGTTAATTTCAAATTTACTCAATGATCCTACTGTGTCCAATCCCATGTTAATTCATCTGTTGTACTCACTTGGCCCAGTGGAGATTCGACAATAAGACAAGGAACGCAAATCTCACATTTTCTGTCATTTAAATTAGTCTTATCTAGTTTCTGCATTACAAATTGACTAAGCCAGCAAATGGATCGATTTCCCGTGCTATCTGAATGAAAGCAACATCACCACAAAATGGTAAACTGTTCGATATAGGGGCTCAATCTGAAAATGATAAAATAGTCAATGCTGTAACCAAGTAGACATCTACCCGATCTTTCACAGCAGCAACTCAGTTCTCTCTTTACCATAGTCGCAATCTTTGTAATTATGAAATACTCCTAGTTATAGTGGGGCCAGAACTTCAGATTCCACCGACTTCAGTACCTCTTCACCCATTTGTTTGCATCCTACCAATGTCTGCATATGCAAGCGTTATACAACAAAAAACTTATCAAGTCACTACAGTAAATAATGCTTGCATACCATCTATTTTGAAAAGAAAACGTCCAGCAAGCAGAGAACATACAGGAAAAGCACATGCATCTAATTTTAAGGTTGTTACACAAGTTATGTGCAGATTCCATCATCTGCTAAATATAATCTTTTCAACCCGACACAGTGCAAAGAAGATTGAGAACTTCAGTAAGTCATTTAGTATGTAGCTATTTCACCAATTATGTAGCCAAAGGGACTCCTTCCAATCAAGCAAGAAAATAAGGCTCCTCAGATATAACATGATTATTGGAAGACATGAGAGAGAGAGAGAGAGAGAGAGAGAGAGAGAGAGAGAGAGAGCTTATGGAATCCATTCTGCCAATTTCAGTCAATATTCCTCCCCCCTAGAAGAAAAAATTGTAGGGCACAAACTTTCGCATGCCATGGATTCAGTTGAGAACTCAAGTGTATTCACAAGTACAGAATGAATCAAGAATAAGCTCGTGAGTTTTCAAGGAAGTCACCAAGAGAGAAATAACTTTTTTTTTTGGTAAAGAAGAGAGAAATAACTTGCATACTGCAGAAATGAAAGAAAAGTACATACATTGCCGTCAGAGTATATGTCACCAGTCCGGAAGCCTCTATTGAGAGTACCGAGCACAGCAGCTTCTATTCGCACAGCTGCATTTTTCTCCCCTAGTCCATACTTCAAAAGCATAGCAGCACTTAACACAGTAGCCAATGGGTTTGCCTTATCCTGCACAACAAATTAGAGAACTGAATAAAAACATTATTAGCTGTTTAATTTTGCAAAAGATGTTCATGTTTTCAGACTTAACCTGTCCAGCAATATCGGGAGCAGACCCATGAATAGGTTCAAAAAGTCCAGGCCCCTGTTTCAACAGTATAGTTTTTTAATTAAAGTCGGTCCAAAATTAGACTTTTGAACCAAAAAAAATTAAAACCGAGAAACATCAACAAGCTAAACTTACCTTCTCGCCAAGACTTGCTGATGGAAGCATCCCAATACTTCCAGTAATCATTGAAGCCTCATCAGACAATATATCACCAAATATATTGTTTGTTACAATTGTATCAAACTGCACAATTCACGAGTCATCATGATAACTGGTCTCACACTTGCAAACTGGTGTCTTTTCATAAAGCAAAGAAATAATGTTCATGAAGAACCTACCTGCTTTGGATTACGAACGAGCTGCATTGCAGCATTGTCTACGTACATGTGGGTTAGTTCAACATCAGGGTATTCAGGGGCAATTGCAGTGACTCTTCTCCGCCAAAGCATTGATGCCTAGCCATTCAAATGAAAGAATAAGTTCAAACTACTCTCTAAGCTTTTGTGCATAGCAACTTAGTGAATTGACCTAACATAGGATGCTGATGAGACCGTATTCAGTATGCTTGTGACAGCCAACATCCTGGCTATTGAAAAGGAAGAAAAAAGATAAAACAGAAAGGAAGAGAGAAAGAAAGAAAACAAAAACAAAACAAAATAAAAAGAGAACTTGATTTTAGAGAGGCAAAGTCTGCTTCATGCTTTGAGGTCAAATGAAAATTCCCAAGTTCACTTGCATCTAGAGTTCCACAACTTAAACAAAAACTGACATTGAAGCAACAATAATCTATGTATAGGATTGCACGTTGCAGACAGGTTACCATCTCAAAAGCATGAAATTTCAGGACAGGACAACATCAAGCAATCTTCCTGAATCATTGATTCAATAAATCATCTTCAAGACTTCCAAGTTCCTTAGTTTTAATTATCAAAATGCCAGCACTAGTGTGAGACTATGAAACCATCCCTGCAAAGAGCTCAGCAAAATTTTCTACCTCCAACACATTAGCTTTGTCAACAGAGCAAAGCTTTCCACGCCTCTTTCGGGCAGTCTCAAAAGCAACACGAGCAATGCGATCAATCTGCAGTAAAAATACGTACCATGTCAATCAAGTATCTGGAATATACAAATAACAAGAAGTGATATATCTTGACACCATGTCATAGTTAGGAAGGGAAGGGACGCAGAGGGAAGTATACCACTGAAACATTCAAAAAGGAAAAGAAAAATACCCCAAAGTTAGCTTCAGAGGAGCTTTCTATGTTACAATTCTGCTACATCAGTATCAACTATCCAGAGAGAACAATTATGGTAGCTTCCCAATCCACACAAGAACAGTCCGATGGAGGAAAAACATTGCCCAATTATTTTACATACAATGGAGAAGTGGTAGAATATATTAATCAAAACCCTTTAAACAAAGGAAAGAAAACATTGATGATTGATGAAGGAAGTAAAATTTCAATGCCTATCTATAATGATGCACATGATCAACAGAATTTGGCCGACTACAACTTTATCAAGTTAATGAGTCATACAATGAAATTATGGAAGGCGTAATTGCTTATAGGTTGAGGAAAAGAGACCCCAATCTAATAGAATATGATTTGATTATGTTTACCATTGTGACAAAACAAGGAAAAAGGTTACCTCACTTGTTGCATATACTTCAGTGTTGAAACCAATCTCCTCACCATTTTGATTGGAACTAAAACCCCTTGGTTTCCCAAAGTATATCCCTGTTCAAACAAGGAAATGATACACAATCATCCATATCATACTGATAAAAATTCAAGCACCAAAGAACAAATAAGTATTGGAAACTAACCGCCTGTGAGCTCCCTTACAACCATTAGGTCAACACCTTCAGCAACCTCTTTCTTCAAAGTTGAAGCATCAACTAACTGGGAAGGAAGATCCGTATAAAAGAGTGAGACCATCTCTTCAGTAATTAAGGTAATACTAGAACACGTATATACATAAATATGCAAAGAAATCAAATATAGTCAAGCAAGAATTATCACTAAAACAAGAAGCATAGCAAACTAACAAGATAAAAGCTATCCAATGCTGCAAAAAGGAAACAGAGGCAGCTTTCCATGAAATACTTAGTCCATATAACATAAAAAAAGATCATGAAATCAGGCAATTAGGAAAGTGGTCTAAAAACAACCTGAGGTAATACAGTTGCTGGCCGTAAGTTTGCAAATACTTTAAGACCTTCTCTTAATTGAAGCAGCCCAGTTTCTGGCTTCAAATGTTTTTCGTTATTGTCCCACTTGTACCTTAGTGTCATGAAAAAGAAAACGAAATTTATGATGGAAGGCAGGTATAGTATAGTCAAGAGTAAACGATTTTACATGGACGAAAATTACCCTCCAATTGCTCCAAGAAGAACTGCATCAGATTGCTGAGCTGCTGATAGTGTCTCATCTGGCAATGGAACTCCAGTCAAATTCAAAGCGGCTCCTCCCATAGGCATCTCTTGGAAATTGAATTCAATACCTAAGGCATAGTACATATGAGACTGAACAAAATCATTCCCATGATCAATCTTATAATAGTTTGACATTCCACATTTAGGGCTAAAGAATTAGAAAATGAATAAGAATAAAAGTAACGTGGAAAATGGAGGGGAAAGATCAAAGTAATGCTGTGGTTTAGCAGTAAATCCGATAATTCAAGTCTGGCAGTGCTTCTAAAAATTAATTCGATTACAATAACACCTCTTTGTCAGACAATAGCAGACTATCATCCAGCAGTAGCAATACTTCCTACTCCTGATATTTATGAGATTGTAGTCTTTTAATAGCAGTAATCTTTTGATGAAATCAATTACAACTACTCATATAAAAGGAGTTAGACTACATTTTCCATTTTCACTCTTTTATGAAAGTAAGGATGAACTTTGGTTGAACAGTTTTTCACTTGGACATTCCCCAATGCTGATTTGACCAGTTTTACCAAGCATTAAGCTCGTAAGCTTGACAGAGAACTACACCTCAATGGTGCCCCAGACTACAGCAAACTTAATGTGCAAGTACCAGTACCCCAACAAAGAAAGATTGGATACACACATAAAGGAGAGAACTTCGGCATAATCTGATTCTGGTGCTCAATTAGCTACGATCAACCAAATATGAGACAAGAGGATTCACAGTAGTCGTAAGCATTCAAACTTTTGATATTTTGGAAGGTTGTGTTTCATTAATAGCAGCAATCTGCTCATAGATCCAGATAATTATCCTGAGATAAAAAATAATAATTTAAATTAGTTTTCACAACTCATGGAAGTAAGGATGAATTTTTTTTTTGGTAAGGGGAAGTAAGGATGAATTTCACATTCAGGTAATCTCATTTCCATCGACATTGCTCCAATCTGATTCCTTTTTCACAGGTAGTTAGCTTTTCATTTCAACTAGAAGAATGGGGAAGATCCCATTACAAGCCCATGCGAACTTAAACTAAACAATCCCTCATCAAAGCAAAAGTGCCGGTATAAGCCTGCAACATAGCAGAACTTAACTGCAAACATAAACAAGAATAACAGCATTCGGATTAACAACTAAAGCAGCATTCGAGTTCACAGTGATTATCGAAATGGATATTCCACTTCAGACAAAGCTGTAAAGCTTGAGCTGAAGCCACCTTATGCCGAGGAGAACGTTTCCCTTCCAAGCTGCATTTGACTGCAAATTTAATCGACTTAAACAGTTGATCAACATTTGGGCAGAATGTGAATGCATTCGGGCATTCCTATTTCTCTATACATGATAAAGGCAGGCATTCCAGGCAAGTCTTGGAAATATAGCCTTAAAACTACTACCCTTAGCACTCATCTTGATCTAGGAATATCAAAGTACCGTTCTCCAGATCTGAGCAGAGAAATTACATGCAAAGAACAGATGTGCTCGAGCGTCCTTTCTTGACTGCATAACAGACATAATGGCAGGGAAAAAGCTGAAGTCCATCTCAAGATCGTACCAAGAGTTGGCAGCTTTCTTTAAAACAGCCAACCAAGATATGATACAAAAACTAGGAACATGGTGGGAGAACAAATTTAGTCGATGTCAATACACTTTTGGTCATCAATTCCCAACAATTTCCCAAGAAATACAAGAATTCATTATAACAGTAGAAGTAGTGCAAAGAGCTTTGTCATCCACTGAAGAGTTTGGGGAAATAGATCCACGAAGGGCAGCTTGCATGGCCACCACACTCATCTAATCTGGAATGAGGCCAGTGCTGATCAGAGTTTAAGATAGCATCTGAAACCTTAGCAGTAATAGGTAGACCGAAATTTTATAAAATTCTTCCATGAGGATGCCAATTATCTACCAGTAAGTGTGTGGATTTCCCATTTCCTATGACATTATTAATGACAGGTGTAAGGTAGGGTCTCACCTTCAAATGCTTTCTCCAAGCAAACATGCAATCAGCAGAGGCTGAAACAGGCCATGTGCTACTCACTGCCAAAGGATAGTGATAAATTCAGGCAATCCAAAGAGAAAGCTTTTTTCTTATAATACAACATATGTCCCATAGATCCATCCTTGCTTAGGAAGACACACAGAGTCCCAACTAACTCTAGAGCCACCACGAAAATTCTGCTTATATCTTTCCCAGAGATATAATCATTTCTCCAGTGCTCAACAACTTTCTTAGTCAAAAGTAAGGTTTGGCACGAAAAAGTTCACCAAACTATAAAAAACAGATCTTATACACTGGAGCCTCCCAGGATAGGAGAGTTTTGAAATTGTCCACTTAAAATCCAATTCAGTCAATTTATCCCGCTTGATCTCATAGTCACTCGACACTGAACAGTACTGACAATTCATGAATTACGAATCCTGCACCGGAGAGAACTTTTACATTATCTAAACTTCAGAGCTTAGTGAGCTTCGATCAAACGGCGAGAAAAGCCGAAGGATGTTCCAGAAAAACAAGAAACAGCGAACGGAAGTCGAAGGCAAAAAAAAAATTAAAAACGGAGGGGGGGAGGGGGACCTTCAAGTGATCCAGCGAGGCTAAGGACGCCTTTAGCGACGGAGATGACTTCAGGGCCGATGCCATCGCCGGGAAGGAGAGTGATGGAGTAGCGTCTGGTGGGTGGCGTCGCGCCGCACCTGATCCTGCCCATGTTGGGAGGGCATTGCTTGAGGAGTGAAGCGTTGTGGTGGCGAAATGGGGCTCTCAGGCATTGGAAATTCAGTGGCAGAGAAGCCATTGGTCGGAGGAGAGAGAGAGAGAGAGAGAGAGAGAGAGAGAGAGTTTAGCAGAAATGTAGGTTTTGAGTTCCTGGGTTCTGGTCGAGCGAGTGCGACGCTACCTTGGCGGCTCGGCGGCTCCTGTTGGAAAACCAAATTTTTCTGCACGTGTCTCGGTTTGCACATGCGTAAGTTCGTGAGACTAATCGACATTAAATACAAAATATCACCTTTTTCTTTTGTGATATTTAAACAAACGATATTTTTTTTTGGGTAAAGGTAAGTGAATTGTATTGCTTTTACCGAATGAATATTAAATGAAGAGCTTATTCAGTATCATAAAACTTACACTCAAGGTGACGTCAAAGTCAAGTATGAGTGGAAGGATGCCGTGGTTCTACCGTGGGTACATCAAAAGGCCCAAATAGGGCCACTAAAAACCTACTACACAACTAAAACAAAAGAACCTCAACTACATGAAAATAGAAGAGTCAATGCACCAGCTATGTAGTATCCTCCTATTACTAGGAGTATCAGTGACTTGTTTGAAAGTCATGGCTTTATCTTTGACAAATATCTCCAGATGTCTCTTCATCGCCGGTACAAATATCTGATTTTGCCTGAATAGAGCGTCATTCCTAACCTTCCATATCATGTGGCATAATGCCCCAAAAGAAGATCGCGCAAAGCTATGGTGAAAGCTCTTCCCAGATATGTGCTCAGTCACCTACTGAAGATTTTCCTACCATGATCGATTACCCCACAATAAGCCACATTTCACAGCCCAAAATAGTGCAAGTTGCCCCGTAATTTGACACTCAAAGAAGAGGTGGTCCATAGAATCGGGCCTTTGCTTGCAAAATACACAAACATCTATTGGAATTCTATGGCAAGATATCAAAAATACCTAGGTTGGGAGCCTGCTACGCGACATCAACCATAAGTGGAATTGGTGCCGTGGGATGATGCTCCTGTCCCAGATAAACGAGTGCCATGGTACAGGCTGAGATCTCGGTCGAATGATGTGCCATGCTGATGCTGCCGAATATACTCCAGACAAGTCTCCCAGCCACTGGAACCAGTCCTTCTCAATACTTAGCAATGGAAGAGGATCCCCCATGTAAGAATAAGTTCCATAAATTGTGATGGCCTATCCCGATCATCAAGGAAGTCAGCCACTGAAGCTTGCCTGGAGAGTCCAGACCAATAGATGACACAATTAGGGAACAGCAAATGTAAAGGGCCCTTGGATGCCATGGGTCAAACCATAATGATGTCGAACGACCATCACCAATATGCCACTGAAATAAGTGTCTGAATTCTTGGCCTAGCCACTGAAACGATATTGATATCTTGTATATTTTATAATGTAAATTTTTTTTCTTGGTAATATTATCTTGGAAAAATTGGTACAATTAGGCCCCATATTTTACTCCAACATCATCCTTAAACTTTTTAATTGGTTATGAACTTATTTAATATGGTTACTGAAATTTTACCGATTTCTTAATATGATTTTTAAAATTTTAAAATTATCCCATAATTAAAGGATTATATTGAATATTTATCGATATTTCGGGTATCACATTAAACAAATTAAAAGTTTAGGGATTGAAATTCATAAATCATTTATATAAATTAAAAGTTAAGAGATGATATTACATATTTAATTAAAACTCATATACCCTTTATGTTATTATCCTTTTTTTTTATCTTCACATTCAATGCATATCATATATTTTCGACATTTCCTATGGAAAACGGAACAAAGCTCCCATAGTAAAGACAACAAACGATTTCAACTGGTTCAAGTGGAAACCAAAAGAGGAATATTAGAACTTATTTTATCCATCTAACAATGGGGAAAAAAAGAAAAAAAAATAGTCAATCGTGCTTATTCCTCAGAGAAAAACTATTGAAGGTTGCCCATTAGCCATGACTCTTAGTTTGGTCAACTCCCATTAGCCATTAGACTCATTACTGAGGGACACGAAATAATAGTCAAATAATGACTTCTTGACCGTCCACAACCACAAGAAGCGGCTTCAATGTCCCTCACTTTGTCGAGTCTGTACTTCTATCATTGACAAAACAGAGGGCCTTTACAATACGGACAATCAATGAAAGCGCATGGAGCATCGCCCCAGAGAGAGAGAGAGAGAGAGAGAGAGAGGGCGGTTTCAGAACCGAACGTGGATGCAGTTACAAGGAGCAAGAAACATCGAGCAGAAAACGTCAAAGTGGCGCATATGGTGTCATCTCGAAAAGACAGAGAGCACCCTTTTCTTCTCGATGAATTTCAAGCGCCAAAAGCTATTCGTTCATAAAAACCACGTTCCTTATGCAGGATAACCACACACCCAACAAGCAAGAACTTGCACAATGTTTGATTCTGTCAAATCTCACTCCACTCTTCTTCTCCTCGCTGTTCTCTTCACTCATTCGGTCTCCGTATCACTCCCTCATGGCGGTTCTCGTCTCCACCACCCACCGACCGCACACTGTCCGAGTAAAATTCTTTCTTTTTCCTCCTCTGCTTTGTTTTTCCATTTTTGTCCTTGATCTTCGACGAACCTAGTGCGAATTTAAACACGATGTGCGGTCGTTGTTTCAGTGTGGCAGTTCAACTTGTGGACAGTTTCTTTCGATCATGTTTGGTTTTACATGAGCTTGATGGCCTGCTTGTCATTGCTTTCTATCTTATGGTTGGCATTATGTTCGACAAAATGACCATCTCTTTTCTGCTGAAATAATTGCGGTTTTGGCAGAGTTCGATGTTGTTCGATGGGAACAGAGGAGGCTAGTTCTTGAAGGAAATGATGAAGGCGGTGAACAGAATTCGACGCTGGTATTAGCTGAAAAGAGAACGCACAGGCGAGACCCTCTAGATGATTTCAGGCATTACAAGGGGGGTTGGAACATCAGCAGCAGACATTACTTATTTGTCAGTGTTTTCGTTTACTACCCTCTCTATTCAATTGATCCTTCAATGATTTTGTGAAATCATAACCAGGAACATGTTCTTTCTGTTTAATAGTATCGAGGACAAACATGCCTAGACAGGGTGGTGCATGGTTGGGCGACAAATGTGTTCTTATTTGAGATGTGTTGTAGATTGCTGTGATGGTTTTAAGATTCCTCGTTGACTTGCCCAAAAAATAAGCATTCCTCATTGGCTACATCATCGGTGGCTGGATTTCAGATGGTGCACTTCCTTTGTGTTCCATTTTTGAAGATAAAAGGAGTTCCTTTTCACATTTCATCTGTACCTTTTTTCTCATTATCTTAAGCTGATGATGTTTCGATCGCAAGTCCATTTTTTTTTTATTGCCTACACTCTCAAAGGCAAGCTCTTTTATTTATTTATCTCAGTCAAATGGAAAAGATCGCCACATTGAAAATACTTTTTGTCCTTTTTGATGGTCTTATTTATCTGCAGTAAAGAGCTCCATATGTTGCCGACAGATTTTGGCATCTAACTTTTGTTGGTTTATATGGTTGTAAACTGAAAGTCTTTTCAACAGTCTGTTGGATTTACTGCCGCTCCATTGATTGTCATTGCGGCAATTTGGTTTCTGGGGTTTGGTCTATGCTTTTGCATCATATGTGTTCGCTACTGCTGCTGCCACCGCCTCAAACAGTCTTATGGCAAATCAAAATCCAAATATGCTCTTTCTCTACTTGGAGTATTCATAACAGCGGCAATGTAGGTTCCTCCTTCTCTTTGTTTTGTCTAAAATAAGTGATGCGAATAATGTGAATGATGGCTTGTCTGTGCTTCAAGTGTCGGAAGCGTCGTCCTGTTCACTGGCCAGGAGAAATTCCATGGAACCACAAGTAGCATACTGAAATATGTCGTGAAGCAGGCTGAAACTACAGTTGAAAAGCTCAGAAATGTATCTGATTACCTTGCTGTCGCCAAGCGTGTGGGACTGGATCAAATTTCTTTACCACCCAATGTTCAAAACAACATTGACAAAGTAGAAGCTGAGATTAATTCTGCAGCAACCACACTCGAGAGAAAAACAGATGAGAATTCAGATAAAATTCAGCATGTGCTGAATTCAGTGTTAGTGTTTAATTTATGTTCTGTTATGTACGTCTTTCCTATTTCAGCATTTGTACTGATTGATTGTTTCCACTTTCTGTAGAAGATTGGCTCTCATCATTATTGCAGCTATGATGCTCCTCTTGGCGTTACTTGGCTTATGTAAGTCTATCTGTTCTCGCGATCAGATTAACGGCATATATTTCTAGTGACTATGGTGAAATTCTCTCACATGTTGATTGTTACTCCTGGCAGTTTCATCGGTTTTAGGAGTTCAGCCGCTCGTGTCCCTGTGAGTGCTTCGGCTGCTATTATGTCCTTATTTTTTAAGAAGGATTATCTATTTTATCCACTTCTTTCTCACGATGTTGATTTTTTGTAGATTGTCAATTTTCGGGTGGATCTTGGTCACTGTGACATTCGTTTTATGCGGACTTTTCGTCGTACTCCACAAGTAAGTGCAGGGGATCATCCTTTATGACCTGTCTGTTGCCCCATAATTCTTTGAGATCAAAGTATCTCCTCTACCGTTTATTTTTTGCTTGCTAAGGCTAATTGGTTTAGTCTATTTCTTATCATGCCATCTTCGGTGACCTAAGGTACATTATCTGACCAACCCCATTATGTCGCTATATAACTTTTTCATATGTAAGTCATGGTTTTTTGCTAAATGATAACTCCCTTATTGAAAAAGAAAAGAGAAAGCTTATATATATGGCAGGCTACTAGAAACCCATGGTACTTCCAGTAACTCTTGAACTAAATACATTTATGGTTTTTTTATTTGCTTCTCAGTCTTCTCTTCTCTTAAATTTTTAGTGCAACGGGTGACACCTGTGTCGCCATGGAACAATGGATCCAAAATCCCACAGCCCACACATCCATGGATGATATCCTTCCCTGTGTGGACAATGCAACTGCCCAAGAGACCTTGTTACAGAGCAAAGATGTTACCTTCCAGTTGGTCCATTTAGTCAACAGATTCATTGGCAATATCTCGAACCACAACTTTTCAGCAGGCAGTGGCTCTTTTTACTATAACCAGTCTGGCCCGTTAGTGCCACTCCTTTGTAATCCCTTCCATCAGGATAAAACAGATAGAAGATGTGCTGATGGTGAGGTTAACTTTGACAATGCGTCGCAGGTAAGCCAGTTAATCTGTACATTAGCAATGGTTAAAGCTGTTTTCTTGTGGAGATGGGACAGCCTAGTTGAATGAAGTCCCGTAAAACTTATAATAGTTATTATCTGCAGCATTTTCTCGTATATATCAAGGAAAGAGAAGTTCTGGATAATTTGCATCACACAATTTCCACCAATACTAGCGTGCTTAAGAGAACTTAATGAATCTTTTCACTGATAGAGGCCACTAGATTTCACTTCTCTTCTTGATCTTTCTAAGGTCGCAAATGAGAAGGCTATGGATGATTTTCTAGGACAGAGTTTGTAGAGAGTTTTACAATTAACATAGCAACGATAATCCGGTGCAGGAATGGAGGAAATACATCTGTGAGGTCTCAGCAGATAATCTTTGCACTTCAGTGGGCCGCTTGACACCCGTATTCTATGACCAGATGGTGGACATTGTCAATGTAAGCTACGGCTTACATCACTACGGTCCGTTCCTTGTCCAGCTACAAGACTGCTCTTTCGTTCGAGAGGCCTTCCTTCAAATCGAAGAGCATCACTGTCCAGGCCTGAGGCTCTATAGTAAGTGGATCTATGTTGGGTTGGCTTTGGTTTCCGCCTCGGTAATGCTTTCATCGGTGTTCTGGGTGGTTTATGCGAGAGAGAGGCAGAAACGCCCGGTCACTGAACGGTTTATACTTCTGACAGATCGAGATCAGTCGGGAGTAGAAACAGGTCAAGAATAACTGTGCCATCATGCGAATTCTCATTTAGTATTTTTTTTTTTGTCTGCTATGGAAAAAGATTCTCAACACATCACTAAGGTACAGGAAAATCAACGTTCGCGATGAACACGTGAGAGATTATAGGTCCAGTCCCGACCATGAAAACGAGGCTCCAGTCACTCATATGTTTCTTCAAAGATATCCAACATTTTGTAACATCATTTCCTCTTCTTCAGGGACTCTCGGCCTTTAAATTTTCTTTCCAGGGAGTAGGAATTTATGCTTAAACAAGGCGCACCGGTATCATTTACGACTCAAAGTTGGCCCTAGCAGTTAAAGCGAGTTACGTACATGTTCTTCTTCCCTTGGCTGCGCGAGAAAAAAACAGAAAGAAAGAACAGTGCAAATGAAATGGAACTGTTGACACGTGGCTGTCCTCAAAATCTGTATCGTTACATGGGCGGTGGTCAACTGAGGATTACATGTCCCTGCAATTTTTCACCTTCCAATCGTGCAACATGCGAATGGCCTTCTTGGTTTATACGGCTTTGAAATTAGGCAAGAGAAAAGAAGAGGCGGCGGCATTGGGCCGACTCCAGCCATTATTATATGTCGTCTTTCTCTCCGGAGATCACATATTTTCCAAATCTCCTTTGTTTTCTTGTGAGCCGGCCGTGGCGGAGAGAGGCTGCTGACCTTTCTTTTACCGTCTCATGGACCACGTTGAACTTATGAAAACCAATGCCAAGAAGCCAACGCGGGGAATGACTACTAAACGCACGCAAGGGTCGGACCTTAATGCTTAGCGATATGATTGTCCCTCGTAAGGTAAACTATAAAGGAACACATGTCACATGTGCCTTAAAAATTCCATTTTTAAAGTTAACCGGAAACATCAAGAATAAAATGGATTCAATGTATTAGATCGAATCAATCATATATTGGAAAAGACCGCGATCACTGCGTATAATGAAAAATTATGACTTTTTATATATTTATTTTAACGCGTGATTGGTTTTATTTGCCATATCATATGTGAAATGAATCTATGTCAATTTGTTTATTTTTTGTAAAATTAATGGTTGTGAGAAATGAAACCTACTTCTTAGAAGGAGCGGTTTCAATGAACCAAAGTCCGCGTAGATGACTTGGACAAAATAAAAAGAACATAGCTCTCCAGTATAAGTAGAACTGAATTGCAAAGTTGAGAAACGCATGTGTTTCCATAAAAGCATCTATTAGGAGAACTCATTCACTGCACCACACTCGCCCCAGAAAAGTTCCTTTGAACGGATTGAGCAGCGTAGCCAACACGGCTTCCTTTGTACACTCCGAATCATCGATGGTGAAAGCGGGTGAGATCTTCGACGAGACCCGGTGGGTGATCCAAATCCGCCGGACGCTCGAGGAAGAGCTTGAAGACGAAACCGAGGTGCCGGTCTCCATTTTCAGCGTCCCAAAAGTGCTAATGTCTAGCAACCCGGATTCATACACCCCGCAGCAAGTGGCGATCGGTCCATACTACCACTGGTGCCCATATATGTACGAGATGGAGAGATACAAGCTCGCGGCGGCGAAAAGATTTCAGAAGCAAATCCAAAGGATCAAGTTCCAGAATTTGGTGGAGCAACTGGTAAAGCTTGAGTTGAGGGTCCGAGCCTGCTATCACAGGTACCTGGACTTCAACGGTGAGACGCTGGCATGGATGATGGCCATCGACGCATCATTCTTGCTCGAGTTCCTTCAAGTCTACGCTATCAAAGAAGGTAAGATGCTCTCAAGGGTCTCATCAAGGATGTCGCATTTGGTCGATTATTCAGGAAGGAAGTCTGCACACAATGCCATCCTTAGGGATATAGTCATGCTAGAGAATCAAATCCCACTTTTCATATTGAGGAAGATGTTGGAATTCCAATTCGCGTCCCTCGATGAAGCCAACGACATGTTGCTTCTGATGCTAATGGGGCTTTACAAGGAAATCTCACCTTTCAAAATGATGGAGGCATTGCCCAAGATACAAGTCGCTGTCTGTGCCCATTTGCTAGACTTCTTGTATGACACCATAGTACCCAAAGTGAAGGAACAACCGGAGATTATTGAGGAGGAAGGTGACAACAAGGACAAGGAAGGAAAGGCGAAATCCCCAGAGTCATGGTTGTCTTCCAGCGGCACGAAATATATCAAGCAACTTTGCGATCAAATTTGGCATTTGCTCTCCAAGTTGAGCAATGGCTTTATACAAATGCTCAAGAAGCTGCTTTTTTCAAACCCAATGAAGGTACTATTGAAATTGCCATGGACTATTCTCTCTAAACTCCCATTTTTCTCAGCCTTGGCACAACCTCTCGAGTCCTTATTGTCATCCCAAATAAAAGAAGAGGGCAAGTCAGAAAATGAAAACAGCAATCCTCATAAGCCACCTTCAGTTGAGGAGATCACAATCCCCTTGGTGTCTGACCTATCCAATGTAGGAGTCCGTTTTGTAGCCACCAAAGGCAACCTCGCTAGCATCCGTTTCGATCCCAAGACAGCAACGCTTTACTTGCCTGCCGTAAGCCTGGACGTGAACTCAGAGGCGCTCATGAGGAACCTAGTCGCCTACGAGGCATCTAACGCGTCAGGCCCATTGGTTTTCACGCGCTACACCGAACTCATGAACGGCATCATAGACACGGACGAGGACGTGAAGCTGTTGAGAGAGAAAGGGGTTATTTTGAACAGACTGAAGAGCGACGAGGAGGCCGCAAAGCTGTGGAACGGGATGAGCAAGTCGATCCGATTGACAAAAGTGCCCTTCTTGGACAAGGCGATCGAGGACGTGAACAAGTACTACAACGGGAGGTGGAAGGTCAAGCTGGGCAAGTTCGTGAAGCAGTACGTGCTCGGTTCATGGCAATTCCTGGCAGTGCTGGCCGGGATTGTACTCCTGATGTTCATGACATTGCATGCCGTCTGCTCGGTCTATAGCTGTTCCCGCATATTTCATATCAAAGCCCCAAGCTTAGGATCAATTACGAAGATGCCGTGACCGTGTCTTTGCGCGTTGCATGTTTATTCATTCTAACTTAGGGAAAAGGCATAGTGTTACGCTCAGATCCGGTGCAAAATGGATCGAGCTGAGGCACGTGAAGATTTGCAGTTTTTTCATAGGTTTTTTAGATGATGAGTTTTTATAAGATTGCTAAAGAGAGCGGGTGGATTATCTCATTATTTTAATTTGTCGGATCGGAATTGCGATCATTAATAGCAATGTTGATGGGTTGGTCGATTCCTGCTAAATCCAGTAATCTAGGATGTCTCTCCTTGATTTACCATGGGCACGATTTCATTTCAATGTCCATCAAACCATCTATTTTTATTATGGTCAGAGGGTATTTAGTGCTGGATTAGTCATATTTAATTACAGACTGAATTATGCCAATTATGCGAATGTACCAGACCTTCTGTTACGATCAAGGAGGTTTACGAATTTTCGGTCTTCAGTAATTAATTACTTTCCTAAGTCGGGTCCCGAGTAATTACTTAAAAAAGGTTAAACAGCACGTGACTTCGTTCTCTAGGCTTAGGGACAGCGTCAGACCATTTGTCCATTGGGGTCGACGACGGGATATCGTTTGGTAGGTACGAGTAATACGCCTATTATGTGTGAGTCGTATCTAAGACAGGAATTAAAGTACTCGTAGTTGGTATTCCTGGAGTTCTAGGCAGAACGGAAGTTTGAGAACTAGTCTGGCCCATTAGTGCCACTCCTTCGTAAGCCTTTCCATCATGATAAAACAGACGGAAGCTGTGCCGATGGCAAGGTCAACTTTTGCATTGCTTCCAGGGAAGTTAAAGAATCTGTACATTACCAATTGTTAAGGCTGTTTCTTCATAGAGACGGAACATCCTGGTTGAATCAAGTTCTGTGAAACTTAGCATAGTTATGATCTCCAGGGTCTTCTTACTCAGATCGAGGAAAGAGAAATTGATTATAATATGAGTCAGACAATTCCATTAATACTGGCTTCTTAAGAGAACTGTAATGAAACTTTTCACTGATAGAAGCCGTCAGACTTCACTTCTCTCTTTTTTTAACTTTCTAAGGTCATCCGTAAATAATTGGCAAATAAGAAAGCAATGGCTGATTTTATAGTACAGAATTGGCGTAGAACTTTGCAATTTCATGGCCACATTAATCTGGTGAAGGAAAATTGCGCAAATGCATCTAGGAGGGCTCAGCAAATAATATTTGCACTTCAATGGACCGCTTGATACCCGCATTCTATGGTCAGATAACGGCAGGTTGACAATATACGCTACGGCTTACACACAGTCCCTTCCTTGCTAACACCTACAAGACTGCTCTTTCGTTCGAGAGGCCCTCTGTCAATCAATAAGGAGCAGTGTCCAGGCCTGAGGATCTATAGTAAGTGGATCTATGTTGGATTGACTTTGGTTTCCGCTTCAGTAATGTTTTCATTGGCGTCCTGGGTGGTTTATCCGAGAGATAGGAAGGAATGCCTAGTCTCCAAACAGTTCATAACTTTGACAGATCAAGATCATTTTGAGGTAGAAAAAGGTTGAGATTAACCGTGCCAATGAATTGTGCAAAATTTCATCTGATTCTGCTTTTTGTTTACCATGGAAAAAGTTTATCAACACACCGCAAAGGTTTTTAAAAAATCAACATTTATGATAAATATTTGAGAGAATATAGGTCTGGTCCCGACATTACTAGCGGGACCATGAAAATGACACTCCAGTTGCTTTCATTTTTCTTCATAGATTCTTTGCCAACATTTTGAACACGATCTCCGTTTCACTGGGGACTCTTGCCCTTGAAATTTCTTTCCAGAAAGCAGGAATTCAAGCTTAAACATATTTCATTCACTTAGCCTCAGGAGCTTATGCTTTGACATGGCAAACACCGGCATCATTTACGAATTTATCTGAGCAGTTAAAACAAGTTACATGTTCTTTCTTCCCTTAGATTCGAAAAATAATGATCAGCAATCACTCCCTCGGTCTCCCTCTATCATGACATGATATTTCCACCTCCGGCGGCACTGCTTTACTTCCCTCCTATTTACGCGTTAAGTTTGCTTGCTTGTGTTTGGGGAAACAACATATACATGCAAGTTCTGTACTATGTTAACCATATATAAAATATGAAAGCTCTAGCTAAACTCGTGCCGTGCCAATTCAATGACATCTAAACAAAGCAACGAAGACTGAAGACCTAAAAACAGCATTTTGGAGATTCTCCTACCAATTAAAACAATCTTAAACACACACAATCTTATGGCCAAAAGAAAAGAAAAACATTATATCTTCCTGAAGGGTCTTTGCCAAGACAATAATATTGCATCAGGGAACACAATCAAATAGCAAGTTGCGATACCAGAAAATGGTGCAGAGGAAATGGAACTGTTCATATTCCCTTAGACGCAAATTGTCCTCAAAATCTGAACTGTACACGAGTGGTGATCAAACTGAGGATCACAAATCCCTGCAACTTCACCTTCCATTCATGCAAACGGCCTTCTTGGATCGTACAGCTTTCGATCTCCATAGCATTCGTCTTTCAAAATTAGATCGATCAAACCCGCCTTGATGTGTCTCACGTATATAATTTTAGATAGCAAAGATTGACTATATCCATCAATTTATGTTATTATTTTCTTTTCCAAGAGCACATGTTTTCACTATCACACGGAGACCAAAGCTGCTGACCTTTTTTAAAGGCCTCGTTGAGCATGTTAACCTTATGCAAACCTAACAGCGGGAGAAAACTAATGCTTAAAGCCAACGCAATGAATTAACTACGGAATGCAAGCAAGGGGTGGACCTTGAGGTTAGCGCCATGATCGTCCCTTGTAAGCTAAACTATATAGGAAGGCATTTCACATGTGCCGTAAAAAAATCCATTTATATTAAAGTTTACAGAAAACTTCGGCATATAATTTATTCGTTTAATTAGATCAAATGATGATATGTCGAATAACATTGTGATCACTGGATCCAATAAAAAACACGAGTTCCTACGTGTCAATTTTTATTGTAATTGTAAACACCTAATTTCACCGATCCGATAAGTTATTTTTATGTTAATTTTTTATAAATTTATTATTAACTAAAAATTGGTAATTTCTTTATAAAATATTCAAAAAATAAAAATTATTAATTAATTAATTTTGATTGTTTATTTTTTGTATTGTCTTGCAATTGATCGTATGTTGATTTCTTATATTTAGTTAGTGTAATTTTAGCGTACATTTGCATGAAATAACTCCATAAAAATAATTACATGAACAGTTAGTGACTTTGAATGATTTTTTAATATTTTAAATAATGAGTAAGAGTGCATGACCACATCAGATTAAGTAATTAACTAGTTAGGTACCAAAATGGCATTAATAAAAATAATGATGTAAATAAGTCCTTATACCTTGAAAGTTCTTGTTACGCAAAAATCGAGACAATACTCACATGTCTTAATTGGTTTCTAGTTGGCCTTAATAGGCTAGCGGTAGCTCCTAAAAATATATAAGTTGTTAAAGAATTTTAATATCGAAATATCTTAATGTCACACGAGATATGGACTTAGGAGAGTTTGTGCTTGTAATTGAGTAGCAGACTTGGATTATAATATGATACGTTCGAGTTGTCTTCTAGGGGCGTCAATTGTATCTGTTTATGAGCACTAACCCACCTGTTATCAGCCTCGAGAGGTTCAATATCTACACATGATTTAACTACTGTTTTCTTTTTGTGAAGTTAATGATGTGAAAAATGAAACCTGCATTTTACTGGAAGGAGCCGTTTCAATGAAGCTTGTCCACCTGGTTGACTTGGACTGGATCGAAAAAACATAGTTTGTAGGTATAAGGAGAAATAAATCGCAACCTTGAGAAACGCATTTGTTCACAATTAAGGGAACTCATTCACTGCCTTACGCTCTTCCCAGGAAAGTTTCTTTGAACGGATTAAGCAGCTGAGCCAACATGGCCTCCTTCGCCCATACCCATTTGACAACGCCCAAAGGGGGCGAGATCTTCGATGAGATCCGATGGGTGATCCAAATCCGCCGGACTCTAGAGGAAGAGCTTGAAGACGAAACTGATGTGCCAGTCTCCATTTTCAGCGTCCCAAAAGTACTGATGTCTAGTGACCCAGATTTATACACCCCACAGCAAGTGGCCTTTGGTCCATACCACCATTGGCGCCCAGAAATTTATGAGATGGAGATGTACAAGCTGACGGCGGCAAAAAGATCTCAAAAGCAACTCCAGAGGATCAAGTTCCAGAATATGGTGGAGCAACTGGTAAAGCTTGAGCCGAGGGTCCGAGCCTGCTACCACAAATACCTGGACTTCAACGGTGAGACGCTGGCGTGGATGATGGTCATTGACGCGTCGTTCTTGCTTGAGTTCCTCCAAACCTGTGCGATCAAAGAAGGTAAGATGCTCTCAAGGGTCTCATTGAGGATGTCACATTTGGTTGATTTCGCAGGGAGTAAGTCCGCACACAATGCCATCCTTAGGGATATAGTCATGTTAGAGAATCAAATCCCACTTTTCATATTGAGGAAGATGTTGGAATTCCAATTTGCATCCCTCGAAGAAGCCGATGACATGTTGCTCACGATGCTAATGGGGTTTTACAAAGAAGTCTCACCTTTCAAGCTGATGGAGGGATTGCCCAAGATACAAGTCTCAGTCATTGCCCACTTGCTAGACTTCTTGTATAACATCATAGTACCCAAAGTGGAGGTACAACCCGAGATCGTCGAGGAGAAAGGTAAAGGCAAGGACAAGAAAGAAAAGGGAATATCGCTTTTGGCCTCATCTAGCAGTGACACTAATTATATCAAGCAACTTTGCGATGTAATCTGGAATTTGCTCTCCAAGTTGAAAGAAGGACCAATAAAAATGCTCAAGAGGCTGCTGATTTCAAAACCAGTGAAGGTACTATTAAAACTGCCATGGACTATTCTCTCTAAAATCCCCATTTTCTCAGTCTTGGCACAACCTCTTGAGTCCTTATTCTCATCCCAAGAAAAAGAAGATGGCAATTCAGGAAATGAAAGCAACAACCCTTATAAGCCACCTTCAGTTGAGGAGATCACAATCCCCTCGGTCTCTGACCTATCCAATGTAGGAGTCCATATCGTAGCCACCAGTAGTGACCTCTCTAGCATCAATTTCGACACCAAGACGGCGACGCTCTACTTGCCTGCCATAAGTCTGGATGTGAACTCGGAGGTGTTCATGAGGAACCTAGTCGCTTATGAGGCATCTAATGCATCAGGCCCATTGGTTTTCACGCGCTACACCGAACTCATGAATGGCATTATAGACACAAACGAGGATGTCAAGTTGTTGAGAGAGAGCAATGTCATTTTGAACCGACTGAAGAGTGACGAGGAGGTTGCGAAGCTGTGGAACAGCATAAGCAGGTCGATCCGGTTGACAAAAGTGCCCTTCTTGGACAAGGCGATTGAGGACGTGAACAAGTACTACAACGGGAGGTGGAAGGTCAAGCTCGGCAAGTTCATGAAGCTGTACGTACTCGGCTCATGGGAAGTCCTGGCATTGCTGGCTGCGGTTGCACTCTTGCTGCTCATGACACTGCAAGCGTTTTGCTCGGTCTATAGCTGTTCTGGCATATTTCATATCAAACCGACAAGCATATGATCGATCATGAAGATGTTGTCTCTGTGTGTGTATGTGTCCCATGTATTATCTTTTAAGTTGTGGAAAAAGCATAGTCTTCTGCTCACATCCAAGTGCAATGTAAGTCAATCTGTTACTCGTGAAAGTTTGCAGATTTTTCAGGGATTTTTATCCGCGTGATGAGTCTTTGTGAGATTGTGGTGAACTGTTATAGAAGAGAGCAAGTGGGTTATCTTACTCCATTAAAATTTTCCGGTCGGAATTGTGATCATTAACAGCAACGAAGTTGATGGGTTTGTTGGTTCCCGCTTAATCTATGACATCTCTCTCCTTATATTACCATGGGCATGTTTAGTGCTTCTTAAATATTATGCTGTGTCGGTCGTTTTTGTTTTACGGTTCTAATATATATTTTATGTTGTGTTGGTTTGGTGCTAATCCAAGTTCGTATTCCCTTAGATTCGCCAACTCTGGGTGGACCGTAATGGATGAAACTCATGCAATTATTTTATTTCAGTTGTCAGTCCAACTGTCTACCTTAATTATGGTCAGAGGGTATGTGATGCTAAATTAGTCATCTCCAATTGTAGACTAAATTTTCAATTTATGTGAACGTACCTAACCTTCTTGTTATGGTGGAGCAGGCTTCTAAGTTCTAAAACTAGTGGAAACATGCCCTAATCAATTCATGAATCCGCTCTCTAGGTTTTTCAAAAAATAATCTCCTATATCATTTTAAAAAATTTACGAACAAAAAACAATGTCATCGTACACGAAAATGTGTAGAGATAAATTGTTTTCAATAATGGAGATATTACTATGTAACTAATTATTTTAAGTGATACACTTAATCTTTTTTTACGAAAATATTTTCTAACTTATTTTTATTTTGTGAAATAGATAGAGGTTAGTAATTAATTTCTTCCATCTTTAATTATTATTCACACCGATAATATCACGTAACTCCATATCCACGTGAAATAAATCACATTAAGGAACACTTTGAGGGAAAGCTTTTGGAAAAATGTAAAGGATATTAGGTGAAAGGGGTTTGCAAAAATGCAAATAATGTTTGGCAAAGTGTATTTAGAAATTACACGTGGAAGCAGCTTTGACTTAAATGATGTTAGAGAAATTACATATTTTGTAAAGGACTTTCACTATTAAAAAAAATCAAACCATTTTTAACATAACTCAACCGCCAGTAAACCTACTTGATTGCTAACCAATTGTGGACAGCTAGATCTAGCGGCCAACGAACCCCGCCTAAGGTTGCACGACCTCAGGTGAGGCTGGCCAATGCCAGAGTGGCTCACTAGCAAGTGGATTTGGCCTTGCTAGCAACTTGAACCCTACTGGTAATGTTGCAAAAAGTGGAGACATTTCCAATATTACGAAAGTTGAGCAAAGGCATAGTTAGAAAAAAGAAAATTGAATTTGCATTTCAGAAATGTTCGAAACTCAAAGCACATTCTAACCTACCCTAAGTCAAAGACTCTTGAAAATACAGTTGTATCTTTCCAAAACTCTTCAAAAAAAAAATTCCAAACAGTATTTGTATTTGCTTGAGGGGCTTCTGATAGTAAAGCAATTTGGAGCCTAATTGTTTTCTTTTTGCTTGCATAAATCATCTGAAATTTTTCCAGAAGAAACTTTGAGCTCCCTCATTATTCTGACATAAGACAAAGTGTAGGGTAGAGTTGAGTTTGGCCATATCTCTATTAGGGTCGAGAGCTTGTAAAATTATGGAAAAAAGTCTCGAAAAGCTTTAAATTGTACTTTCTTGTGACACATTTATTTCAAATTTTTTCTGTAACATCAAACACCATAAACTTATGCTTGTATGACATATTTAATCTAATTTTTTTGCGACACTAAAAAACTTGAACTTATCTCCTTGTGACAAATTATCCCATAATTTTTTTTCTTCTTTTCTTTGTTTTCACCTACTTTGGCCGACGAGGGTTGCTGAAACTTGCCAGCCACTAGGCGAGGGCTGCAAAGCACTTGCTAACAACTGGCCAAGGCTCGCGGCCCTCACTTGGGCTTGCCCAATTCTGGGCAAGGCTTTTTGTGGCCACGAGCAAAGCAACCTCGCCTTTGCCATCGCCGACAAGGCTACCCTTGCCCAAATCTAGGCGAGGCTACCTCACCTGCATACTGCGAACTAGGCGAGATTGGGCAAGGGCTGCAAGCCCTAATCGGCTACTGTGGGCACTTCGCAGCCCTCCCCAGTGTTCAAGGAGTTCTTGCAACCTTCACTGAGCACAGCTCACCACCAAAGTGGTTTTAAAAAAAATAATAAATTATGAGGTATATATGTTACAAGGACAAAAATTCAGGTTTTCTAGTATTATAAAAAAAATTATGATAAATGCGTCGCACGAGCACATCTTCAAGGTTTCTAGTACTACAAAAAAAATTAGGATAAATATGTCAGATGAATACAAGCTCAAGGTTTTTAGTGTTGCACAAAAAAGGTTAAGGTAAATGTGTTATAGACGATGTAGTTTATGATTTTTGGTAGCTTTTTCTGTAAAATTATTTAGCAAGATGAACTTTTTAATGGATTCATAATTAATGAAAATGAAAAATCAAAGTTCAATTGGAGCACTTGCACCAGCTGAATATTGTTTGGCACCGTTCATGGCTCGGCTCGATAACATCCATAAAGATACGTACATACAATGAGATGTACCGATTTCTCCTTATAATTAAGTTCAAACAATCTGATATTGGAGCCACCCATTTTCTTCCATCAACATGGAGCACGCGCAGCTTTGTCAACGTCGTAGTTGACAGCTTTGGCTCTTGCCTCTTCCTTTACCTTTGACTCTCCATCCTCGGAAAGCTCTTTCTGATGGCCCATCCCAACAACTGCCATCATGCATTTTGCACAAATGAATTCAAAGCTTGATCACTCTTTTCTTTTCTTGGACAATTGAGTGTTCGATCGAATCGATTCATCCCCTTGCGTCACCACAATTGAGGACTCTGGCATTAAGCAACTGCTTTCACACTTCCATCTTTCAGAACTTGCGTGTAACTTTCAACAGTCAAGCTTTATATCTTTAGGTTAACTAACGGAAGTTTGAGATCCGTCACCGAATTCAATCTTGATCTTTTGTGGTTTTCATCCTGCTCACAATATATACTTACTTGTCGATTTCATTCAAAATCACAGTTATTTACGAATACAAATCTAAATAAATTATTTTCAATCACTTCTTTCTCATATTCTAGAGTTAATGTCTATCATCATTATCACGGCTCATTCCTCTTAGATGTGGCTGTGTTTGGTATGGCTTTATGAAAGCCTTGAAGCCTTGAAGTTCCTTGTAGAAATATTGAAGTATTTGACAATCATCTTCAAAAAGTTTTAGGATAAAGCTATTTATAAACTTTTTGTTCTCATCTTATCCTCATTAAAAATTTTATATTTTCATTTTGCCCTCACTTTTTTCAAGATTTGTGATTGGTCACCAACACCAAGGTCACGCCTCACCAACAATACCACATAGGGTTGCCCGACTCTGATGAGGGGCCACCAGCCACCTGAGCCACTCACCGGCGATCGGGTTTGATTTTTTGAAATAATGAATTGAATAGTTGCAGCCAAAGCCATTTGCAAAAACAAAAAAAAAATTACCCAACACTAATTAAACTCATGAGTCTTTACCACACACAATATGCATTTCCTCAAAGGGCTTTGACTTTCAATATATGCACTATATTCAATGTTCATTTCTAAAGTTGAAGTAAACCCTCTTGTTGAGGGCTGTTGAATTAACATAGAAACACATCCTCGTCCCTTTCCTTTGTTTCCTTTTGTTTTTTGCAATTTGCCCCATTTTTTGGGCATAGAGTTGGCGTTGGGCCCTCAGAGAGTCAGAGCCTCCGAAGCTACTCGGACTTTGCTCCGAATGTTGTCCCCGTGTCTTCTGATGATCTTTCTAAGGCAACGTTGGTCTCTGATTCAACTTATCACCGACGTTTGGGCCGAGAAGAAGGGGGGAATAATAGTTTGTGCTGACCCTTCCTCATTCCTCACGCATCCATAACTTAGGGAAGGTTTCGCGGATGAAGTTATCTTAGCTCAAAGCATCACGGCCATGAGAATTTTGCTTGAGCGATGATGATGGTTTGGTCATGTCAGCCCCCACAAGATCTCGCGTGGTATTCCGTGCCCCCTGCACGATTTCTGTACTAGTATAAGTCAAGATGAAATATGCGCTTCCAATGTGTCGATGTAAATCCGGATATAGAGATAAGAAAACACAAGCTAGGCATATCGATGCTTGTGCACTACGTAGTTAAGCACTCGGTAGGCGAAAAATTCGAGCAAATCGAAGACGATTCTATTCTTTAAGGGCGCACGTAATATCTATTCTATTTCTAGTTAAATCCATTTTTATGTTCTCGGGAATAGACTTGAAATGAAATCTATTTGGTAAGGCACTTTCATTTTTCCATTTTCGGGACAAATTTTTAGTTTCAAAAATATGTTTGGAACGGAAAGGAGAAGTAAAAATTTTCTACTTTTCTATTTCTGAAATATAAACGAAAATAAAAACTCTTCTTCTTATTAGAATGTATATTTTCAAATGAAACAGAAACAGAAACAAATCTTTTTTATCATACCAAACGGATTTATGTTTCTGGAATATAAAGTATTTGTTCTTATCAAACGCGTTTTTTCCTCAAAAAATCATTCTGGATCAGAAATAGAAAAACCTATTCCAGAAACCAATTTCTGGCCAAAAACCCAATCATGCGCACCCTTATTAGCCCTCGCTACCCGCCACCAACCGCTCGACATCGCCGCTCATTGCCAACAACCGCCACTCCATCCTCACCGTTGAGAAGGTCTATCTAATGAATTTTTGTTTCGAGTGCATAAATTTTCTATCATTATCGAATGCGCTTCTCTACCCATAAATGCATCTAAGGAACAAATCTATATCTGATTTAAAAAAATTATGTGCAAAAATAAAATGATTATCATCGGGCCCTCTAATGGTGATAGCTGGTGGTAAATATTACGGTTTCTTTTAAACGGTAAGGGTTGGTAGTGAACGAAAGGGGTCCTGCCACGACAGAGAAAAGAGGCCAGTCGTTTTGGAGCTGAGCAATGGGAGATGCTTCTCAGGACTCAGGACCACCCACTGGTCAGTTTGAAGAATCAAACGACCGTGCAAGAACTGCACTCCTCATCATGTGGGTCATCTCAGTTGAGAGCTCCTCTCTGGTTTGTCCTTTTTCTCTTCTCACTTCAGAGTTACAGTTTCCATCGTCGCACCAACTATTCCAAAAGGAGAAGGGAAAGAGCAAGGAGCCGAAAGACATGCAGCTGCGGGTTGGTGCTTTTGGTTTGGTTTGCTCTTCCCATGGCAAACATAAAACGAGAACAAAGACGCTAAGTCACGTGCAGGTGCTGGTAGCCTGGTATGATTTTATTTTTTCTTTTACAGATGGTAGCTAGGTAGATTACTCAGGATGAACATGTTATTGCATGATGTGAGCTAGACGGCCTAAACCCAAACTCTTCATATCGAGGAAAGAAAGGACAGCCGATAAAAGGAATGTTGGGAGTGTAGTTCATACTCCCAACAATAGAAAAATACGGAGATCCCGCTTTTCGATATGCAAGGCAAGGTCCAAAGTTGCCGAGATCACGAGGGCAGCGCCCTCAAGTCGTCATAAGATATCTATCATTTAAACTCACATTTATTGATAGTTTAAGTTTGAATATATGAATGGTTACTGATATATATATATGTTTCTCTTATAATTGAGAGATATATGAAATGTTGTTTATAGTGAAATTCATTATTAAATACAGCTCTTATCTGAAAATGAATTAGAATAAAAAATTTATTTCTCTTGTCTTTATATTTCGATTATTTTGTAATCGTATATCGAAATTTTAACAAGGAGAAAAACAATAGAGATGAGCTTCCTTATTCTAATAATTGATTTTGTAGACGTGACAGCAACTATTCCTAATATTCCTGAATTCTTTGTTGTATTCATTGAGCCTACCGAGCTAAGTCGATCATTTACCGAGACTCAGCCATATGGGCGTTCAACATTATAGAAAAATCATATTTTCTGTACCGTAATTTACAGTCGTGTTCATCATCATCATCGTTGATTGATTGTAGTCTTGTCCTCGAATGTCCAGTTCTTGGGTGAGTCTGTCAGACCATCCGAGTCTCGACGTTCACAGGGCACGCCCCGTGTCATTTTCTCTTTAGATTCACTCAATTCTTTCCCTCCCACCTTCTGTCCCAATTGCCAACGGACTTTCCACTCGCCCCAACCTTCTCTCTCTCTCTCTCTCTCCTCCGGCCGGGAGGGACCAACCCCTGTTTTTTTTTTAATACCTTCGCCCAACTCTGTTGCGAAAACAAGATCTTTCTCTGATTTCCCTTGTACCCATCTGAAAAAGGAGTTGAGCAATCAACTCCGCAGCAGAGAAAAAGAAAAAAAACAGAGCAATCGTCATCGGCTCGAGGTGAAAAAACATGCCGAAGCAAGTGCTGAAGGCGGGAAGCAGACCGCCATGGGTGGGATTGGCGGCTGCAGTCTGGGTCCAGACGGCAGCAGGCAACTCCTACAACTTCCCTCTCTACTCGCCGACCCTGAAATCGGTGATGGGTTATAGTCAGCAGCAGCTCACGATCCTCGGCGTGGCCAATGATATCGGAGAGAACTTGGGCATTCTTCCTGGGATCGCCTGCAACAAGTTTCCACCTTGGGCTGTCCTCTTGGTTGGGGTCGTCTCTTGCTTCTTGGGTTATGGTGTTCTTTGGCTAGCTGTCAGTCAAACCGTCCAAAATCTCCCTTACTGGCTGGTATGTCTCGTCTCTGTCCCTCTCTTTCATTTGGACTTTTCTATTGTTTGCTGTGTATATGGAGTGGGATTTTTCTCTCATTTTTTAGGACTGAGGGGTTGAGAGGGTTCATTCTCTCTCCCGTAGTTTTTGGGAATTTCTTTCTCCTGAAGTGTAACCTTTTGCTTTTTGTGTTAACTTAGCTTTTGAAATTGGGGTAGAACTTGTTTGATGAATGTTATGGTGATTCGAAGGAAACTAGGCACTTTCGTCATGGGACCACGTTCCTCAAAAAACTAATTGCTCATCACAGTATGTGTTTCATGTTCTTCAATAAGCCAGACTAGTAAAGCTTAAGTATTCCTGGCCATAGTACTCTTAGTCAATTCCTCCGAATGAGATGGCGCTCAGGTTAAAATTTGGAGGGTAGGTGCTTGGACCTCTTATTTATTTTCCCTGTTGCTGAGCTGCACAGAAATTCGTCATCCAGTTAACGATGGATGACCACATTTCTTTCTGTTTTGGGTTGACAAGGTGCAATTTGTCGGGTTGATTGTTGCACCAATAATATCATCCCCATCCCCTGCTCGTCACCTAAAGAATTTGGGGCAGTTTCTCCGGTTGGCATTTGCTCCAAATGTCATCAGTTGACTACATCTCCATCGATTATCTCTCATCATAAGTTAGACAGGATAAATGGAGAAATGCTTGCAAGAATCTCATCCAATCCTCTCCTTCCTAGCCTTAACTCTGCAAAATCTGCCGGAAATGACTCGGTAGCAGCATTGCTTTGAAATGTCTAAGCTCTTAACAGAAATGCATCCAATAACCAATGTTATCTGCTAGAGATTTTTCTTTCTTCTTTTTTGTGAAAATCTCTGCTGCTGTATGCTAATTTCTCTTGGCAACTAAACATGCTTCCACCTAGGACAATATTATTGTTTTCTTGAACTGCCTCTTATCTTTTCTTTAGCCTGTGACATGTTGGTTGGCTTACTTACTGCTTCTGCGTGTGGCAGTTATGGCTTGCACTTTGTGTGGCCACTAACAGCAGTGCCTGGTATGGCACAGCAGTGCTTGTCACAAATATGAGGAACTTCCCTCTCAGCAGGGGCACCGTCGCTGGCATTCTCAAGGGTTACATTGGGATCAGTGCTGCAGTTTATACTGCAATATACTCTATGGTGCTTGACGAGTCTGCGTCAAAATTATTGTTGTTCCTTACACTGGGGCTTCCCATCTTATGTCTTGCCATGATGTACTTCATTCGGCCTTGTACTCCAGCATCTGGAGAGGACTCTTCAGTGCATGTTCATTTTCTATTCACCCAGGCAGCAAGTATCGTGCTTGCTGTCTACATTCTAACTGTCACTGTATTATATGACTTGTCTTCTTACAGTAAGGTTGTTGGATATATTTTAATTGCCATAATGGTCGTCCTCATGACCTCCCCTCTTGCAATTCCTGTCAAGATGACATTTTTTCCTACAAACAATAAGAAGTTTGGCCCACAAGTTCCTTCTTCAGATAGTCTAGCAGAGGAAGAGGGTGAGTCAACCCCAGCTGATCCATTGTTGCTCACACCATCTTCATCAGCTGCTAATCTCGGGATGGACAGCGAGGATGTTTCAGATGTGGAATACCTTCTCGCAGTGGGAGAAGGGGCTGTAAAGAAGAAAAGAAGGCCTAGAAGAGGGGAAGATTTCAAGTTTCATGAAGCCTTTATCAAGGCTGATTTCTGGCTTCTCTGGTTTGTGTATTTTTTCGGGGTTGGTTCTGGAATAACAGTTCTTAATAATTTGGCTCAAATTGGAGCTGCATTAGGTGTTGATGATACAACAGTGCTGCTGTGTGTCTTCAGCTTCTTCAATTTTCTGGGACGTCTGGGGTCTGGTGTAGTTTCCGAATACTTTGTGAGGTAATATTTCCTGGTTCTTATGTTGTCTCAAAGACTTGGCTGAGTTATGTTTCATGTATTGCTCAATCAAGTAACGTAATTGTAGATCGAGTTTCATATGAGATGTTTCACTTGCATTCATGACTTACAAAATTTCCTCGACTCTCCTGCAAATTTCTTCTCTATTTGCTACATCTTTGGCTATCTTTGGTGTTTTCTTCCATCTTGAAAACAGATAACATTTTTAATTTTCTGTGGATATGCATTTATTGGTTTCTAGACAGCTTGCTCCTATGTTGATATGAGATTGCTTTATCTCAATTTCAGGTCTAAAGCCCTTCCTCGGACAATTTGGATGACATTTGCTCAAATAATCATGATTGCGACATTCCTTCTGTATGCGTCGGCCCTCAATGGTACTCTATATGCTGCTACTGCTCTGCTTGGGATATGCTATGGTGTTCAGTTTAGCATCATGATCCCAACTGCGTCTGAGCTTTTTGGTTTGAAACATTTTGGCATTATTTTCAACTTCATTCAGCTGGGCAATCCTATCGGCGCATTTCTTTTCTCGGGCCTCCTCGCAGGTGATGTATATGACACAGAAGCTGCGCTGCAGGGGGGATCAACCTGCTTGGGTCCGAGTTGCTTCAGGCTTACATTCCTTATTTTAGCTGGTTTATGTGGGTTAGGCACCCTCCTGAGCATTGTTTTGTATGTTAGAATTCGACCGGTTTACCAAAGTCTTTACGCTGAGGGTTCTTTCAGTATTCCCCGGAGTTCAGATCATTGATGAGTGAAGACATCTTTCAGATTGACGGTCATTAGCATACCATAGTTGAGTAAACACCATTGAGTTTTCACTTCTCAGAGAGGCAGGTACACACTCAGTGCAGTACCTGATCTTTGGTGTTTAAGATCTTGCACAAGCAGAGAACATCACAATGATTGCGAGTGTCATCATCGTGGAAATCTGTTGTTTTGTTGTAAACTACAACTACTGGAATATATCGAGTTTTGGCAGAGCTTTCTCATTCTCAGTATATTAGTTAGCTATTCAGCGTTTGTGTCCAGCGTGCTCTTTATGGAGATATGACTGACTATGCTTTGTTGTTGGGAGCAGATGTTGTTAGTTTGACAAGACATATTATGGTTGAGTTGAAATAACAGTATGTTCAAGCGTTCTATGGTTGTGATCTCTGATGCTTGTACGCCTGGTCGTGATCTCTGATGCTTGTGTCTGAATGCACCTGATGATCATGTCCATCATGCCCCATATCTGAAAGTACAGGCAACAGAGTTTTCGACCGTTCAAAGCAGATAGTTGGCCGAATACAGCCATGACCAGTGAAATTTATGCATATTAACTTCGCCCGATGAATAACGTGAACGCCATTTCAAACAGAACAAATTAGCCGTGACAGTTACTAAGACAAAAAAATGAGCTACTTTTAGAATAAACTCACTCGTGCCCAACACAAATCAACCTCACATGTGGCGACATTAAACGTCCCCTACAGATGAGACAATATCCTGCAGCTGAAAGAGTATCTAGTGCACAATGCACTGGACTAGAAGAACAGAGACAAGAACTCCTACTGAAACAAACAATCTTTGGTGGAGGAACCAAAAACCAATCTCACACCATGGAAGAGCTGCAAACTTGGGACTCCAGAGACTGGGGAACTTGGTGACTCTGGGATGAAGATTTTAATCTTCATGTCGGTTTAAGATTTTGGAACATTGTATCCCATTTGATCTGTTGAACCCCATCAGCAGACCAGTACCCATCATACTGATCATCAACGAACTTTTCTTCTTTACTAAGAGCATAAACCACCGGACTCGAAAAGCTGTCAAGACGAGGCGTTGATACTACCAGAGGACTCCCATGAGTGAGCAACAACCTCCCTTTCTTAGCCATCATCAACTTCCTGTTCCTCTTCACCATTGCGTTCCTCCATCTGGTGCTATAACTTGGCCTCGGCACAACAGGGAGGGCAGATCCCTCACAATGCGTCCACTTCCACATGTAACTAGCCAGACGCTTCTTGGTCGTGTTGATCGCACCAAAGAGACTCGAAAATGGATGCGGCTTCAAAAAATCCTCCTTCCTAGCAAGTTTGAGTATCTCCAGCCGGTGCTTGGCTATGGATATGCCAATGCTCTGCAGGAACTCATGGTTGAAGTGACTTATGTCGTCTTCCTCGAGCTCGTTGTGCGCAAACGAGAGGCCATACTCATATACAAGAGACGGCTCAAGACCAGTTTTCGATAACCAAGAAAACCAATCCATGGCTTAATTAGAGAGAGCAAGTATTGCTGTCAACAATCTGCCATATATATACTATAGGGGGAAGAAGAAGAGAGATATCAAGTAGGGGTTAGTGGACTAACTTGTGACTTTCTGTAAGCCATGAGTAGCTTCGTAAATTGGAGGTTAGTTGGGCACTGGAGAGTGATTGGAGAAAAAGGAGAACAACCGTGTGGGGTCTCCATGACCATTGACCCTCCCAAAAAACAAGAGCAAGTGCTATCGAAAGTTGCTCACGAAAAAATCCATTGCCTTCAATCACGGAAAAGATGAGGATTGTGAAGGTGGGTCCGCCTCTCTTCTTCACACAGTTGGAGGAAAAGTGCACCAAAGTTGAACTCAAAATTCCAAATCTATCAACCCCTTCTTCGGGTTTCGGTCATCAAAAAGCAAAAGGCGGAATCGTCCGTGAAGAGAGATGTCGGATATTCAATGTTTATTGCTTTTCCACATGGACTTTCGTACAGAATGATAGTCTAATTGAATCATGGTGCGGAGAAGTCAGTACCACAAAGAGAAATTGCTTCCTTCGGTGGTACAAATATCCAAAGATGATGGTTGGCTTTGGAATCTTTGACTACTAACCATGGTCATTAGCTTGTCGTACCAGCAAAAATTGAATTGAGGAAGTGTTTTTCCGTATCTTTTATAGGTTCTTGGAAGCGCGTGATCGGATTCTGCATTGCCGGGAGCATCATCTCCTCGAGCCTTGTGAAGTTAGTCCCCTTCATGATTCTCTTCCTCCTAGAGGGAGGACAAAACACGAACACTGAGACAAATTCACCCTCACTTTTTGCGAATACCATGATTACCCTGTGTTATCTGTCTGCGAGGCACACTCTGAATGACCCCAGCAAGTCCAATAATGGCTGATCGAGGAGTTTCATCTCCTTTTCTCTTTCCGTTTTTGTGGACGGGGAGTCACAACCGCATTCATTAGGTGCAAGTTTGATTTAAGAAGCTCATAACCTGTCTGACTTAAAACCGCATTGAGTGGGGAATATAGGTAAGTCCTTTTAGAGTTGTAACTTTGCATGAGGCGTGATTGGAGTAATCAGGTTCAAAAGATCTTTCTTTAGCTGACATTGGGTTTTTCCCGGTAGCGACGTTTATGTTGTTATGTGCCCCCATTTCCACTTTTGGTGGAGTTTGATTTTCTCTTGTCGCCTGCTAAGTTCATTATATTTTCCGCAAAAAGCGTTGAGTAAAGTTGTTAGCAAGTCAAAGTCTCTGCTTTCATTGTGCGCATGCGAGGTCCGAAAGTCAGATGATGACATTAGTCGTGCACATGGGACTCACACAGATTAATTGTGAACTCCTGATAAACAAATTAGAAATCAATAGCGACCTAACTCATCGCATGACGTCGCGTATTTTGGGGAATAGTTTTCACAAACGAGGCGGGGAAACTATCAGCGGTCCATGCCCTGTATAATCAGTTAAAATAGGTGCGCCCGCTCGGGCTGCCAAGTTCTAGCAACCTCCAGTCCTTGCAGTTTCGTAACCAAATTGATTCTATGGGATGAATGAGGATTGTAGGAGTTACTCTTTCAATTCCATATCTTTACTAGTCTCAAACCACAAGAGATCGTAGAGATGCGCCGGTACTTAAGCTTTGGGATGTCTACACGTTTGTTTTCACCAAATCTTCAGCAACGCATCTGCCTCTCAAGGCACTTTGCATTTGAGTAAGTGAATGTTTGGACAATCATGAAACGGATGTGAAGACGATTACCCCTAAAATACGCTCCTAGAAGAGCTGGCAGGTTTGCTAGTTGTGCATAGTTTTTTTTACCATTACCTGCGGCATGAGTGATACATATTCGCACAATCCTTTATCGTTCCCATCTATTGTAGAAAGCAGCTAAAGGAAGAATCCCACATCCTGTGAACTTCTCTAAAACAAAATCCTGGAAGCTTCACAAACACAAAGTCTGTCCATTTCCCAGCAAGCAGTCTCATATTCTAAACAGCTTCTTGAACCAAAGACTAGCAATTTTAAACAGATACGACTATGTCCATTTCCCAGTAATTCTTGCAACCACAGACTTTAGAGCCAGAAGAAGGGGATGCAAGTTCATGATTCCTTATTGAAGAAGAAAATCACGTTGCTCAGAGAAAGTTAAAAATCCTGGACCTTCAACTGTAGTGTGATTGGAGTAAACTTCCATAGAATTGGCAAAAGTCAAAGCCTCGATGTTGATCAAGCCACCTGTTGGCAAAATTGACGTGTAGAGCACATGATAGCTGAAACTTGGAGAGCAGACGAAAGTAAACCACCTGAAACTGGGAGATGACGACGGCACAAAACCGCAAAATAAAGCCAGTACTAGAGAAGCAATCTTTCTGATGCATTCAAATGTTTGAGTTTATCCTACAGGATCTCGCATAAAATTTAGGGGTTACTTTATCGGTTGCACTTCATCATCACAAATAAGAAAAAAAACATCAATTGGCAATCCCTTACCTAGAAGACAACGTATATTTTACGGTAAGCTAAGAAACAATAGATTCTGACTGAAGGATCCTCAAGCGCTAAAAAGCAGCTGTGATAACAGAGGAGTATATTGATGGAGGAACTGTCGGAAAATTATGAATATGTCCATCTCTAGCAAGCACATTGATAACATACCCAGTAAGGGAATAAATGTATACGGAACGGAGAAAAAGCTTCCAACAAAAGTGAAGAAACATGAGTGGGGCATCACTTAATCACGGTGGCAGACGCCTCCCCCTTATTATACAAACAGATCTATAAAATCCTGTGAAGGAAATGTTTAACTGAGAATCATCGAAAGATTATGGGAGTGTCGACCAAAACATGCGACAATCCATTTCGCATAATATGCGCCGTCTCCCCAATCATTTTCCCAGAAACATGTAAATCTCTAAATCCTGCTCCAAGAATACAAAATTGTCGGAGAAGATCCAATTACGAAGGACGCTGGGGCAGCCCTCATGATTCCGGTGATTCATGAGTTCCTCTGACATGCCTCAATACAGAACAACCAAGAGGGTAAACCAATAAAAGCGGATCCACTGTGTGAATCCATCTGATTCACTAAATCGGACCAGCAAAGAGACAACCAAGTCACGTGAACTTGCACTTCAATGCCAGATCGACGACCAGTGAACATAAAACTAAAGTGATGAGGTCATTCCAATTTGCTCTCAAGGCCATACACATTACCGATGATTCCAACGATGCTGACTATTGCTGCAAGTACTAACATGACCCAAGATAGCGATTTCTCCACTGGACTTAAACCCGCACCATTTTTACATAATCTTAATGCAATCAATGGTGGAAAGATAAATCCTAATGAAACAGCTGTAGTTGCCCCTGTGAACTTGAACGCGGTCCAAATGTTGGGAATCATCGTTGAACCTATGTAGATAAGCATGAGGAGTACAGCAGTCAGTGCCAAACACCTCTTCCTACTCTCTGAAAGTGGGGGCGATTTCTCGAAAAGCAGTGCATCTACCGTTTGGCGTAGCGAGAAATGGATCACCGGGAAAACAAGTACCAGATGGAGAATGTAACCACCCCGAACAATATAATTCAGAGCAGAGCTGAAGCGTATACCTAGATCCTTATCAAAATTGGTCAGCACATCGGCTTCAGTGTCATTTCCAAAGAGCAAATACCCCGATATAGCAGTCGCAACATAGACTACGATGCAGATAACTGTGGTGATCCTCCCCACCCGATACATCTTGTCTGGAGACCGATTTTCAAGCTCATTGTATATAGGTTGAACATTGAAATGGCAAATATAAGCATTAGACATAATTGGTATCACCACAAGCAAATCCAGTATTGCTTTCTTGGAACTAAAATCAGGGCTCATCCTTGGGGCCTCGATTTTCCCTTCCACAAGCTTAATCAATGCAACAATAAAGCAAACAACAACGAACACCACCGCCAGTGCCACCGAAGCCGCGGACGTCATGGTCAATGAATCGATCTTATCCAAAGCACAAAGAGGAGCGAGAAACAACACCAGGATTATAAAAATCACCAACTTCCTGTGATCCCAAAACCCATTTCCCAGCCACTGATCAAAAACCCCTACATGGCGAAGCGAGCCGGACAGAACATCACCCATGATAATTAAGTAAACCACCATAACACCAGCATTATTCACTATGATACAAATTTCTGACACAATCTTAGCCGGCTTCCCCAATGCACGTTGAACAACCTCCCCATATGAAGAGGCCTTACAGAAAACCGAAAACCTCACCAACATTTCCACGCTAATTTCTGACAGTATACCCATTAGTATGATCAAAACAAACCCTAGAACCAATCCAAGAACCTTCATGGTCGCCGGTAGGGCCATAATCCCGGCGCCAATTATAGACGTCGTAAGGTTAAACACCGCGCCCGATACACCGGACCCAGTTTTAGCCCCATTTCCAATAAGCGGGTAATCATCTACGTCGACATTGGCATCATCGTAATCGTAAGCACCGTCGACGCCATTCACATTCTTGGAGCCTAAGGAACTGTCTACGTCAAGGGGGAGGAACTCGGTGTCGGATTTGGGGGTCACGTGATCATTGTGGGATTGCAATTCCACGTACGAGCTCTTCGAAACGGCCTTGTAAGCGCCCCCCATGTCCAAATCGCGCCCGACGCGAAACAAAAGTCGGTCCTTTGAAACCCGGATCTGGAACGGGAATGGGAGGATGTGAATGGGAACTTACAAGAATCCGGGCGTCGTTGAAGAAGAGAGGTCCCGCCGATGAGTTTCTCCCTGCGCAGTGCGATTACAGCGCCGTGGATGATCGCTAGATCTCGGGGTCAACGTTTCATCGGTCCTTCTTCCTTAGATTTTCAGCTACGACCTGCACAGAGAGAGAGAGAGAAAGAGAGAGAGGGCGAAGCTGCCGTGGCCGTGCCGTTCGGGGAGAAACAGGTTTTCCTATTGGGCCATTCTTTTGCCTACGTGGACTTTAAATTTACTCTGAGAAAAGGAAAAGATTGCATGACCGTTGACCAAGGCTGGGCTGAAAGAAATAATTTTCCTTCAAAGCCCAATTAAGTTTCTCAATGAACAAGGCCCAATTAAAGAAAGAAATGTCCAAAGTTTGCTCGTTCTACAATGGGCTCAAGGCCCTCTGCTCCAAAAGGGGCCGTGTATCGGGCCTTGTCAAGAAAAAGAAAATTGGCAATTCCCATTGACTTTTATTTATATCCTTGTGATTACTTTATGAAATTATTCATATTTTGAAAATGGTGGGAAATAAATAAATAAATAAAGCTCGTTAACGTGATCAACTATGTCATTTTATGTGAAATTCGCACTAGCTGGATTGGTTTATGTGCCCTGCAAGAACATAAAGAGCTTCTTTTTGGTTTGGCTTGTTAACTCGAATGATTCGATTCGGGGTTCCGATCGAGATGTTTCCGCACCGTTACGTTCCGTTCGGGTGAAGGGTGTCGCCGACCCAAATCCCGAGACCCACCTCGATGCGAGCACTCTCGAAGATTGGAATATGTTTTTTCCCCCGCGCTCCTCCTCTTATTGGATTTCGCTTTTCGCGGTGGGAAAGGAATAACATTAGAAAAAAAAGGCTGTTCTCCTTGGATGAGGGGTACGAGCGTTCCTGTCCGCGCACGAGACAGTGACGTTCACGATGTGGTCCATGGGGGGAGGGGTATGGCGATTGAGGTTCCTTTTTCTATTAATATCTTCTTTCCTTCTTCTCTCAACCGAAAGAGGTTTATCTTGTTTGATTTTAATTCAAATCTTCGGTCGTGGGGGTCGCTTTCGAAATTGTCCATGAACAGTAAGTCTTGAGCCAAACTTCGACGTCGGTTCCGATGCCACGATCGGACTTCTTCGCGTCCTTGACTTTGTTGCTCTGAAAAACATTTATGGTCGTTCCATGAGTGTCCCAGGATAGTGCCCCTTATTTTCATAAAGCCCCCTTTCTTTTTCATCAAGTCGATCGAACGATTCTAGCTGACGGAAAAAAAGTTCCACCCAAGAACCCAAAACCTAGATTGGACTAGTTTTTGGCCGCTTTGCTCCTAACTTTGAGTTCTTAATACTCTTCTTTTAAAACATACAACATTTGTAATAAAGACCCTATTCATGTTTCGATACATGCATAATTTGATATATAATTACACGAAACCGAAATCAAAAATGAAGATATGAATCTTGTTAAGGTAGGGTTCTAGATTTGGAAACATGGGATGGGTTGAATTTGGAGGATTTGCAAAAGTTATTGTGTCCCTCGAGGATGTTCATGTGACACAAAGTTAGAGATGGACAAGAGTTACTTAAGATAAAGTGGGAAAATATTCCATGATACCTTGAGATTAAAGAAGGGGAAAACAAGTTGCGTATTGGGCACTACGTGAAAACAAAAGACTCAAATCAATTTGGACCTTTCATTGGTGCCCACTTCCCACGTTACCTATATCTCGTATCGAGGACGATAAATCCCGAGAGGACGGGCCAAAGCAAGGAGGGAAAAGAAGAGGGTCGAGCCATATTCTCGAGAATTTCGTCTTCGTATCGAGAAGAAGGGAGAATGGGAAAAGTACGTGTTGGTTTGGAGTGTTCCAGAGACTCGCCACGAGACGAGACGCGGATGAGAGATTTTGACTGTAGTAGGGGGTGGGGGTGGGGGTGGGGCTGGTGGTGGGGGGCACTTTGGTACGACGAGGCGCGATATCATCGCGGAGCAACAATAATGCCACGTGGGTGGACAGCCGGATGGCGACATTTAGAGGGGGAAAGAAATTGTCATGGAACTGTAGTGTCCTCCTTTCGAGCCGGCCACGTAGCTCGGCGCGCCACTGAGCCGAGACTCGTCATTCTAGTTATTATCCGTTTAAAGGTCGAAACCAGGAGAAGGCTCGCTCTTGTACTAGCCACGTCACGGCTTTTTTTCTTCCAATCAGCGATCGCCGCGTGGCAAAGGCGCACAAAACCGCTTTGTCACTTCGCTCACCAAATTCCGTTTCTTTTCATTCCGAATCGAAACACGTCTTACCGTCACGACAAAGTCATCCGATGGATAAAGTCTTCTCCTTTTCATCTAACATCCAAAAAGTCATGCAAACCTACCAGGCTACCACGCATGACTGTGCTAACGGGGACATTCATTTTTCACAATTAAATTCGAGATTTGACTCCTAGATATAGTTTCATGATTTAAGTGAGTGATAAATTGTTGAGTCAATTTTCTCCAAAATATTGACCCGCGAATACGTATGTCCAAAAGACTGACGGAAAGTTAGAATCCTCGATTATCAAAAATAAAAAGCTACGCAAAGGAAAAGTATCTTGAAATTAACTCAAGACAGACCGAATATAACTCGAAACAGCGAGATTATCTATTTAACCTAAAATTCATAATAAAGAAAAATATTGGCCACATGGGTTATTCCGAATCTATCTATAACTAACTAATTAAATTACCCAAATGGTGCATCTGAATAATAGCTAAATTATTAATAATTTGAGATTTACTTCGTTTGATGATGAAATATAATTAATCGCAGAAAATTCGAAAATACGTAGTGAAGTCTAATTTGGGGTGCTTGCTACTTTCTAACCTGGCCGACCAATCTGAAAATGAGAACGTTTCATTTCAGTCGAGCTAATTACAGCCATCTGGGAAAGTTTACAAGTAACGCCCACATTGGACTTTAAGGGCTTGTTTGATAAAAATTGTTTCTGTTCCCTGGAACAGAAACGCGTTTGGTTAATTTTTGTTCCAAATCTGTTTTTTTGTTCCTCGGAACAGATTTGGAACAGAAACAAGAATTAAAAAAAACTTGTTTTTCTGTTTTTTGGAACACTTTTGAGAAACAAAAAGAACAAAAACTCTAAAAATAAATTATTGCCGCAGCCACCTCCTGTGAACACTTTTAAATTAAAAATATTGTTTTAATATAAAAACTAAATTTAAAATTTTTAAAATACTTTAATAAGAAATTGCTTAAAATTTTAATTTAATTATTTTTAAATTTAAAATACTTTAATAAGAAATTGCTTAAAATTTTAATTTAATTGAATTTTTTAAAAATAATTTAAATAAATTTAATTTTGAAATTTTTAGAAATTTTAACATTTTATTTTTTTAAATTTTACATTAAAATTTAAACAATAAATTAATTTAAATTTAAATTTAAATTTACATTTTAAAAATTTTACCTAATCCATTTTTTATGATATCCTTTAAGATGTATTTTTTTATAGAAAATTATATTCTAAATTATTTTAATTTTATTTAATTTTAAAATTTTCAAAAAAAAATTAAATTTAAATATTTAAATATTTAAAATTTAAACATTATCTCCTTTTAAAAAAATTTAAACTTTTTTTTTATTAAAATGAAATTTAGTTTATATTTTTTATTTTTTCTGTTGACCGTGGCGCCTCCGTTTCTTAAAAAATATATATAAATTTAATGTCTCAATAAAAAATTTAGAAATCATACCAAACGCATTTCTATTCTTTTTCTATTCCAAGAACAGAAATTTTGTGTAGTTACTAAACAGTTTATTTACTCAAAAATTATTTTTCGAGAAATGTTTACCAAACGCACCCTAAATGGATGAAGTCTCCCGGTTGACTCGTTGACTCTAAACGGGACCATTTTACACGAGACGGGCCTGTCCTCATCCACGCGTGGACATCAGTTTTCTCGCAACAAAGGCTCCGCTACATCGCATTTGGGGATATCGTCCGATCGGATCGGTGCTAAATTTATTGTATGAATGTTGATCTAGTTTTAGAACTTTTGAATTTTGTTAATTAATCTTAAATGTCTGCCTACGCGAAATCCTGATATAGTAAATTTCCGATTGAAAAGTGGCAATGTGGGATGACCAGCAATAATTTGTTTGCCAAGTCAAAGGTTCCTAATGGCTATATTAAAAATTTGCGCAATAATTTATGACTAAATTGGCAAGATTTGAAAGTTTTATGACTAAATTGATATTGTTTAGGCGACCGATTGACTAATTTTACCACCATGCTATTATTTACATGGATTTAAGTTGATTCATCGTTCTTTGCTCGACCTAAGCAAAGTCCCCTCATTGCCTAATTCATAAAAAAAGAAAGATCCAAATTCATATTGTATAGACTATTCTGATGTGTATTAAAGGCCAATTTTCATATCCAATCTGTCATGCCTTAAATAATAAATAAAATTTATTACTGGATATACTAATATTGTAATAATAATAATAATAAAAAGAAGACTTTTTGCTCATTCAACATTTATCGTTGGATCGGTGACATGTTACTTAGAGATAATCATGTTGCCCATCCAATAGTCAATGTGCAATATGATTTTTTTTATATCGATAGCAATTGTGACCACGACATAAATAATTGATCCGTGGCGAAACAAAAAAAAAATAGTTCAGTCGAAGCAAGGCATATAATCCAGCACCCAATCAGAATCCACGTGCCACGAGCTCGGTGATTAACTTTATTAAACGTAATTATATAATAAAAAGTCTCTTGCACTTCCTTTTTTTCTTAACCCCACCGAGGCTATTCTCGTAACTTCACTTCGGGTTGCCGGCCTTTGTTTCGAATCAAATCTTCGAGTCTCCAATGCACATCTCTCCCCAACCTTCACTCCTCGTCGTACACGACGCGTGGGGCCCACTTGTGTACGACTTGTGGGGCCCTCCCTTCTCTCTCTCCCTCTCTCTTCAAGTATGATCTAAGCCTGAGAAGTTGAGGGACCGGGGCCCACTTGTGTACGACTCGTGGGTCCCACTCCGAAAGCGAGATCGAAAAGGCAGCACTCCCCCCACCCCAAAGAAGAAATTAAAATGATGAAAATTTAAAGCTAAGCCTTAGAACTTAAAATGCTGTCCGAAGAAAAAATTTGAAAAAAGCCCAAATGAATACCGCAAAAGCACTCAAAATCATAATTGACAACAGCACAAGTTATAATCAAGGGGATACATATTTTATTCGAGCGACATAAAATCATGAAATGCTATCGTCATATGATTCATAATTGACTCTATAGATGTTTCGCCGCTCGTTAAGTTCGAGTTCACGAATGTCGTAATTAACAATGTTCGATATGATACGACAATAAAAAATCTGGCCTTGGAGTTATTTCAAATAAGGGTATGTGAAAGAGATTGTATTTGAATTAAAAAGGAACCGGATAATCAATCACGATTGAGATTTCTAAAGTGCATGATTGCGGCGATATGAAATTACTGTAAATAATGAATGGTACTTTGTACGTTTTGAAATTTAAGAAAAAAAAATATTTCGATTACCTATACTCGAATGTCCGTATAACATTGCAAATATGTACTAAATGCTCGTGGAGATGAAAAGGCTCGGTCTAACATCGCATCTAATGTAGGATGGCCCCAAAGACCAATTAAATTAGAGCTTTTAGTACCTTTCACATTGAGTGTTTGACTGATCTAATTGAAGATGCTATTCCAAGATAAAGATTGAAAGGATCATCTGGTTTGGTTCCATCCGGCGCCTCATTAGCTTCCAAAGTTGAAAATTCGGTTCTTCACCGAGATCTATTTCATGTTTTGATATTGACATGAATAAGTACTAGACTGCTAAGTGATCTCTCAAAATATGTTGACTATTAAGTGCAACTAATCTCATATCCGAACCCGTTGATCTTGAGTCCACGAATTTCACGAGCTAAACGCACGCTTGCCCTAAAGAACTAAGGCGGTGCTATTGTCACGCTAATAACTAATGACAATTCTAGTTGATTGGGTGAATGATTTCTTGGTCGATGTTTTTCCGTACTTGCATTTTTATACTTGTTTTTTTTATTATGTGTCAATGGTATGATTGAATTCTCGATATTTTTCCATGCATGGTGCTAATCTTTTTTTTTATATATACATAAAAAGAAGAATTTAAGTGATATCTAGACCGGCTTCCATGTATCTCGATTGATCCACCTAATCTTAAGTGCGATTCCAAAGAAAATTTGAGTCCAAGACCACGAGTAAAGAAGCGAAGTCTCTTGCCATGCCATTATCACAGTAAACACTCGCTAATGAACGATAATAATAACGTTAAACTTTATATACATACTATGTTCATTTAATAAGGGACAAACCAAGATAAAATTCGTACGCATATATACATGATATGCTTTAGGAAAGGCGACACGATAGTAGAGATGCTTAGTTTTTCGAAAGTTCAAAGTTTCAAAAAGGCGATACAAATAACCCCGATGCTTAAGAGTAATCCGGACGTTTATACTTCTTTAATACTTCGATATGATGAAACATTCTTCTTCTTCTTTTTTGCCTTAAAAACAGCACAATACGAAAAATGTCGGATTCCTCTAAACAGCGTGCATGTACTCATTTTCTCGAAAAGTGGAAGACCACTGGAAAACGACAACCCCTCCCCCAACAATTTTAAAATGTTTTTCCTCGGCGAATAACCCAAGAGGGGAAAAGGCAGAAGAAAAGTACAGACACGGAAAGAAGATGCCCCCAACTAGCTGATAATATCGCGACTTTCCTCGAAGAATATGATGTAAATCTCTTCGGGACAAAGCAACCTTCCTAACTTCAATCTCTCGTCCCCCTGTTTGCGGCCAATAATTCAATTTCTCGTTCGATGTCAGCATCATCTCGTAGCCCCTGGTCCACTCACCACAATATGTTTTAGGGCAAAGAAATAATAGTAGTAATGGCAAAAGATGTCTGGAAGTAAGTGCGGCCATGAAAGCAACCTTCCACCTCACTGTAAATCCCGAATATGCCCGGACCAAAATATTTGAGAAAGGGAAAGAATAAGAAGACGAAGTTGTCGTTTCTTGAATGTGGAGGTGATTGCAGACAAAGAGGGGCTTCGTTACTGTCACCTCGGTGGTTTTATCTCGAGAACGACAAACGTCTCACGTCCCGAAGATCGGATCTTCAGCTCCATCGGTGCACTCGCGAGCGTTTTCCCAAGAATGAAAGATCGATACGTGGCTAGCGAAATGGATTGGATGTCGAGCATCTAATCAATTCACACGTAGACAGTTTCTTAATAGCTACGCATGTGATGTTCAGCTCCGTCGGTACACCCATTACGTGGCTAAGTCAAATGGTTGTCGAGCATCTAATCAGTTCACCCATAGACGTTTCTTAATAGCTACGCTTGTGCTGTTCAGCTCCGTCGGTGCACACACGAGCTAGTCAAATGGATGGATGTCGAGCATCTAATCAAATACCGATACATGGGTATACGTTTCTTAATAGCTACGTATGTAATGTTGAAAGGATAATGACACGAACGATCCCTCGAAATTTGGTTCGGTATACAATTCGATATCTGATCTTTTGCATAGTATATAATGAAATCCACGAACTTTCGATTTATTCGATATGATTCATAAACTTTTGACATGTCTTCAGACTAGTCTTTAACTTATATAAAAATGTGTAATGTTATATTTTCATTAATTTAAATTGAGGGATCATATTAAATATTTTTATATGTTTCAAGGATCGGTTTGAACATATACAAAAAGTTCAAGGTTGAAAGTTCATGGACCACGTTAGGTGTTGAAATAAAGTTTGAAAACTACATCGAACATATAAAAAATTGATAGACCTTATTGCATATTTGGTTAAAATCCAAAGACAATTCGTGTCATTTGCCCGATATTTCACGTGTACAGATCCTTGCTTGAATGGAAAGTATTGGCGATTGGCCGATGCGTAATGAAGACGCAAATTATGGACGTGCAAATTAGGTTTTTTTATGAGCACTTGGATAATCTCACGTGCCATTCATAATAATATTTCGATTGTACTGCGGTCGAGTAATTATCGAGGCAAGAGTCTTTCGAAGCGGCCATGAAACGAACTCAGCGAAGCAAAGTCGTTCAATTTCCAAGTGGGATTGGCTTTCTTTTGCTTACAAATGGAAAGCACGGCCTACAAAAAGGAAAAGAAAGAAAAGCATGAGCAGCACATCTCCACTATAATTAACTCCTAATGTGCTGCAAGAAGCACGATACAAATAACTCAGAGTTTTATAGTCTTGTACTAAAGTCACGACGCTTTTCTATTCACAAGATAATCTACTATTTTTTCCCCCTATAATTGTTCGATTGAGAGGTTACAAGTTATGAGTATCACCCGCATACAAATTTGATTGAGATCAAAACAAAGTGGTATCGATATTTGTGACCACTGATTAAAGTGTGGTCGGCAAAATTTTGTCAAACCACTTATGAAGGGAACATGGCTCGATCATAATGGCATGCACGTCCCATGACCAGGCTCAGTCATCGAGGTGATTACTGTGGTGATACACTGATACTACAAACAAACGGCTGAAATGGAATGCGGCCTAATGCCTTCAAAAATCTACAACTTTTAACTTTTGTCCCAATTTTATCTTCTGTCTCGTAAAAAATCTCAAATTTTAGGCTCAGTGTCAATTTTACCATAAATTTTTAATTTATCTCATAAAGAATCTTCAACTTTAGGACATATCCCAATTTTATCCTGAACTTTTTTTGTCTTGTGAAAATCTTTCAATTTTAGGTCTTGTCTCGAATTTATTTTGAAACTTATAAAATCTCATAAAAAATCACAACTTTTTACTTAAGTCGTGAATATGTCTACATCAATCCTCCAATCATATTTTTTTTTCGATAACTGAAAGTTCGAAAACTCTTGAACGTGAATTGTTCGAGTATCTCAAGTATAACCTCTTTGACTACAAAAGATGGAATCAAAGACCAAGTGCAAAATCTGTAAGGGCGATTTTGATCAAGTATCAATGGAGAGTAGATTTGGAACTTGAGTAAAAGTTGGTAATAGATATGAGACTCGAGAAAAATTTAATGATCTTTTATGAGACAAAAAAAAGAGCGAAATTGAAATAGGACCTAAAGTAAATATATCTTATTAGACAAAAAAGTAGTAACTTAAGGGTTTTTTTTATGGAAAAATAATAATTTAGGATAGAATTGGAACATGACCTAAAAGTTGGAGGTTTTTTATAATATAAAAGGTAGAATTGGGGCAAAAATTAAAGTTGAAGGCTTTTTAGGGTATTAAGCCATTGGAATGCAATCTTACCTTATTTTGCTAGTTTAATTGGGTGCATCTCGAATCTAATAATACAAAACATTTGTATAAATGACTAAACTAAGTGAAAATGAGCCGGTGAAAATGACGAATCTTTCGAGAGTCTTACCTGAATCGACAATCCAAATTACAATATGCAATTTTTGCTCACATAATAAAGATGATTACCTTGATATTTCCATTTTCTTGTCTCAATCGAACGATACATTCGACATCAAACCTCAAAGCTCCACAACGCACGATGGAACCGGTGCTCTCGAGTTCTACATGCCCAAACAATGACCTTCTTAACGTTCACAGTGAATTCCTTGACGACTTTCACGGCAAGCACACTTCGTGGCAGCGCTGGACGGGTTGGATGAGGTCGTGAGATGGGATTACATCTAGCCGATGCTGGAAAATGACGTCACTAATTAGCAATAACGCGATACGGGTGATTCCATAACCATTTTTATTCAAGAATGTGCTGCTTGAGCGGCTTTTAAAGTGGACAGTTCAATGGAAAAGGATTAGGATCGATGACTCTTTTTCCTCCACAGCCGTCCGATCCCCTTTTTAAATTCCATGACCCAGGATCTGGAACCGTAGACCTGGACCTAGAGGATCCTTACCCCGACTAAGTCAGCTCATGATTTCGCGCCGAGGAACTCGACGAAGGGGAGCCGGCTAAGGCTCAACTCATGCAAATCCTGCCACGTTAGATAAGTCAACAAGCTTATCGCGATACGCAGCGCGTTAGAGTGATAACTTATTGATAGGCCACTGTACTTATCATCCACTGTATCTGTCGCCTTCGTATTAAACGATGGCTCCTCCTCTGCGAGTGATATGTCGCCATAAAAGAGAGAGAGAGGGAGAGGGAGAGAGAGAGAGAGAGAGATTACTCACTCCGGATTTCACCGGGCTGGTTCTTCTCAAGAACCGATCTCTGCTTGGTCGTCAGTCTCAAGGTGGGTTTCTCCGAACTTTCTGTCTCGTATGGTGCTTTTGGAATAATATTTGCTTATTTTGGGAGACTTTTTATAAAGGCTTCAGCTTTTCTGAGGTCGTGTTTTCTCTTGATACTGCTTTATTGGGTTAAATAGTCTTTGCCCACCTTCTCTCTTTTTGCATCTTTGATTCCCATATGCTTTAAAGCTGGCGTCTTCTCTATGTGATCCTCGGAAACTGAAATCTTTGAAATTGGTTTCACCGATTTCGCGTAATTTGACCTCTCCTCAGTTCTTGTCGGTGTAGTCATTAATGAAGGTGAAGATGGCGTGTGCGGAGACCGAGTTCTGAGCTTGTGTCGAGTCCTAAGTTCGTGCTGGATCGTGGGTGGGTTGTTTCGAAGAACTTAGAGCCGACTGTTTTTGTCTTTTTTTTTTTTAATGTTTGTTGATCGTACTGAATAGCGTCTCGAGATCTTGATGTTTTTGGGTGAAAATTGTGCATTTAGATCAGTGGAACAGAGAGGCCGTCAAGATGTCTTCTCTCAGCAGAGAGCTGGTGTTTTTGATCTTACAGTTTCTCGATGAGGAAAAGTTCAAAGAGACCGTTCACAAGTAGGTCAATTGTAATTAATTTGCTCCCATAATTAATCATTTCGGCAGTAATGTTGTATTATAATGATGCCTTTTTCTCTCCTTGCCCGTGCAAATAGGCTTGAGCAGGAATCTGGGTTTTTCTTTAACATGAAGCATTTTGAGGATGAGGTCCAAAATGGAAATTGGGATGAGGTTGAGAGGTACCTATCTGGGTTCACCAAAGTGGATGACAATCGGTACTCGATGAAAATCTTTTTTGAGATAAGGAAGCAGAAGTATCTAGAGGCGTTGGACAGGTAGGCTTCTACGATTGCTCGTTATCTTATTTATATGCCACTTCTGTGGTTTTATGCTTGAATCTCTTTGGTTAAATGACAGGCATGATCGGTCTAAAGCTGTGGATATCTTGATAAAGGACCTTAAAGTGTTCTCCACCTTTAATGAGGAACTTTTTAGGGAAATAACGCAGCTACTGACACTAGAGAACTTCAGGTATGAGGATATATAGTTTTGCACTGGTAATGGTATTACAGTCGCTGAAAATATGCTCAAACTGAATGCCTCTTGTTGCAGGGAAAATGAGCAATTATCTAAGTATGGAGATACAAAGTCTGCCAGAGCAATTATGTTGGTGGAGCTTAAGAAACTTATTGAGGCAAACCCCTTGTTCCGTGATAAGTTGCAGTTTCCTAACCTCAAGAGCTCAAGACTGCGCACTCTAATAAACCAAAGGTGATTCTTTCTTCCGCTGTGCTTGACCTATGCATTGGCCTTAGAGCTTTTATGGGCGCTTTATTAGAATTCTATTGAAATTTTTTTTACTCCTACTACTGTTTTCTCATAGATTCAGGAAATTTGTAATGCGTTCTCATTTACTACTTAAATCTATGCTTGTGTGTTAGTTGTGCCAGTGGTAAGCTAAAGTTGCACTCCTTATACTGCGTCACTAAACTTCACTAGAGCTGGAGGTCATCATTCAGCAACTTTGTCAGGATAAATTTCTATTTGTTGTAAAAGTGATGTTCTCATGAATGCCACTTCTACCCTCCTGTTGAATATAATCATGCAGGGAAAGTAGATAACTGATTTCCTCCTATAATTTCAGCTTGAATTGGCAGCACCAACTTTGTAAAAATCCAAGACCAAATCCAGATATTAAAACTCTATTTGTGGATCATTCTTGCGGTCAGCCGAATGGTGCACGGGCCCCATCTCCAGCAAACAGCCCGTTGCTAGGACCCTTGGCAAAAGCTGGAGGTTTTCCTCCTCTGGGAGCCCATGGGGCAAGTCATTCAACTACTACTTTGTGTTTGCATAAGACTTACTTCTCACATCCATAATTAGACCTTATTATGGTGCTTCATTAAATATGTGTGCAGCCTTTTCAACCCACTGCTGCTGCAGTTCCAACGCCTCTTGCTGGTTGGATGTCCAATCCACCTTCCACTGTGACACATCCAGCTGTGCCTGGAGGAGTGATTGGTCTTGGTGGTCCATCAATCCCAGGTCAGATAATGCATTGGATAGTACTGAGATTTTCGCCCTTAGTAAGAATAATTTTGAGATGTCAAACGAGTGCAATAATGTACTTTAACAACGGAGGCCTTCTGTTGCCATGTATAGCTACTCTGAAGCATCCTCGGACTCCCCCAACTAACCCTTCTGTGGATTACCCTTCAGGGGATGCTTCTGATCCTGTTTCCAAAAGAACGAGGCCCTTGGGAATTGTTGATGAGGTATGCTTTAGATTTTCACTTGTCTTTCATATAATCCTTGACGAAACTTTCCTTCTTGGCATGACCATGTGATAGTTTATTTGTAGCAGTGGAGTTATTACATGCTGTTTACAACTATTAATCACGTAAGAATCACCCTTCTCTGTATCTTGTGTAGGTGAATCTGCCTGTCAATGTGCTCCCTATTACTTTTCCTGGCCATGGTCATGCACAGGCTTTTACTTCTGACGACTTGCCAAAGACAGTAGGACGGACCTTAAATCAGGGTTCATGTCCAATGAGCATGGATTTTCATCCTTTGCAGCAGATTTTACTTCTAGGTATACTTCACTTATTTATTCAAAGAGTTCAGCTCCTAAACTATTGTGCTCACCTCTTAGTTGGCACCCCTTAGCTTTGCCATCAGTGGCACCTGATTGCTCATTATACTCTCTTGATCTCATATGTCAGTTGGCACCAATGTGGGTGATATTAGCCTTTGGGATGTTGTCTCCAGAGAGCGACTTGTTTCAAGGAACTTTAAAGTTTGGGATCTTGGCTCGTGTACAGCAACTCTTCAGGCGAGTTGCTTTGAACTGATGTTCGCATAAGTACTTTATGAACACTTGAATAATTTGAGAAGTGAAAACTGTATTCGTGCCGAGGAGTGCAGGCAGCTCTAGTTAAAGATCCTGGTGTATCTGTAAATCGCATCATGTGGAGCCCAGATGGTTCTCTGTTTGGTAAGTTTACACTATAGAGCAATAGAAGTAAATGGGAGAGTGTTGTTACTGGTAAATGGAGCATCTGCTCAGGTGCTTTTCTCTTTCCTCGACAGGAGTCGCATACTCTTTGTATATTGTGCAATTGTTTTCATTCCATGGAAATAATGAAGTGCGGCAGCATCTGGAGGTACACAGTCTTTAATCTCTCTACTCTTGATGGTATTCACCTAGCTAGTTTCTGTATTTTCACTAGTTTTTTGTCCTCAGAAGTAAGCCTCATTGTTCTATGCAGATTGATGCACACGTTGGTGGAGTGAATGATCTTGCATTTGCCCAACCCAATAAGCAACTCTGTGTCATAACCTGTGGTGATGACAAAACAATAAAGGTTTTCCATCATCTCCCATGATGAAATTTCAAAGCAGCGGAGGCTTCTCGTTCTTTTAATTTGTTTCTTATTTTTTCAATTGAAAATATAGGTATGGGATGCAGTTACAGGGGCAAAACGGCACACGTTTGAAGGTCATGAGGCTCCTGTTTATTCTGTGTGCCCTCACTCTAAGGAGAACATTCAGGTAATTTGCTTCCTCCACTACATCTGTCTTGCTAGTTCTGTAATGGTTCAGTTATGTCACACATCAAATTCTGCTTTTCCATCTTCCTTATTCTATGTTACTTTCGAATGTCAGTTTATCTTTTCCACTGCACTGGATGGAAAGATAAAAGCATGGTTGTATGACAATATGGGGTCCAGAGTTGATTATGATGCCCCAGGAAGATGGTGCACGACGATGGCTTATAGTGCTGATGGTACAAGGTGAAGGCTTCGCCATTTTGCTTCGGCACAATAGTGCTTCAGTCTTCTTTCCTTTTTTTTTTTTTCCCAACAGTATGCTTGCTATATGGTTCTGGGTTCTGGTCTTAGGCTCTTTTCATGCGGGACAAGTAAAGATGGAGAATCATTTATTGTCGAGTGGAATGAAACTGAAGGGGCAGTGAAGAGGACATACCAAGGATTCAGGAAACGCTCTTTTGGTGTTATCCAGTTTGACACAACTAGAAACCGATATTTAGCTGCTGGCGATGATTTCTCCATTAAAGTTTGGGATATGGACAGTGTTAATCTCTTAACAACTATTGATGCTGATGGAGGCCTGACGGTCAGTATCAACATCTATTCATTATTAATTTTTGCTTGTTAAGATCGATTGAATTTGCTAATTCTGTGGCCTACCTGTATCTAGGCAAGTCCACGAATCCGCTTCAACAAGGATGGATCTCTCTTGGCTGTTTCTATCAATGAAAATGGAATCAAAATATTGGCGAATTCTGATGGCATGAGGTTGTTGCGCACTTTTGAAAATTTTTCATATGATGTGTCGAGAGCACCAGAAACTCTGGTGAAGGTACTGGTTTTTCATTGATATCTTCCTAGGCATTACCTTGTTATAAATTGAACTTTGAGCTGTACAGTACTTCCTTGCAGCCAAAAGTAAACCCCATTACAGCTACTGCTGCTACTGCTTCAACCAGTGCTGGACTTGCAGATAGAGGTGTTCCTGCAGTTGTGACTTCCGGAATGGTTGGTCACCATTATGCTTACTCATAATGCCCCCCCCCCAAAAAAAAAAAACCAAAAGCGGATTTGCCTGCTTTGCTGCTGGGGCAATTTGATGCATGTCATTTAATTTCTTTCGTCTTCAGTTATGATGAATATGTTTATTTAATGTTGTTAGAATGGGGATGCCCGAATTCTAGGGGATGTGAAACCCAGAATATTGGAAGAAAGCAATGAAAAATCTAAACTATGGAAGCTCACTGAAATAAGCGAACCATCTCAGTGTCGATCCTTGAGGCTGCCTGAAAACCAAAGAACGAACAAGGTATGGGGCCCTATTCACTGGTTTTTTGGCAAATTATTGTGCTTACTTCTTTCTGTTTGATTTTCTTTTGTATTTCTTGATTTTTCAACTTATCAGCTTCTGCACGTGGTAAACGCTGCTGAAGTGTTAATTATTATATAATCTGTGTACTTACCCACAGTTGAGAACTCATTTTCCAAACTGATACACCAATGTATGAATGATGTTGACTTGAAAATTCAAGCTTTTTTCTGTCTAGTTTTGTGTATAGGCTACTGATATGAATGTTCTAACCGTGAAGTCTGCCCCTTTTCATCTAGTATCATATTTCATTGGTGCACCTGGTTTAAATGAACAATCTGAATCTTGATTCTTCTCATTTCTGGAAGTTTCTGTCATTGGTTGCTGTCACCTGGCAACATAAATGAGCATCAAGTTACCTTTTATAAATTGTTTGCAATGAATGTGCCAACCCTGTCCTGCTGAATGAAGGCTCCAATTTTGCAGATTGTGGTTTTCCAGCCTTTTTTCCATTGAGGTACTCATCCTCATTAACTTGGAAAATTGCAGATATCACGCTTAATCTATACAAACTCAGGGAGTGCTATTTTGGCCTTAGCATCAAATGGGTTTCATCTTCTATGGAAATGGCAGCGCAATGACCGCAATTCAACTGGCAAGGTAATGTGATCTCTTAATATAAACAATTATACTATTTGGTTCCAAATTCTGGAAAGAATTTTCAACAATAAAACATTTCACCTTTAAAGAGATGAGTCAACAAGTTTTTCTCCCATAAACCCTTTCCTTACCAAACCCTTCGTCCTTGGTAGGCTACTGCCAGTGTGGCACCTCAACAATGGCAACCATCAAGTGGACTTGTAATGACAAATGATGTAAACAAAACTAATCCAGAGGTGGCAGTTCCTTGCTTTGCTCTGTCCAAGAATGACTCTTATGTGATGTCAGCATCAGGAGGAAGAATTTCCCTGTTCAATATGATGACATTTAAGGTAACATATGAAATCATAATACATACTTGCATTCCCCAGGATAACTTAGCCTTCACTGCAACCTTCATTAACATTAATGTGTAGTCAGTTATGTTGTATTTTCACCATCCCTTTTTTCTTTGTCAAAATGCAGGTAATGACAACATTTATGCCACCGCCACCTGCCGCGACCTTTCTTGCTTTTCACCCTCAGGATAACAATATCATTGCCATAGGCATGGAAGATTCCACTGTCCAGATATATAATGTCCGCGTGGATGAGGTATACTCCATAGGAATGTGTTGTGCATTTTTGATGAGGATATTGCTGTCCTTTAATGCTCTGCACAAATTTGTTGCAGGTTAAGAGCAAGCTCAAGGGCCATTCTAAAAGAATAACTGGTCTTGCGTTCTCTAATATGCTGAATGTGTTAGTTTCATCTGGTGCGGATGCTCAGGTTAGTAAAGAGATGCGGTCATCATGATTGTACACCTAAAATGTGTGTTTGAGGATAGGACTCCACAGAGCATTGGCTGTGTATATGCATATTGTTGATGAGGAAGCCCACCTTACAGAAACTGAAAGTGATATGCCTTTATATATTTGACTGTACTCATCTGCTTTCCTTTGTCTAAATTGATGATCAGTACCTTATATCTGATAGTAATCATATGTGGTTCAAAACCATTACTGGTCAACTTTGTTTGTGAACTGCTGCAGTTCGCTAAGATAAGATTATGCACACTAGTAAAAGGACATTTGTAGAGTTTCACCACAGTATCACTGGGTGAATATCAAAGCAATAGCGCTCTTATACAATGGTACTACTAATTCCAGATATGTGTATGGAGTTCTGATGGCTGGGAAAAGCAAAAGAACACGTACTTGCAGATTCCAATTGAAAGGGCACCGGTAGCACAGTCAGATACAAGAGTGCAATTTCATCAGGATCAAATGCACTTCCTTGCTGTTCATGGTAGTCAGCTTGCTGTATATGAAGCAACAAAACTAGACTGTTTGAAACAGGTGCCTCTTTCTGCAAGCAAACCTTTTCAATATGTTTGTTGATCTTATCTTTTCTGATGATTCTTCTATGTTACAGTGGGTTCCACAAGAATCTTCTGCCTGGATATCTCATGCGACGTTCTCTTGCGATAGCCAGCTTATTTATGCGAGTTTCTTGGACGCTACTATCTGTGTTTTCACTGCAAACCTCAGGATGCAGTGTCGCATTAATCCTTCTGCCTATCTTCCTGCTACTGTCAGGTGTGTCTGTCTTTCTAATCTAATTTCACAATTTTCTGATATGTCAAATTTTAATTGCTCAGCATTATGGCTGTGAAAAATTAAACAATCTAAAACGAGTTGTTCTGTGTAGAACTATCTCCTTGCTATTCTTTCAGCTTGCTGTAAGTAGCCCTTAAATAACTTCACAATAAAACACCTCGTTAGTTCAATTATTCTGTGTGCTCTATGCAGCAACGCGAATGTGCATCCGCTGTCTTTCTAATCTAATTTCACAATTTTCTGATATGTCAAATTTTAATTGCTCAGCATTATGGCTGTGAAAAATTAAACAATCTAAAACGAGTTGTTCTGTGTAGAACTATCTTCTTGCTATTCTTTCAGCTTGCTGTAAGTAGCCCTTAAGGTAACTTCACAATAAAACACCTCGTTAGTTCAATTATTCTGTGTGCTCTATGCAGCAACGCGAATGTGCATCCGCTGGTGATTGCTGCGCATCCGCAAGAGCGGAATCAGTTTGCATTGGGACTATCAGATGGCGGTGTTCATGTCTTTGAGCCCCTGGACTCTCACGATAAATGGGGTGTGCCCCCACCAGCTGAGAACGGGTCAGCAAGCGGAGTCTCAGCTTCTTCAGCTGGCCCTTCAGGCTCTGATCATGCAGAGAGATGATTTTATAGCCTAAGAAGTCTGTTTTTAATGTTTGGCTTGCACGGCCATTCCAAATTTATGTTGCTTTATGCTATGATGTCCTTTTATGTTGCAGACATCACAAACCTTGTTTTATCTATCAGAAAATATCTTATGGTCTCTGGTGCTGTTACTGTCTGCCCATTCTCCTTCAACTGGGGGCAAGGCAAAATTACATGTAAGAGAACAGAAGCAAACTCCCCTGCAAATCAACTCTATATCATCCTGACATTTTTAATGTGTAGATTGTGATTTGTCCCTAGGATATATTGAACCGTTCATGAAGGTCATCTTCTCACTTTTGTAAAAAACACATGACTACCTCAGTATAGGAGTAATGCAACTGCTCCATCTGGTGAGTGAAACAGAACAAGTCAACTGAATCATTGAGAAGGGCAAAACTTCCCTTTGGGTATCTCCGAGTAGTGTTATAGAACCTCGGTGTCGTTCTCTTACGAGAGCAACGCAACTTTGGGTCTTGTAAGTGGAAAAGAACACCTCGAGCAGCTCTTCTAAGGAGCGGTGTCTGTCTCGTGGAGAAGGGAAAGACACGACATTTGAGATCTCCAAGTAGCGTTATAGAACCTTCTGACAATGTCGTTTGCCCGGACATTTTATGAAGCCTTCCCAATCCTAAGGGACACCCAGGGGGGTGTATCCTTCCTTGGTTCTGGAAGCAATCGATGATTTTAAAAACGAAGACTGTCTTTGATGTAAGCCGTAATTGTCGAGCAACAGCATGAATTGGCAAAATTGAACTCCAAGTAGGACCAACAGCTGAGATTTGTACATGAGGTCGGATCAACCGTCTAAAAGCTATCGCGACTATGTAACTTATTGTGCATTGAGATGTCATATAACAATTCAATCCTCCATGACATCGCAGCGGACTTGTCAAGTTTCGGAGCTGAAAAGAAGGGCACAGGATCGAGCCGGTGTGACAGCAACCTGCAGATCAGTCTGCATTAGTCCTCCGACGTAGCATGATTCTCATGAGCATCTTTTCACCGATTCTTGAGAGATTATTGCTGTTTGTTTGCACGAGACATTCCAAAGGTGGTGGGATCCGGTCGATATGATTCAAAACTTCAAAAAGCACGAGGTTTCAAGAAGAAAGCTTATACAAAAACGACTGAAAAATGACTTACTTTTTTTAGATTTTTACCAATGATAATACCTCCTAATCCATTACGCAGTTGAATTAATTTCATAGAAAAACGTTGTACTCTAGTTAGTGTATTCCTATGAATGTTTTTCACTTCACTCTAAAAAAAAGAAGATATTGATTTTTTTTTTCAATATTTTCTTTTCTTTAATCTGAAAAAATTAGGAAATGTTTATTTTATTCCCATTGGGTTTTGGCATATATTCTAATGCAAAAGTAAATCTATAAAATGCACAGCAGACGACCAACCATCCACCTGTCCATAAAATCTTCAAGCTGACCTTAAAACCACTACAAGATAGAATCCTAAAACCCTCCGTCTCTCTCTCTCTCTCTCTCTCTCCAAAACCCCAACTCCGTCGTAAACCACCGCAACCATCGCCACCACCGCCGCCCATGGCTTCTTTGTCAATGGATTTGGCCACCACCTTCATCGGCATCACGTCTCGGACGCCGAAATCTCTCTACAGGCTCCGAACCACCGTCTTCCCCATCATGGTCAATGCCAGGATGAGCCCCCAGCTCCGCTCTTTGAGCTCCAAGACGCCACCGTTTGGCTCCAGGATAGTCGCTGCTCCAAGGTCACGCAAATTCACGGTGGCCGCCACCACTACGTCGGCGCCGCAGAGCGATGAGGCCGATGTCTTGACGAAAATTCCGCCGGATAATCGGATTCCCGCCACCATAATTACTGGATTTCTGGGCTCTGGAAAGGTGGGTTCTTTCACATCTGGGTCTGTGACTGTTGTAGGTTGTGGAAATGCATATCTTTTTTACTTCAATTTCTTAAATTTGTGGAGATTACGGACGAAATTGCAACCTTTTCCTAATTTTGGCTGTTATTGTTCTTCCCGATGCATTATTACTGTGTTTGTTGGAAGCAGAAGGTTTTAACCAGTTTGTCAGATTTCAATTAATTAAGCAAATCTATAGTTTTGCTTGTAAATTTTGATATTTCGGGGATTTGCACCGTAGTAGCAGCTTATTCCATGTTCTTGTAGCAAGGTAATGGTCTAAAATTGTGTCTTTAAAAAGCAGTCTTTGCTTTAAAAAGACACTAATGGAAGTGATGAATTTAATAGTGAATTTTAAAATGATTATGCAAGCTCATGCTTACATACTCGAATTAAATTTTAGAATTTTCTTTCTGGGTGTTACATTGTTATTGATGAACGTTTGTGAATCGTTCTATTCTCATGCTCGCAACAGTTGCATTCTCTTTACCTAAGCATCAAGAACTGACCTTTGTACCACTTTGCTAATTGTGGATTCTCTTATACATCTTGACTCTTTTCTGAAAGATTTGCACTTCACTGATTAATTTTTTGCATTTTCTTGTCATTAGACAACTCTGCTCAACCATATATTGACAGCTGATCATGGAAAACGCATTGCAGTAATTGAGAATGAGGTATGAGGTTTACTATAATGTAATGTCGTGCTTTTTACTATTGCATGAGTTCACTATATTGACTTTTAATCTTTCTAGTTAATTTAGTCCAAGCAAGTCTTTGCATTGCATGAAAGTGTTATCCTCTTTGATAGCGTATTCATTGTTTTTCTTGCCTTTCCGATTTGGCTTTCGCAGTATGGGGAAGTAGACATTGACGGTTCATTAGTTGCTGCAAAAGCTGCTGGTGCTGAAGATATAATAATGCTTAACAACGGCTGTCTTTGTTGCACTGTAAGGGGCGATCTTGTGAGGATGATTTCTGAGTTGGTCAGTAGGAAGAGAGGGAAATTTGATCATATCGTAATAGAGACTACAGGTAGGAACTTCTTTTTGTTAAGTATAAATGATCTGGTTTTTATGTGGACTTCTTGTATTTTATGTCTATTTCCAACACGCAAGATCCATTTTCAGGAAGCTTCTTATTATCATTATAATTTTAAGTTTGATCTATTAGCTAATAGGACTATACTGATCATCTTTTTTCTTTTATGGGCCAAAGAACTACTGATCACAGTTGATGACCTTCATTTGGCAATTGCAGGATTGGCAAACCCATCACCAATAATCCAGACTTTTTATGCTGAGGACCAAATATTTAATGATGTCAAATTGGATGGAGTTGTTACTTTGGTTGATGCCAAACATGCTAATTTGCACCTGGATGACATTAAGCCACAAGGTGTTGTGAATGAGGCAGTTGAACAAATTGCCTATGCAGACCGCATAATAGTAAACAAGGTACTTGATGCATTTGATTGAAAAAACAAGCGTGGCAAATTGATTTTTTAAGAAGCTCTTATGCTTCTCTTAAGGATAAGAAAGCTTGTGTACTTTGATGATAGAGTTTCATAGATCCATCAACTTCCTCCTCTCTTCTATCTGAACTTCTGCTGCAACATTTAAGAGCTTCATCTCTGTCATGCCTGAATGGTTCTAAAATCAGTTGGGTTAACTTAGTGGAAGATTATATTCCTTTTCAGGGTCTTACGTGAATTATTGCTATCTCAGTCTTGCACAATAGGGCATCCTTTTGCTGTTAGCCTTTTTCTGACGAGAACATAAAAATGTTTTACTGATCTAGAACCAGTAATAATGTATGTTCCGCTATTTGAATGCCTAACAAGTTTGTGTTGTTGGTGTTGAGCAGACCGATCTAGTTGGTGAACCTGAGATTGCTTCTTTGGTCCAGCGTATAACAGTTGGTTTTCTCTTCCCATACGCTCGTTGTTTTCTACCTTTTTGTTAGGTGCATCAAACAGGATGATAATCTGTTATATGCTGAACAGAGCATAAATCACATGGCTCAATTAAAGCGAACGGAGTTTGGGCAAGTTGACTTGGATTATGTTCTTGGTATTGGAGGTTTTGATTTGGAAAGGTAATGCTTGTCAGTTTTGATTTATCCTGGGATGGATGGATTTGTCTCCATGTTAGTATTGTTTTTTTTTTTTTTTTGGCTATTCATTGAGGTGAAAGACACTAAATGACCTGAAGCATTGTTTAAACTCAACTTGGATTAATTGGCATCGAAATTTTCAATTCTGACGATACCTGAATTTACTTATTACTGTCTGAGGTCAACACTTCGATTAAGAAATATTGGTTAAGCCGCAGGCTTGCTGGACTTAATAAAAGTTTAGATTTGATTGTGTGTGTCACTGGCCTGATTAAGATTGCTTTACTTGACAATTTGGTGAGGAATCCAAGTTGTGGAATCTTGGATGCGGTCCCTTAATGTCTTGAGCTCTAATTACCCTGACTTCCATTTCTGTTTTGCGTTCTCGCCAGGATTGAGAGTGCCATCAATGCTGAAGAGGCAAAGGAAGAACATCACGACCACGACCATGGTCACGACCATGATCACCACCACCATCACGAACATGATCATGAGCATGGTGAGTGCATGTGGTTTTATTGATAGCAATGCCGATTCAATTGCTGATGGTTGTGGCTTGATTGCCGGTTATTCTCATTTTGCGCTGGTCAACTAAGAGCTAACAGACTCCTTTGGGAACTAAATGTATTCTCAGTGTTAAAAGAAATAGGAAATTATGCTGAATACATCAGTGGCATATGCTCTAGTAACATGAAAGTCTCATTGCAATCATGCAGTAAGATAACCATGATAGATGCCATGCCTGATATTCCCAGCCTAACCTATTACACGCGAAGGAGCATGCCCATGTCTTGTTGAGCTTTCTAAAAATGCTTGTTGCTCCAGTTGGAATAGAGTTAAATACCTGTCTATCTTTCGTATTGTCTAGATATGTTGCTATTTATCCAATGGATGAGACGTAAAATCAACTAATGTTAATCTTTTTCTAATGTGGTAGAGCATCATCACCACCATGCAAACGATCACTCTCATGATCCTGGCGTATCTTCTGTCAGCATCGTTTCTGAGGGTAGCTTAGATCTTGAGAAGGTTTCTCATTCTAGCTCCATGGCTCTATTATTTTGGTGAAGAACGACAGTTTTTTCTTTTTTGAGTGAGGTTGATTAATAATTGGTAAGTTTGTTCTCTATGATTTCAGGCGAATATATGGCTTGGCACATTGCTGTTGGAACGTAGTGAGGATATCTATCGGATGAAAGGTCTTCTCTCTGTACAGGGCATGGATGAAAGATTTGTCTTCCAGGTGAATTGTGTACTTCTGAAAAGCCCATGTTTCACCTTTCCTGTCCATCATCACCTTAAAGTAGAGAGTTCTATGCTGTGTTTACTTGGTTTTAATTATTTCTTACCTTGAGGTGTGTCAAGCCTTGCCGTAATAAAGAAGTACTGAAAAAGATCATTGTACTGACCGGTTTTTAGTTAGACTATTTTTGTGACTGAGTTTGTATCGGAACTCTGTTTTAACTATCGATACTTCTTTGGGTACAGGGTGTCCATGATATCTTCCAAGGTTCACCGGACAGGTTGTGGGGCCCAGACGAACCGAGAATAAACAAGATAGTGTTCATCGGGAAAAATTTGGATGCACAGGAATTAGAGAAAGGTTTCAAGGCATGCTTGCTATAACAAAACTGAGATAGGCCACTTTTGCCTATTCCTATCGGTTAAAAGTCCTTTGGCTTTGAGAGAGTTTGAATAGTAAGCAACTATAGAAGGGCATGCCTGGAGGTCAAAATGCAAACATATCTCTGAAGAAGTCCACCAGCGACTGCGATTTGTAAAACGACCATAATGTCTCCTGACATTTAATATGAAATGCTTTCCGAGAAGTCGTATACAATTCCTTTTCTTCTTCACTGGTGCCGTTTTGATCTCTACTGATTAGCGGCATTGTTGTTTCTGAGGTGTGTCCGACCGCTCAGGTCAAAGGCCATGCCAATCCAAGATGGACCCCTTTGGTAGGATAAACTGAAGAAGTGCCCATAACCGTCTCTCTCGCCTGTAAGTTATATTTTAAACCAGTCAGAGTAAAGTTGAACTTTGAGAAATAGGTGGGGTAAAATTCATCGTGTTCAAAAGGACATTAGTATGCTAAATGGTAGTAAATTGAGATTGCATTCAGTTCTGAGAATCAAATCAGTTTTTCTGACCTGATAGTTTAACTGATATGTTGGAATTCATGGCCAGCTACTACAAACTATTGCGCCTAGAACATGACTTTTCTGTCGGACTAAACCATCATGTCGAGATTGAGAAGTCATGACTGAAACTCACATGATTTTAGATGACATACATTATTGTGAAGATGTTCTCAGCAGTGTGCAGGAGTCAAATGTGAGCACTAAAGTAAAAAGTGAGAGTTTAAGGACAAAATATTTCACCAAAAGACATGTTCCTACAAATTCACATTCAAAAGTTCCATTGAAACCCCTTCCTTATAACTGCATTAAGGAGACTCGAGTGATATTTGAAACATGCTTGCCTACTAGCCGTTGGCATTCTCTTTCGGGAATCTAAGACCGGACACAACTGAAAATATCCATTGAATTGGAAAAGGGCTATGAAGCAATTATTTGCGAATCTGCATGTCAAGATAAACATGTTTTGTTTACCAAAAAAAAAAAAAAGATAAACACGTTTTGCAAGGATTCAAGTATTTCGCATTGATTAAAGCAAAAGTGTATGCGCGGCAAGTTTCAAAACAAAAAAGCAAGAAGAAAAAGATATTTCAATTAGGAGACTGGTGACATTTTTAGGAGCAACGGGCAATGAATGCTTTGGTATCCATAGATAATGAGATTGCCTGTTTATCATATGATGAGTTTGATTTTGCATTTGGAGATGACTATCCTAAGATTAAGGGCGTCAAACGGGTGGGTCGGGTCGGGACGGGTTTGAGTCGGGTCAAATATGGGTCGGTCAAATATGGGTCGGACCATATTTGACCCATTTAACCCGTTTTGACTCATATTCATGTAGTGTAAATATGATGACCCATACCCGACCTGACCTTGACCCAACCCATACCCTACTCGACCCATATTGTTAAAAACAATGAAAAAAAGTCAAAATTTTATTTTTAAAAAATAAAATAATCAAAATATCAGAATTTTCATAGTCTAAAAATGACTTGTTAATAATATTTTAAATGATTTGTTAATAATATTTAAAATTAAGTAGGAACCCATTTATGACCCATTTAGAACCCATTTAAGACCCATAAGGTTGTTAAGTGACTCATTTTTTACCAAACTAACTTTTTAAGATAACCCATTTATGACCCATATTATCAACTATGGGTTAAAATATGGATCTTTGACCCATTTTGCCACCTCTACCTAAGATATTTCATAGGACCAAAGAGCTACTTGTCAGCTGATTTAGAACGTGGAAAATTTCTCCATTTCATATTAACCACCATTACGGATTAAATAACCCAATGAAAAAAATTAAGGGTTATTAATGATGTTGAGACAACCATCCTTTTCAACTATCACATTGTCGCACATTAAATACGCAGGCACCTACTACTTTTAGCTCTTGCCAAATATATCAAATTGTTATCATGTCAGCTTATAATCACAAGCATATGAATTTGAATAATTCAGTGTTATTCTTCTCAAGTGACGTAAGCTGTCAAAAAATAAGGATAACCGGCAATTAAGCATACTCTTTGAAATCCGGACCGACCACTTTTTCTTGATTTCGAGAACATTTTCATGGTAGATTTAAGTATCGAATGATCAATCAAAACTCAAACTCAAAACAACTTTCCCTCCACAAAGCTATGTCCAATTTTTTTGGGGAGCTAAAATAGAGTCCCGGTGGGTAGGGGTGATCGGTTCCCGGGCGGTTACCGGACCGGTGGAACCGGTTCCCTATTATTTGGAACTGGGAACCGGACCGGACAGGATTGGGTGGTCCGGTCCGGTTCCCGGGTGGGTAATTATAAAAAAAGAAAGACGAGAAGAGAGATGGGGAAGTCGAGAGAGATGACTCTTATCCATATCTCAGCTTCCGCATATCGCCGCAGAGCTACACCGATGTTTTTAAGAGACTGAATGTAAGACACATCAGCAGCGGCTAGTGCATATCTGGAGTACATGCCTTCCTTAATGAATTTCTTTCTAGCCTTACCCAAACGGAGGGCCTCATTTCTATCATGTTTTGTGTTTGCAGAGCCCATTTTTCTTCACCGGTCAAAAGCTGCAAGAACTCAACTCCAACTTAGCACAGGCATAACCCCCTATTTTGTAATTCGTAAATCCAAGCTCAACCTCAAATCGCAAGGGAACAAACACCCACCAAGCAATGCGCTTCACTCTACCTCAAGCAAAAGAACCCAACAAGAGCAGAACCTAGAAAAACCATTCTTCAACGTCCTGAAGCAAACACAGAATAGAACAACCTCAACACACTCGCACCAGTAAACACAATGTAGCTCATTCCTTGTACTAGACCCCGAAAAAAGAAAACTTCCTTCCTCATTTTACTTTGGAAAAAAAAAAAAACAGAAGACCCACATCGTAAACACAGAGAGCAACCGTACGAATTGGATCTCCAAATCGAAAACACACACACACAGATCTCAGTAAACGAGATGCGCGAGCCGCACTCCCTCAGAGAAGTCCAACACGCAAACCCTTGGATCCAAAAAACCTCGTCCACACTCCACAGTCTATCGAGCCGATTTGCAGAGCAAATCGGGGTGAGGCAGAGCAATAGAGTAATAGAGTAACTTATCAGAGGGACGGCGAGAACAGGTGAAGCCGGAGGAGTTGCGTGCGAGGCGGAGGTCCGGAGACGACAGAGCAAGCGGCGCCTGTCGACTGTTGAGCGACGCTCTGAAGGAAGACAAATGAAGCGGCGCTTCTGTGGAGGTCCGAACGGAGGAGTCGCGTCGCGTGCAAGAGGTAGGGTTTTCTCTGTACTCTGTTGAGGATGAAGGAAGGAGACGTCCGAGTCCGAGTCTGAGAGGAGTCGTGAGTTAGCGTGCGCCGTGAGTGTGAGGTAAGAGACTGAGAGTGAGAATGACTGAGTTAGAAACAAATGAAAGAGTATTATTCACAGTGAGCGAGATTTAAAAAATAATCGGTAAAAATTTTCTCTCTTTTTTTTTAATTTTTTTTATAAACAGTGTCGGTCCGGTTCCGGATGGGCGGTACCAGACCGGTAAGGTTTAGAACCGCCCGGAACCGACCGGTCCAGGCGGTTCCGAGAGGGCGGTTTGACTTGCTCACCCCTACCGGTGGGTCCAAAACTGACTGGGATTTTGTATGGGGATATTAGGGGTGATCGGTTTCCCGGGCGGTCTGGTTCCCCCCGGAACCGGGAACCGGACCGGTGGGACCGGTCCTCGATTTTTAGGATCGGAAAAAATTCAAATAAAAATTGACACAGTGACTATTCAAATAAAAAAATTTGTGGGCCGCTCCTTAATCTAATTTTATGTACAAATGGGGTGCGATATGTCAAGTTTTGACAATGGATAGTTGTTAAACTATCAAATTTCCCCTCAACAAGCAACAATAGCAGCAACATGAAGAAGCAGAACGTAATCATCCAAGGAAATGTTTTTTTTTCCGGTCTTTTCCATTCTTTAAATTACCTTGCTTGCTGGAGGCCTCCTGCCAAGTGCCAACTGTTGCTGCTTCTTCATGGCTTTTCAAATTGTCACAAGCAATCCCACATTCCATCATCTCCGATAAAACCCCGCTACTCACCACTGCGTCATCGTATACAGAGAACTTTGACACACTGCAACCCTCGAAGATAACTCCACCAAGTGCTTCAAAACGCTTGTTCACGGTTTCAATCAGCTTAACAGGCCTGTGGAGACAATGATGTGGCAAAACATGAAGTAAAGAATAGCAGGCAGAAGTATAATAAGCTACAAGAGTAAAGTTTGTTAAAGTGAGAGCTTTAAAAATATAATGGACAGCACAAGTACATGATACATCGTAAATGAGAGTGTAATGATTAAGACATGAACAATGTTCTTTATAGAGTTATGATGTGCTAAATTACAATACCATTCTGGCATTGCACATGTGCACTTCCTATAAAAAAATGACTGAAGAACGTGCGACATTACTGATAAACTTCAGAAAATTTTCAAACAAACTCAATAAAGAAAAGCAAAGGATAACTCACAAAATACCAAGATTTAGAATATCTTCGACCCAGATATCATCCTTTCCCTCGAATCCACATCTGTTCTGAGAAGGTCAGGACATGCAAAGAATACTGTTCTCCTCTTTCCTTTATATACAATTCTTCATAGTTCTTCTTCATGGTCCGATCCGGTCCCGCCCTCCTAAGAACTGGGAACCAGACCGTCCGGGAACTGGTTCTATTTTTAGGAACCGTAGACCGCACCACAACTCCAAAGAACCGGACCAACCCGGCTAGTCTGGTCCGCCCGGGCGGTTCCCGGATTGGGCGGTCCAACATACTTAGCACTAGGAGATATGGAATTATGACCTACCTAGATTCTTGCCGATGCTTAGGTGGCAAGAGGAGTGGACCCTGCCGACAGTGACTATAAATATCCGACAAAGCCTCAAGAAAATACATGTCCGAAGGACACCCCACAAAACCAGAGTCCAAACCCTAACTTGCTCATTTGCACTGTTCCGACTAGAACCCCGATCTTACTCCTGTTTCAAGCGTCTCTGTATCTCTTTCTGGACTGTAGTGTCTCTATCTAGAGGTAAAAGTTTCCTTTTTTTTAAGAGTTTTTTTAATTAGTTAATTCTCTTCTGGGTTCAATCTGTCTTGACTTGAAATCGTTCAAGGGCAGCGGAGAGCGGAGAGTGGAGATGAAGATTGTTTATGGTAGCAACGCCAATCTCGGCGCTGAGGTGGTTCCAAAGGTGGGAGCTTTCGTGATCGAAGCTGCTGTGCTGGTTCAAAGAACCGCTTGCTTGCTTCTGCTTCTGGTATGCACTTTTCGCTTTGCCTTGTTTCCTTTTTAATTCTTCCAAATATTGAAGCTCGATGTTGCGTTTGCTTAGCTGCCTTTAGCTCCGTGGAATAGCGAATTTGATTCAGATGTGAATAAAAATTCGTGCTTGAGACGAATGCTCTTTGTTAAACCGTGTCTCGAGAGTAGAATCATGCTGGGATTGTCCTGGAGTGTTAATATAATTGCTTTGAAGGTCTCTTGTAGTTTTTGCGGGACGTCGAAACTCACGATGCATGATGTTGGGCAAAACCAGTGTTAGAAAGGAGGAAAAAGGGGTGACCACAAAATAAGAAAAAGAGATGCGATGCGACACGACAGTCTCCGTGGATCGACTAGTGGCCTCCCTTCTTGGGTGAGAAAGGGTAGGAATGCTGTATGAGAAAAAAAACCAGAGTCATATAATCTCATGATTGGTAGGGCAAAAATTGCATGAGGATTGGCGTACACGTGCATCCACCAGTTAAAACGGAATCCTGATCGTTGTTTGTATCTTACCGAATTTATTACCTATCTGGGTGGGCAAGGAAATAAATTTAAGTGATAAACTACATAATTGTTTTCTATTTAAGAGACTCAGATCTTGCATTAACCTCTACTATATTACTTCCATTTTCTTTTGAATTAATCCGTCCACTAGTGGGGAAACTAAGATGAATATAAACTGACGTGTCCATAAATTTGCTCGCTTTTTTTGCAGTTGTAGCTTCCGTAAGAGTAATGTATCATCAATTTCAATACTTTCTCTTTTGGTATTTCTTTCGATAGAGGTATGGATCCATGACACAACCAACCGGTATATCAAGCATATCCTTTTTCACAGTAACAGCATCACCTATCGACTTCATTGAATTTTTTTATTTGGTAATGGTAAGAGTCAACTTCATTGAGTTTGCCATCACAGAACTCAACAGTTAGACCTACTTGTCCAAGCATTCAAAGAATTTGGAGATTTGACTATGAGAAGATTACTATGTAATACAAGATTTCTCTCTTATTCCTATGGCTAGAATTTCCTCTGTGTTGCAATAACTTGTGAATGTTTGCAGCTGTTTTTGTTGGAGAAGTGGGCCTTAGATAAGCTTGCCTTTTGTTTCCATTTGTTACTTTTTCATTTTCCTTTTATTGGCAAGCCAGCTGAGGGATTAATCTGGTCTCTCACGTATGCATGCAAAGTAAGTTGGAAAAGTATAATCACTTTGACTTAAATTTCAAGTCCTCAGTTAATTAGTTGCATCTCTTCTTATTGACTTAACCCTTTTCAATTCTTAAGGAAAGTTAATGCTTGTTGAGATGCTAGTATATCTTTTTTGCGTGGAGGGCCATATTTGTATGATTGGTAGGGCAAGATTGTGTTTTGAGCTGGAGTAAATTGTGTACACGCATGCTGCTAATCTCTTTGTGCTTGGTGCATGAATTACCTTGAATAGTTTGATGTGTGTTCCTAATCTTTTGGATAGTCTCGATGCATATTGAGAAATCTACAGATGTATGATTGTTTCATTTTTATTGCAATGTCGCCCTTGCTTTGTCCTTGAGGAAATGTAAATGATGCATCAATGCTCTACTTTTATGCGTCATTCGGTTAGTCATATTAACCTTTCTGTTGCCGCCAAAAATATTAAATATCTTGCTTTAGTCTATTATGCCTGGCAGTTTTCATTTAATTCGATACCCATGTCACCTCTCTGTTTCTGATCTATTATGCTATTTTTAGGTTTCATCTTGTTAGATTCCCACAATAGCAATCTGTTATGTGATTTTCCAATTTGCCATCAAGCTATTTCTCACTTTTACGGGGAATTATTTTTCCCCCAACATTAGGTACATGGGGATTCAAACTAGTGTTTTAACATTTTTGCTTGTTTGATGCTCCCTCAGGTTGCATTGCAGCATGTCGATCACTCCATGCTTACGAAAATTTATTCAGACCGAAGGTTCGAATCTTTTTCCCCCTCTTCACTTGTCTTTGATTGTTCTTACTTTTTAATCGTATGGAAGATATTAAATTGGATTTATTATATATACCGGTTAGGTTCTCGGCAGCTGATTTAGTTGGAGTGAAAGAGCCATTGCCAGAGAATGAGGACACTGGTGAGATGGCATCTCAGGACCCTGAAGACAATGGTATTGGGGAGCGCGACGATGATGAGGATGACGATGCGGGAGAAGATGACAGTGATGATGATACGGAGGGGTCTGATGATAATGATAGTGAAACTGACAGTGATGAGGGAAGCGAAGATGACGAGGACGACGATGACGAAGATGGTGACGATGACGACGAAGATGAAGACGACGAAGAAGATGACGACGAGGACGATGCGTTGTCCAAACTGGGATAACAGGGTAGATTGTTGTCCAAACTGGAATAACAGGATAAATTGTCTGGACAGATCTTTTCTTTTTTTAACTTCAAAAGCATTTGACCTGGCGGAAATAAGTAAAGCTGATTAATTGTGCAGGCCTTACAAATTACATACATGGATTCACTAGATATCTCCAGTCCTTTGTTACCTTTTTGACCAACCATTCAAGCGGTTAATTTTTCTCATAAAGTAGACTGGCGCATACAGTCTCCAGTCTCCAACGACAATTGTCCTTAAGTTCAACCGGGGAATTTCTTAAAATACTATAATGACATTTAACATAAATTTTCCTGCTTGGCTTTCATTTTGGTAAAATGTCACACTACACAAATGAGTATTCTCTGAATTTTCAAGCACTTGCGCGTACGATTTGACACTATACGAAGTTGGGTGCGGCCGTGGTGGCGAGAGATGAAGACCACTGAAGGGCCCTAGCATTTATACTTCTCATGATTTCATTCTTAAGATTAACCAGAGGGGCTTTTGACAAACTCGAATTGCTTCCATCATGCTCTCGTGCTAAGAAGACTGATGGTTCTTGGGTAAGGAAAGAAAGAAAATGACATCAAGAACGGTAATCGCTCAAAGAACGCAGATGTGAGAATGCCACCAGGAACAGTATACAGGTGCCAATCCTGCCAACCCAACAAACAAAACAAAAATTGTTTTGTCCAATCTTACATTTTAATGGAGCAGATTTTATTTCAATGTACATCTTTCCTATTTACTTATTCCCCGCTCTGGGCATAATCACAGAGAGAGAGAGAGAGAGAGAGAGAGATGAAAAGCCATCTCTTCCTGGATCATGTCCGCTACTCCCATGGGGACCTCGATGGGCGCATTTTAATGCAGCATATTTGCCAGAGCATGGCGACACGGACTGCCCCTCAGTCAACTGGGACTTCAACCTCCATTTTCAGGTCAGAGTTTCCAAAAACCTGAGTCATGTCAGAGAGGAGACATATTGAAAATGAGATCCGCAACATGCGAAAGAGAAAAGCATAGAAGCTTAGATCAAAATTTGTTTAGCATGGATCAGCTGACTTGCTAAGAATATTTATGGGTAACCTATCGCAAAGAAGATAGAGCTACGGAAAAGGATTCCCGGAATGATGGGCAATCGGGCAATAATGTTGAACTGCTTGTTAGTCCATCGCGTTGCAGGTACTAAATCATGATATCAATCTAATGCATCTTCAATTGTTAGAAAGTATGAAACCATAAGTCGATGCAATCATTTTGAAATGGAATATGTATTATTACAGGCTTTAATACAACATTAGGGAAACTTCATTATGATTGCATCAAAATTACAAGCAACAGGGCTTATATGAAGCTGGCAATATCAGAAAGTACATATAAATACTCTTCCGTCGAGAAGAATAACAGTATTTAAGAACTTCCATCATTCTTTTAGTTAACTACAGTGATGGAGGATGAGACTCATTTATACACTTTGAGAAAACTCATGTGAGGTAATATTCTGACAAATGAAACAATAATGTAGAAACAGCAAGCCATATCTCAACCCATTTGTATGAAAATTTTATCTTCTTTAGAATGAAAGGGGTCCAAACTTGTAACTGGTCCATTCTGCGATGATGAAATAGATGTGAAGCCACACTATTAATTAGTTGTATCTAGCAATAACCTTCACCATTAGTACAAAAAGAGCTACTCATACCTTAACGAAGTCATCCAACAATAAATATGATTCCCTTGTGTAACCAGCTTCCTTCAACACTTGAACCAAGACTTGCTACACAAAATGGTTAAGGCGCACAATTAGCTCAAAAGTACACAAGCAAGTAGATGAGAGCCATAAAGCCATCAGCCTTACAAAAGAATATGCAAAATGCACCATAAAATGTTGCTCTGCACACTATCCAAATCCAAAGGAACAATCACAACTGAGAAGTGGACATATGAAGGTTGAACAACACATCTACCCCATATTGGAGGATGCCTAAATACAAGACAGTAATGTCCTATGAAACCAACAATACTGAAGGTAGAAGCTCCACTCCATCAGAAGTACCTCTCTTTGTTCATCTGACATAAATGGACCCGATAAATCCCGCAAAACTTCCAAAATGTCATTGAAAGACACCTTTCCATTACAATCCGAATCATACACCTTAAAAATTACTGCAGGAAGGAAAATTTACAACATCAGGTAACTCAATCCACAAAAGCTGATGGCTTTTTAAAAGTTAACATTTGGTTTTACAATACAATACTAGAATTAATAATATAACTTCAACCACAGATCATTTCATAACCCAAAACATGTGGAATAAAAGGATGCTCTCGACCACCTGATTTGTTCCTTCCGTAGGTTTAGAACAATTGAGCTCATCCACCTGTCTTGCCTCCAATTAGTTCCATTATAGAACTCTTTTCTATTCTCACATTGCCGATTCAAACTTCCCAAATTCAGTATCTCTATCTTACGAGGCAACCATTGCTGATTTCCAACTTTTTAGATTACTTCAATGGGATATGATGCTAAGAGCTGCTTAAACAAGCCAATAGATATCTTTTATACAGATACCAACACCGTCTTGCTACTTATCTTCTATAATTTTCAAAGAGTGGAGAGTTTATTCACAAATTAAAATGGTTGGACAGAGCTCCTTATGGAACAAAGTGTTGAAAGATGACAACTTTCACACAGGGTCACAGTATGAGTAAACTTACATTCAATCTTCTGCTGTTTGCTAGCTTTGGCACTAAAAGCAGACAAGAATGCGACAAAATCCTTAAAATTCAAGCCATCTACCATCTTAAGCAGCCTCTGTGTCAATCAAAAAAGAAAGCATTATGAGCATGCTACTCAGAAATGAAATCTAACAAGTCACCTCATATCAACAATTCTAGACACCACCTGAGAAAGTGGATTCATTGCAAACTCTGGAACCGATAAGAATTCATCGGCCGAGATAAACCCTTTCGCATTCCGATCGAGTTGGCAAAATCTCTCGTACAACGATACAATCTCTTGCTGGGAAACTGAATCCACACCACCGGACATTGGTTGAGGAATACCAATTAATTAAAAACGAACCGAAGCGGGGGAGAAAACCATAATACAACCAGAAACTCACAAAGATTATTGCAGTGGTCTTGAACTTCTTCAATATCATACTGAGTCAGCATGGACGAAGCATTCCCCATTGAATCCGCCAACGAAAGCAAAGTTTCTAAATGAAGCAAGCGACAAACATTAATAAATTGCTGAAAACATCAAGACCCATCAACCAAATCTCAATAACTCTTTCATTAGCCCACAACAGATCGCGCGTGGTGAGCTTCAGTAGACAAAGCATTAGCAACAAACCGGAGCAAGATTTACTAAAGTTGCTCGAAATTTCATCTGCGGAATGAAATCGCCAAGATTTCCTCCCTTCATAGAGCGCAAGAAAAGGGGCATGACAAGAGAGAAGAGAGACGAAGAACAGACCTGACAATCTAAGCCAAAAGAGGAAGACAGCGTGGGAGCGAATGTTGGGAGGAGACGGGCGAACTATAAAGAGACGAGCTTCACCTTGTCATCATCGAAACCATTTTCGGAGCGACGCTGTCCGATTTAGGATCCATCGAAGCAAGGCAACCCATGCGCTTCCTTTTAAAAATCAAATCTTGGTCAATTCTCTTTCTCGGTGGTTTAACACCATGACAATGACAATCTTTCCCAGAAACATTATGCCAATTTGGGCTTCACTTTAGACACAATCGGTTTTCGGCCCAAAAAATTTAAAATGGGCCTGGCATGAAGCCCAAATACCAGATGCAAGACCTCGTAGTTGGATCTGGAACCCCTCTGGAGCCCTTGTGCTCAGAGGCCCACTTCATGTACTCAAATGGATTATCTCGATGAAATTATAGTTCATCTTTTCGACCCGAAAAAATAAATTAGTTTTAAGATTTTCGAAACAATGAATTTGGGAGTTCACCTGAGTGTTTCTGTCCAATCGCTTGCAATCACCGTAACCTTTTAGCACACATTGAGGAGAGTGCACTCGCTCTTCTAATATGGGGGGAACATTTTTTTCAGATCAGTCAAAGAAATTGAATACGATGATATCTCGATTTAAATTTAATTTTTATTAAGTTATGCGTGGTTTAAGTTGGAACCGTTTTAAATTGAATTTCGAGGAATACAAATAACCGGTCCATCGTAGAGGAGGAAGCAACGACGAGTGACAATTTGGTGGATTAAACCGATCGTGCTCACATATGTTCATCTTCCATACACGCCAAGCCGTCATGAAGTGGAGATGGAAAGCAAAATAACTTAAACACTGAAAATTGAAATAAAAGCATCGTGCTAACGAAGCGATGATGCCATTAAAATTTGGTTTTGGAGAGCGACACTCTTCCTATTTGCTTGACACTCTTCCAAGATCAGAAATGATAAGAGCTGTAATTGTACGTATTTATAAAGAACTTAAACGTGACAACGGTATGATAATACAATATGATATTTGCGTGACTTCAAGGGGAAATCCTGTGGTATTTCTTCGGCAGTTTAATTACAAAAGGTTTTGGAATAAGTGCGCAGGAAAAGTCCTGAAATCTGTTACGGAAAAACTTCCAAATATTACCATCGGGCATTAGCATTCCATTACCTTAATTAAATAAATCTGTTGGTTAAGTTTAAATGGCGAAAGATACCGACGTAGCATTTTTATTATTAGAGATAGACTTGTAGAGTTTTACTGGTCCTCGATTTTTCTTGTCGATCGACAAAGGTTGGCGAGCTTGTTCTTATTAACTAGCCCCGTCAAGATCCTAGCAATCGAGATGTTACTTCATAGTTCATACGAGATATTCCATAACTAGGTGATATAGCCTTAATCATTCGAATGGACCCTCACAATGAATCGAACTTGTGACCTCGTAAAGGACAAATAAGCCCCCTTTTTTTTTTTTTTTTTGCTAGATCAACCACTTTGATGGCGAGACTTGTTTGTATTTGTTCACGAGGATGTTGTCAAAACTAACTTTCATCGATTAAAGACCAGTAGTTGAGTGAACTATTAAGTGTGAAGACATAGTTCCTTCTTTCCAAAATGAGCCTAAGTGGTCACGGCTTGATCTGTGCAGAATTACTCTCAGGACATCGACAAAATTCGATTGTGCTGTTGTGAAATGGCTATGCATAGTAACAAGGGAACATTTCTCCAAGTCATTGTCTAACAGAGTAGCCGTCATTATCATATCATACTCAACATCTCTTACTCTCCTAAGCCCTCTCTCTCTCTCTCTCTGTATAATAGCCACAGAATTCCTCGTATAATGCAACCCAATTATTGCTCTGTGTGATTTTCTTAGTGCTGAGCATACGCATGAAAGGAGGTTTAACGCCAGCCACTCGCTAAGTGCTTTTCTTGGTCATCTCTTCCAGTTAAACAAAGAACCAAGTAGAGCTCTGGAGACATACAAAACATGGCTGAAGCTGCCGACTCGCTCCCGCCGGCGGAGGTGTTGCTTTCCAAACGTGTGCAAGAAATGGTGATCAACGAAGAAGAGCCGCCCCATCTGTACATCTGCAGGAAAAGTGGCGAAGCGGCTAACGAAGAGCAAGAAGAAGGAGATGTTTCTTCTGATCCGCTATCTCAAATTCCTCTGATAGACCTTTCCATCATCTCATCATCTTCATCTCCATCGTCTGAACACGATGGAGAGCTACAGAAGCTCAGATTAGCACTTTCCTCGTGGGGCTGCTTCCTGGTCTGATTGAGAATCTTCCTTTTTTTCCTTTGCCGTGAAAATCTTTCACCTTTTTTTTCTTAGTTTCATTCAACTTGATGTTTCCTGATGCAAAAAAACATATATAGGTTAAGCTTGATGCGACAAGAAGATATCGTTGATTTTTTCGTTACTCCAAAGAAACTTATCTATTAATGAATATGAACTTGCAGGCAACAGGCCATGGAATGCCAAGTACTTTCCTGGATGAAATCGTTCGAGTCGCACGAGAATTTTTTGAACAACCGATGGAAGAGAAGAGGAAACATGAAAAAGGGGTGGAGGAGTTCCAAGGGTATGGTGCTGATCCTGTTCCTGCTAAAGGCCAGCCCTTGGACTGGTCTGACCGGCTTTTCCTAGATGTATATCCAGAGGATCGGAGGCAGCCGAAATTCTGGCCAGAAAATCCACCCTCTTTCAGGTCCTCCGACATGCCTCTCCCGTGCTTTTGAATCTCTCTCTCTCTCTCTCGCTCTCTGTGACACTTCCTACATGTCCATCCAACTCTTACGTCACATTTGGATAGTGCTGATCTTCCTTATCCTCGAATTCTTCTCGATGTACAAATAATGGTGGGTATGCTAATGATTCACAAGATTGATATACAGCTTCCGTGATTTTCTTCTCTACACAGCAATACCAAAAAAAGTCATCCTAATCGATGTTGTTTGATTAAAGACATGTAGACATTCGAAGTTGAGACACAGAGAAGTGTACTGCTGAGACCACCATCGAGATAAGATAACTGTTGGTCTGGGAGAGTGACCTGATTTAAACTTCAATATACATATCTACATTCAAATGATCGTATGCAATCAAAATGCTGTGGCCTTGACCCTTCATATGTTTAGCTTCATTGTAAGTTGCAACATTGAAGCAACAAAGAATATTTCTTTCTCAAACAATTGGCCAAATAAAATGCAGAGATGTTTTGCAAGAGTACACTGTGAAGATGAGGATGATGACAGAAGCCGTATCAAAGGCCATGGCGAAGTCACTGGACTTACAAGAGGACAGCTTCCTCAATCAGTTTGGCAAAAAAGCGGCTCTGCAGGCTAGATTCAATTACTATTCCCGGTGTCCGAGACCTGATCTCATCCTTGGCTTGAAACCCCATGCGGATGGATCCGGGTACACCATAATCTTGCAAGATGCTGAAGGTCTACAGGTTCTCAAAGGTGACAAGTGGTTCACAGTACCGACCATGTCCGGTGCTCTTCTTGTCCTCATGGGTGACCAAATGGAGGTACTTCGATAGATTGAAATAGTCATTTAGCATACTCGGTTCTAAAATACAATGTGGCTTTTTCTTTTTCTTTTTCATGCTACTCTCGGTTTCAATCTGTTCATGACTATATGTTGTGTATGATAAACAGGTAATGACCAATGGAGTGTTCAAGAGTCCAGTGCACAGGGTACTCAGCAGTTCAGAGAGAGACAGGATCTCACTGGCTGTTTTCTACACACCAGAACCCAACAAAGAGATCGGACCAGAAGAGGCTTTGATCAGTGAGGAAAGACCAAAAGCTTACAAGACAGTGAAAGACTACGCTGACGTGCACTGGGACTACTATCAACAAGGCCTGAGAGCCATTCATGTAGCCAAAGTTTAGAAGCTCTTGCAGTTTTCTTGATCAGCTGCACTTAAGTAACAGGAAATAAAAAGGACAAGAACAATGGTGGATTGTCGACGTGCAACTGTCCGTTAGTCCCAAAACTTTGGTCAGTATCGCTTGTGGCCGAACAGATTTTCTTGTTATACTAGCTCCTGCTCTTGTTAAAGCTGCCAAAGAACTCTGTTCCTTGCTCTGTTAAACCATCCCAGAATATCCCGTGCCCCTTCAATACAGGTTACAGTTAAGTCAGCACGGAATGAGTGTTAAATGGAATGGTTCCATACTCTGCAGGAGTTACATCCTCAACTGATGCTCTCCCTCACCTTATTCTGCCTAAATCATTTGGTGTGCGTAGCACGTTCGCTAAGTTTGAAATTGTGCCAATATCAGAACCGTATCAATTAAAATCACACTGCATGGTACATACCAATGGCAATTAACCTCTTTGGTCAAAACACTCTAAGAATTGACAATCACTAGTTATGGATATCGAGAACAATACCCATCGGTTATGAATGGGAGATCGAGAGATAATTATTAAATTCATGCGAGATGCATTCCTTTTTTCATGAAGATGACAATTATTAAAATCTGACTTGAGTCTTTTCTTATTGGTTGTAGGATTGCATAATTGATAATTGTTATTGGTTCTCATGACTCCTCTGTAGGCGCCACCTCACTTTTTTGTTCATGATTCTACGTTTTCCACAACCTTTCCTTTACATGCTTACGTTAGACGGGACAACTGCCGATTGAGTTATAAACCTTTTTGTTATGCCAAATAAGTCCTAAACCTTTTGTAACTTTGCCGGTTAAGTCCTTCCGACGGGTTTTAGCCGAAAAATGCCTACGTGGCGATGACGTGGCACGCCGGACCTCGTCGGTGATAACGTGGCGACAATTGGACCTCAATTTTTTTTTCTATTTTTTTGCCTTGTTTTTCTTTAAAAAAAAAAGATACTTGGCCGGCGAGCTCTGGCGGCCGGCGGAGCTCGCTGGCCACTCCAAAGGGCGGCCCCGCCCTTGCCTGCCGGCCACGGGCGAGCTCGCCCCTTCCCGCTTGCAGGGGGGAATTGTCTCTACGTTAGACTATAATTTTCCCTTAGAGCTCATTCACAATCTAAATGAAAAAAAATGCCCTTTACCTTTTTGAATAGAGGTACACGTACCTCCATATTTCTTTCGCGATGAAAGTATCCTAGCTCGACTTTTCTTTTCATTCGAAATATCTTCTTTTGCTAGCATAATTTTATCTTTTTATATTATATTGTGCTATCAATCGTGTGATAACGTTGAACCTGAGTATATCCTTAAATTGCTTCGTTTGAGATCTCGTGCGGGTCTTATAATAAAAGAAAAGGTTTGTCTATAATTCAAAATGTACCTCGCTTAGTTACATTGGTAAGTTCTATTGACCATTCACACGGAAAAATAAGCCAATGAGACGTCCACTCGATGTGCGATCCACCTTCTTAGCTTCTTGACGCCAAGAAAAACCCGTCCTCTGCTTTTTGTTCAGAAGCTTCCCTTTCCATTTTCGCCCAGAAACCTCGCAGTCCAAGGACTTTCTCGGATGTACCGTTACACACGTGATTGCTCGTACTTTCTTTTTCTTTTTCTTGGGATGCGTAGAAAGTGCCAGGAAGGAGGAGCAAAACTGATTCACCACACTTTTTAGCTCTTTAGCAAACTCCTCTCCCGCTCTGACTCTGACTGGGAAGAATCGTGCACACCAGTAAGTAGTTTGTCTCAGTGAAGATGAAGAGAAAGAGGGACTCGGACGCACCAAACTCGTCCTCGTCGGTGGGAGCTGAATTCGAGGTGTTCTTGAATTTCAGAGGGCCGGACACTCGCCTCAATTTCACGGACCACCTCTATCACTCCCTCGATGGAGTTGGGATTCGCGTCTTCTTGGAGGGTGCAGAGATCCAGAGAGGCGAAGGGATTGGAGGCGAGCTTCTACGTGCAATCAGTGACTCCAGAATTTACGTGCCCATCTTCTCCCGGGACTATGCATCCAGCGCATCGTGTCTTCGCGAGCTCGCTCACATGGTGGAATGCTCGAGAAGATCCGCGGACAAAGTGATCCTTCCCATTTTCTTCGACGTCGATCCCTACGATGTCAAACTCAGAACTGTATTATACGTCGATGCCTTGAAAACGCATGAGGACAGGTTCGGCTCCGATGAAGTGCAACGGTGGAAGGAGGCTCTAACAGAGGTCGCTTCGATCAAAGGATGGCACTGCAAAGATAGTGGGTAAGAGAGTTTCGAGAGCTTTTTACTAAAGACTACGCACTTCAATTCTTTTTTATGTCTTCAGATATAAGTACAATAAACCTAGAACGTCCAGTAAAAACTGTTAGCATGAAAGTTGATTTATGCTGCTGCACAATCACGAAAAGAATTTGTGGGGTTCTTCACGGAGATCTGGACGTGGAGTGGGTAACAAATTAGTGGTTTGATTTGTTTCGGTGTTTACTCTTTCGGGTGATAGATTCAGAATAGCTGATTTACTTTTTCTGGTAAATTGTGGTAACTTAACATTCTCGACGCCCTCCGCTGTGAGCCCCATGGTTTCTGAAGTGATAATGCCATACATGGATCTGAGTTTGGGGAGGTATGGCAAGGGGTTTCATTGGCCATACCGGAAGTTTTATGACTTCTGTAGAAACATTTTTGAGGATTGATGTTCAGCAGATCTTGAAAATGACAACACAGTGTTCTGCTACGTGCTAACTATAATTTTGAGGAACAAATATATTCCAAATCTTTGATTTTCCATGAAACAAAAGCGTAGGACAAAGTTATATCCCGTTCTGAGTACGCAATGGAAGAGTTGTGTTATGACTGGCTTGATATTTATTCTAGACGGTTTAAATTTCCAGGAATTCGTTCTTTCACAACATAAATGTGATATTTGCATAATTCAAGAATGAAAGTGTATATCTCTGAGGTTGTTTTGCCATGAGTATGTTGTCATTCTCAGTTTCAACATTTCAAGGCATTGGCGTTACTATTTCATTTTTGTGTTTTTAATGGGCGTTACTATTTCATTTTTGTGTTTTTAATCTCAGTAGTTTTGTTAGTAACCTTCTATTCTCTTTTTGTGTGCATAATTTTATTCCTTACTCTTTCTATGCACGCGTTTAAAATATATGTCTTAGCCTTAATTTGCTCCCGTTGGCAAATAAAATTCTCTGTTTCTGCCGTTGATGTGAATGGCGAATTCACATTTAGAAAATCCTGGAAGTTGATGTTCTCTATGTTGTTACTCAATCTGCATTTCATGTGTGGCAGCCAAGGGAAACTCATACAACTTGTTACCGATGAGGTTTCTAGGAGATTGGCAAGCGGAGCTCGAATATTGCCTGATCATTTGGTTGGAATTGATCGTCAAGTGAACAATGTTATGGATTTGTTAGGCAAAGACTCTCTCGATGTACGATTTGTCGTAATGCATGGAATGGGCGGAATTGGTAAGACAACTCTTGCCAAAGTTGTTTTCAATCAAATCGCTTCTCAGTTTGATGGTTGCAGCTTCCTGTCGGACATTCGAGAATTCTCACAGCAGGGTAAAATAGTGAAATTGCAAAACAGATTATTGTCTGACATCCTCAAGTCTACGTCCATAAAGATTCATGATACTGACTCTGGGATCAGCATGCTTAGAGGAAGATGTCGCTACAAGAAAGTTCTGATTGTTCTTGATAATATGGATAATAGGGACCAACTTGTGAAGCTGGCGGAAAAGAGTGATTGGTTCGGTCTGGGGAGTAGAATTATAGTGACAACTAGGGACATCAGTTTTTTGAAAAAGAACAAGAATAATGCCTCAATGCATCCTAAAGTGTATTACTTTTATGAAATGGAGGAGATGCATAGTTCTTATGCTATTCAACTTTTCAGTAGATATGCATTCAAGAGCAATGCCCCTCCTCTTGAATATGATAGAATGACGAGAGAAATTGTGAAAATAACTGGTGGACTTCCGCTGTCTCTTGTGGTTATTGGATCCTCACTCTACTGCGAGAGTAAAGAAGCATGGGAGGATGTATTAGCCAAGCCGAAGAAAATGCCTCATGAAGAAGTTCAGGACGTATTGAAGGTAAGTTATGACCTGTTGGAATACGAGCAGAAGGAAATTTTCCTTGACATTGCATGTCACATGGCCAATGAACGAAGAAGTGATGCGATTTTTTTCTGGAGATCTTGTGAATTTTTTCCCAATGAAGCCATCACACTGCTTGTTGATATGTCTCTGGTAAAGATTATGAATGGACGCATTTGGATGCATAACCAACTCAGATATTTAGGGAGGGAACTTGTTCGCAAGGAGAGCATAGAACATCCTGGAGAGCGTAGTAGGATATGGTGTTTCACTGAAGCTGCGGATGTTATACAAAGAAAAGAGGTATGTATTCACCAAAGTTCAACTTTGCACTGTGTAGAAAGTAGAGTGGGTCGGTGCCGTGTTAACTTACCACAGAGGATGCTAGCTCAGTGGTAAAGAGGTCGTACTATCTTTGATAAGGCCATAAGTTTGAGCCACATTGTGAGAGAACCTCTGGCCAACTTATGCACTAGACATTGGTTGCCTCGTGTGGAGAGATTTCTTGACTTCCTGTGGGGCTGCGGTGATGGCTACGCCGTTATCCCCTCCCCTGCCTTTTACCAAGGAAAATGAACGATATTATTGTGTTAAATTCACAGGTCTTTTTTTATGTTCACTAAAGCTGGGGCTAATTAAGCTATAATTTCTTTTACTAGGGAACAAAGAAAATTGTAGCACTCAAACTTGGGGGGCAGTCTCAAGTGTGCAATATTACACGTGAAGACATTTCAAGGCTGGTGAAGTTAAGGTTCCTTGAATTGGATGGAGGAAACTTTGTAGGGGACTTCCAAAATCTCTACTTGGAGCTGAGATGGCTCTCCTTGCCAAATTGTCCGTCAGTGTTTCAAGCTACTAATTTCACTCCAAGCAATCTAGTTGTCCTCAAAATTTCAGAATCCGACATTACATATGATTGGGGCGGATGGAGCCAAATCATGGTACGTATCTTGTAATATAAGCAGTTGACATTTACTCTTTTTCTTTGTGCAGAGTTTTAAAATGCTGATCTTTATATGAGTAATTTTGCAGGAGAAGGGTAGATTAAAAGTTCTGCATCTCGTGAGTTGTAGGAGGTTGATCAAGACTCCTAACTTCTCTACATGCTTGACTTTGGAGAGACTCGTTGTGAAGGATTGTGATAGGCTAGTTGAAATTGATCCATCCATTACTATGTTGAAGCATTTGAAGCACTTGGAAATTAAGGGGTGTATTGGTTTGAGGGCGCTTAAAGGAGCTTCGATAACACTTAATCTAGGCATGGCTCGTCAATCATGGCCAGACTCATTGGGTAATCTAAAGCGTCTATCAACGCTAAAGATTGAAAATATGGAACTTTGTGAACTTCCGGATTCAATAGGAGAGATAGCTGGTATTCGAAAGTTGTCTTTAAGAAATTCATCTGTGAATAAACTTCCAGAGTCAATTGGGAAACTAAAATCTCTAGTCAAGTTGAATCTATCTGGCACAGACATTGTAGAGCTGCCGGATACGATTGGAGAGCTTAAGAGAGTGGAAAAGCTAGACATGAGAAAATGTAAATTAAGAAAGCTACCTAAGGTGATAGGGAAGCTGGAGAAGCTTTCACGTTTACGTGCTAGTGAGTGCAGATTTCTGGAGGGAGAAATTCCAATGGAAATTGTGGCGCTATCATCTTTGAAAGAGCTAGACTTATCAGGAACCAGTATTTCGGCTGTGCTGCCAAGTATTAGTCAGCTTTCTCAACTTAAAGATTTGGATTTGCTTGATTGTAATGAGCTTCAAGAATTGCCGGAGCTTCCTTCAAGTTTGGCACGTCTGGATGTTTCCTCTTCAGCATTACAGAGGATTCCGAATCTGTCAAACCTGACCAACTTAAGTTTTCTGTGGTTATCTGATTATGGTCATCGTAGATATCTTAATGTGACTCATGCACCTCCAAACACATGCTGGTCTCAAGATTTGCTAGGGATTGGGAGGTTAACTAAGTTGATTTGGTTGGCATTGGACCTTTCAGACATGACTGTGTTACCTGCTGACTTTTGTGCACTTACTGACCTTGAATTTCTCGAATTACCTGACTCCACCTTTCGATCTCTTGGGTGGATTCCACCAAAAATTAAGTTCTTGAGGTTCTATGATCTCGAGTCCACAAATGGATGGTCATGCCTTCACACCTTGAGATATTTGTCAAGAGTAGATGTATGCAGGTCGGGCTTAACAGAAATTACACTCGATGTGCTTGCGCAGTTGGATAACCTTCGAGAATTGCATGTATTGAGCTGTCTATTCCTTAAGAGACTATCCCACACACAATGCTTAAGAAAGCTAGCGGTTTTGGAGGTTAGTCATTGCCCTCTGCTAATTGAGATTCAAGGTTTGGAACGAGCAGAATCAGTGGAGAGTTTAACAATTTGGTCCTGCCCGTCCTTAAAAGAGCTGCCGGATTTTTCCAGCCTACAGAACTTAAAGAAGTTGGATATATCTCAGCGCGACTTGCTGGAAAGTTTGCCTGCTGTGGTGAACAAGGAAACACGTGAGTTATTTTCTTCGAAATGTGGGATGCCGCGTTTTGTTTACTAGTCCAGCACTTGAATGGCATGCTGAGGAGCCATTGTCTGCGTCTGATTGACTTTGTTCACTCATCATTTGTCTTTGTTGCTTGTGTATGCATAACGTTCTAGCCCTTGTACTGAAATTGAAAAGTTGCTATGCCTAGCTCTCTTTTAATTCTTGCATGTAAGACATGATGAGACTCAAATCTTTGAGCAGCTAATTATTTGGGTCATTTGCCACCAGAAAATTGTCTCAATCGCATTGCAAAGGTCTCTCCATCCTCATCAATGAGGAAACGAAGGAGCTCCTTCGCCTGTGAATAGGCGGCTGCTACAATAACCTTGTCGGACTTTGAACTTCGTGTGTCTCCATTACGTGTTCTTTTATCCTCTCTTCATGTTTGCGCTAAAATTGCACGGGTCAGACGAATGCCAGGTGTGTCATGTCGGTTGTCACTTCGACTCGACCGGGTCTTTATGCACTAAACAGACGAACTGATGACACTCAGTCTTAGGTCTTGAAGTCATGGTCAGAACTCCGGAACACCCAAGCCTCGGTGGCGACAGCAGCAGCCCGAGGTCAACGAGTGGCTGGTTATGCCCATGCTAGTAGCTGGTGGTTCCACCAGCAACCCGTTGACGGCCAGTGGAGAGAAAAGGGGAAAGGATAATAAAAGGGAAAAATTGAGAAAACTCTAAATAAATTGTAAAATTTGTCCACATCAGGCTTCATTATGCTATGTGGGACAACTGGCACTGATTAGATTTCAACGTCATTGATTGCAGCTAAAATTAGCTAGAAGAACTAATTTTAGACTTATTTGATAACTTGTTAAAATGTGTAACTTATTTAAATCATCAAAATATTTATGATTAGATTAGTCAAGTTAAAATACTTAGGACTAAATCGACACAGATACAATATATTTAAGATTTTTTTTGTTTGTAATTTTCCCTTCTTATGCCTCACCAAAATAAGTCACTCTAGCATGGTGACATTACCGGACATAAATCAAAGAACAATCGTGCTCGGTCCTTCTTTTGACCTTTTTTTTTGTTTTATTTCGGTTCCCCTTTGTTTTATTGACAAAATAGTAGGAACAACTAGCATCGGCAACTCCCTTAAATGTTGACAAAAAAGAAGTCAACATTTTTCCATTTATTGAGTTGCATTTACACGGAGTTGGGGTGATACTCTTTTCAATATCCTCTTCTTATCTAATGTGATGAGGTGAGTCAATCATAATACCCGCAGGGCATCGGTTGATTCTCGCCTTTTGTTCTCGGTAAATTTGGTCTATGATCAGCTTGTTTTTCATGAGTCGGCGTCACTTGGTATACCGCGGCATGAAATGCATTCTCAGAACAAAATCCCTCTATTTTCATATGATCCAACTCTTCAAGTGTTCAAAAAGGTTAGATACGGTCCATAAATATCCCATACTTTTGCCTCATTTTATACTTGCAATTTGCAAATATTATGTGTACATCCATTGTCAATATAATTTGCTCAAAACTGGTTCCGCTTTTCACTTGTTATTATTTCATATTAGACAGCTCACATAAGTTGACTTTTAACATCACATGAAGCCCTCACATAAAAGTATTCAAAATTATACAAACATTGGCGTGCGAGCTTGGGCTCCACATTCACAGCGATTTTTTCATGAAACAAATTGGTAAGCTTAAGTATCGCAATTGATTGTTGATACAAGAACCAAATAGAGGAATTTGTCGTTGGATATTTAAGCGGTTTTGAAATATTTTCTGTCAGACTGCTATAAAAGGCATCATATTTGTAATGGTTTGCAATGGCTATATAATGGCTTTTTAATGGAAGTATAACGTCAATTTATTTCTTCATAAACCCTCCATTATTTTGTAAAGGCTATATAATGATTTTCTTTAATTATCAATTAATTATTAAGGGCTCTTTATCAGTGATTCTTTCATTTAAATATAAAAATCTAAAAACTGCAATTCTTATAGACTCTCCAAATTAAGAAAAATATAATATTTTCTCCATTCCGTCATTTTCTTTTTGGGGATAATGTTGTTTCCATTTCTTCTAATATTCAGTGCGGAGTACATAATAAGGTCTGTAGTATATTGGGAGAATAGCAATTAGAGCCTTACGCATCAAGTTTCGTGCTCCGATGGACGGAATCATCCTTAGAATAGTGCTTACACGCTTCACACAATTTATTCTATTTCCTCATGCTTTTCAAAGGTCTTCTAAGAATCTTATAATTTATCTAAACCCCTTCCGAGCGACCTTCACCCCATTTACCATACAAAGCAACCTGCCTCATTCAAATCATAAAATAATTTTTTAAATAGATATGCATTTTATGAAAGATCACATAAGTTATTGTTATCATCTACTTTCGAAACCTTTCATCTGTCAATTCCACCTAACTCAATTATAGGCCCTCTGCCTCATTTACTGTCCGACAACCCCACACGTCAGATTTGCAGATTTTCATCCTGGGGCACATTTAAATCCCACATTTAACACCCAACCACACACATTTTGCACTTTCTCACACAAAGTACCAGGACACCCAAATCACTTCGACACTCCGCTGAGAGTAGAAAAGAATTTGCATGTGACATGCATAGGATAAACCAGTTCATTTGGATCATTGGTTAAGTAGATCTCGTCATGAACCATATGTAATGATTTAGATGATATAAATTCAAGCGATACAAATATGATGTCGCAAGACACACATACACACACGTAGAATTAGCTACACCACTTTGCATGAGAGACTTTTTCGCTTGCGGAGAAGGTTGTGAACGTGCCATTGCATTTATAAAGCACGGTCTGCATCCTTGCGAAGCTGCTCGCCTTAGGGTTTCCATTTTGCGGATGTCAAGAAGCTCTGTGCGTTTGATAGCGAACGCGAAAAAGTCTTTGGCGTGCGATAAACGCTCGCCATAAAAGCCGGGTCGGTGTCCGTGTTGGGATGACTTTCGAGATATATTTGTTATTCTGAACTTTCCTCGACAAGTTGGGATGCTTGTCCCCCCCAAGATTCGATATCTTTCTCTGAGGTACTGCTAGCACGCGTAATTGCTATCATTTCCCTCGGGAAATGCAAATTAGTGCCAAGAAAATGGAGTGAAAATGCCGCGTAAGAGAAAGCAAAAGTGATTGACAACACTCTTTAGCTCTTTCACGAACGACATCCTCTCCTGGAATCGAACTCGCCAGAAGTAATTCAACTCAGCTCATGGCGTTGGTGACGTTGAAGAGAAAAAGGGACTCGGACACAGTAACGTCCTCATCAACGGGTGGAAGTAATGAGTCACTAGGAGCCGAGTTTGATGTGTTTTTGAATTTCAGAGGGCCGGATACTCGCCTCAACTTCACCGATCACCTCTATCACTGCCTGAATGGAGCTGGGATCCGCGTCTTCTTAGATGATGCAGAGATCCGAAAAGGTGAAAAGATTGGAGGCGAACTTCTACATGCGATCAACAGCTCCAGAATTTATGTGCCCATCTTCTCTAGAGACTATGCATCTAGTGCATGGTGTCTTCGCGAGCTCGCCCACATGGTGGAGTGCTCCAGAAGATTGACGGACAAAGTGATTCTTCCCATTTTCTTCGACGTCGATCCTTACGATGTCAAGCTCAGAACAGGATTGTACGTTGATGCCTTGAAAAGGCATGAGGACAGGTTCGCCTACGATGAATTGCAACGGTGGAAGGAGGCTCTAACAGAGGTCGCTTCACTCAAAGGATGGCACTGCAAAGACAGAGGGTAAGAGAGTTTCGGGTGCTTTTCTTCACTCCTTTTTCATGTCTTCAAATATGAATACGATAACCCTGGAGCCACAAATAAAGATTATTGGCTTAGAAGCTGAGTTTCGAAAGTACTGCGACAAACTCTCGTATCTAGATAAGTAAATGATTGCGAGATGCATATGGTTGAAGGAATTTGAAAACTGCTATCGGTATATGAAATTAAACAGAAGATTGATTTTTACTGCTGCATAATCACGGAAAGAATTTGTGCTTCTTCGCAACGAATGAAAGTGAGGTTATCCTTATAGATTGAGCTGTAATTGGTGTGATTTGCTTCAGTGGTTGCTTTTGCTGTTGATCAACTCAGATGAGCCGATTTCTTACCCTTTTTCCCTTTTTTTGTGCAAAGAATAAACATTATGTGGTTCGAGGATAAGAAACCTATTTTTTCAATTTTTACATTCGTTTTCTGGTTAATGTAGTAACTTAACATTCTAGACCCCCTCGATGAGCCCATGTTGTTGGAAAGTGATGTCAGGTAGAGTCTCTGAAGTAAGAATCGGACTCATCGAATTTTTTCTAAAAAGGAAAGAGGAAAGAATTTTTTCTGGTTTGCTGGTATTGATATCCATGTCTATCAGCTCCAGGTGATTAACAATTGTGTCGAGCAATACGATCAGTACGGTTTTTTCAAGTATCTAAGAGATGCTTGGATGTTTGCTACGTTTACCAAGAATAAATGGAGAGCCAATTGATTTAGTCGGTTGCATATTTGAGGAAAGAATGTTTAGCTGTTTGTGGGGGACTTCACTTGAATTTGGTAAGAGAATTAGTTTAGATGGCGCGTTTTCCTCGTGGAAAGCCAATGATAATTTACAAATTATTTTCTTAAAGAGAATTGTTAATATACTTTGCGACAATGAATCGAGGAAAATCTTTTATCATCCGCGAAAACATTTATGCATGAATTTTTGATGATAATGAATATATTATCGAACCGTTGGACTTTCTAAATGAAACATACGATTATTTCAGAAAATAATATTTTCTAACAAATGATTTTTCGTGAAGTAAACACATTGCATGCGAGACGAAGTTATAACCTATTCCGAGTATTCAACAAATGAGTCGCGTCATGACTAATCCCGTATTAACTTTTACCTGATGCTGGCATAATTCAAGGATGGCAGTGTATATCTCTGTAGTAATTTTGCCACGAATGCGCTGACTTTCTCGGGTTCAATGTTCCACGCCATGGCGTTGACTTTTGATTGTTGTTTATTTGACCTAGGAGTTTTGCTACCTATCTTCTACTCTTTCCCTGTTGCGTAATTTCGTTCCTTTCCCATTGTAAAGATATGATACTCGTGCATGTTTAAAAATTAAAATAGATATCTTGGCCTTCATTTGCTTTGGCTGCTGAATGAAATTTTCTATTTCCGCCCCCGATGTGAATGCCAAATTCACATTTATAAGATGTGCTTTATATTGTTACTCAATCTAATTATTTTGTACGGCAGCCAAGGGGAGCTTATAAAACTTGTGGCCGATGAGGTCTCAAGGAAATTGTCAAGAGGAGCTCGAGTAGTGCCCGATCATTTGATTGGAATTGATGATCATGTGCAAGCCGTGATGGATTTGTTAGGTGAAGACTCTCTTGATGTACGGTTTGTCGTAATACATGGGATGAGCGGAATTGGTAAGACAACTCTTGCCAAAGTTGTATTCAACCACATTGCTTCTCAGTTTGATGGCTGTAGCTTCTTGTCAGACATTCGAGAATTTTCACAGCATGGTAAGATAGTGAAATTGCAAAATAGATTATTGTCTGACATCCTCAAGTCTCAATCCATTAAAGTTGATGACATTGACTCTGGGATCAACTTGATTCGAGAAAGATGTCGCCATAAAAAAGTTTTGATTGTTCTCGATAATTTGGATAAAAGGGACCAGCTTGTGAAGCTAGCAGAAAAATGTGATTGGTTCGGTCCAGGAAGTAGAATTATTGTGACAACTAGAGACATCAGCTTTTTGAATGTGTACAAGAATAAAGCCTCAATGCATCCCAAATCGTATCACTTCTACGAAATGGAGGAGATGCATGATTCTTTGGCCATTCGACTTTTCAGTAGCTACGCATTTGAGAACGATATTCCTCCACTTGAATATGATAAAATAACAAGAGAAATTGTAAAAGTCACTGGTGGACTTCCGCTGGCCCTTGTGGTTATCGGATCCTCTCTTTGCTGTGAGAGCCAAGAAGTATGGGAGGATGTATTAGCCAAGCTGAAGAAAAATCCTCACAAAGAAGTTCGGGAGATATTGAAGGTAAGTTATGACATGTTGGAATGTGAGCAGAAAGAAATATTCCTTGACATTGCATGTCATATGGCTGGAGAAAAAAGAAGTGATGCAATTTCTATGTGGAGAGCTTGTGATTTTTTTCCCTATAGAGCCATCTCAGTTCTTCTTAAAATGTCTCTGATAAAGCTTATGAATGACGACATTTGGATGCATGACCAACTCAGAGATTTAGGGAGGGAAATTGTTCGCCGGGAGAGCATCGAACATCCTGGAGAGCGTAGTAGAATTTGGTGCTCCACCATGGCCATGGATGTTATACAGAGAAAACAGGTGTGTATCGACTAAATTTCTGCTTTTCACTTTGTTTAGGCAATAGAATAGGACGGTACTATGTTAATTTACGACTAAGCGTCAGAGCTCATTGGTAAAGGAGTCGTACCCCTTTGTCATAAGGGAACCTCTGGCAAATTTGTGTTATGGGCATTTGCCGCATTATGTGAGAGATTTCTTGCCTTCAGCTAGGCTGGTTGGGTTGGTAATGGGCTTATCACTTACGGGTGGACTGCGTGATATGGCTCATGAGTTAAAGAGATAATTACGATGATTATCCTTTTTTATTCTTTTACCAACAAAAAAAAACATATTATTTTAAATTCATGAGCCTTGTTTTATGTCCACCAAAGCAGAGGGCTAATTTAGCTATAATTTCTTTTACCAGGGGACAAAAAAAATAGTGGCACTCAAACTAGGAGGACAATCTCAAGTGTGCAATATCACACGTGAAGACATTTTGGGGCTGGTAAATTTAAGGTTCCTTGAATTTGATGGAGGAAGCTTTGTTGGGGACTTCCAGAATCTCTTTTCAGAACTAAGATGGCTCTCTTGGCAAAATTGTCCACCAGAGTTTCAAGCTACTAACTTCTCTCCAAGCAACTTGGTCGTCCTCAAAATTTTGGAATCTGACGTCACAATTGATTGGGATGGATGGAACCAAATCATGGTACAACGTTATGTAAAATATATGAGTAACTTACATTTACTCATTTTCTTTGTGCATAGTGAATATGATGCCTGACCTCTTGTATGAATAATTTTACAGGGGAATTGCAGGTTAAAAGTCCTGCATCTCGTGAGTTGTAGAAGGTTGATCAAGACGCCTAGCTTCTCTACATGCTCGACTTTGGAGAGACTCGTTGTGAAGGATTGTGCAAGGCTGATTGAAATTGACCCATCCATTAGTATGCTGCTGCATTTGAAGCACTTGGAAATTATTGGGTGTAAGGGTTTGAGGATGCTTAAAGGAGCTCCGACCATGCTCAATCTAGGCACGGTACGTCAATCGTGGCCAGACTCACTGGGTAATCTAAAGCATCTATCGACGCTAAGGATGGAAAAATTGCAACTCCTTGAACTTCCGGATTCGATAGGAGAGATACCTGGTCTTCAAAAGTTGTCTTTGAGTAATTCATCTGTGGAGAAACTTCCGGAGTCAATTGGGAAACTGAGATCTCTAGTTGAGTTGAATCTATCTCGAACGAACATTATGGAGCTGCCAGATTCAATTGGAGAGCTTATGAGATTGGAGGTACTACTCATGGAAAGCTGTAAATTAAGAAAGCTACCTAAGGCAATAGGGATGTTGGAGAAGCTTGAATATTTAGAAGCCAGCGATTGCAAATTTTTGGAGGGAGAAATGCCGATGGAAATTGGGGCACTATCATCTTTGAAAATCCTAAGCCTAAATGATACTTGTATTTCTGAAGTGCCACCAACTATCGGTCAGCTTCCTCGACTTCATGATTTGAGTTTGCGTGGTTGTCACGAGCTTCAACAATTGTCAGAGCTTCCTACAAGTTTGAAATCTCTGGACATTTCATCTTCAGCTTTGCAGAGGATTCCGGATCTGTCAAACCTGACCAACCTAGAATATCTGTATTTATCTGATTGTGGTCGTTCTAAGTATCTTAATATGCCTTATGCACCACCAAACACGTGCCAAGCTCAAGATTTGCAGTGGATCGGGAGGCTAACTAAGTTGACATATTTGAGATTGGACCTTGTAGACATGACCATGTTGCCTGCTGACTTTAGTACCCTTACCGAACTCCAAAATCTTGATTTACCAGGCTCCACCTTTCAAATTCTTGAGGGGGTTCCGCCCAATATTAATGGATTGAGGTTCTTCGATCTTGAGTCCACCAATGGATGGTCATGCCTTCACACCTTCAAATATTTGTCCAGAATAGACGTATGCAGGTCACGCTTGACAGAAATTCCACTGGATGCGCTTGAACAGTTGGAGAACCTTCGCCAGTTGCTGGTATTGGACTGTCAATTCCTGGAAAGACTATCCCATATGCAAAGCTTAACAAAGCTGTGGTTTTTGGGAGTTACTAATTGCCCTGGGCTAGTTGAGATTCAAGGTCTCGAACAATCAGAATCAGTGGAGCATATTTATATTGATTCCTGCTCGTCCTTGAAAGAGCTACCAGATCTTTCAGGCTTACAAAACCTGGAAACTTTACTTTTATATCATTGCCACTCATTGGAAAGTTTGCCTGTTGTAGCGAATAGGGAAACATGTCGTATGACTGTTTTCTCATGCAGGATGCTGCCTGAAGTTTCATGTCCCCCTTCAGCTTTTGGATCAGGAAGGTTATGATGGGCAACTTACAATCCACAACCTGAAGTTGCGGCCCTTGAATGCCTTGCTCAGATTAATCGTCGTCTTTTCTATTTATAGGTTATGTATACATAACGTTCTTGCCCTTATATTAAGACTGAAAAGTAGCAACAGTAAGCTGTTTTTTGTTGTTTAAATCTTGTACCTAAGATGCGATGGGATTCGAATCTTTTTCTTGCTAGTTATACGGGTAATTTGTCAACAAAAATTTCTAAATCACATTGCGAAGGTCCTCCGCCTGTAAATTGGTGTTTGCCACAATTACCTTGCCGGACTTTGAACTTCATTTTCTTGCTGTAGTTGATGTTATTTTCGTGTTTTAGAGTCATTTAGATAGGTTTTTAGGCCTTTTTTGGTTTTAAGGCAATTGTCATTGTTTTAATGACATTTTTTTTTACCGAAAAATTTACCACGAGCCTCTCGTGCCCGGACGATAATACCATGGCCCATATTTAGGACGCTAGCTGTTGGCACTTAATTTTTACAAGTCCAGAAATTTTTTGTTTAGCTTTATTGTTGCTAATTAGGATTAAAGTTGTAGTTTTTATTTTCCTTTTTCTATAAAACAAAAAGAGGAGGAAAAGAAATAAAAAAAGAAAAGAAAAGAAAGAAGAGGATTCGGTGAGGAGGGGGGGAAATCATTTTTCGATTTTGGGAAAATTTCTTGGAAAAGGGAATTCTAGAACCTTTCTTTGGTCCCCCCCCCCCCTTTCTCTCTCTCTCTCTCTCTCTCTTTCTGGTTCTCACGCCCTCTCTCTCTGAGAGTTCCTGCAGCTGACCCTCGGAGAAATCCCTCAGCTCGTCTCCACCTCTCTTCCTCCCAGCTCGGCCGTTGCAGCTCCCTCTCTCTCTCGCCCACGCGCGCTCAATTACTCTCTCTCGGTCAGAGGATTTCATCACCGATTTGATTTCTTCGGCTTATACACTACTTTCCTTCGGCAAGAATCATTCGTTTGGGGTCAGTTATTGAAAAAAAAAAAAACTGAGGTTCTCTCTCTCTCGCGGATTCTTTCTCTCGCTGCACGTCCGAGAAAAGCTTGTTGATCGCCTAGGCAGGATTTACTCACCAAAGACCGGCGAACGCTGTATTCCACACACGATTCATTATCAATCTTTGCCATCTCACGGGTAAGCTTCATTTTGTACTTCTTTTTGTTCTGAAGATCATCGGTCGAGTACGCCGTGCGAGCGAGCGAAAGTTTGATTCAAGCTTTATTTGAGTTCGTTTGATATTTGCTGGCTTCTTGAATGGAAAAAAATATTTCTTCGTGACATCATTTGGCTTACGCTCAGTGTTCTTCTTTTGTTTTTATTTCTTTTCTTCTGCATTCTTTAAATCCGGACGTTTACTGTCGAGTTATATAATTTTCGAGCTTTTGCTTTGGCTGCTGTTCTTAATCCTTGTTTGTTCCTTGCGCTGCCTAGAGTAGTTGTTGATCTCATTTCGCACTCGAAACTTATAATTTTCTCTTGCATATCACATGTTCGACGAATTGCTTGAATGAATCGCTAAGATGAACTTTGTTAAATCGATGATTAGAGTGTTGTTTCACGCTTGATTTGTTTTCTAATCTACGCTTGTTTCCTACTTTCTCTACGTTCTTCTTTGGTTTTATGGTATGAATCTTGGTCCGATGGTCCGAGTTGTTCATGGTTATTGTCGCCGGAAGTTTATTCAAACAGTTGAAGCACACGATTCAAGGCCTCTCTAGTCAGTTTTCTATACACATGTACTTATGCGTTTGCGTTGATTGTTATATTTGTTGTTTAAAATCGTGTGGTTCGGCAAATTGGAGGTCGATAGTTTTTTCTGATAAGATCTGAAAATATCCATCTTTAGAGGCAGCTGTGTTAGTTGGTGTCGGCTTGACTAGTTTCGGTCGTTAAGGGTCAATAAATCTAATCTCTAGTAAAATTATGTTGAAGATTCGGATAAGAATAAAGGAGGCAGGAAGTGAAACAGTGAGGGGAGAAGGCAAAACAAAAAAGGAAGAAGACGATGGACCAAATAAAAAATATAAAAATATATATGACAAGTTAATTGTTACAAAATGGGTTGATAATCAGAGTTAGTTTAATCCTTTCATGGGCTCATGAATTGACTAATGAGTGGAGATAAGTTGTCTAGGGCTTATTTTGTTGAGGAGCTGGACCAAGGGCGTCGGAGTGGAGAAAGAGAGAGAGGAGGCCAGGCTGAGAGTGAAAAAGCCCATATTAAGGAAATAAAGAAAATGGGCCCGCGGCGCAAAAAATAAAAAAGAAGAGGGGCGAAATGGAAAGCAAACTGGGCCCATTGTGAGCCCAGTCCGTATTTATCCTCAAAGGCCCTTGTTTTTTTTTTAAAGGAGTTCGGGTTGATCCGAGCCGATCCGGTTCGGAACCCGACCCGTTTTCTTTTTTAAATAGTAAATAGATAATAAAAATAGTAATAAAAAATCAAATAGTAATAATTTTTTTTAGAAAACATAAAAAATATCAGAAAATATTAGAAGAAATTCGGAAATTCAAAAAGAGAATAGAGAAAATAATATTAAAAAATAAAATAAAAAATCAGAAAAAAGTCAATTTTTTTTTTTAAAAATGTCTAGGAGAGTGACTGCATTTGAATCCATAGAATTTTAGTATCAATACTATAGTTCTCGAATTAGCTTTTAGATTTTCCATTTCTAGTTAGTGTAAAAAGTATATATAATAAGAAAATTCTAATAAAAAGAACCTAATTGAATAAGCTCTTAGGGCTTTGCATTAGGTGGTGTTTTGCTTGTCTTTTCTTTTTAGAGACAATATTAGGATTGTTGATTGTGCACTTCTTTTCTATATTAGTTGCTTGCGCACTTTCATTACATTGGTTGTCTTTTTTTAGTATGGTTAGGAACTCAAATTAAAATAATGCATGATCAATTAGTGGACTAGTTTTTTAGGTGATAAGTTTGCATGAAAATATCTTTTGTTAACAAAACAATCAATCTTAGGTATCGAAAGGGCATGAACTAGATAGTTAATGTAATCAAGTCCCTGTGTCCTAGAATCTCTGATTACGTAGGAATCAATACGATACTCCCGCCTCTTGATTGGTTTCTAGCCGATCCTAATAGGCTAGTGACGACTCCTAAAGAGACATTTTAGACCATTAAAGAACTTTTAAAATGAACACGCCTAAATGTTGCGTGAGGTATGGATTTGGGAAAATCCGAGCTCAAGATCGTGGAATCAAGAGCAAATACCTCTAAATCCTATTTTTCTCCCCCTAAAGGGCGGAGGTTAGGTCGCGACACTAGCAATTGCGAGTTTTGAGATGAGAGAGAAGTTCTCAATCAATACAGTTACCCACTATCAGATATAATATTACATTTTCTATTATGATAAGGTTTAATATCATATAAAATGGTTTTTACGGTTTTTAAAGATAAATTTTCATATTTTTTTATTTTGATAATCACATTTGAAAGGAAATATCAATCTTTAATTCTTGTTTAATCGATTATATATCGCGTGTTGGCATCGACGTTGCCGTCTTTTAAGCGCTAACCGCTGATATGATGGGAGAAATAAATGAGGCTTGACAGCACTACCAAGAAACTCCATTGGAAGACACTCCTGGTGTTTGGATGCAAGCGAGAGAAAAGATGCGAAGAATGCGAAATGACTCACCGATCATTTTATTTATTATTTCATGGGTTGTTAGAGTATATTATGTCAATTCGAAGTAAACATTTGACTTGTCCAATCCGGATAGGTGACTTGAATGGGGCTTTTTGAGAGCCGTCCCATTTGAAATCTGATGGCTTTCATTTAATAGGGATGATTTGTTTTTGTTTTTATTTTTATTTTGGAAAAGATCTTTACTGATCCTTTTTCCGTTCAAATGGGGAAAAAGAGAAGGAGAGAGAGAAAAAGAAAAAGAAAAGGAGAGAGAGAGAGTCGGCAGAAAATGGGGAAAAAGAAAGGGAGAGAGAGAGAGGAAAAGAAGAAGAGTGGGTTAAAAGTCAAAAAGGAGGGGCAGAGGGTGCAGCTGGCTGGAAAGAAGGAAAAAGAAAGGAGGAGAGAGGAGAGAGAAGAGAGAGAGTGTGTGGTCCGCTGGTGGGGGAAGGAGGAGGGAGGAGGGAGGAGAGAGCATGGGCTGTTGCAACGTCATAATCTGTTTGGCCGTCATAACCTGTTGGATAAAGGAAAGGTTAAAAAAAGGATGCATGGGTTATCAAGAAAGGATTGGCCGGCTCTTCGTAGTTTCTAGCAAATGTCTAGGTTGTTTCGCCCTGAAAAAGACAGCATTATTAAAGAGCAGGAGGGACATCGGCGTGGGTTTTACGCCGGGCATCACTAACTGCGATAGGATAAAAAGAAGGAGAAGAGGCTAAAGATGCATTTATTTTGCGGAGAAAAACATTTTTCGGTGCTTGATCTGTTTAGAAAAATGAATTGATTGAAAATATTTTTTTAGTCAATAAAAAATATATTCCCATCAAAACTAAAATTCAGAAAAATGATTTACATTTAGAAACAATTGGTAAAAGTTTTTCGATACTGGTGCTTGAATCCAAAATTGCACGCTTGAGCACGAAAGCCCCAACATTGATTTCTGAGCCATTGCATTAAGAACCGCTTTAAAGATGTTTAAAAAAAGAGTTAATTTTTTAAAATATAAAATATTTTATTTTATTCTTGTTCTTTCTTATCATTTATAATTATGCACTTTTGAACATCCTCTAGCTTTCGACCCAAAAAAAACATCCTCTTGCAAAATTTAAAAGACAAATATAGAAAAGAAAAATAAGAGGAAAATGGGTTTGTTAAAAGAAACCGCTTTGATTTAGAAGTGAAAGAAAAAAATGAAAAAAAATTATCCATTTTTGTAATTTTTTAATTGATAGAAAATATCTTCTTTGATTAATTTATTTTAGGTTAACTGAACTTTGGAAAATTCGATAATTTTTTTTATAAGTTATTTCTTGTGAAAGGAAGAGACAGTAAATATTTTCCTTTTTATCTTTTTGTTTTTGTCAGTGATTGCTATTATTTTATTTGGGAATATTGTCCCAAAAACAATCAAAGTTATCCTCTCTCTGACATACTATTCTTTAGCTCTTTCACAGAAGACATCCTCTCCAGGAATCGCTGATCGGATCGGGAAGAATCGAAACACCAGAAGTAGCTCAACTCAGCAAATGGCGTTGGTGACGATGAAGAGAAAAAGGGTCTCGGACCCAGCAATTTCCCCCTCGATGAGTGGAAGTAACGAGTTACTGGGAGCTGAATTTGATGTGTTTTTGAGTTTCAGAGGGCCGGATACTCGCTGTAATTTCACCGATCACCTCTATCGCTCTTTGGATAGAGTCGGGATTCGTGTGTTCATAGACAATGAAGAGATCCAAAAAGGTGAAGAGATCGGAGAAGAGCTTCTGTGTGCGATTAATGTCTCCAAAATTTATGTGCCCATCTTCTCCAAAGATTATGCTTCTAGTGCATGGTGTCTTCGTGAGCTGACCCACATGGTAGAGTGCTGGAGAAGTTCCACAGACAAAGTGATTCTTCCCATTTTCTTAGACGTAGATCCTTATGATGTTAAGCTCAGAACTGGACCATACCTTGGTGCCTTGAAAAAGCATGAGGACAGGTTCCGCTACCATGAAGTGCAACGGTGGAAGGACGCTCTAACAGTGGTCGCCTCGATCAATGGATGGGACTGCAAAGATGAAAGGTAAGGGAGCTTAGAGCTTTTTACTAATACTATAGACTTCATTCCTCTTGCATATCTTCACAGAGAAAAGAGGAAAACTTATTTCTGATTTCCTGGAGTTGATATTAATGCTTTACGGAAGATCACTGATTGGAAAAAATTGTTTCCTCAAAATCGGTGATTTTCATCCATGTAAGTTAGTTGTATCCCGTTCTGAATATGCAACGAAAGAGTAGTGTTATGACTAATTCGATGATTATTTTTAGTTGGTTTAAATTTCCAGGAATTCGTTTTGTTCACAGCATAAACAGTGTATTTCAGTGTGGTTATTTCGTGCGAATGTGTTGTCATTTTCGGTTTTAAGGTTCCATGCCAAGGGCGTTCACTTCTGATTGTTGTGTTTTTAATTGGGTAGCTATGCTAGCAATCTCGTGATCTCTTTCTATGTGCATAACTTTGTTCCTATCTCATTGTAAAAAGACGATACTTGTGCGTGTTTAAGGTAGTTATCTAGGCCCTAATTTGCTTCGCCCGCTCGCTAAAATTTTCTATTTCCGCCATAGCTGTAAACTCCGACTTCACATTAAGAATATACAGGAACTCGATGCCCTTTATGTCGTTACTCAATCTCAATTTCTTGTATGGCAGGCAAGGTGAACTTATAGAACTTATTACCGATGAGATTTCAATGAGATTGGAGAGAGGAGTTCGAATATTGCCTGATAATTTGGTTGGAATTAATTGTCACATGCAAAAGATGATACATTTGTTAGGCGAAGACACTCACGATGTACGGTTCGTTGTCATATATGGAATAGGCGGGGTTGGAAAGACAACTCTTGCCGGTGTTGTTTTCAATCAAATCGCTTCTCAATTTGATGATTGCAGCTTCTTGTCAGACATTCGAGAATTTTCACGGCAGGGTAAAATTGCGACATTGCAAAAAAAATTGTTGTCTGACATCCTCATGTCTAAATCCATAGAGGTTCATGATACTGATTCTGGAATCGACATGATTAGAAGGAGATGTCGCCACAAAAAAGTTCTGATTGTTCTTGATAATTTGGATAAAAAGGACCAGCTTGTGAAGCTAGCAAACAAGTGGGATTGGTTCGGTCCAGGAAGTAGAATTATTGTCACAACTAGGGACATCAGTATTTTCAAAACTTACAAGAATAATGCCTCAATGTATCCCAAAGTGTACCACTTCTACGAAATGGAGGAGATGGATTATGCTGATGCTATTGGACTTTTCAGTAGACACGCATTTAATAGAGATGCTCCTCCAGATGAATATGAAAGAATGACGAGAGAATTTGTGACTATCACTGGCAAACTTCCTCTGGCTCTTGTGGTCATCGGATCCTCACTTTATTGCGAAAGCGAAGAAGTATGGGATAATGTATTAGCCAAGCTGAAGGAAATGCCTAACAGAGAAGTACAGAAGGCATTGAAGGTAAGTTATGGCATGTTGGACGATAAGCAGAAAGAAATTTTCCTTGACATTGCATGCCACATGGCCAGTGAACGAAGAAGCGATGCAATTTTTTTGTGGAATGCTTGTAAATTTTTTCCCCATGAAGGCATCCAAGTTCTTGTTAATAAGTCTCTGATAAAAATAAAGAATGACCACTTCCAGATGCATGATCAACTCAGAGATTTAGGGAGGGAACTTGTTCGTAGAGAGAGCATCAAATATCCTGGAAAGCGAAGTAGAATTTGGTGTACCACCATAGCCATGGATGTTATTCAAAAGAAAGAGGTAAGTGTTCATCAAAATTCTACTTTTCACTTTGTGCAGAAAATAGCGTAGGTCGGTATCGTGTTAGATTTCCACAGAGCATGGTAGCTTAGTAGTAAAGAGGTCAAACTATCTTCTGTCAGGTCGCTTGTTCAAGCCATATCGCGAATGAATCTCCGCCTGCTTGTGTATTGGGAATTTGCTACCTTGATGGGCTTGTACACCTATGGATGAATTGAAAATTATGACTCAAATGAGACATTACATGAAGAGTCTCACGATTGTCCCTCCCCAGCCTTTCACCAAGAAAAAGAATAATTTTTTGTTAAATTCATGGGTCCTTTTCTTACGCTCACCAAAGCTTTTGCTAATTGTACTATAATTTCCTTTATTAGGGTACAGCAAAAATAGTAGCACTCAAACTGGGGCGACTATCCCAAGTGTGCAATATTACAAGCGAAGACATTTCAAGGCTGTCAAAATTAAGGTTCCTCGAATTGGTTGGAGGGAACTTTGTAGGTGACTTCTCTTGGAAAAATTGTCCTTCAGAATTTCAAGCTACTAACTTCTCTCCAAGCAATCTAGTTGTCCTCAAAATTTCAGAAACTGACATTACCAATGATTGGGATGGATGGAGCCAAATCATGGTATGATATCATGTAATGCAACCATTTTCCTTTTACTCTTTTCTTTGGGCATAGTGAATTTGATTTGACGTTCTTTATACATTCTTGAGTAGTTTTACAGGGAAAATGTAGGTTAAAAGTTCTGCATCTCGTGAGTTGTAGAAGGTTAATCAAGACGCCTGACTTCTCTACATGCTTGACTTTGGAGAGACTCGTCGTGAAGGATTGTGATGGGCTGGTTGAAATTGACCCATCCATTACTCTGCTGCAGCATTTGAAACACTTGGAAATTCGGTGTATTGGTTTGAGGGTGCTTAAAGGAGGTCAAACCACGCTCAATCTGGGCATGATGCGTGGATCGTGGTCAGACTCACTTGGTAATCTTAAGTGTCTATCAACGCTAAGGTTGGAAAATATGGAACTCCTTGAACTTCCGGATTCGATAGCAGAGATAGTTGGTCTTCAAGTGTTGTCTTTACAGAATTCATATGTGAATAAACTTTCAGAGTCAATCGGAAAACTGAAATCTCTAGAGAAGTTGAATTTATCTTCCACGAACATTACAGAGTTACCTAATTCGATTGGAGAGCTTAAGGGATTGAAGGAGCTGAAAATGGCAACATGTAGATTAAGAAAGCTTCCTAAGGCAATAGGGATGTTGGAGAAGCTTGAAAAATTAGATGCTGCATTTTGTACATCTCTGGAGGGAGAAATTCCAATGGAAATTGGGGAACTATTATCTTTGAAATACCTCAGTTTAGGTGGAAGCCGAATTTCTGAAGTGCCGCCAAGTATTAGTCGGCTTTCTCAACTTACGAAGTTGGAATTGCAGAATTGTCGGGAGCTTCAGAAACTGCCAGAGCTTCCTACAAGTTTGGAATATTTGGACATTATGTATTCAGGATTGCAGAGGAATCCAGATCTGTCAAACCTGACCAACTTAAATTTATTGTGGTTATCAGTTCCACCGAACGCATGCCAAGCTCAAGATTTGCAGTGTCTCGGGAGGTTAACCAGGTTGACCCGGTTGACATGGGACTTCTTGGACATGATGGCGTTGCCTGCTGACTTTGCGAATACCCTTACCAAACTCAGATATCTCGAACGTGGCTCCACCTCTCGATCTCTCGAGTGGATTCCACCCAAAATTAAGGAATTGATGTTCTTTGATCTTGAGTCCACAGATCTATTGTCAAACCTTCACAACTTCAAATATTTGCAGAAATTAGAAATACGCAGGTCGTGCTTAACCGAGATTCCACTGGATGTGCTTGGAAAGCTGGAACACCTTCACTCTTTGTGGGTAGAAGACTGTCGATTCCTCGAGAGACTATCCCATTTACCAAGCTTAAGAAAGCTACGAGATTTGGCTGTTGAAGTGTGCCCGCGACTAATAGAGATTCAGGGTCTCGAACAATCAGAATCACTGGAAGAATTACGTATGTATTACTGTCTGTCCTTAAGAGAGCTACCAAACCTTTCCAGCTTACAGAACCTGAGCACGTTGAATTTATTAGGTTGCGACTCGGTGGAAAGTTTGCCGGTTGTGAATAAGGAGACATGTCGCTTGAATATATTCGGATGCAAGATGCTGCCTCACGATTCAAGTGCAGAATTTGATCAGTTTGCTGAGCGATTCGCTTTCAAGATGCATCATCTCAGAGGCTATAGATGGCTGAGCAGGGTGACCCCTCACCCCCCAAAACGCAGTACAAAAAGGGAGCGGAACATTGCATTCTGATCAACTACGTTCGCACATCGTCTCCCCTATATATAGGTTGTGTATGTAGAATGTTCTTGCCCTTGTACCGAGATTGAAAAGGAACTACATGTATCTCTGTTTTAATTCTTGTATGCATGACGTGATGAGACTCGATTCTTTTTGCCGTAGTTATTGTTGAACCCAATTTTTTTGTCAATGGGCGAAATATGCATCTATTTGAGAAAATAAAGAAAAAAATGACAATAAATAAAAGAAAAAGGAACAGAAATAAACAAATATATCAATGAAAGAGAATAAAGAAAAAGAGTCCGGCCTAACTTGTGTCGCCAGTATATTTATATATTTTTGGAATATCTATGGCTTCTTTTACAGTCTTTGCTTTCAAGACATGGTATCCTACTTTTTTGTCAGCTCTAGACGAACTGCACCTAGTACCTTCCAATCAAGAATTTTTCATTCAAAACTCATATGTTGGATCTCTCTCATCCATTTCAGGTTTCTAACCCTTGAGTGGTGTATCTCTATGATAAAGATAATTCTCAATTTAGAGTTTCCACCATTCAAAATTCATTTGCTTTTAATCGAACATTGTTGAATAAACCTTTTACGTTCTTAATTAGCCAATCCAGGCTCTAATATAAATTGTTAGGAATCACGCATTGATTTTAGAGAAGTAACACAAGCAAATATTCCTCCTATACATAATATAATAATCAAAGAACAAAATCAAAAGGATATACCATAAATTTGTTATCAAAGTTCACTCAAACCTAGGTTATATTTCCTGGGTTAAAAATAAACGAACCAATTAAAAAAAAAAAAGCTCAGAAGACGGTGCCACGGTGACCACGTATCCCAACTGTAGGATTTTGGCAATAAGAATTTAATATTTTCAAAATATAATTGCCAAAAAAGACTTTTCTACTGAAAAAACACAGAGAAACTACACCCATTAAAGAAAAAATAAACATAATCCATATTCAGCCCATCACTAAATTCCCCTAGGAAACGAAAGCTTGCTCAAGATTTATCATATTCGAATTCCCAAGGTTTGTGTCTCATTTTGTATCATTACTAAAACATTTTAATATGTAAGATATAACATCATGGTTATCCCACTAGATCTTGTCACTAGTACAAAATCATTTACTTTGTCATGATCATATCTACCGTGATTAAAATATGTGCTACTAGTTTGAGGTTTTAGGGTGCCGATGACCAACCTGAAATCATAGAGATGTCTAGGGATCAAAACATATATTACTCCCAAAAATATACATTTTATACTTGAATAGGTATTTTCTTTTGCCGAATTTTGTCGAATTTTCTCATATTTCACTCTAGAAACTAAGATTTATGAAATATTTTTTCCCCACTTTTTAGGCCGCATTGTTCATCTGCTACTGTGAAGTGCGCTGTCATTGTACATTTGAAGTTGTCACTTAGCTGACATTATATTCATACAATTTTTTACTTCTTAAATTAAATTAAAGTTTGAATTTTCCTTTTGGAAATTGTGCGTGACATTTTCCGAATTAACCTTGTTACAGGGCACGGACTCTAAAATTGAGTTGAAAGTTGGTTTTGCCGGAACTTTTGTTTCCTCTCGTGCTAAATGATTCGATTCCATATATGATTATTCTTTTAACGGCCTTAAATTTTGCGGTTTTATAATATAAGTGGCATTCTTGACCATTGATTTTGGAAGTTCTACATTATGATTGCCAAAAAACCCACACTTGGAATGTATGGTCAGCATGTCACCATCACTTGACAGGAAAATTCTATGAAAAAAAGTCATAAAATTATTATAATTGTGCCGATTCGATCATAAACATTTTTTTTCAATTAACTTTTAAACCTTTTACATTTATGTCAATTCAATTCGTTTAATCAAAATCTGCTGAATATCTTCAATATGGGTGTTAGCCGTAATTTATGATGTGGGCAGCCCTGAGGTAGATGATTCTTAATTCTTTTTGGAATCCTAGTTTTGGAGTTTTTCCCAACCTATACCTTACTAAGCTTACCTTTTTGCATCGCACTGCCACATAAACAATGGATCCGCTAGGCTGGATGAGCAACCTTCTATCTGGCCTCTGTACCAGTAGTGGAGTGGCTTGCTACTTTCAATCAGAAATTTTTTTTTTCAATTGATTTACTTTTCCTTTTTTTTATTCTCATTTTTTCTCCCTTCTTCCTCTAGCCGGTTATTGAATCTCTCGAGTGTATCCCACCCAAAATCGAGGGGTTTAGCTTCTTTGATCTTCAGTCCACAGATGGATGGTCAGACCTCTACACCTTCAAATACTTGTCTAGCTTAGAATATACAGGTCGTGCTTAATCGAGATTTCACTGGATGTGCTTGGACAGCTGGAAAATCTTCGCTATCTAGATGTATTGGCGTGCAAATTCCTCAAGAGACTATCCCACCTACCAAGCTTAACAAAGATATGGGTTTTGGCTGTCTATGAATGCCCACGGCTAATTGATATTCAAGGTCTAGAGCAATCAGAACCGCCGGAGTACTTATTTATCGACTCCTGCTCGTCCTTAAAAGAGCTTCCGGATCTTTCCAGCTTACAGAACCTGACAGAGCTGAACTTATCTGGTTGCGACTCATTGGAAAGATTGCCGGTGGTAAATGAGGAGACATGTCGTTTGAATGTTATCGGATGCACGGTGCCACCTCACGATTCAAGCCCTAAATTTGAGCAGGTTGCCGAGCGTGTCGCTTCCATTAGGTATGCTCTTGGTGGGAACTTTGCTTTCTGATCTACTTCGTTCACGCATCATCCCTTGTCTTCATGGGTTGAATATGCCCTTGTACCGAGTTGGAAAAGTAGCTTCACTTGGCTCTCTTTCACTTCTTGTACGCAAGACATGATGAGACTCGATCTCTTTGCCGTTAGTTCTTATTGACACCTGATTTTTCGTCCCTTGGCAGAGTATGCATCTTTTTGCGAAAATATAAAAAACTAAATAAACGTAAATAAAAGGAAAAAGGAACAGAAATAAATAAATAGATGGAAGAGAAGAAAGGAAGAGGGTCCAGCCCAACTCGTATAGCCCAAAATCCACGAATCAGATCTAGACCGGGAACCAATTTCTCTTTTATTTTCGAAGTTGAATTTGATCCATTAACCCAAGCTCAGAGCCCACCCGTGGGACGGACTTCACCAATCCGACCCATTTCTTCAGGCGGCCCCGTCAAACGAGGTTCGATGAGAGGAAGGAAGAAAGAAAGGCCCACTCTGTAAAAAGCACAAAGGGAAGCCCATCAAGAAAGGCTCGGCCATCCCCTATTCCTTTCTGTCTTCTCTCTCCCGGTGTCTTCTAAATCTGCGGAACTCATCACAAGCACGCGGCGGGAGGGACTGAGCGAAGCAACTCAGCGCCATGCAGGACTAGAGTTCATCTTGCGCTATCTTTTGCCCGTCAAAGGTCGTGCGTGTCGATTTTCAAATTCCATTACCGGGGAACAGAGGAAATAGCGAAGGACCTTAAGCCAGCAATTTTACACCCGAAGAATTCTGGAGGCTAGAAAACCTAGGATCCCTTGAGTTTAGATGGAGGAAACTTTCGTTGGAGACTTCGAGCCAAGACAGCTTTCTTGTCATCGTTGTTGTTCGTCAGTGTTCCCAAGCTTTTTTGACTTCTCTCCAAGCAATCTAGTAGTCCGGAAAATTGCAGGAAGTGACATTGAAAATGATTGTGGTGGGTGGAGTCAAAATCATGGTATGATGTACAATTCATGCAATTTACTTTGCTTCATTTCTCTGTTTTTCTAGCGATGCAATCACATTCTTATATCTAGTGATTTCACGGGGAAAAAATTAAGTCAAAAAGTTCTACGACTTGCAAGTCACACAAGCTCGATCAAGATGCCAGACTTCTCTACGTGTCTGACTGTGGAGAGACTCGCTTGGATGGATGGTTCGAGCTTGGTTGGATTTGACCCGTCCATCGATATGCTATAACACTTGAAGAACTGGAATTTAATGGGTGGTGACTGTGTCAACCCAGCTCAATCTCTGTGCAGAACATAACTATTGCCAGATTTTTCGGGAGAGCTGACGAGTCTTCGATGCTTGCCTTTTTCGGTCAATGAGCTCCGAAACGCACTGGGGGACTTAAAATCGCCGGTTGAGTTGTTGCTACATCACATCAGAATTACAGAATCACCTACTGCGATCGGAGAGATGAAAGGCCACATGGACATTGGAGAAAGCCTGAATTGATTTTAGAGGGAGAAAATCCAAATTGCGGCACTCTCATTTTTGGGATTCTTAACACTGCTCAGGACAAAAAGACTTGTAGAGTGCCAAATTCCATCAATCGGCTTTCCAAACTCTTAACTTTCTGTCCATACACTTGCTTTAAACGTCAATAAACGATTGTCAGAGCTTTTCAGAAATTTGACCTCTATAGAGTTTTCATCTGCACCACTAGAGACGATTAATAAATATGTATTCTCTACACTTATATTAGAGAAAGCAGAATAGTGGAGTATGGGTTCACTTTTTTTGTTCTAATTATGGTAAATGTTGAATATAGGATTTGATTTGATTATGATTCCTTAGGTTACGGATTAATTGATTTACTCAATCCGTTAAAAAGATTGGATATTAGTATTAGATTGTTAGATCTTATTATTAGATTTAGCTTAAGGTTTGTTTGATTTAGTTTTTGGTTCAGTTTTTAGAAAAGTTGTTTTGGAAGAATGTAAATGCCCTTAAGTTAAAGGGGTTTCTCGAAATGAAACTTAGTGTTTGATAAATTATAATTTAAAAGTGCATTAAGAAACAGTTTTGGTTGAAATAGTGTTTGGAGAAATCGGATATTGTAAAGCATTTCTGCGTTTTTTTTTTTGTGGATAAAAAAGACTTAAAACCGGTGAAGGACTTAGTGGCCGGCAAGGCCAAATCTGGCTGTCGGTAGACAAATCTGGTGCCAACAGCCTCACCTGAGGTTAGTCGACTTCAAGTGACCATCTCCCCAGTCGCTTCACTTGGGTTTGTGCAAATGTGTGGTTAGTCCCGGGTTCCATGCCAAGGGCGATGACATAGTTGTGTTTTTGACTTGGTAGTTTTGCCAGTGTTCTTTTACTCTCTTTTTATGTACGTAGTTTTGACTTTTATAAGATCCGGCTTGATTTCCATTTTGTTACTCAATTGGAATTTCTTGTACTATAGCCAAGGGGAAACAATAAAACTTATTAGAGCTCGAATAGTGCCCGATCATTTGGTTGGATTCGATTTATCATGTCCAAACCATAATGAGTTTTTTAGGGAAAAAACTCTCTCGATGTATGGTCTATTGTAATACACAAAATTGATAGAACCAGTGAGACACCTCTTGCCTTGAACAAATGGCTTCTTAGTTCCATGATTGCAGCTTTTTGCCAGACATTGGAAAATTTTCATAGTAGGTTAAAATTGTAAAATTGCAAAATAGATTATTATCCAATATCTTAAGTTTAAATCCATAAAAATTCTTGATGTCGTCTATGCGATCAACATGATTAGAGAAGCAGTGGCCACTAACAAAATAGATTATCATCTGACATCTTAAGTCTGAATCCATACTATGGAATGGTTCCATACTCTACAGGAGTTACTGTTGGAAAATCTCTTGTACGGGAAGGAATAGAATCAAAATAAAGTTGAACTTTGAGGCATGTAATCACTCTCTTTTAGAATCAATTTGCCCCACTTAGTTGCTATAGGTTTCTGGCAAATTCCCTTCAGAATACAATAAAGTCTCGTGAGATTAGTGGATAGCAATTCCAGAAAATCTCTTTAAACTCTCTACGAAACAATTGAAGACAATACTGTATTTTTGTTGTTGAAGAAAACGAAAAAAGAAGTTCATGTAAAACATAACAGGAATGACCGGTATATGTGTGTCAAACTGAACACACCTCTTGGTGTCTAAACTGCCGAAATCAGACACACATCTTCGTGTTTAAGACTTGCAATTCGGACACACCTCTTCATGTCTTAAAACAATATGTTTTTTCCAGAACAGTCACAAGTCAAGTTATGTCCGAAAAGTCACAAATTAAAAGAGTAAAAGTAAATAAATAAAAATTAATTTCAAAAATAAAATAAAATAATAAGTTGATTAAGGCTAAGTGCGTCAATTAAACGCATCAAAAATGCGCATCTGCACGCTGGTATAGTGAGGTCTAGCCCACTAGCTTATTTTTCATTATTTGAAATAGTAAAGCCCACTCATATTTAAAGTGGTTAAAACTTTCTTTTCATTCCGATGAGGGAAAAGGAAAGTACCTTAAATGTTTATTTTACAAACAAATATATGCAATAGTTACATCCTCAACTGATGCTTTCCCTCACCTTATTCTGATATGTGGTCCAATTCTGATCTCTTTATCTTTAAGATTTGAATATTTCGAATGGCGCCAATATCAGAACCGTATCAATTAATATCACACTATATACCAAATAGACTAGGTTTGGAAGAAGCAAATTCTCAAAATGCCGGGGACATTTTTGTGTAGTGTCCGAAGAGAAAATTCTTCAGATTTCACGACCTGATCCAGAGGCATGTTGATTGTAGTTTCAACAGGGCTTGCCGACATCTTTATGTAGTTTCAAAGATGACGGCGCCCTTGATGTCGCAGCAACCACGTCAAAGTTGTCGCAACCCTCAAGGAGGCGGGCCTATTGCGGTGGTCGTACAACTCAGGCAGCCACTGTCACGATGATTGCTTAACATTTCCGGTAGTGTGACTACTTCCCGCATGCCGCCGGATTTGAGACGATTGTCGTGGTGCTTACCATTAACAAGCCACCCGTCGCGATGGTGGTCAACTCTGCTATTTCTCTCTTGCGGTGGTCTCATTGCCACAGACTCGCCACGGTGGTCTCATAGTCACCACCTCCCTTTCAACCATTTTTGTTTTCATTACCTTTTCATTCTTTTTTTTTTTGAATTTTCACGACAAAAATTCTCTTTATCTTTTTCATTTTTATGACAATATTAGCAATAAATGTATCAATGAAAATGTAATCTGCGCTATCGGATTGCCACCTCAACTTTGTGGCTGCAACTCAGCATTTCGACAGCCAAATTGAACTAAAGGATTCACTGTGATACATTTTAAGATGTATAGCGACCGTTTTGAAAAAAAAAAATTTGAAGGATGGAAGTGATCGCTGTGATGAAAATGGTCAAACAAGTTGTTACCCCAAATAAAGAATTGACTTACTCTTTAGCATTGGCTCATATAACTCATCAATCACTCCTCACCCCCGTAGGACCGAGCATAGACCTAGCTTATTCATGAACCACACATTTACTCATGAGCCGCATGTTAATTATTGGAGAAGACCCTACTTTGCAACCATCCGTATCTATTTGGCCCGATAAAAGGAGCAGTCTAAATAATTATATTAGATGGTGATAATTTGAAGTGAGTGCTAACCGACACATCATTTTATAGTGTATTGTATCAAATGTGAAATTTTGGGATATGGTACATGAAAAGCACTATTCCCAAGTCAACTCTGTATTTTTCTTCGTCAAACTTTAAAAATGGAGATTTTGAAAGTTTTCGCTTTATTTCGCCAAGTACTATTCCCAAGTGAACTCCATAATTTTCTTCGTCAAACGTGAAAGATGGGGATTTTGGAAATTTTCGCTTTATCAGCTCAACCATAGTCCTCATGCATTAAACTTGGGCCTTGAGGTTGAGGTCCTAAAATGATTCAAACACTCTGATTGCAGGCTCGCGTAGTTGTTGGCAAGAGATCACAAAGAAGGAGTTTGTTTTTTACTAAGCTGATGTACATTACAAGAAAGTTGAGGTGTAAGAACGGGAAGTAAAAGTAAATTGTGATTGTATGAAAATAGTATCAACATATGGTTCGATGAACCCTATCAGGACGAAAGAAACTTCTATTAAAACATAATATACATGCACTAAAAGATACAGCCACCCCATTTGAGTTAAGATAACTTAAGTAAGCATCTCTCTGAAAGATAATGTATTATATACTCGCAACCTCCCTCTTCAATCTGGCTAATCTCCACCTAATGTTGAATCCAACAATGATAAACGCATTTACGGGAAACATATGAGGTCAGCGAATTAATTTTTTCAGTCAGCAGGCAAATGAATGTAATACTGTGCAAGTCAGAAAATTTTACATCTGGGATTTAACTACCAACACTTCGTTACATCCAGGGGTGTTAAATGAGTGGGGTCTGGTAAAAAATGGTCCGACCCATATTAACTCATATTAACTTATTTTGACTTATTTTTATGCAATACAATTTTGGCAACCCATACCAAACCTGTATTGTTAAAATACTTCTATATTTAACCAAGTTCATAAAAATTTGCTTTGTGCTTTTTTAATGTATTTTAAAAATAATTTTATGAAATACGATTATTTGATAAATTTTTTAATTTTTTTCCAAATTTTTATTTTAAAAAATATATATAATTTCATTTTTTTTGCCTTTTCCTCTTCTAGTCACCGAAGTCTAGTGAGCTCATCTCTCATCTCTTGGCCTAGGACTTAGAAAGAGGGGAAAAAGAGAAAAAAAAGGAAAGACAAAAGAAAAAAAGAAAAAAATATAATTAGAATATCAGAATTAATAATATTTAAAATAATTTGTTAATAATATTAAAAATTAATTAAGTAATCCATTTAAAAGCGATTTAAAACCCATTTAAGACCCATGAGATTGTTAAGTAACATATTTAAGACTCATTTAATCTTTTAAGTTAATTTATTTATGACATATATTATCAAATATGAATTAAAATACGAGTTTTTGCCACATTTTTTCACCTCTAGTTACATCCATAGATGTGGGTAATTGTCCTCTCTTTCTACATTTGCATACAACCAGGACATGTAAAAGTTAAAAAGGCTCGATTGCTACTATTTTCTACAAAATGACAATGCCATGATAAACTAAAGCAAAAGTGATTTACTACAATACTAGCACATAACCCTCTCCAGGAATCGCTGATCAAAACTAACAAGAGTTGGATACCCCGGGCTATTCTTTTGGATATCACTATAGAGACAACCTTAAGTTAGTTTTGATCAAGATCTCAAACTGACATTATTTTTCTCTTCCTTTTCCTAAGAAATTTATACGCAAATTTTCATGAACCGAGTTCAGGAGATTCCTTGAACGCAGTGGTCATTCAAGTTGTTCCCGTAGTAAAACTGAACCTGAAATTTGCCTCTGTAATACCGCACTACTTTGCAACAAAGCTGGATGAATTCGTCCATGGTAGAAACGGGTTAGTATACTACTAGTACCCGACTTGCTTGATATTATTTCAAGTGGATGCACGTGGGTAAGGAACGAAAAGAAGATGGATGATGCACTTAGAATTGGCGAACATGGAATGAGCTCAAATTTGGTCGGCTACATGGAAACGAGCCACTAATCAAAATGCACTGCTTTGCTTTGATTGATGCCGTATCTTCGCGTTTTAGAGTCGTTTAGATGTATTTTTAGGTCTTTTTTGGTTTTAAGGCAATTGTCATTATTTTAATAGCATTTTTTAATATTGCATTTTCTAATATTATTAAGTTTAATACCATATAAAATGGTGTTTTACGGTTTTGAAAGACGTACTTTCATATATATATTTTAATTTTGATTATCACAATTGAGAAAACAAATTTTCCTTTTATCATTTACTAATTCTTGTTTAGTCGATTTTATATTGCGTGTCGGCATCAATTTTACTGTCTTTTAAGTGCTAAACGTTGATATGACGGTAGAAACAAATGAGGCTCGATAGCATTACCAAGAAACTCTATTGAAAGACATGCCTAGTGTTTGGATAGCGAGAGAAAAGAAGAGAAGAATGCGAAATGACTCCCGTAACACTTTATTTATTCTCTTATGGGTTCTTATATTATATGACGTGGAGTATATTATATCAATTTGAAGTAAACGATTGGACTCGTTCTCTGGCGGACATCACCGGCAGCATTCCATGGGATTAGAGTCATTGATGTCGCAATTTTTATCGAATCGTCATCATCTGCTACCATTTTATTCTAGGAAACGTCTAGTTGTTTCGCCTGAAAAGACAGCATTATTAGAGAACAGCAGGGACATCGACGTGGGGTTTAGGAGTTAAGACTGTGGATGGCCCATCTTAATCTCAGTGAAACCATCAAATGGGTTGGATAGTGACCCCTAAAATTAGGTGGAGCACACGAAATCGCAACCCTTGTATGGACAAATAAATTAATGTCGAAATGCTTGGGGATTGCCCTTTCTTTGTTTACGCGGGAAAAGTTAAACTCGCAGAACGTCCAGCTGGGTTGACCCGTGACCCGGTAGAAGTTTTTGGATAAGGTGTTCTTGAGTTATACCTGGGAAGAGTGTGGCATCACAGCTACTGTCATTACTGGGAATGACGGTGTTCCCTGAATCACAATAATCTTACACCGACAGAAGGCAACTGAATGAGTAAGTTGAGGCCATCACTAACTACAAGAGGAATAAAAAGAAAAGAAAAGCTAAGGATGCATTTGTTTCGTGAAGGAAAATGTTTTCCTCATTTTTCGTTTGTTCAGGAACGGAAGATATGTTCCTATCAAAACAAAAAAAAAATCAGAAAAATGATTTTCGCTTAGAAGCAACCACCAAAAGTTAGGGGCTTGAGCATGAAAGCCCCAATATTGATTTTCGAGTTCCGATATTAAAGACTGCTTTAAAGACGTTTAAAGAAGAAGTTAATTTTTTAAAAATATTAAATATTTACTTTTCTTTTTCTTCATTCTTATCGTTTATAACCAGGCACTTTTGAACATCCTCTAGCAAAATTTTGAAAAAAAAAAGATATTAAGAAGAAAATGCGTTTGTTAAAAGAAAGTGTGTTTGATTTAGAGATGAAAGAAAAAAGAATGGAAAAACATTTCCTCATTTTTGAAGTCATTTATTAATTTGTTTTAAGTTAATTGGACTTTGAAAAATTAGAGAAATATTTTTTTTATAAGTTATTTTTTGTGAAACGAAAAAAAACGGTACATATTTTCTTTTTATCTTCTTTTGTCAATGATTGCTACTATTTTATTTGGGGATATTATCCCAAAAACATTCAAAGTCACTCTCGGACATACTATTCTTTAGCTCTTTCACAAAAGACATCCTCTCTAGGAATCGCTGATCGGATTAGGAAGAATCGCAAACACCAGAAGTAGCTCAACTCAGCAAATGGCGTTGGTGACGATGAAGAGAAAAAGGGTCTTGGACCCAGCAATTTCCCGCTTGATGAGTGGAAGTAACGAGTCACTGGGAGCTGAATTTGAGGTGTTTTTGAGTTTCAGAGGACTGGATACTCGCCGTAATTTCACCGATCACCTCTATCGTTCTTTGGATAGAGTCGGGATTCGTGTCTTCATAGACAATAAAGAGATCCAAAAAGGTGAAGAGATTGGAGAAGAGCTTCTGCGTGCGATTAACGTCTCCCAAATTTTTGTGCCTATCTTCTCTAAAGATTATGCTTCTAGTGCATGGTGTCTTCGTGAGCTGACCCACATGGTAGAATGCTGGAGAAGTTCCACAGACAAAGTGATTCTTCCCATTTTCTTCGACGTAGATCCTTACGATGTTAAGCTCAGAACTGAACTATACGTTGATGCCTTGAAAGGGCATGAGGACAGGTTCGGCTACCACGAAGTGCAACGGTGGAAGGACGCTCTAACAGTGGTCGCCTCGATCGATGGATGGGACTGCAAAGATGAAAGGTAAGAGGGCTTAGAGCTTTTTACTAATACTATATACTTCATTCCTCTTGCATATCTTCACAGAGAAACGAGGAAAACTTATTTCTGATTTCCTGGAGTTGATATTAGTGTATAGTTATCATTACAAAGTGATCAAGCGATTGTGATAAGTGCTGTTTTTCAAATATCTAGGAGATTCTTGTATGTTTATCATGATTTGGGAAATATTCTCTTAAAAATATTAGTCAATACAGCTAATGAACATGAATCGATTGAAAGTACTTTTATCATAAACTAAATGTTATTAGACATAGATAGTCGTCAGTAGTGACAATATTATCCGTCCACTAATCTTTCTAAGTGATACATGTTGGTTTCGCAAAAAAATTATCTATTGGAAAGTATCCATGGATGAATTTGTTTTACGGAAGATCACTGATTGGAAAAATTGTTTCCTCAAAATCGGTGATTTTCTTCAAAATAAATGCATCCATGTAAGACTGTTGTATCCCGTTCTGGATACGAAAAAACAAGAGTAGTCTTATGACTAATTCGATGATAATTTTTAGTTGGTTTAAATTTCCAGGAATATCTTTTTGTTCACAGCATAAACAGTGTATATCAGTGTGGTTATTTCCTGTGAATGTGTTGTCATCTTTCTGTTTTAAGGTTCCATGCCAAGGGCGTTGACTTCTGATTGTTGTGTTTTTAATTGGGTAGCTATGCTAGCAATCTTGTGTTCTCTTTCTGTGTGCGTAACTTTGTTCGTTTCTCATTGTACAAAGAAGCAATATGTATGCGTATTCAAGGTAGATATCTAGGCCCTAATTTGCTTTGCCCGCTTGCTAAAATTTTCTTATTCCGCCACTGCTGTAAACTCCGACTTCACTTTAAGAATATACTGGAACTTGATGCCCTTTATGTCGTTACTCAATCTCAATTTCTTGTATGGCAGGGAAGGTGAACTTATAGAACTTATTACCGATGAGGTTTCAATGAGATTGGCGAGAGGAGTTCGAAGATTGCCTGATGATTTGGTTGGAATTAATCGTCATATGCAAAAGATTATACATTTGTTAGGCCAAGACTCTCACGATGTACGGTTTGTCGTCATACATGGAATAGGCGGGGTCGGAAAGACAACTCTTGCCAGCATTGTTTTCAATCAAATTGCTTCTCAATTTGATGGTTGCAGCTTCTTGTCAGATATTCGAGAATTCTCACAGCAGGGTAAAATTGCAAAATTGCAAAAAAAATTGTTGTCTGACATCCTCAAGTCTAAATCCATAGAGGTGTATGATACTGACTCGGGAATCGACATGATTAGAGGGAGATGTCGTCACAAGAAAGTTCTGATTGTTCTTGATAATTTGGATAAAAAGGACCAGCTTGTGAAGCTAGCAAACAAGTGGGATTGGTTCGGTCCAGGAAGTAGAATTATTGTCACAACTAGGGACATCAGTATTTTCAGAACTTACAAGAATAATGCCTCAATGCATCCCAAAGTGTACCACTTCTACGAAATGGAGGAGATGCATTATGCTGATGCTATTCGACTTTTCAGTAGACACGCATTTAAGAGAGATGCTCCTCCACATGAATATGATAGAATGACGACAGAAATTGTGACTATCACTGGCAAACTTCCTCTGGCTCTTGTGGTCATCGGATCCTCACTTTACTGCGAAAGCGAAGAAGTATGGGATGATGTATTAGCCAAGCTGAAGGAAATGCCTAACAAAGAAGTACAGAAGGCATTGAAGGTAAGTTATGGCATGTTGGACGATAAGCAGAAAGAAATTTTCCTTGACATTGCATGCCACATGGCCAGTGAACAAAGAAGCGATGCAATTTTTTTGTGGAGTGCTTGTAAATTTTTTCCCCATGAAGGCATCCAAGTTCTTATTAATAAGTCTCTGATAAAAATAAGGAATGACTACATCCAGATGCATGATCAACTCAGAGATTTAGGGAGGGAACTTGTTCGTAGAGAGAGCATCAAACATCCTGGAAAGCGTAGTAGAATTTGGTGTCCCACCATAGCCATGGATGTTATTCAAAAGAAAGAGGTACGTATGCATCAAAATTCTACTTTTCACTTTCTGCAGAAAATACAGTAGGTCGGTATCGTGTTAGACTACCCCAGAGCATGGTAGCTTTAGTAGTAAAGAGGTCAAACTATCTTCTGTCAGGTCGCATGTTCAAGCCATATCGTGAACGAATCTCCGCCAGCTTGTGTATTGGGAATTTGCTACCTTGATGGGCTTGTACACCTATGGATGAATTGAAAATTATGACTCAAATCAGACATTACATAAAGAGTCTCACGATTGTCCCTCCCCAGCCTTTCACCAATAAAAAGATCATTTTCTGTTAAATTCATGGGTCCTTTTCTTCGTTCACCAAAGCTTGTGCTAATAGAGCTATAATTTCCTTTATTAGGGTACAGCAAAAATAGTAGCACTCAAACTGGGGGGACTATCTCAAGTGTGCAATATCACAAGCGAAGACATTTCAAGGCTGTTAAAATTAAGGTTCCTTGAATTGGTTGGAGGGAACTTTGTAGGTGACTTCCAAAATCTCCTCTTCGAGCTAAGGTGGCTCTCTTGGCAAAATTGTCCTTCAGAGTTTCAAGCTACTAACTTCTCTCCAAGCAATCTAGTTGTCCTCAAAATTTCAGAAACTGACATTACCGATGATTGGGGTGGATGGAGCCAAATCATGGTATGATATCATGTAATGCAACCATTTTCCATTTACTCTTTTCTTTGGGCACAGTGAATCTGACGTTCTTTATACATTCATGAGTAATTTTACAGGGAAAATGTAGGTTAAAAGTTCTGCATCTCGAAAGTTGTAGAAGGTTGATCAAGACGCCTAACTTCTCTACATGCCTGACTTTGGAGAGACTCGTCGTGAAAGATTGTGATGGGCTGGTTGAAATTGACCCATCCATTACTCTGCTGCAGCATTTGAAACACTTGGAAATTCGGTGTGTTGGTTTGAGGGTGCTTAAAGGAGATCGAACCACACTCGATCTGGGCATGATGCGTGGATCATGGTCTGACTCACTGGGTGATCTGAAGTGTCTATCAACGCTAAGGTTGGAGAGTATGGAACTCCTTGAACTTCCGGATTCGATAGCAGAGATAGCTGGTCTTCAAGTGTTGTCTCTACAGAATTCACATGTGAATCTACTGTCAGAGTCAATCGGGAAACTGAAATCTCTAGTCAAGTTGAATTTATCTTCCACGAACATTATAGAGCTACCTGATTCGATTAAAGATCTTAAGAGATTGAAGGAGCTGAAAATGGCAAGATGTAGATTAAGAAAGCTTCCTAAGGCAATAGGGATGTTGGAGAAGCTTGAAAAATTAGATGCTACATTTTGTACATCTCTGGAGGGAAAAATTCCGATGGAAATTGGGGCACTATCATCTTTGAATAACCTAAGTTTAGGTGGAAGCCGAATTTCTGAAGTGCCACCGAGTATTAGTCAGCTTTCTCAACTTAAGACGTTGGTATTGGACAATTGTCGGGAGCTTCAGAAACTGCCACAGCTTCCTACAAGTTTGGAATATTTGGACACTATGTTTTCAGCATTGCAGAGGGTTCCAGATCTGTCAAACCTGACCAACTTAAGTCAATTGCTTTTATCAGTTCCACCAAATGCATGCCGAGCTCAAGATTTGCAGTTTATCGGAAGGTTAACCAGGTTGACCAAGTTGACATTGGACCTCTTAGACACGACGGCGTTGCCTGCTGACTTTACAAATACCCTTACCAAACTCAAATATCTCGAGTCTGGCTCTACCTCTCGATCTCTCGAGTGGATTCCACCCAACATTAAGGAGTTGACGTTCTTTGATCTTGAGTCGACAGATCTATGGTCAAACCTTCACAACTTCGAATATTTGCAGAGATTAGGTATATGCAGGTCGTGCTTAACCGAGATTCCACTGGATGTGCTTGGAAAGCTGGAGCACCTTCGCTCTTTGGCGGTAGTGGACTGTCAATTCCTCGAGAGACTATCCCATTTACCAAGCTTAAGAAAGCTACGAGCTTTGGCTGTTCAAGTGTGCCCGCGACTGATTGAGATTCAGGGTCTCGAACAATCAGAATCACTGGAAGATTTAAGTATGTATTACTGTCTGTCTTTAAGAGAGCTACCAAACCTTTCCAGCTTACAGAACCTGAGCACGTTGAATTTATTAGGTTGCGACTCATTGGAAAGTTTGCCAGTTGTGAATAAGGAGACATGTCGCTTGAATATATTCGGATGCAAGATGCTGCCTCACGATTCAAGTGCAGAATTTGAACAGTTTGCTGAGCGATTCGCTTTCAAGATGCATTATCTCAGAGGCCATAGATGGCTGAGCAGGGTGACCCCTCACCCCCCAAAACGCAGTACAGAAAGGGAGCGGAACATTGCATTCTGACCAACTACGTTCACACATCATCTCCTCTGTTTATAGGTTGTGTATGTATAATGTTCTTGCCCTTGTACCGAGATTGAAAAGGAACTACATTTATCTCTGTTTTAATTCTTGTATGCATGACGTGATGAGACTCATTCTTTTCGCCGCTAATTATTGTTGAACCCAATTTTTTTGTCAATGGGCGAAATATGCATCTATTTGAGAAAATAAAGAAAAAAACGACAATAAATAAAAGAAAAAGGAACAGAAATAAACACATATATAAATGAAAGAGAAGAAAGAAGAAGAGTACGGCCGAGCCTGCGTTGCCCAAATTCGTGATTCAGATCTAAACTACGGTTAATTCTTAATTTTAAGTTAAGTTAGAATGCATTTGTTTCATGGAAAATGTTCTTAATGATAATACCAAAAGAGGAGACAAATCACTTATAACCATTGTAATTGCAATCATATCGTTAATATTGTCTTCCCAAAGAAGGTAAAGTGTATGTGCATTTTTTACTTACTATTACTCTTGCTTCTGATGTTATCTTTCACTCTCCGCATCTAAAAGTCGTTATTAAATCTTATCGATCAAGTTTATTAGTTGAGATCAAATTTTTCTTCAACTTAAAAATATATATGGTTTCCTGCAAACTAGACGTCATCCACTTGATATATTTAGAATCACACTTCCTTTTCCGATAATTGGATACATATGGTCATTTTCCACAACTACTTGCCCAAAATCTCCACTAGCATAATCAACACATATATATCTTCGAAAAGTATAATAGAAAGAAACACTAGATTTAACAAATTACTTGTCTATCATCAAGTCAAACCTTACAAACAAATACAAGTTCTCTAGCAAAGATCCCTCGCTAACCACATTAGCCCCGAAATTCTCATTCCACTACTCCTTGTAATTTTCAAATATCTTGTCTAATGAAAAAATCAACAGTCATCTTTTGCAATCTCTCTCTTCCCCTTTGATAGTAATCTATATGCTCGCTAAATTGGAGATCGAGAAAGGAACACGAGCTCAATCTTAGGTCTTGAAGTTGAGATCCTAAAATGATTCAAACACTCTGATTGCTGGCTCGCGTAGTTGTTGGCAAGAGATCACAAAGGAGGAGTTTGTTCTTTACTATGTTCATGTAGAGTACAAGAAAGTAGAGGCGTAAGAACGGGAAGTAAAAGTAAACTGTGATTACATGAAAATCGTATCGACATATGGTTCGAGGAACCCTATTAGCACGAAAGAAACTTCTATTAAAAGACAATATATATACATATATACACTAAAAAAGACAACGACCCCGTTTGAGAAAAATAACTTACATAAGATTTTCTCTGAAACATAAGGTATTATCTACTCGCAACCTCCCTCTTCAATCTGGTTAATCTCCACCTAATGCTGAACCCAACAACGGTAAACGCTTTTACAGGAAACACATGCAGTCAGCGAATTAATTCTACATCTGGGATTTTAACTGCCAACACTTCGTTACATCCATCTGATGTGGGGAACTCTCCTCTCTATCTACATTTACAAACAACCAGGACATGTAAAAGTTAAAAGGCTTGATTGCTACTATTTTCTTTAAGATGTGTAAAAGTTACCAAGACAATGCCACGATTAATTAAAGCAAAAGTGATTTACTACATTACTAGTAGAAAACCCTCTCCGGGAATCGCTGATTAAAACTAACAAGAGTAGCATGCACCAGGCTATTCTTTTAGATATCACCACAGAGAGAGTCTTAAGTTAGTTTCGGTCAAGATTTCAAACTGACATTTTTCTCTTCCTTTTCCTAAGAAATTCATCCGCAAATTTTCATGAATCGGGTTCAGGTGATTCCTTGAACGCCGTGGTCATTCAAGTTATTCCCGCAGAAAAACTGAACCTGAAATTTGCCTCTGTAATACCGCACCACTTTGCAACAAAAGTGGGATGAATTCGTTGGGAGAAACGGGTTAGTATACTACTAACACCTGACTCGCTTGATGTGATTTGAAGTGGAATGCAAGTGAGTAAGAAACAAAAAGAAGAAGATTGATGCACTTAGAATTGGCGAACTTGAAATGAGCTCAAATTGGTCAGCTACATGGGCACGGGCTACTGATCAAAATTCAATGCTTTGTTGTAATTGATGTCGTATTTTTGCGTTTCAGAGTGATTTAGATAGGTTTTTAGGCCTTTTTTGGTTTTAAGGCAATTTTCGTTATTTTAATGGCGTTTTTTTTATAATCGAGAAATCCACTACGCGCTTCCCGTGCCCAGACGGTGCCAAAGGTTCGAGCCCTTATACATTGGAGGAGACTAGCATAAGACACCAACACCATGACTCTTTACTTAAGACGCTAGCAACTAGAGGTTACCTCGGAGATAAGAGAGAAGTTCTCAATCAACACAGGTACCCATCGTTGGGTATAATATTGCGTTTGTTTTGTGGTTTTTAAAGACAGGCTTTCATTTTTTGATAATCACATTTAAAAAAAGGAATTGTCATTTTATCAATTTTTAATTCTTGTTTAGTCAATTTTATATTGCGTGTTGGCAGCAAGGTTGCCGTCTTCTTTTAAGTGCTAATATGATGGTAGAAACAAATGATGCTTGATAGCACTACCAAGAAACTCTATTGGAAGACACTCCTAGTGTTTGGATGCTAGCGAGGGAAAAGACGCGAAGAATGCGAAATGACTCGCGGACCATTTCATTTATTCTTTCATGGGTTGTTATATTATATGGAGTAGAGTATACTATGTCAATTCGAAGTAAACATTTGACTCGTTCAAATGGGGAAAAAAAAGGGAGAGAGAGAAAAAGAAAGAAAAAAGGAAGAGAGAGAGAGAGAGAGAGAGAGAGAGAGAGAGAAGGTAGTCGGCAGAAAATGGGGAACCAAGAAAGGGAGAGAGTAAAAAGAAAACAGTGGGTCAAAAGTCAAAAAGGAAGGGGCAGCTGGAAAGAAGAGAAACGAAAAGAGGAAAACGTTTTCCTCGTTTTTCAGTGTTTGGTTCCTATCAACAAAAAAAAAATGTTCCTATCAAACTAACATTCAAGAAAATGATTTTTGCTTAAAAACAATCATTTTTCAGTGCTTGATCCCGAAATGTTTTTCGTAGTCCTGGCATCAAGGACCGCTTTAAAGATGTTTAAAGAAGAAGTTAAATTTTTTATATAAATTTTTTTATTTTATTCTTCTTTTTTCTTATCATTTATAATCGTGCACTTTTGAACATCCTCTAGAAAAATTTTAAAAAAGAAAAAAAGAAGAAGAGGAAAAGGTGTTTGTTGAAAGAAACCCTTTGATTTAGATGTGAAAGAGAAAAGGATGGAAAAACATTTTCATTGAATGGTTGAAGTCATTTTTTCATTGATAGAAAATATATTCTTTGATTAATTTATTTTACGTTAACTGAACTTCAAAAAATTTGAGAAATTTTTTTTTGTGAAAGGAACATATAGTAAATATTTTCCTTTTTATCTTCTTTTGTCAGTTATTGCTACTATTTATTCGGGAATATTGTCCCAAAAACATTCAAAGTCATCCTCTCTCTTGACATACTATTCTTTAGCTCTTTCACAAAAGACATCCTCTCCAGGAATCGCTGATCGGATCGGGAAGAATCGTAAACACCAGAAGTAGCTCAACTCAGCAAATGGCGTTGGTGACGATGAAGAGAAAAAGGGTCTCGGAACCAGCAATTTCTCCCTCGATGAGTGGAAGTAACGAGTTACCGGGAGCTGAATTTGATGTGTTTTTGAGTTTCAGAGGACCGGATACTCGTTTTTATTTCACCGAACACCTCTATCGCTCTTTGGATAGAGTCGGGATTCGTGTCTTCATAGACAATGAAGAGATCAAAAAAGGTGAAGAGATTAGAGAAGAGCTTCTGCGTGCGATTAATGTCTCCAAAATTTATGTGCCCATTTTCTCCAAAGATTATGCTTCTAGTGCATGGTGTCTTCGTGAGCTGACCCACATGGTGGAGTGCTGGAGAAGTTCCACAGACAAAGTGATTCTTCCCATTTTCTTAGACGTAGATCCTTATGATGTTAAGCTCAGAACTGGACAATACGTTGATGCCTTGAAAAGGCATGAGGACAGGTTCGGCTTCCATGAAGTGCAACGGTGGAAGGACGCTTTAACAGTGGTCGCCACGATCGATGGATGGGACTGCAAAGAAGAAAGGTAAGTGAGCTTAGAGCTTTTTACTATTACTATATACTCAAACCTCTTGTATACCTTCACAGAAAAAAGAGGAAAACTTATTTCTGATTTCCGGAGTTGATATTAATGTTTTACGGAAGATCACTGATTGGAAAAAATCGATTCCTCAAAATCGGTGATTTTCTGCAAAATAAGCGCGTCCATGTAAGACAGTTGTATCCCGTTCTGGATATGCAACAAAAGAGTAGTGTTATGACTAATACGATGATTATTTTTAGTTGGTTTAAATTTCCAGGAATTCGTTTTGTTCATAGCATGAACAGTGTATCTCAGTGTGGTTATTTCCTGTGAAAGTGTTGTCATTTTTCGGTTTTAAGGTTCCATGCCAAGGGCGTCAACTTCTGATTGTTGCGTTTTTAATTGGGTGGCTATGCTAGAAATCTTGTGTTCTCTTTCTGTGTGCGTAACTTTGTTCCTTTCTCATTGTAAAAAGACACGATACGTGTGCGTGTTTAAGGTAGATGTCTAGGCCCTAATTTGCTTCGCCCGCTTGCTAAAATTTTCTATCTCCGCCACTGCTGTAAACTCCGACTTCACGTTAAGAGTATACTGGAACTTGATGCTCTTTGTGTCGTTACTCAATCTCAATTTCTTGTTTGGCAGGCAAGGTGAACTTATAGAACTTATTACCAGTGAGGTTTCAATGAGATTGGCGAGAGGAGTTCGAATATTACCTGATGATTTGGTTGGAATTGATCATCATATGCGAACGATGATACATTTGTTAGGCCAAGACTCTCACGATGTACGGTTTGTCGTCATACATGGAATAGGCGGGGTCGGAAAGACAACTCTTGCCGGTGTTGTTTTCAATCAAATTGCTTCTCAATTTGATGGTTGCAGCTTCTTGTCAGATATTCGAGAATTTTCAAGGCAGGGTAAAATTGCGAAATTGCAAAAAAAATTGTTGTCTGACATCCTCAAGTCTAAATTCATAGAGGTTCATGATACTGACTATGGAATCGACATGATTAGAGGGAGATGTCGCCACAAGAAAGTTCTGGTCGTTCTTGATAATTTGGATAAAAAGGACCAGCTTGTGAAGCTAGCAAACAAGTGGGATTGGTTCGGTCCAGGAAGTAGAATTATTGTGACAACTAGGGACATCAATATTTTCAAAACTTACAAGAATAATGCCTCAATACAATTCAAAGTGTACCACTTCTACGAAATGGAGGAGATGCATTATGCTGATGCTATTCGGCTTTTCAGTAGACACGCATTTAAGAGAGATGCTCCTCCACATGAATATGATAGAATGACGAGAGAAATTGTGACTATCACCGGCAAACTTCCTCTGGCTCTTGTGGTCATCGGATCCTCACTTTGTTGCGAAAGCGAAGAAGTATGGGATGATGTATTAGCCAAGTTGAAGGAAATGCCTAACAGAGAAGTACAGAAGGCATTGAAGGTAAGTTATGGCATGTTGGACGATAAGCAGAAAGAAATTTTCCTTGACATTGCATGCCACATGGTCAGTGAACGAAGAAGCGATGCAATTTTTTTGTGGAGTGCTTGTAAACTTTTTCCCAATGAAGCCATCCAAGTTCTTATTAATAAGTCTCTGATAAAAATAAAGAATGACCACATCCAGATGCATGATCAACTCAGAGATTTAGGGAGGGAACTTGTTCGTAGAGAGAGCATCAAATATCCTGGAAAGCGTAGTAGAATTTGGTGTACCACCATCGCCATGGATGTTATTCAAAAGAAAGAGGTACGTGTTCATCAAAATTCTACTTTTCACTTTGTGCAGAAAATAGAGTAGGTCGGTATCGTGTTAGACTTCCACAGAGCATGGTAGCTTAGTAGTAAAGAGGCCGAACTATCTTCTGTCAGGTCACATGTTCAAGCCATATCGTGAACGAACCTCTGCCAGCTTGTGTATTGGGAATTTGCTACCTTGATGGGCTTGTACACCTATAAATGAATTTAAAATTATGACTCAAATCAGACATTACATAAAGAGTCTCACGATTGTCCCTCCCTAGCCTTTCACCAAGAAAAATAATTATTATTTGTTAAATTCAAGGGTCCTTTTCTTACGTTCACCAAAGCTTAGGCTAATTGAGCTATAATTTCCTTTATTAGGGTACAGCAAAAATAGTAGCACTCAAACTGGGGGGACTATCTCAAGCGTGCAATATTACAAGTGAAGACATTTCAAGGCTGTTAAAATTAAGGTTCCTTGAATTGGTTGGAGGAAAGTTTGTAGGTGACTTCCAAAATCTCCTCTTCGAGCTAAGGTGGCTCTCTTGGAACAATTGTCCTTCAGAATTTCAAGCTACTAACTTCTCTCCAAGCAATCTAGTTGTCCTCAAAATTTCAGAAACTGACATTACCAATGATTGGGGTGGATGGAGCCAAATCATGGTATGATATCATGTAATGCAACCATTTTCCATTTACTCTTTTCTTTGGGCATAGTGAATTTGATTTGACGTTCTTTATACATTCTTGAGTAGTTTTACAGGGAAAATGTAGGTTAAAAGTTCTGCATCTCGTGAGTTGTAGAAGGTTAATCAAGACGCCTGACTTCTCTACATGCTTGACTTTGGAGAGACTCGTCGTGAAGGATTGTGATGGGCTGGTTGAAATTGACCCATCCATTACTCTGCTGCAGCATTTGAAACACTTGGAAATTCGGTGTATTGGTTTGAGGGTGCTTAAAGGAGGTCAAACCACGCTCAATCTGGGCATGATGCGTGGATCGTGGTCAGACTCACTTGGTAATCTTAAGTGTCTATCAACGCTAAGGTTGGAAAATATGGAACTCCTTGAACTTCCGGATTCGATAGCAGAGATAGTTGGTCTTCAAGTGTTGTCTTTACAGAATTCATATGTGAATAAACTTTCAGAGTCAATCGGAAAACTGAAATCTCTAGAGAAGTTGAATTTATCTTCCACGAACATTACAGAGTTACCTAATTCGATTGGAGAGCTTAAGGGATTGAAGGAGCTGAAAATGGCAACATGTAGATTAAGAAAGCTTCCTAAGGCAATAGGGATGTTGGAGAAGCTTGAAAAATTAGATGCTGCATTTTGTACATCTCTGGAGGGAGAAATTCCAATGGAAATTGGGGAACTATTATCTTTGAAATACCTCAGTTTAGGTGGAAGCCGAATTTCTGAAGTGCCGCCAAGTATTAGTCGGCTTTCTCAACTTACGAAGTTGGAATTGCAGAATTGTCGGGAGCTTCAGAAACTGCCAGAGCTTCCTACAAGTTTGGAATATTTGGACATTATGTATTCAGGATTGCAGAGGAATCCAGATCTGTCAAACCTGACCAACTTAAATTTATTGTGGTTATCAGTTCCACCGAACGCATGCCAAGCTCAAGATTTGCAGTGTCTCGGGAGGTTAACCAGGTTGACCCGGTTGACATGGGACTTCTTGGACATGATGGCGTTGCCTGCTGACTTTGCGAATACCCTTACCAAACTCAGATATCTCGAACGTGGCTCCACCTCTCGATCTCTCGAGTGGATTCCACCCAAAATTAAGGAATTGATGTTCTTTGATCTTGAGTCCACAGATCTATTGTCAAACCTTCACAACTTCAAATATTTGCAGAAATTAGAAATACGCAGGTCGTGCTTAACCGAGATTCCACTGGATGTGCTTGGAAAGCTGGAACACCTTCACTCTTTGTGGGTAGAAGACTGTCGATTCCTCGAGAGACTATCCCATTTACCAAGCTTAAGAAAGCTACGAGATTTGGCTGTTGAAGTGTGCCCGCGACTAATAGAGATTCAGGGTCTCGAACAATCAGAATCACTGGAAGAATTACGTATGTATTACTGTCTGTCCTTAAGAGAGCTACCAAACCTTTCCAGCTTACAGAACCTGAGCACGTTGAATTTATTAGGTTGCGACTCGGTGGAAAGTTTGCCGGTTGTGAATAAGGAGACATGTCGCTTGAATATATTCGGATGCAAGATGCTGCCTCACGATTCAAGTGCAGAATTTGATCAGTTTGCTGAGCGATTCGCTTTCAAGATGCATCATCTCAGAGGCTATAGATGGCTGAGCAGGGTGACCCCTCACCCCCCAAAACGCAGTACAAAAAGGGAGCGGAACATTGCATTCTGATCAACTACGTTCGCACATCGTCTCCCCTATATATAGGTTGTGTATGTAGAATGTTCTTGCCCTTGTACCGAGATTGAAAAGGAACTACATGTATCTCTGTTTTAATTCTTGTATGCATGACGTGATGAGACTCGATTCTTTTTGCCGTAGTTATTGTTGAACCCAATTTTTTTGTCAATGGGCGAAATATGCATCTATTTGAGAAAATAAAGAAAAAAATGACAATAAATAAAAGAAAAAGGAACAGAAATAAACAAATATATCAATGAAAGAGAATAAAGAAAAAGAGTCCGGCCTAACTTGTGTCGCCAGTATATTTATATATTTTTGGAATATCTATGGCTTCTTTTACAGTCTTTGCTTTCAAGACATGGTATCCTACTTTTTTGTCAGCTCTAGACGAACTGCACCTAGTACCTTCCAATCAAGAATTTTTCATTCAAAACTCATATGTTGGATCTCTCTCATCCATTTCAGGTTTCTAACCCTTGAGTGGTGTATCTCTATGATAAAGATAATTCTCAATTTAGAGTTTCCACCATTCAAAATTCATTTGCTTTTAATCGAACATTGTTGAATAAACCTTTTACGTTCTTAATTAGCCAATCCAGGCTCTAATATAAATTGTTAGGAATCACGCATTGATTTTAGAGAAGTAACACAAGCAAATATTCCTCCTATACATAATATAATAATCAAAGAACAAAATCAAAAGGATATACCATAAATTTGTTATCAAAGTTCACTCAAACCTAGGTTATATTTCCTGGGTTAAAAATAAACGAACCAATTAAAAAAAAAAAAGCTCAGAAGACGGTGCCACGGTGACCACGTATCCCAACTGTAGGATTTTGGCAATAAGAATTTAATATTTTCAAAATATAATTGCCAAAAAAGACTTTTCTACTGAAAAAACACAGAGAAACTACACCCATTAAAGAAAAAATAAACATAATCCATATTCAGCCCATCACTAAATTCCCCTAGGAAACGAAAGCTTGCTCAAGATTTATCATATTCGAATTCCCAAGGTTTGTGTCTCATTTTGTATCATTACTAAAACATTTTAATATGTAAGATATAACATCATGGTTATCCCACTAGATCTTGTCACTAGTACAAAATCATTTACTTTGTCATGATCATATCTACCGTGATTAAAATATGTGCTACTAGTTTGAGGTTTTAGGGTGCCGATGACCAACCTGAAATCATAGAGATGTCTAGGGATCAAAACATATATTACTCCCAAAAATATACATTTTATACTTGAATAGGTATTTTCTTTTGCCGAATTTTGTCGAATTTTCTCATATTTCACTCTAGAAACTAAGATTTATGAAATATTTTTTCCCCACTTTTTAGGCCGCATTGTTCATCTGCTACTGTGAAGTGCGCTGTCATTGTACATTTGAAGTTGTCACTTAGCTGACATTATATTCATACAATTTTTTACTTCTTAAATTAAATTAAAGTTTGAATTTTCCTTTTGGAAATTGTGCGTGACATTTTCCGAATTAACCTTGTTACAGGGCACGGACTCTAAAATTGAGTTGAAAGTTGGTTTTGCCGGAACTTTTGTTTCCTCTCGTGCTAAATGATTCGATTCCATATATGATTATTCTTTTAACGGCCTTAAATTTTGCGGTTTTATAATATAAGTGGCATTCTTGACCATTGATTTTGGAAGTTCTACATTATGATTGCCAAAAAACCCACACTTGGAATGTATGGTCAGCATGTCACCATCACTTGACAGGAAAATTCTATGAAAAAAAGTCATAAAATTATTATAATTGTGCCGATTCGATCATAAACATTTTTTTTCAATTAACTTTTAAACCTTTTACATTTATGTCAATTCAATTCGTTTAATCAAAATCTGCTGAATATCTTCAATATGGGTGTTAGCCGTAATTTATGATGTGGGCAGCCCTGAGGTAGATGATTCTTAATTCTTTTTGGAATCCTAGTTTTGGAGTTTTTCCCAACCTATACCTTACTAAGCTTACCTTTTTGCATCGCACTGCCACATAAACAATGGATCCGCTAGGCTGGATGAGCAACCTTCTATCTGGCCTCTGTACCAGTAGTGGAGTGGCTTGCTACTTTCAATCAGAAATTTTTTTTTTCAATTGATTTACTTTTCCTTTTTTTTATTCTCATTTTTTCTCCCTTCTTCCTCTAGCCGGTTATTGAATCTCTCGAGTGTATCCCACCCAAAATCGAGGGGTTTAGCTTCTTTGATCTTCAGTCCACAGATGGATGGTCAGACCTCTACACCTTCAAATACTTGTCTAGCTTAGAATATACAGGTCGTGCTTAATCGAGATTTCACTGGATGTGCTTGGACAGCTGGAAAATCTTCGCTATCTAGATGTATCGGCGTGCAAATTCCTCAAGAGACTATCCCACCTACCAAGCTTAACAAAGATATGGGTTTTGGCTGTCTATGAATGCCCACGGCTAATTGATATTCAAGGTCTAGAGCAATCAGAACCGCCGGAGTACTTATTTATCGACTCCTGCTCGTCCTTAAAAGAGCTCCCGGATCTTTCCAGCTTACAGAACCTGACAGAGCTGAACTTATCTGGTTGCGACTCATTGGAAAGATTGCCGGTGGTAAATGAGGAGACATGTCGTTTGAATGTTATCGGATGCACGGTGCCACCTCACGATTCAAGCCCTAAATTTGAGCAGGTTGCCGAGCGTGTCGCTTCCATTAGGTATGCTCTTGGTGGGAACTTTGCTTTCTGATCTACTTCGTTCACGCATCATCCCTTGTCTTCATGGGTTGAATATGCCCTTGTACCGAGTTGGAAAAGTAGCTTCACTTGGCTCTCTTTCACTTCTTGTACGCAAGACATGATGAGACTCGATCTCTTTGCCGTTAGTTCTTATTGACACCTGATTTTTCGTCCCTTGGCAGAGTATGCATCTTTTTGCGAAAATATAAAAAACTAAATAAACGTAAATAAAAGGAAAAAGGAACAGAAATAAATAAATAGATGGAAGAGAAGAAAGGAAGAGGGTCCAGCCCAACTCGTATAGCCCAAAATCCACGAATCAGATCTAGACCGGGAACCAATTTCTCTTTTATTTTCGAAGTTGAATTTGATCCATTAACCCAAGCTCAGAGCCCACCCGTGGGACGGACTTCACCAATCCGACCCATTTCTTCAGGCGGCCCCGTCAAACGAGGTTCGATGAGAGGAAGGAAGAAAGAAAGGCCCACTCTGTAAAAAGCACAAAGGGAAGCCCATCAAGAAAGGCTCGGCCATCCCCTATTCCTTTCTGTCTTCTCTCTCCCGGTGTCTTCTAAATCTGCGGAACTCATCACAAGCACGCGGCGGGAGGGACTGAGCGAAGCAACTCAGCGCCATGCAGGACTAGAGTTCATCTTGCGCTATCTTTTGCCCGTCAAAGGTCGTGCGTGTCGATTTTCAAATTCCATTACCGGGGAACAGAGGAAATAGCGAAGGACCTTAAGCCAGCAATTTTACACCCGAAGAATTCTGGAGGCTAGAAAACCTAGGATCCCTTGAGTTTAGATGGAGGAAACTTTCGTTGGAGACTTCGAGCCAAGACAGCTTTCTTGTCATCGTTGTTGTTCGTCAGTGTTCCCAAGCTTTTTTGACTTCTCTCCAAGCAATCTAGTAGTCCGGAAAATTGCAGGAAGTGACATTGAAAATGATTGTGGTGGGTGGAGTCAAAATCATGGTATGATGTACAATTCATGCAATTTACTTTGCTTCATTTCTCTGTTTTTCTAGCGATGCAATCACATTCTTATATCTAGTGATTTCACGGGGAAAAAATTAAGTCAAAAAGTTCTACGACTTGCAAGTCACACAAGCTCGATCAAGATGCCAGACTTCTCTACGTGTCTGACTGTGGAGAGACTCGCTTGGATGGATGGTTCGAGCTTGGTTGGATTTGACCCGTCCATCGATATGCTATAACACTTGAAGAACTGGAATTTAATGGGTGGTGACTGTGTCAACCCAGCTCAATCTCTGTGCAGAACATAACTATTGCCAGATTTTTCGGGAGAGCTGACGAGTCTTCGATGCTTGCCTTTTTCGGTCAATGAGCTCCGAAACGCACTGGGGGAGTTGAAATCACGGGTTGAGTAGTTGCTACATCACATCAGAATTACAGACTCACCTACTGAGATCGGAGAGATGAAATGCCACATGGACATTGGAGAAAGCCTGAATTGATTTTAGAGGGAGAAAATCCAAACGGCACTGTCATTTTTTGGGATTCTTAACATTGGTCAGGACAAAAAGACTTGTAGAGTGCCAAATTCCATCAATCGGCTTTCCAAACTCTACATTTTATGTCCATACACTTGCTTTAAGCGTCAATCAGCGTTTGTCAAAGCTTCTCAGAAATTTGACCACCATAGAGTTTTCATCTGCACCACTAGAGACGACTAATAAATATATATTCTCTACAATTATATTAGAGAAAGCAGGATAGTGGAGTATGGGTTCACTTTTTTTGGTTCTAATTATGGTAAATGTTGAATATAGGATTTGATTTGATTATGATTTCATAGATTACGGATTAATTGATTTACTCAATCCGTTAAAACTATTGGATATTAGTATTAGATTGTTAGATCTCATTATTAGATTTATCTTAACATTTGTTTGATTTATTTTTTGGTTCAATTTTTAGAAAAGTTGTTGGAAGAATGTATATGCCCTTAGGTTAAAGGGGTTTCTAGAAATGAAACTAACGTTTGATAAATTATAATTTAAAGGTGCATTAAGAAACAACTTTGGTTGAAATGGTGTTTGGAGAAATCAAATATTGTAAAGAACTTTTGCCTTTTTTGTGAATAATAAAGACTTAAAACCGGTGAAGGACTTAGTGGCCAGCAAGGCCAAATCTGGCAGTTAGCAGACAAATCTGGTGCCAACAGCCTCACCTGAGGTCGATCGACTTCGAGTGACCATCTCCTTAGTCGCTTCACTTGGGTTTGTGCAAATGTGTGGTTAGTCCCAGTTCCATGCCAAGGGCGATGACATTGTTGTGTTTTTGACTTGGTAGTTTTGCCAGTTATCTTTTACTCCCTTTTTGTGTACGCAGTTTTGACTTTTATAAGATCCGGCAACTTAATTTCCATTAAGTTGTTATTCAATTGGAATTTCTTGTATGGCAGCCAAGGGAAACTAATAAAATTTATTAGAACTCAAATAGTGCCCGATCATTTGGTTGGATTCAATTCATCATATCCAAACTATAATGAGTTTTTTAGGGAAAGATTCTCTCAATGTATGGTCTATCGTAATGCGCAAAAATGATAGAACCAGTAAGACAACTCTTGCCAATGTTATTTTTAAACAAATTGCTTCTTAGTTCTATGGTTGCAACTTTATGCCATATATTTGAGAATTTCCATAGTAGGTTAAAATTATAAAATTTCAAAATAGATAATCGTCCAACATCTTAAGTCTAAATCCATAAAGATTCATGATACCAGCTATGGGATCAACATGATTAGAGGAAGAAGTGGCCACTAGCAAAATCGATTATCGTTTGACATCTTAAGTCTAAATCTATAAAGATTCACGATGCCGACTATGGAATAGTTCCATACTCTACAGGAGTTACACCCTCAACTGATGCTCTCTCTCACCTTATTTTGATATGTGGTCCAATTCTGGTCTCTTTACCTTTAAGATTTGAATATTTCGAATGGTACCAATATCATAAACGTATCTATTAAAATCACACTAGATACCAAATAGACTAGCTTTGGAAGAAGCAAACTCTCAAAATGCCAGGGACATCTTTGTGTAGTGTCCGAAGAGAAAATTCTTCAGATTTCACGACCTGATCCAGAGGCATGCTGATTTTAGTTTCAACAGGGCTTGCCGACATCTTTATGTAGTTCCAACGATGACGGCGCCGTTGACGTCGCAGCAACCACATCAAAGTGGTCGCAACCCTCAAGGAGGCAGGCCTATTGCGGTGGTCGTACAACTCACGCAGCCACTGTCCCGATGATTGCTTAAGATTTCCGGTAGTGTGACTACTTCCCGCATGCCGCCGGATTTGAGACGATTGTTGTGGTGCTTACCATTAACAAGCCACCCGTCGCGATGGTGGTCAACTCTGCTATTTTCTCTCTTCGGTGGTCTAATTGCCATAGACTCGCCGCGGTGATTACGGTAGATAGGCAACCATGGCGGTGGCGGTGGTTGCAAATGGTTGCAATCGAGGGGGGGCGGATGATCGCCAGGATAGCCACCACCTCCCTTTCAACCATTTTTGTTTTTGTTACCTTTCATTCTGTGTCTTTTTTTTTTGTGACAAAAATTCTTTTTATCTTTTTTCGTTTTTATGACGATATTAGCAATAATTGTATCAATGAAAATGTAATCTGGGCTATCGGATTGCCACCTCAACTTTGTTGCTGCAACTCAGCATTTCCACAGCCAAATTTAACTAAAGGATTAACTGTGATACATTTTAAGATGTATAGCGACCGTTTTGAAAGAAGAAAAAAAATGAAGGATGGAAGTGATCGCTGTGATGAAACAGCTCAAACAAGTCATTGCCCCAAATAAAGAATTGACTTCCTCTTCAGCATTGGCTCATATAACTCATCAATCACTCCTCACCCCCATAGGACCGAGCATTGACCTAGCCTATTCATGAACCACACATTTACTCATGAGCCACATGTTAATTATGGGAGAAGACCCTACTTTGCAACCATCCATATCTATTTGGCCCGATAAAAAGAGCAGTCTACATGATTATATTAGACGGTGATAATTTGAAGTGAGTGCTAACCGACACATCATTTAATAGGATATTATATTAAATGTGAAATTTTGGGATATGGTACCTGAAAAGCACTATTCCCAAGTGAACTTCGTAATTTTCTTCGTCAAACTTAAAAAATGGAGATTTTGGAAATTTTCTCTTTATTTCAATAAGCACTATTCCCAAGTGAACTCGATAATCTACTTCGTCAAACTTGAAAGATGGAGATTTTGGAAATTTTCGCTTTATCAGCTCAACCATAGTCCTCACGCATTAAACTGGAGATCGAGAAAGGAACGTGAGCTTGATCTTGGGTCTTGAAATTGAGGTCCTAAAATGATTCAAACACTCTGATTGCTGGCTCGCGTAGTTGTTGGCAAGAGATCACAAAGGAGGAGTTTGTTTTTTACTATGTCAATTTGATATTGTGTGTTGACATCAATGTCGCTGTCTTTTAAGCGCTAACCGCTGATATGATGGTAGAAACAAATGAGGCTCGACAACACTACCAAGAAACTCTATTGGAAGATACTCAGCGAGAGAAAAGACGTGAAGAATGCGAAATGACTCCTGGATCATTTTATTTATTCTTTCATGGGTTGTTATATTATATGAAGTAGAGTATATTATGTCAATTCGAAGTAAACATTTGACTCGTTCAAATGGGGAAAAAGAAAGGGAGAGAGAGAAAAAGAAAGAAAAAGGAAGAAAGGGAAGGAGAGAGAGAGAGAGAGAGGAGGGAGTCCGAGTCGGCAGAAAATGGGGAAAACGAAAGGGAGAGAGAAAGAGAGAGAGAAAAAAAAGAGTGGGTCAGAAGTAAAAAAAGAGGGGGCAGAGGGTGCAGCTGGAAAGAAGGGAAGGAAAACTTTTCCTCGTTTTTTAGTTCTTGATTCGTTTAGGAAAAAGAGTTAACGAAAATATAATTCTAATCAACAAAAAAATATGTTACTATCAAAACTAACATTCAAAAAAATGATTTTCACTTAGAAACAATTAACAAAAATTTTCCGATATTGGTGCTTGAATTCGAAATTGTACGCTTGAGCATGAAAGCCCCAACATTGATTTCTCAGTCCCTACATAAAGAATCGCTTTAAAGATATTTAAAGAAGAAGTTAATTTTTTTAAAATATAAATTTTTTTATTTTAGTTTTCTACTGCTTATCGTGCACTTATGAACATTCTCTAGCAAAATTTTGAAAAAAAAAAAGAAAAAAAAAGAGGAAAAGATTTTTGTTGAAAGAAACCATTTGATTTAGAAGTGTAAGATAAAAGGATGGAAAAATATTTTCTCCATTTTTTTAAGTCATTTTTTTATTGGCGGAATATATTTTTTTTATCAATTTAGAATCTCCTACAAATAAGGAAATCTCCTACAAATAAGAAGATAATATACAAAGACCTCTAATAGAAAAACTCTCACATTGAGGGCCTAATTAACACTAGTACATGACTCGCTTGATGTGATTTCATGTTGAATGCATGTGAGTAAGAAACTAAAAGAAGATGACTGATGCACTTAGAATTTGTGAACTTGCATTAAGCTGAAATTTCGTTGGCTACATGGAAATGGGCCACTGATCAAAATTCACTACTTTGCTGTGATTGATGTTATATTTTTGCGTTTTAGAGTTGTTTAGATGGGTTCTTATGCCTTTAAAGGCAACTAATAGCGTTCTTTTCAATATTGCATTTCCTATTATAATTAGCCATAATGCCGTAAATAATATTATGTTTCACGGTTTTGAAAGACATACTTTCATATATTTTTATTTATTTTGATAATCACAATTGAGAAAATAAATTATCATTCTATCGATTCTTAATTTATATTTAGTCGATTTTATATTGCGTGTCGACATCAATGTTGCGGTCTTTTAAGTGCTAACCGTTGATATAATGGTAGAAACAAATGAGGATTGATAGCATTACCAAGAAACTCTATTGAAAGACACACCTAGTGTTTGGATGCTAGCGAGAGTAAAGACGATTAGAATGCGAAATAAGTCACGTAACATTTTATTTATTCTCTCATGGGTTCCTATATTATATGACGCAGAGGATATTGAATCAATTTAAAGTAAACGATTGGACTCGTTTTCTGGCGGGACATCACCAGTAGCATTCCAAGGGATTAGTGTCATTGCTGTCGCACTTTATTATTATCGAATAGTCATCACCTGCTACTATTTTATGCTAGGAAATTTAAATGTCTAGGTTGTTTTGCCTGAAAAGACAGCATTATTAGAGACACAGGAGGGGCATTGACGTGGGGTTTAGGAGTTAAAGACTTTGGATGGCCCATCTTAATCTCAGTGACACCATCAAATGGGTTGGATGGCGACCAGGAAAATCAAGTGGACCATCTTAATCTCAGTGACACCATCAAATGGGTTGGATGGCGACCACTAAAATCAAGTGGAGCACACGAAATCGCAACCCTTGTATGGACAAATAAATATCGACAAACGCCGCAATAAATAAGATGTATTATCAGTATCGCAATGCTTGGGGGCTGCCCTTTCTTTGTTTTTGCGGTAAAAGTAAAACTTGCAGAACGTCCAACTGGGTTGACCCCATGACCCGGTGAAAGTTTTTGGATAAGGTGTTCTTGAATTTTACCTGGGAAGAGCGGTGGCATCACAGCAACTGTAATTACTGGGAATGACGGTGTTCCCTGAATCACAATAGTCTTACACCAAGGGAAGGCAACTGGATGAGTAAGTAGAGGCCATCACTAACTACGGAAGGAAAAAAGAAGAAGAAGCTTAGGATGCATTTCTTTCGTGGAGTAAAATATTTTTCTCATTTTTCAGTGCTTGATTCGTTTAGAAAAATGAGTTAACGGGATATATTTTTCTAGTCAACAGAAAATATGTTCCTATCAAAACTAAAATTCAGGAAAATGATTTTAGCTTAGAAACAATCAGCAAAAGTTTTCCGATATTGGTGCTTGAACTTGAAATTGTACGCTTGAGCACGAAAGCCCGAATATTGATTTCCGCGTCCCGGCATTAAGAACCACTTTAAAGATGTTTAAAGAATAAGTTATTTTTCAGAATATAAAATATTTTTTCTTTTTCTTCTTTCTTATCATTTACGATCGTGCACTTTTGAACATCCTCTAGCACAATTTTGAAAAAAGAAAAAGAAAAAAGATAAATAAGAGGAAAAGGTGTTTGTTGAAAGAAACCGTTTGATTTAGAAGTGAGAAAAAAAGACATAAAAATATTTTCCCCATTTTTGAAGTTATTTTTAATTGACAGAAAATATTTTCATTGATTAATTTATTATATATTAACTGAATTTCGGAAAATTCGAGAAATATTTTTAATAGGTTATTTTTTGTGAAAGGAAGAGACAATGAGTATTTTCCTTTTTATCTTCTTTTGTTTATTTAAATTGGGAATATTGTCCCAAAAACATTCAAGGTCATCCTCTCTCTGACATACTATTCTTTAGCTCTTTCACAAAAGACATCCTCTCCAGGAATCGCTGATCGGATTAGGAAGAATCGTAAACACCAGAAGTAGCTCAACTCAGCAAATGGCGTTGGTGACGATGAAGAGAAAAAGGGTGTCGGACCCAGCAATTTCCCTCTCGATGAGTGGAAGTAACGAGCTACTGGGAGCTGAATTTGATGTGTTTTTGAGTTTCAGAGGACCGGATACTCGCTATAATTTCACCGATCACCTCTATCACTCTTTGGATAGAGTCGGGATTCGTGTCTTCATAGACAATGAAGAGATCCAAAAAGGTGAAGAGATTGGAGAAGAGCTTCTGCATGCAATTAATGTCTCCAAAATTTATGTGCCCATCTTCTCCCAAGATTATGGTTCTAGTTCATGGTGTCTTCGTGAACTGACCCACATGGTAGAATGCTGGAGAAGTTCCACAGACAAAGTGATTCTTCCCATTTTCTTCGACGTAGATCCTTATGATGTTAAGCTCAGAACTGGACTATACGTTGATGCCTTGAAAAGGCATGAGGACAGGTTCGGCTACCATGAAGTGCAACGGTGGAAGGAGGCTCTAACAGTGGTCGCCTCGATCGATGGATGGGACTGCAAAGATGAAAGGTAAGAGAGCTTCGAGAGCTTTTACTAATACTATAAACTTCATTCCTCTTGCATGTCTTCACAGAGAAAAGACGAAAACTTATTTCTGATTTCCTGGAGTTGATATTAATGTTTTACGGAATATCACTGATTGGAAAAATATTGATTCCTCAAAATCGGTGATTTTCTGCAAAATAAATGCATCCATGTAAGACAGTTGTATCCCGTCTGGATATGCAACAAAAGAGTAGTGTTATGACTAATTTGATGATTATTTTTAGTTGGTTTAAATTTCTAGGAATTCGTTATGTTCACAGCATAAACAGTGTATTTCAGTGTGGTAATTTCCTGTGAATGTGTTTTCATTTTACGGTTTTAAGGTTCCATGCCAAGGGCGTTAACTTCTGATTGTTGTGTTTTTTATTGGGCAGCTATGCTAGCAATCTCGGGTTCTCTTTCTGTGTGCGTAACTTTGTTCCTTTCTCATTGTAAAAAGAAACGATATGTGTGCGTGTTTAAGGTAGATATCTAGGCCCTAATTTGCTTCGCCCGCTTGCTAAAATTTTCTATTTCGGCCACTGCTGTAAACTCCGACTTCACATTAAGAATATACTGAAACTTGATGCCCTTTATGTCGTTACTCAATCTCAATTTCTTGTATGGCAGGCAAGGTGAACTTATAGAACTTATTACCAACGAGGTTTCAATGAGATTGGCGAGAGGAGTTCAAATATTGCCTGATGATTTGGTTGGAATTGATCGTCATATGCAAAAGCTGATACATTTATTAGGCCAAGACTCTCACGATGTACGGTTTATCATCATACATGGAATAGGCGGGGTCGGAAAGACAACTCTTGCTGGCGTTGTTTTCAATCAAATCGCTTCTCAATTTGATGGTTGCAGCTTCTTGTCAGACATTCGAGAATTTTCAAGGCAGGGTAAAATTGCGAAATTGCAAAAAAAAATGTTGTCCGACGTCCTCAAGTCTAAATTCATAGAGGTTCATGATACTGACTCTGGAATCGACATGATTAGAGGGAGATGTCGCCACAAGAAAGTTCTGATCGTTCTTGATAATTTGGATAAAAAGGACCAGCTTGTGAAGCTAGCAAACAAGTGGGATTGGTTCGGTCCAGGAAGTAGAATTATTGTGACAACTAGGGACATCAGTATTTTCAAAACTTACAAGAATAATGCCTCCATGCATCCCAAAGTGTACCACTTCTACGAAATGGAGGAGATGCGTTATGCTGATGCAATTCGACTTTTCAGTAGACACGCATTTAAGAGAGATGCTCCTCCACATAAATATGATAGAATGACGAGAGAAATTGTGATTATCACTGGCAAACTTCCTCTGGCTCTTGTGGTCATCGGATCCTCACTTTATTGCGAAAGAGAAGAAGTATGGGATGATGTATTAGCCAAGTTGAAGGAAATGCCTAACAGAGAAGTACAGAAGGCATTGAAGGTAAGTTATGGCATGTTGGACGATAAGCAGAAAGAAATTTTCCTTGACATTGCATGCCACATGGTCAGTGAACGAAGAAGCGATGCAATTTTTTTGTGGAGTGCTTGTAAACTTTTTCCCAATGAAGCCATCCAAGTTCTTATTAATAAGTCTCTGATAAAAATAAAGAATGACCACATCCAGATGCATGATCAACTCAGAGATTTAGGGAGGGAACTTGTTCGTAGAGAGAGCATCAAATATCCTGGAAAGCGTAGTAGAATCTGGTGTACCACCATCGCCATGGATGTTATTCAAAAGAAAGAGGTACGTGTTCATCAAAATTCTACTTTTCACTTTGTGCAGAAAATAGAGTAGGTCGGTATCGTGTTAGACGTCCACAGAGCATGGTAGCTTAGTAGTAAAGAGGTCAAACTATCTTCTGTCAGGTCGTTTGTTCAAGCCATATCGTGAACGAACCGCTGCCAGCTTGTGTATTGGGAATTTGCTACCTTGATGGGCTTGTACACCTATGGATGAATTGAAAATTATGGCTCAAATTAGACATTACATAAAGAGTCTCACGATTGTCCCTCCCCACCTTTTCACCAAGAAAAAGAATAATTTTTTGTTAAATTCATGGGTCCTTTTCTTACGTTCACCAAAGCTTAGGCTAATTGAGCTATAATTTCCTTTATTAGGGTACAGCAAAAATAGTAGCACTCAAACTGGGGGAACTATCTCAAGCGTGCAATATTACAAGTGAAGACATTTCAAGGCTGTTAAAATTAAGGTTCCTTGAATTGGTTGGAGGGAACTTTGTAGGTGACTTCCAAAATCTCCTCTTCGAGCTAAGGTGGCTCTCATGGCAAAATTGTCCTGCAGAATTTCAAGCTACTAACTTCTCTCCATGCAATCTAGTTGTCCTCAAAATTTCAGAAACTGACATTACCAATGATTGGGGTGGATGGAGCCAAATCATGGTATGATATCATGTAATGCGATCATTTTCCATTTACTCTTTTGTCTGGGCATGGTGAATTTGACGTTCTTTATTCATTCATGAGTAATTTTACAGGGAAAATGTAGGTTAAAAGTTCTGCATCTCGTAAGTTGTAGAAGGTTGATCAAGACGCCTAACTTCTCTACATGCCTGACTTTGGAGAGACTCGTCGTGAAGGATTGTGATGGGCTGGTTGAAATTGACCCATCCATCACTCTGCTGCAGCATTTGAAGCACTTGGAAATTACGCGGTGTACTGGTTTGAGGGTGCTTAAAGGAGATCGAACCACACTCGATCTGGGCATGATGCGTGGATCATGGTCAGACTCACTGGGCAATCTAAATTGTCTATCAACGCTAAGGTTGGAAAATATGGAACTCCTTGAACTTCCGGATTTGATAGCAGAGATAGCTGGTCTTCAAGTGTTGTCTTTACATAGTTCATCTGTGAATAAACTTTCAGAGTCAATCGGGAAACTGAAATCTCTAGTCAAGTTGAATTTATCTTCCACGAACATTACAGAGCTACCTGATTCGATTGGAGAGCTTAAGAGATTGAAGGAGCTGAAAATGGCAAGATGTAGATTAAGAAAGCTTCCTAAGGCAATAGGGATGTTGGAGAAGCTTGAAAAATTAAGTGCTACATTTTGTACATCTCTGGAGGGAGAAATTCCAATGGAAATTGGGGCACTATTATCTTTGAAATACCTAAGTTTAGGTGGAAGCCGAATTTCTGAAGTGCCACCAAGTATTAGTCGGCTTTCTCAACTTACGACGCTGAAATTGCAGAATTGTTTGGAGCTTCAGAAACTGCCAGAGCTTCCTACAAGTTTGGAATATTTGGACATTATGTATTCAGCATTGCAGAGGAATCCAGATCTGTCAAACCTGACCAACTTAAATATATTGTTGTTATCAGTTCCACCGAACGCATGCCAAGCTCAAGATTTGCAGTGTCTCGGGAGGTTAACCAGGTTGACCCGGTTGTCATTGGACTTCTTGGACATGACGGCGTTGCCTGCTGACTTTGCGAATACCCTTACCAAACTCAGATATCTCGAACGTGGCTCCACCTCTCGATCTCTCGAGTGGATTCCACCCAAAATTAAGGAATTGACGTTCTTTGATCTTGAGTCCACAGATCTATTGTCAAACCTTCACAACTTCAAATATTTGCAGAAATTAGAAATACGCAGGTCGTTCTTAACCGAGATTCCACTGGATGTGCTTGGAAAGCTGGAGCACCTTCGCTCTTTGTGGGTAGGGGACTGTAAATTCCTCGAGAGACTATCCCATTTACCAAGCTTAAGAAAGCTACGAGCTTTGACTGTCTATGACTGCCGGCGACTAATTGAGATTCAGGGCCTCGAACAATCAGAATCGCTGGAAGAATTACATATGTATTACTGTATGTCCTTAAGAGAGCTACCAAACCTTTCCAGCTTACAGAACCTGAGCACGTTGAATTTATTAGGTTGCGACTCAGTGGAAAGTTTGCCGGTTGTGAATAAGGAGACATGTCGCTTGAATATATTCGGATGCAAGATGCTGCCTCACGATTCAAGTGCAGAATTTGAACAGTTTGCTGAGCGATACGCGTTCATGATGCATTTTGTCAGAGGCCATAGATGGCTGAGCAGGGTGACCCCTCACTCCCCATAACGCAGTACAGAAAGGGAGCGGAACATTGCATTCTGATCAACTGCGTTCGCACATCGTCTCCCCTATATATAGGTTGTGTATGTATAATGTTATTGCCCTTGTACCGATATTGAGAAGGAACTACATTTATCTCTGTTTTAATTCTGTATGCATGACGTAATGAGACTCATTCTTTTCGCCGCTAGTTATTGTTGAACCCAACTTTTTTGCCAATGGGCGAAATATGCATCTATTTGAGAAAATAAAGAAAAAAAAATAGCTAAATAAAAGAAAAAGGAACAGAAATAAGCAAATATATATATGAAAGAGAAGAAGGAAGATGAGTCTGGCCGAGCCTGTGTTGCCCAAATTCACGATTTAGATCTAAACTAGGGTTAATTCTTAATTTTAAATTTATTTAGAATGCATTTGTTTCATGGAAAACGTTCTTAATGATAATTCCAAAGAGTAAACAAATTACTTATAACCATTTCAATTGCAAATCATATCGTTGATATTGTCTTCCCAAAGAAGGTAAAGTGTATGTGCATTTTTTACTTACTATTACTCTTGCTTCTGATATTATCTTTCACTCTCCGTATCTAAAGGCCGTTATTAAATCTTATCAATCAAGTTTATTAGTTGAGATCGGATTTTTCTTCAACTTTAAAATATATATGATTTCATGCAATCACACTTCCTTTGATTGGACACGTATGGTCATTTTCCACAATTACTTGCCCAAAATCTCCATTAGCATAATCAACACATATATTTCTTTGAAAAGTACAATAGAAAAAAATACTAGATTTAACAAATTACTTGTCTATCGTCAAGTCAAACCTTACAAACAAATACAAGTTCTCTAGCAAAGGTCCCTGGCTAACCACAGTAGCCCTGAAATTCTCGTTCTGCTACTCCTTGTAGTTTCAAATGTCTTGTCTAATGAAAAAATCAACGGTCATCTTTTGTAATCTCTCTCTTCCCCTTTGATTGTAATCTACAATGCTCGCTAAATTTTTCTCTACTTTTACTTCTCCCACGTTTATTCATTGCTAGTGTTGTTGAAGATGTAGATGCCGAAAAATTATCTCCACGTGAGGCTTTCTTTGCATCTCATCATTCATGATGCTGCTAATAACATTATATAGAGTCAAATCATCCTTCACGGTGCTTGAAATTCCCTACACTGCAGTGTTGTAGCTTTCTGGAAGGGGACATAAAAATTATAAAGTTTGGAGCTTCATATACAGATTTATGCTTGTAGATTCAATTGACCTATGACCTGCGTGAAACTATTAATATGTCTTCTGTCAAATAACTTCGTATTAACCAGCTTTTTAAGCTAAAATATCCGATTTAATGTGGATGATTTCTCATATATATCCGTTGGAATAACCATGGCTTCTTTTACAATTTTTGCTTTCATGTTTGTGGTGCCCTGCTTTTTTGGTCAGCACTAGAGAATTGCACCTAATGCCTTTCAATCAACAATTCTTCATTCCGATTCTGCTATTTGATCTCCCTCATCCAATTTCCCTCAAGTGGAGTATCTCGATAAGGATAATCCTCAATTTATAGTTTCCACCATTCAGCTAGTGTGTGATAACTCCAATAATCTTCCTTCACATATCGGGCCTGGGACGCAGCGATGACAACTCATAACTCCCATGTAATGGTTAAATCCGGAATAATATATAACTAGGCTATAATACCACTTCCGATAGTCCAACTTAAAAGTTTAAACTAATAGGTGGAGAGAGATTACATGAATATGAAGAGTATTTAGGCCTCATTAGTCAAGCGATATTTGACAATACTTCAACACCTTCTCCCACGCGTAAGCAGAATTACGAGTGGCATGTGGCATTTGATTAATATAGAGTAGAGAACATTTGTGAAAGGGACAAATCTAGCTCTAATAATGTGTGAAGTTTTTTGTGGAATAATTATTAACTGTTCCAAAAGTTTAAATTTTTATGTTGAAAAAGGTCACATGAATGTGAAGAGCATTTAAATTCCATTATCAAGCAATGCAAAACAATATTTCAACGGTCCTTGATATGCGCGAGACATGAAATTTGATTAATGGAGGGTGCACGCATGGACTTTCTGATAGCCGAAACAATAGTGTATGCAGATCATATTGGCATAGTGTCTACTGTCTACAATCACCCCAACCATCATTGATCTTGACAAGGAGCTCATCAAACGATTTTGATATGTCTAACACTTCTTCTTTTTTTAACACATACTTTGAAATTTATGGAGGAGCAGCAGAAGAAGCTTCCTCGGCATCGTACCCAGTTCCGTCCACGCTGGTCCTCAAATCCTCCACCGGCGGTTTTTTGACGTTCACACTAAGCTCGATGTCTCTGGATGGTCATACAAAATGCTTAAGAAATAAACGTCTTATTTTTTGCGCGCAACCCAACTGCCGGAGGGGATCGCTCGTGGGAGGAGCCAATCTTATGCTCAGCCCGGACATACTCTCTCTTTATGTTGATACAAGATCACATCTTCATGGGCGTGTGCTTAACAACCTATATCAATGGGTGTTAAGGCGTGCAATAATGCAATTTTCAAGACGACATATGTTCTACGCTTTTCCCTAGAAGCTGAAGTCTCAATATGGGATTTGCTATTTACACAATCTCCAGATGAAGAGGAGCCCGGGAAATTTGCCCAATCTGCAGAAGAAGAACCTGTGACTAACCCACCACATATAGCAGCCCGAAAGCAGAGGCCAAGACCAACGACCAACCTTGATAAGCAGAGGAGACTTCAGCATAAATAGGGGGATGCCGTTGATCGTGCCACGATGAAGAACTTTTTCCATCCCCAATCATACAGCTGACATGTGTTTTTAGGATAAGGAACTCTGTAATATTTCCTTCCCATTCTTTCTTTTGAAAAGGGCAAAAGAAAACGTTTAGTAAGCCAACAGTTGGCGATTGTAATCGGGTTTTTTATGCTTCAAGACTTCTTTAATCCGGAATGTCACACCCAAATCATGCTAAGTCAACAAATACTTCATCAATCAACGTTCAACAACCATAATCTATGGCGCCATCATCTTCACGAAAACACAACAACAAATGTCGTTCCTTGCGGTTGGCCGGCCGAATGGTCGAACCAAGCCAGCAACATTAATTTTGGATTGAAACGGCCTTCGATATCAACGCTCCCAATCAGATTTCCTCCAAGTCTTTTCGTGACGTCGCCCATCTTCCCGTGACTCATCCTCTTGGAAACACCTGCGCGGACACGCTGGCGAGTCCACATCCCCGCTCTCTGGCTCATACTCTGCCTTTTGCTCTGTTTCGTCCTCTCCACGATCAACACTCTCGAACGCAGTGCTTCAGCGAATAAGGAGAACGAGAGAGAACGGAGAACATGTCGGGCGGGGAGGTGTACATCGGCTCCATCGACCAAGGGACCACCAGTACGAGGTTCATCATCTACGATCGCAGCGCTCGTGCGATCGCATCTCACCAGGTCGAGTTCACTCAGTTCTACCCGGAAGCCGGGTAATCTCTGTCATCCCATAAAAGTTTGTTCTTTGATCATGTTGAGTTCACTAATTAAGCAGTGTCCCTTTTTTATATACATTAAACCTCGGTTCTTGTTCACATGAACGCGTTTTTCAATAGTTTGGGCACTTTATAATATTTCGGGACTTGCCCATGTGTGAGATTTCTGATCGCTTAGAACGAAATTGCCTGATCTTACTGTTTCTGGAATGTAATTAGTTCGGTCTCACGAGACAAGTCTAGGCTCGGATTCAGATATGACCGGATAAAGAAAACAAGGTCTTTTTTCCGGTTCAGTTTAATAGTAAAGCAATCATTTCTTTTCGCAAGGTGTTTTCCCATATTGGGGAAGTGTTCTGTTTGAATGCTTTTCCTGTTGGTAGATGGGTGGAGCATGATCCTATGGACATACTGGAGAGTGTCAAAGTGTGTTTGGCCAAAGCGATCGACAAGGCAACGGCCAATGGCTACAACGTGGACAGAGGATTGAAGGCCATCGGATTGACCAATCAGAGAGAGACCACTCTTGTTTGGAGCAAATCCACTGGTTGTCCTCTCTATAATGCCATTGTTTGGATGGATGCTCGTACCAGCTCCATCTGCAGGTTAGGCTACTTTTGGTCCTCATGTTAAGATTTTTCAAATTTGATGTTTGAGGCTTTTAATGCTGGGTGATCAATAACAATCATCTCGAAAATATGGCCTTTGGTATGAACTGTAAATTAATGACAGGAAATTGGAGCGAGAATTACCAGGGGGAAGAACCCATTTTGTAGAGACTTGTGGTTTACTAATAAGCACATACTTCAGTGCAGTGAAGCTGCTGTGGTTGAAGGAAAATGTTGATGCTGTTAAAGACGCGATGCGGAAGGGCGATGCTTTGTTTGGAACTGTGGACAGTTGGTTAATATGGAATCTAACTGGAGGTGTAAAGAGGGGTGGCTTACATGTTACTGATGTCTCAAACGCATCGAGAACAATGCTCATGAATCTTAAAACACTAGACTGGGATCAGCCTACGCTGGATACATTGGGGATTCTTGCTGAAAGTCTTCCCAAAATCATAAGCAATTCTGAGGTAATAGGAGAAATTGCCAAAGGGTGGCCAATTCCTGGAGTTCCTATCTCGGGATGTCTCGGTGATCAACATGCTGCAATGCTAGGACAAGCCTGTCGGAAAGGTGAGGCCAAAAGCACTTATGGAACTGGTGCTTTCATACTTCTGAACACGGGGGAGGAAGTGATTCAATCAAAACACGGACTTTTAAGTACTCTGGCATTTAAGCTTGGACCAGATGCTCCGACTAATTATGCCTTGGAGGGTTCAATTGCTATTGCCGGAGCTGCCGTTCAGTGGCTCAGAGACAGCCTTGGTATAATTAGTAGTGCGAGTGAGATCGAGGATTTGGCATCTAGTGTTGACTCCACGGGTGGCGTCTACTTTGTGCCTGCTTTTAATGGCCTATTTGCTCCATGGTGGCGTGAGGATGCACGTGGGGTTTGTATCGGAATAACGAGGTTCACAAACAAGTCCCATATTGCTCGAGCCGTGCTTGAGAGCATGTGCTTTCAAGTGAAAGATGTGCTGGATTCAATGCACAAAGATGCGGGAGAAAAGGGCGAGGTTAAGAATGAGAAGGGGGAGTTTTTACTTAGGGTGGATGGGGGTGCGACTGTCAACAACCTTTTGATGCAAATTCAGGTACGAGCTTCTCTCATCTGGAGTTTTTATTACTTTTTGGAGTCATACAACCATTGACTGATGTAAAGGTTCATTCCTATACTATGATGGCCTCATGGTTCGCTATCTGTTTCTGCATACATTATGCTCGCGATCCTTGAGTGGTGATATTTTCTACCCCCCAGTGGTATTGCCTTTTTTTGTCTGTCTGAGAATGCTTCTTTCTGTGGAGACAACTAAGTGCATATGTTTATTTTCTCCCTCTAATGTCCTTGTAATAACCAGTCATATACAGGAAGGAATATGTCTCATTGTGCTTTTGCATGTCTTCATTTTGTGCTGATCCAAGGCAGAAATATCAAAATTATATATTGTCCAGACTGCATTAAAATTATGCCCAATTAAACCAAATTCCATGCTTTACGTTTTATTCAAACAGAAACTGCATTAAGGAAGTTTTGGAGCTTCCCCTGCACAAAGTGACTCTTCTGAACTTTGTCAGTCGATTACTAGCGAGGTGCAGGATCAAATTTTTATCGTTTTCATAGGATAACGTCTGCAGTCTACAGCACACCTACATTGATGTTTTAATATGCTAATATATGATTGGAAGCTATAGGTGCTTCACACAATACTTTGGGCAAGACCCTTAGTAAAGAAGACAACAATATTAATTTCCTGAGCACTTGAAATTTTTCGCTGCTATTCTCAAGAACATTGGTGTAATCATTAGTTCTTGTTATGAAGGCCGACCTGCTGGGAAACCCGGTGGTGAGACCTGCGGACATAGAGACAACAGCACTCGGAGCAGCTTATGCCGCCGGATTGGCAGTTGGAATGTGGACAGAGAGCGATATCTTCAACTCCGGAGAAAGGGGCGAGAACGTGACGATCTTTCGCCCAAAATGGAATGAAGGTCTGAGGAAGAAGAAGGTGGATTCTTGGTGTAAGGCTGTTTCTAGGACATTTGACCTGGCTGATCTCTGTCTCTTATGAGGGAAGTTGCCTCCCAGGGCGTCGTGTTTATCCTTCTCTTTTCCTCATTTCTTACTAGTCAAAGGGATCTTGTTTCCTCTACTCTAATACTATGAACCACGACCTTTGTAAATATACAAGTCTTTCTCCCCGGAGGACTTGTGACCCCAGCTTCTCCTACTGAAGAACTCTAGTGTGGTCTAAGACATGCTGAAAATGAGGCTTAGGGACCAAAAAGCTATAAAGTTATAATTTGGGAGAATAATTAGCATCATACCCACGCATTATTTGAGCTTTTTCCACATAATTTGTGGTGATCAAAACTTATTGCGATGTGCTTAATGGTCGGAAGATCCATTTCTTTTTTTTCTTTTCATCATGCAATATCGGTTTTGCGCAAAACAAGCGAACCTATTCCACATTGAATATGAATTGTTCAAAATCTTACTACTAAATCGATAATGCACAAATCATCTGATCCAAATTATTAATGAACTGCCATTAAGGTGGGTTACCAGATCATAACATTCCATGGAGATTGCTCCGATCCGACAGTGACCAATTTCGACTAGGCTTGAGGTTCTGGGGGTCCATAACCCGCAGGGCCTAAACAAAGCCTGTAAATCCTTTCCTGTTCTTGCAAGCTAGTCACGACAAGTTTCAGTCAAAGTCAATGCATGCGCCTGTCTACTCTTCATGTTTCGTTCATCGGATGGTCTCATGTGTACAAGTTAGCTTACTTTGAGGCCAACTTTACTTACCTTTGGATCTTGTTTCTGATCACTACCTCAAGTGACCCAGAGAGAGAGAGAGAGAGAGAGAGAGAGAGAGAGAGAGAGAGAGAGCAAGGAAATTACTTGAACAAAGCAAAGCCTTTGCATTTGCTACTCATCTGTTGACGTGTATAGTGTTTTTTCTTTTTTTGGCAAGGAATAAAGTAACACGCTCTTGACCTTGAGAGGGACCTCCCCGTGCACAATTCTACACAAATGGCTTCTCGGTTTTAAAGTCTCATTTCTTACCACAAGAGAATGCAGCACTGACGTAGATATCATTGTATTGATATGGCACTCACATAGCCTCTCATGTCAATATTTTCGTCCATGTGTTTGACAGGAAAGACTAGCCTGAATATAAAAAAAAAAAGGATTCAAAAACCTACTCACTCGAAAAAAATTCAAAAATCTAATTAAACAAATTGAAAAGTATAAAGACTACTAGTTACTTTATCTCTAAAGAAAGTATATCACGACTTTTCAATTAGCAAACCATATGAAGTTTTTAAAGATTGTTGATTAAGTTTCCTATATCCTCCTGCCAAGCAACCTTTGTCATATTTACACTAAGCAGAAGTAAACACATTAGCTTAATCTTTGGTGCACAAATTATGTGACTTCATTTTTACACAAGTCTCATCTCGCCGTCGATACAATAAGTTTTATTATGTAGAAATTTAACTAAGCTTTTTAAATGTAAATTGGGTTGTGGGGAAAAAAAAACCTTATACACTATAAAATTCCCGTTCCTTGCGTAGCATGGCTTGTATGCTCCACCCTAGCGTTTGTAGAATAAAATTTATTATTTAGATCTTCTAAAGTCTAGGATATCTTACACACATAGGCCAAAAAGAAAGTTTTGAAAAAAGAGATGCCACTATTGCGCGGTAGCTACATAGAGAAAATAAAGATTGGAAAGAAAATCAATGAATTTTTTCCGTTTTAATTAATGAAATTTTCAGTTTTAGGTAGTAAAAGACACGTGTTTGAATCTCTCTAATTGTGCATAATTTAATCGATTAATGAGATATCTATAATGCTTTATAAATCTTCGCATAATCTTTAGATTATAAAAGAAAGAATTAATGTACCATGGGGATTAGGAAAACCGCAATGCCGGCGAAGGTGACGGGACGATGCTCGTCACGGAATCCTAAGCAAATGCCAATTTTCTCTGAGCATGTCCTAAGAAATCATTACTTTCCAACCTCGCCCCACTTTTCTAAAGAGGAAAGGCAAAAAGGGCCAAGTATATCGCAATCGTTCTCTTGCTCCTCTTCCTTTTCTGCCTTATCTTAGAGGCAAAATCATCGCCTTTCTAGGCACAAGTCCACTCCGGGAATCCAACTCTTTTTTTCGTACAAAATTCTACCAAAGCATCCTTCCATTGTCTCGTACCAAAAGCCACCCACAAATCAAAAGGGAACGTGGCGGAATTCGAGACACATCGAGTTGTATACAAAATGTATTGGGGGTTAGCCACACTTAGCCTTTAGTTTTCTAATCAAAGCATCGGTGCACTGATCGGGCCTCCTCTTCGTTAGTTAAAACCCCACTCCAAAGTTTCTTCTATTCCTCATCACGAAGCACGGGTCCAATCCGCAATCATGCTGTCCTCCACGTACCGCTCGCGATCGAGTGGCTCCTTTTGGCCTCTTTCCCCTCCCACCTCGTTTTCACGGAATCGAAGTTGGCGAACACGTTCTTGTGCACGCTTTTGACTCTTCTAGAGAGAGGGAGAAAGAGAGAGAGGACCATGTGATGCAGCTACGCAGCAATGGCTCTCGATGTCGTCGTGCGATCGGTGCGTTACAACGAGGGTCGTGTAGGTTAAGGCCTGATATGCTCTTTGATCGGGTCGTTTTTGCTCCGTGATGTTCGGTGCAACGTAAATCGAGGGTTCTCGTTTTAATATTTGACGTGCCTCTCTCTTCGAATGTTTGACAAGTACTTGATCGTTTTTGGTATTTGTCCTGCTCGAGAGATTGAGAGAGATTATGGAAACAATAAATCAAATGTAGGAAAGTGACTTTTCTTCCAAGTGGGGGCAAACTCAGTGATTAATTATGAGGTCATGAATCTTGTTGGCCATTAATTAATCGGATGCCTTTGGTGCTTTGCAAAATTAGATTGGTGAGTGTGACGTGGAATTTATTTTTTGTTTGCATAGTAATCATATCTTCATAGTTTTATGCAAGACGTACGACCAAGTGATCTAAAAATGCTGGGCAAAGTGGAAAAAGAAATTAAGGTTAAGAGCTACAAGACCTTTCTTGAAAGTCTCGATGGGGCGCTTAATTGAGAAAAAAAGAAACAAATTGAATTTTGAGATTTAGAGGGCACTTAGGTTCTTAAGCGATCGAGATGTGCCTAATATTGTCTCGTAATTATCCCGAAGGATAATTGAAAAAACTACGAAATTTCAACGATTTGGTTCTTACTCCTCGTAACTTTCTAAATTCTAATGTAAAAGAAGTAATTCTTTTTGAATTTCTTATATTCAGTACTGATGAATTGACTCAAACTTAATTAGAAAGGCGATCTCGATTGGGGGGGAGTGGGGGGGGAGGGGGGAGCACACGGCACCGTGCTTGATTGGAATTAGGAACTGAGATAAATAGATGTCGTCTCCTTACTTATGAAGAGTCAAAAGGAATGGCCTATGCCTATCCAATAGACATCTCTATAAAAGTGAAGAGGGACTAAACTATTCCCCCCCAATTGCTCTTGCAAAGTTGCCATCACATGGCCCCAATCATTTGCTCATCATCGAAGGACGGTTCAAAGTTATCAGCACAAACAGACTTGCATGTCACTGCAAGTTTATGAGCTCAAGAGAATTTCATTCTTGCAGCCATGACGCACCATGCAATTAATAAGTTGCTATATTCCAATCTTTCATGACATAAGATTATCGACTTTAAAAGATTTAGAAAAAAGAGAGTCACGGGATGTTCTCTCTTCATTTTCTGAATATTCTTAGTTTTGACAGAAAATAACAAGAAGATGCTTAGGACAAGTCAAAGTGAGCACAACCTCGATTGATAATGACTATTGGATGCGCAAATTTTCATTGACATGCTCATAAATTTATGCAGCATTTTAAAGGAGGGCTTCGAGAAGACTTGAGTTTTTTCTTTGTTTTTTTCTTTTCGAGATTGCCGTGTAAGACTCTCTGGTGGAAATGACGCTGAGTTTGACCTCAGGAAAAGAGAGCAATAATGAAAGCTGAGAGACCATGATCGCCGCATTGACTTGATGAGCACAGAAACAAGACTTTAATGATCTCTCTTTTGTCTGCATTTTCTTCAGACGATCCTCCCCGCGATGCTCCGGGGATTTGACTCATCATGTTCTTGAGTAAAAGACACAAGCTGTTGTTTTCAAGTTAAAGGATACAAGCAAGGTGGCTTTGGACGCTCCATGATTTATTGGATAGCGTGACGCATTGTCCATCACATTAAATTCCTTTTGCTTGACCCTCTTCCATATGTCTGTGAGGAAGAAAACAAGAAGCAATGACACAGAAGATGTGGAGGAAACCAGCGAGAGAGAGAGAGAGAGAGAGAGAGAGAATCCATAAGCTTCACACGGGGCTAGTGAAACCGAAACATCCCAAGCAAAGCAATCTCAGGAAAAAGAAAGGAAGAGTGAAGAAAAGAAACTGTGAATGAACTGTGCCAAAAGAAGGACCTGAAAGAAAGTCGTTCAGACACCTTTCTCCACCGAGTCAAAGTGCAATCCCGCACGCAAACAATTAGAGGAAAAGAGTCACAGGGGCAAAGATTTCGCCCCACATTCCAACCTCAATTTCCATGCGGAGTGTCGAGAAGCCAAGGACGGAACTTCTCTTTCCCCGTTCATGTCTCAATCATCCTAATGGTGCATCCATGTAATGGCGGCTTATTCGGAAGTCCGTTATCATCCTATTACGAATATTTGCAATTTTTGTTGAGATGGTAATGGAGATATCATGTGGTAATAAAAAAAATTATTCATCGTCTATGAATTAAGTTCTTTTGAATTTTTATTATATTTCAATTCGTGTCACATGCGAAGGACCTTGATACTTATTTGTTCTGGTTTAATTGTCACGATGTCAATGTTGTGTGTCACACCCTACGCAAGATGACATCAATTGACTGCTCAATCATTGATTACGTGAGGATAAGGATATGAAGGGTCCATTTTAGTGGCACAGGCCACCAAAGGATCTGAAACGGATGCATATGAAGGAGGCTGATCAGTTTTGGAGGACGAAATGTGAAATGGGAAGAGATAGGGAAGAGACACGGGGACTAAAACGAAAGTGAGCCATGTACAGAAGAAAGGCGGAGGCAGACACGGAATCGCAAGGTAAAAGCCACCTCCACACTGTCTGACCCGTGTCTGACCGGCCAGAGGACTCCGCAGCCGCATTACTCCCTTTTTCCCCATACGAGTTCCACACATAAGCGCTGAGAAAAAAAGAAAAAAAGAAAAAAAAAAAGAGAGCAAGATCATATCGTGCAATTTTTCGAAATTACTATAGTTTAGAATTCCGACCAAGTGTCATAACTGCAAAAATCTCGTCGTACTATACTTTATATTTTATTACAAACATTCCAAATGCAAAACAAATCCCATGTTCTTCGATGTTCTTATGTTTTAATTGCGACAGGAGATCACATTGTGTGGCATACAATGTCATCTTGCAGGCTCTTTTTCAAACTCAATGCCCCGCTGACCCGGCTAACTCCCTCGTCCGTCATTCATTGCCTGCTCCTCCCTTCATTTATCGCAACCCTCTTCCTGCCTTTTCAAATTCAAACATTCAATTGCGCTGCCTGCAAAAGCTCGGTTCCATAGGATGAAAAATGAAAAGGGGTGTATTTGCTAAACACTTATGTTGAGTGCAATAACTACATAGCGTTTTTTGCTAGGTAAATAATGATTATGATCATAGTGGGAACAAAGTATAGTGTTATCAAAGGATTAGTCATTGTTGCATGATGTTCTCTTCCATCCTTTCACCTCTCTTCCCCTGTATTTTCCACGTCACTTCTCTATGAGATTAATTCTTTGAATCATCAATAATTTCCCTGTCTTTCCCATCATCCTCCTAGTTAAGTTGTGGGGGGCGTGTCACGGCTAAGCTAACTTGGCCATCCCCAAGCTACAAGATTTAATCCCAAAAAGATTGGTTCAGTTAACAGCTAAATAATATAAAAGTTGAGCCCCCTCCCTATCATCTGTCACGAAAGGTGAGAGAGATGAGTGTCGTGTTGATAGGCTAACTACATAATCATGCGACAAAAGCTAAAAGGGGGTTGGCATGAAAAGCTTCAAGCTCAAGATCATCAGCTCATTTTCTCATGGTGTCTCGAACACTACACATGCAAATAATTCCTTGGCCCAAACACAAACACAGCGTAGTAGCTAAATTATTTATACCTTAAAACCCCACTTTTTAGACCTAGCTCTTTTTAAACCTCTTTGGCTTGTCATAAAGTGTGAAATTCTCTCTCCCTTCCTCTCTCTCTCTATCTCTACCCAAGAATAAAAGACCTCAACAGTTCAACGCAAGAAAGAGGAAAACCTTTGCCTCCCATTCCCTCCCTCCCTCCCTCTTTCCCTCTCTCTCTCTCCCTCTCTCTCCCCGCCTTGGCTTCAAACACCAACATGCAGGGCTACGGATCCGACCCGGCATCGCCCCACACAACCTTCGTCCAGGCCGACCCGTCGAACTTCCGGGCCATTGTCCAGAAGCTGACCGGCGCTCCCGAAGACCCATCCGCCCACAAGCTCCCTCTCACCCTCCCTTCAAGGCTCACCCCCAGACCGCCACCGGCCGCGGCCGCCACATCCAACTCGGATGTGGGGCTCGGGCGGCCCGCTTTCAAGCTCCACGAGCGGAGGCAGAGGAAGCTCGACATGATCCAGCTGAACCACAAGAACGTCGGGTTCTACGCGGATAAGCACGTCCTCACCTCTCCCCCAACTCCTCCATCTTCCTCGCTCTCTCCGACGTGGCTGAGACAGTACGGGAAAAGAGGTGGGCCAGTGGGGTACTGCGGCGGCGAGGCCGTGATGGTGTCGCCGGTGTCGCCACTGGATCTGTTCGGGAGGGCGAGCCCAAGAACGCCGACGACCCCGACATTGCTGTCGCCCCGTGAGGAAGAAGAAACTGAGGAGAGAGCGATCGCAGAGAAAGGGTTTTACTTGCACCCGAGCACTCCGAGAAAAGCCGAGCCCGAGCTGCTGCCCCTCTTCCCTCTCCACTCTCCTAAAGACCAAGATCGTCACTGATAAATAAATCTTAGTTAGCTAACAAATTACAAGATCTTTTAATTCTTCTTCTTCCTTTTTGTGCTTTTCTTTTTTGTTCTTGATGCGTCTGGTGCTATTAATTTTGATCTGGTTTTGTGACTTTCCTTGAGGACTGATGTCAGTTGGCTTCGTCGGTCGCGTGACTAATTTGTACTGTTTCTATTGATTGAATGTGTACTTTGTTCTTTTTTTCCATCTTGCATATTTTCCCATTTTCCCATCCATCCCTATAGATTATTAAAGAACGAAACTGCGACTTCTGCAGCTGCAAATGGCGTCAGAATTTTCTTAACCATCAAAGTGAGGAAGTGACAACTCGATTTCTTTCTCCGCCCTCGCAGTGTTCTTTTGGCGTGACGTATGCGCACCATTTTCCTTTTTTCTTTCGTTCTCTTGTTATTTCTCCACATGGAGATTATAATATATTAACATGCACTGAAAAAGCAAATACTTACGGTATCTTCCGGGCTCGAGAATCGGGTTTAATCAGATGGACTACGAAGTGGAAAATTGAAACTGAGGAAGCTAGCTAGTTGACTCGAGGGCTTGGCTTCATTTTGAAATTGCCTTTATGTGTGTAGCATAAGTAGCATTTATGTGTGTATACGCTTCTTCAACATGAGATACTGTCGTCGCGGATGTAGGCACAGAGAGGCTGAGTCGCTGTTGGATATTATGGCCATTAATAATGGGACTGAGCAATCTTCGCACCCCGACAACGGCTAGGGTTTTGTCCTCCTGCATCAGATGTAGATTTAATGGCCTGGACTATGAAAATTTAGGGGAGTGAATTCGGTAGTGTTTGCCGGGAATTTAACAGGCTGAGTGATAGGAAGTAGCCGTTTCTCTTCTTAAAACAAAAATAGAAATATTCAATGTCTTCCCTTGTTTTACTTGACACTTACCCATTCCTACTAGGAAAATACTGCAATACTTAAATAATGCTTAGCAGAAAGAGAGTAAAGAACATTCCTCACCAGACAATCGTAATGTTTGGAATGACTTTTACTTTTCTCGTTCTTGCCCGAAAAAAGGCGCAAGTGGGAGGTACAAAAAAAGAAGAAGACAAATACATGTGTTAGAAAAGAGATATTTGATGACTTTATTTTTGGTTAATTGTAGTAGAGTTACATCTTCTTAGATGAATAAATTTATATTAATACGACATTTAAGGGGGTTTAAAAAATGAGTATTGTCAAATATTGAAAAAAAAATTTCCAGCTGAATTATGAATGGATAATGTCAACTTTTATCTTTACTTTGTATCCTATTGAAAGTTGTACATTCTGTTTTTTAGTTGATTGGCAATCTGTTAATCTTACTTCTGATGAATCCCTATTTATCTAGAATTCACAACGGTGTATTTAGATTATTAGAGAATAAATTTTATCAAATTACGAGGAAACAATGTTATTCATTTGTTTATTATAAGTCATATCCCAAAAGATAAACAATTCATCAATTCCTAATTATTTCACTCGACAAGCTCATCTAAATTTTGATTATTATGGTATACTTTATTTATTTTTTTAATGATCAAACGAAATAAACAATCTCATTGTTAAGTCATTGGTTAATTATACTCAAAATTAGTGAAATGATAATGCAATTTTTATGATAAACATTTATACCGCCACGAAGAGCGGATAACATACTAGTTTCTATTATTGCCGGAGTGAGGAAGTTCTGAACTGAGGGCCGTCTTGGAGCAACTTCCTACCTTTTGTTTTCTTTCATTATTGTAGATAAAACTAATATTTTGATACTTCATAAATTATGACAAAAGCATATTAGTTAAAAATTTTGATTTCGTGTTGGTGGGTAGAGGATACATATGGATGCAAGGTGACTCTTTTGAAGTTTTGGAAGAAAGGGTGCCTCCTCACAAAAAGGGTTGTACTGACAAAATGCTACGTCGAATTAATGGATCGATGCAGGATAAGGTCTACGATTTCTCCATTTTATGGCAGAGATTTCTTCATGCCTCAGGAAGCGAATCATGATGGATCGAATTCCTCCTTTTAGGGCGGTCTATTATATAAAAACCAAGTCACAAAGGATGCGAAATTCGAAGAACTTTAAAAGTTAAAGCTAGAGGGCGACTTACATTGGCTTACAAATGGCCTGAGACACGAACCTTAAAGCAAACTCTCGTGCGATTGAAAAGTTACCGCAGGAGGGGAGACAACTTGTTAGGCCGAATAGCTAACTGGACAGAGAGACCTTGGTTAGCCATCCACGCCTCATTTACTGATTTGTGGAATTTTTGGGGTTGCAAGTTCAAGGCAAGATGCTTTGATATCTAGTCGGGCCTTTCTTTGTCAATTATCGAAGGAAATACAAAAATGGAGCTGTATTTAAATGGACATTCGACATGCAGGATGTTTCGTTTAGTCTGAACGAGGGAAGCATACATAGAGTAGAAAAGAGGGTGGTCTGCTGATGCAATATATACTGTTGAGGGTGTTTTCAGACAGTGGATATTGTTGACTTTCGAATGTTGAAAGAGGAGGCGATGAGGATTTGAATGTCGGACAAGAATAGAAAGTTCATAGCCTTGAAGTTTCGCGGCAAGACAGACGGTGCAGAGTCTTACGAGGCAAGAAAGGGATTTGCCTTACACTCGAGGATATGAGTATTATGAGCTGGAGGTCTTGGATTCGATTTTTGTAATGCTTGTTCCTTATTTGTTCATGAATTTCGCTTGCTAAACTGTCTCGTCGTTCTATTGGCCTTCATCGGAAGGCTGGTGCTGTGCCGAAACTCAGAAGAGTACAACTTGCTTTTTTCCTCCTATAACTTAGTTTTGAAAATTAATAACAAATTCAGAACCCGACTTTAATAACGTTAATTCACTCTTAAATCTTATCATTGTTGCAAAATTCCATTTTTTTTCATTAAAGAGAAAATCAGCATTTGTTAGGAATTTTCTCTTTGCTTTTTTGCAAAAAGAATATTGACTCCTATCGGAAGTTTCCGTTCCTTATGCTTATATATTGCTTTTCAACGTTTTCAGAGACCAAAAGTATTGCGGCTACATCATTGGGAATTTTCCAGGTCCAAACAGAAATTGACACTTCGATATTCTGTGCTGCCGATCGTGGCATCGTTTACGCAATTTGAACCCAATGGTTCGCGAGTCTTTAAGGACATCAAAATCCCACTTCGTGGTAGAGACTTTTCGATAAAGTGATGTCGAAATGGCAAGAAATGGATGCGGAGTTTGGTTCTCTTTCGCACTTTTGAGCTCATTGGAGGATCATGACCTGAGCATCTTGTCGCTCAAGCATAATTAGCAACGGAGAAACTTGAGACAACGAGCATTTTTATCGGTGCGAAGTTATGGCATCAAAAGTAGAAGTTGACGAGGATGGAAGATGAAAGAATATATGATGCTTTGTACATGTCACGAGTCACGAGTCATGTCATTTTCCTTCTTTCCACTTCGAATCGAGCAAATGACGATCGATATGTCTAAAGAATCACAAAATATCTAAATTCAACGATTTCGCGATGATAAAGTGGAAAGGCGATAGTTTTCATCGTTGAGGAAAAGTTAGTGTCACATAGAAATAACACCAAGAGCGATATGAAATAGAGAGGATAAGAGAGAGAGTGGACGATTGTCGTGAACTCAATGCAAGGCCGTAGATGAGGAATATCGAATTTGTTTAGACTTGTTTAAAGTCAAGAGAAGCGAATAGTAACGAATTAATTTCCCCACCAAGATCCCAAAATCTGAAAATACTAAACTTGAGGAGTCGTTTAAGTCCAGAATTATGGGAGAGCCGATAGCCAAAAGTTCCTAAACGAATGAACTCATTGGGTATTCGTAGATAGAGGACTAGAATGCTTCACAAATAGGATGGTGCCATGAGGCAATCCATGTATCGGGAAATCGGCAGTGGATGGGTTATCACATGTCACGGGAACACATGGCAAGGAAGCGAGCCAATGGCAGTTTGTCATGTGTCAAAAGGTCACATGCCAATGACGGCTTGCTGTGCGTTCGCGGGACACTGGAAATAATTAGGGAATTGGCCGGATCATCCATGAGAAACTTGCTTTAAACTCACCAAATCAAAGCTCTGCGAAACATTCCAGTTAGACAGGAATAACCTAGGAATTCAAGATACTATAACATGAAATAACATATATATTTTTATAAAATTGACCGCATTATAATATACATCTACACTTTTTTTTAGTGATGGATCAGCTTGATCACCAAAATCACTGAGTAAACGAGGCCAAAGGAATACCAAAAGATCAATAAGTATTTCCAACTCACTTCTAATATTAAAAAGAAAAAACTCCACGTGTTTCTAAAATTGCACCTACATGTTGCAATTTAAAGAAACCTCACTTGGTGAATCCTACAATAAGATCATTCATCATGTTATACGCCCCTTAGGTCTTAACTCAATCCCTCGAATTTATACAAAAAATCTATGTTTCTCTTGCTTGTCGAATTATTAAGAATACCTTAATAGAATCATAGCTCTCGAATTGAATGACTATCGAACTACATAACACTTAGCAAGCTAGAGCTCATTTTTCTCATGATTTATCGTCATAGGGACATTTTAGCACTTGTTATATTCTTAAATATCAATTTGACAAAATGTAAGTTTCTCTTCTCTGATAATCCACCTCATTCTTTTTATGTCCAGTTGACATTTTTATGGAATCTCTAATCTGATGTTGATAAAGCCTTGAAACCTAAAAAAGAACGATGCTCAACATCTGCAACGTCATGAAGATGATAATTAGATATATATTATTCGAATCGATCGGCTATTCTTATGCATTTCACACAGTGCTGCATCTCCCAATCATGAAGCTGACATTCTCTTGGTTGCACTTTCACTTTAACTTCTTAGACACTTCTCTCCCCCTTATCGCTTTCGAAAGATGGTTGAAACAAAGAAACTTGCATGAAACTTGATAACATAGGGTACATAACTTTATCCCCCTTTTATCAATGCATGCAGTCGTGGACAATCTCCCACCGTAGCTTTTGCCCTGAAATCTTCTTGGGCAGATAACAAATTAGCTCAGAATCTAAGTTCAAATGATGAAGAATTATTATTATAATGATTGCTACGTGTGTTTTCTTTTGTTTAAGCAAAAATCGTGCAGTTCCACCATATTCATGGGTTAACAACCACAGAGACGTGACATGTCGCCACTGATATTGCTACTTCTTATGTCCAAATTCTTTCTGAGATTTCCCCTTTTGAGTTGTGGGTAATCACTCAAGATTGTGAATGCATAACAACTATTGGAGAAGCATTATTACTCAAAGTTGAACAACTAAACATGCATGCTGGCGAAACATTACCTTAATATTCTCCGCTTAGTCCAAGATTAATTAATAATACCATCATAATTTATGCAGATTAAGAGTGATGCTGACATGCTGTACAGTGCTTATTCTCTTACACTGATGAGCCATCATGGTCACTTCTCTAGTTGCACTGCAAAACATTATTATGTGTCTGGTCTAACAACTGTTAGGCCAAAAGAGACGACCTAATCTGATGCATGTAAATTACGAAATTCTCTTATAAGAGATCTCCTAGTCACCATTAAGATACATAGTAATGTTCTGGAGAAAAGAATGGAGGAAGAAGGAAAAGTCTTATATATTTAAGGTCAACCATTAACACGACATTTGGCAAATTAAAAAACCATATTCTGGCAGTAAATTTTATCTTCAGGTTTATCTTTATTTCTTGTTTGTTTCAGGAAATTAAAATTTGGATGACATTTTTTTTCAGGTTTACTATAATTTATGTTAATTTCTAGAAACAATTTTCAAGGAGTTAAGTTCAATATTCGTTTATAGCATTCGGTGACCCGTGGTTAAGTAATGAAAAAATTATTTACAAAAAATCTTAAACCAATTACAATTGTGTCAATTTATTATTAAACCTTTTGATTGTTATAATTGAGCGTAAACATTTTTCAAGTTTTGCTAATTAAGTCCATCAAGCTATTTTGGCCAGAAATTACTGACGTGGACGTTGACTGTCCTACATGTCATAGCTGATGGAATTGCTATTTATTTTGTACAAGTGACCATCTGAAAAACTTTTCTTCTTCCTGTTGAGAATCTACGCTCTCTTTCGTTTCATCTTTTTCCTATAGAGAGGCCAGACAAAGCTCAAGAAGCTGCCGTCTTAAACTGACTGTACTTTTGTTAATTCTGCAAGTGCGTTCTTCGAAGCACTACCGCACTGATAATGGAGGAATGGAACACTTTTAAGGACAATATTCTTTAGCAATCGCAAACTTTATTTGAATATTGCTTGCAGTATAGAGTCGAATCATGAACGTGGACTTCTTCACCAATCTCCGCTTTCTAAAGTTGGATGGTGTTAGCTTAAAGAATGAAGGCTACTTTGATGCGCACAGATCAGCCTGGAAACATCTTTCATGAACAAAAACGAAGAACATAACTTGGAAGCATCACCAAGGGAAGGCCCACAGTAGATTGAAAATGGGAATGATAAGGAAGAAAAGGGCCTTGCCAGGTTCATTCTATAAGGTGCTGGAGGATGTGATTTGGCGTCCGGCACGAGCTCTCGCATCAGTTTGATCAATCAAAGGAACCAGAATTGCATAACTCTCCAACAGAAAGAAGTTGGCGAGGAAAAATGCTTCGGAAATTAACCTGTTCCCATGCAGTATCTGAAAATTCTTGATGGAGGGCCTTAATAGGACCGGCCTTTTTTCTAGGGCCTTATTCAATCAGCTATTCTCCAAGTCCATTTAGGTTGGTCCACAACAATTTAGATGGGGGCAAAGTCCATTAAGTTCTAAATCTGTAGAATTAACCTGAAACAATGGACCTGATAGCTTTATGCACCAGACTTGTTATGCAATCAGATTAAAGAATATTGCATCTTTTAGACTAATTATTAGAAAATCCCCCGTGGGTACTTCCAAAAACCCAGAAATCAATGAAATTAAAATGGATATCAAAAAACAAAGTCCCTTTTTTTTCCTCCAACCATCTCTACGTTGTCATTATAAGATGCTGCCTGATTCAAGTGCTTTTATTAAAAGAGATGTAAGAAAAAGCCCCTTCCGCATGTGTGGCGGCCTCTTATCTTTTGCTTCATCTCTTCAACGAACTGATGCGCATACGGATTGCTGGCTATGCAACCCAGCTACACCGTTCGTTAGCTGCTGCCTGTTTCTTCTCCGTTTTGTGACGACTATAAAACCGTCGCCATCACTGTTCGTATTATTTACATCTACTTTATTTGACTGTGCCTTATTAGTAGCCAACTCCGTCTTCCCTTCATTTCCATAGAGAATTTTTATTATTGCACTGTCGTTGGCTATCGCTTCTGAAGAGCTATCAGTGTGATCAATCTTCTTTTCACTGACTGTTGAATCATTCGGTTGTTCAATGCCATGCTGCACCGACTTTACAATGAAGCTGAGCAAGATCTGCCTGGCAAGCTCTGACTTCTCTGCCTCAGAACTGGTCTTTCTTGCAATGTCATCTTTCAGTTCAGCATCAGCTCCTTTTTCGACCTTTTGATGCTCTTCTATAGACATTTCATCCGAAGAATGTGACCCCGATGAAACTTTTGATTCGCCTGCCTCAGTAGGAGAGTTTTTCCTTGGGATGAATTCTGGGGCATGGGGATTCATGATTATGGGAGGACTCAGTCCAGCTCTTTCTGTCACAGGGGCTTGATATTTCCAACTTCCATGTGAAACACGTAAAGAGCGGTTTGTTCTATGATATAGTGGAGATCTCGGTCCACAAGGAACTCGTACAGCAGCTGGAGGGACTCCAACTGACTCAACCAACATTCCTTGAGTAGCTCTTACATCATAAACAGTGGTGACGGCAACGGAGTTCAGAGGATGAGCCATCACGAGCCCTCCAGGATTGAATGGCTCGGCTGCAGCTGAAAGCTTACTTCCATTTGTTTCCATTGGCTTTTCCTTAGGAGTCGTCTCTTCTCCTTCACAGGAAGCATCCTCATGATTATGTTCGCTTCTATCCTGTTCTTCATCTTTTTTCCCGCCATCATGTTGAGCTGCCTCAGCAGACTCATTCTTGATTTCTTCCTCCGGTTTCTTGGGTGGCATTTCGGGTACCTGTGGTTCAAGTTTTCCCTCGTTATTTTCCTCAACCTTCTCCAGTAATGGCTTCAGAACTGTACCTGGTGGTGCCAGAGCAACTTGCTTGTAAGATAAAGATTTTGAAGCCATGGTTGCAAGATTCGGTGGGGAGGGAGAAACTTTGGATAGAGGCACTTTGCCCTGTATTTTTACTAGATCTTCTCCAGCACTCAAGCTAGAACCTTTCAACTGCTTGAGCGGGGACATCTCTGTTGCGTGGGCCCTTGGAGCAGCCTTTTTGACAGGCGAGATGATATCTCTCCTCGAGCTACTGATACTAACAGTTGTATATTCTGAACTACTTATATTTAGTTTTGCAAGGACTGGCCGCCTCCGGTTGAACTTCCGCCCAATGGTATTGCCCGATCGCCCTTTTGAATTGGCTTCTTGCCACCCTTCATCTGAAGTTGTTTCTTCCATGCTAAAAGTCGACACCACTGCTTCATGTATATTTACATCATCACCTTCCTGATCTTGTTCATCCATATCAACCTTGCAGGGTCCTGCTTCAGCTGTAATGCTGTCTTCTGCAGCCTTGGTCCTTTCTGGACTATCTCGAAGCATGACATTATCAGCTGTAGACTCAGAAAGTGCTTGAGTGGGCTTATCTCCGATCTGCAGCACCTAACAAAGTATAGACAGAAGGAATGAATCATGCCCGTGGGCTTGCACCTAATAGCAATAGAAAAAGAAATAATAAACCGTGAAGGGAAGTTGGACAGTCACGTATAAACCTCAACTACCCGACTTTCCTTGAGATTTTTGGCCAAATCATCTAGCATAACTAATGGACTCAAATTTGCGGTGTCCAGCTCAGATAACGTCCAAATAATCTTAAGACAAGATAGAGTCGACAAACTTGATTATCTAAACCATTCAGAACATATAAAGCCAGATAGTTCCTGATAAACAAGAATAAAGAAATCCAAAATAGAAATCCTAGTATGAAAACTGTTATGACTGGAAACAAGAGAAAAATATGAGGTAGAAAGGCCAAAGCCTTGATAGAATCAGCTGCAAATAACATATACTGGATTAGCTGATTAAATATCTGAAGGTTCAAAACAGCCATTAATCTACTTAGTTTACCTTGGCACGACGTTGCTTTTTGTGCAACTCGCTCCTTTTTAAATCTTGATCGGAACTGATATAATCCAAGAGATCAGATACACTGCATATCATGGCAAAAGAGTTGATTTCCTGAGATACAATCACACAATCAAAACTGAAGTAATCTGGGGATACCATATCACTACCTAAGATGGCCTTTGCTTGCAATTGATGCATCTGGCTTTGGAGTTCCATTTCTGGCAGCTTCTTGCTGCTCTAGGGCCTTTGATTCAAAATAGTCAAGCCATGCAGCAGCATCCTACAAGAATACGAGAGGTGAGGAAATTTTGAAACCACAGGTCAAGGATCTGATACAGGGATTTAGCTGCATTATTTCCTTCAATGGATTCATGGTTCAAGATCCCTCAGTAACATTGATTAACAGAGATATTTCTCATTAATGCATCCTAAAAGTTTTCAGCTCCCACCGTGCGTTATTTCAGAAGAAATAAGTTCTTGAGATGCGCTGTCACAACTAGCAAAAATAGGTCAATGGAGATGTTTCAATGACTCCCAACTTTCACCAAGAATTTTCACCTGAGTGCGAAGGTCTTCGGGCCCAAGCTTGGCTTTAAGTATTTTAAGTGTGGTTTGTTCATGCTGCACACTTAATGAAAATGCTTCCATCAATGAAAGTGCTATGGCTATTGCGTGAAAGCTTGCAGCCGTCTGCCAGTTTCAAAAATCATGTCAGATGTCCAGCTAAGGAAAAAACAACGCATTGACATAATAGGTTCAGAGAAGAGACCTGTATATGATCAACTCCTAATAGTCTCTGGTTGCACTTTAGAGCTTCATGCAGGTATCTAAGAGCAACATGGACATTTCCCATGCCCTCTTCCATCATAGCCACATTAATGTAGGTCGCGGCAGTGTTAGGATGAGATAGGCCACATGTAAATTGAAGAAGAAATAAAGCACGGTTGACATACCTGCAGATAATAATGTTGACAATAAATTAAGGAAATAATACGAGGTATAATATAAAAAAGATGTACATCAAAATACACCAACGAGGGAAACATACACATTTGACAAGAAACAACTACTAACTTATTGTTGATAATTAAAAAGTCATAAAAAAAAGAGAATTCAAAAAATAAACAGAAGCTAGTCACTCGCTCACTTCAAAGCCAATTCAATGTGCTGTAGGCGATAATAAAACACAGAAAGGTCTCCATAGCTTTTCATTGTATCCGGATGATCAAGTCCAAGCTCCCTCTCATTTATATCCAAAGCCTTTTGCTGATATATGGTTGCCTACAAAGGGAAATCAAACATTCCAATGATTAAAGCATTATCACCAAACCACTCTTAAAAAAGATCTCTCAAACATTGGAAGAAAAAGCCGGGGAAGAAACTTTCTGCCCTATCTGCAACTATACTGATCTTTCCAGCAACCATTATCTAATTTAGGACCAAACAATAAAGATACATCCCCTGGTATTCTGATTGTCTGTATTCTCTTCTTTTAGTGCTTGGACCATGAAGTGAGTTCTTGTGCATGCTTATGGCCACAAATCATTTTACACTAGTTGGAATAATATTTCTGTCAAGGAATATAAGCATCACCTATATCTCAGAATCTAAGTTCCCATACTATTCTTTGAATTAAACCTAAAGTATGAAGTGGAAGATTACGGTACCTGGTTGAAATCTCCAGTATGGTAAAGAACAACTGCTAAAAGACTGTAAGCACTTGCTGTTGTTCGATGGCAGGGACCACAAACAGCAATCATCTTGGCTAGTGCCTTCACATTCAAGTAATAACACATTTTTTGTGTGTCCCGTAATGCAAATAATGGAGTTAACTGTTAACCCTTGCACACGATCTTAAAAAATTAGTAGCTCATACCTTTGTCCCATAGGTAACTGCTTCCTCCAGCTTTCCTTTATCAAGAGCAACTTTAGATGACTCCAACAATGTCCGTCCATCAGCTGACGAGCAAACTACATGCTGCGGATTATCATGGAAGTCAAGTCATTGGTGATGTACTATATATATGTATATGATATATATATATATATATATATATATATATATATATATAGGGAGAGAGAGAGAGAGAGAGAGAGAGAGAGAGAGAGAGAGAGAGAGAGATCTACTTTGCAAACAGGGACCATGCTGACGATGTCAGTTTTAATAAAGGGCTTTTGACTATCCATATCATAGTCTCTAGGAATCAACTCCAGCCCAACCTACAGAAAAGGAAAAAAAAAGCTCATTACTATCTTATTTATGAAGAAGTCAACATATTAAGTGCAGTCAACTGGAAAATTACTTTATGGCACAGGCCTCGGAGAATGGACAATTTTCTGATATGTTGAAACTCATCATTCAGTGTCCAACCAAATCTTCTAGCTAAAAATGTTCTTAGCCACTGCAATCTGAGAACATGATCTTCATTCAAGGCATCGTCTTCCAACCCACCATTTCCAAGTAAGAAATTAAGAGTTGATGCCACTGCGGCCGATAGGTCTTCAATATTTTTTACCGAGGCAACAACTGCTCTAAGGACGTGCTTGAATGCTCGAGTGACCATCTCATGAATACAAAGTGATTGTATGTGAGGGAGCTTGTCTGCCAGCTCAACCTGATTGGTATTTTATAAAAACAGTTCTTGTCAAAACTACATTCTTACACTAGTAGAATGAGATATTGGCAAAAATACTTTAGAAAAAGACGAACTTCATGAAAAATAGAAACATATAAAAGGGGGGGATACATGACTCCATGTAGTAATTTTTTCAAACATATCTGCTAGCATCACATCCACTCACTGTGTGTGTGTGTGTGTGTGTGCGCACTCACTCTGTGTGTGTGTGTGTGTGTGTGTGTGTGAGAGAGAGAGAGAGAGAGAGAGAGAGAGGAGTGCGGGAGCATCCTTACAACGCGGCCTAGGGAATGCATCTTTAGTCCCCTTAAATGCATAAAGTCAGTCAGTGTGTGGCCATCAACTGGGGAAAGTTCGAGCGATCCAAAATCTGTTACCTAATGAAGTGATAATGTTAATACCGCGTTAAAAGAAAACCCTCGCACTTCTCTTACTAAAGGAAATTGATACATTAGCTTGAGACAATTACCAGCTTCGGTAAAGCAATTTCATTGTAGTAGCTGTATGCCATCTGGAGAAGCTCTTCTGCTGACTGAAGTAGGAGGTGGACCAACAAAATTTAGCATTTGGAAAACATGTTAAATTGTAAAATCGCTGATAGCACAGATACTATCATCAGAGGATCAGGTGGCAAAATAATAAACACATCAGAAAACTGAGTGAATAAATCGTTAAGTATTTATTCATGGTGCTTTAGAGGGACCTTTAAATGAAGACCGGTTCCTGTTTCTTCAAGATGCACAAATGCTTCTTCAGGTAGTAACTTCCTCAATTCAGCTTCACTCGTGGATTCACCATGGGTTTGTGCTACCAAACTGGAATCTGCAGATGGAGAGAAATCATTTTCTCCAAGAACGGATGAAGTAGCCATTGTGGTCTGCTTTCTCTCCCTCTTCTTTAACAGTTTGAATTGCTTCCCAAGACCTTTAACTGCTTGCTCATCCTCATCAATATCATCAGGGTTTTTGGGAAGATTTTCTGAAGGAGCTTCCTTCTTTTGTAGATGCTGTATCCAGCAAGAACCAAGTTCCCATCTAATAGATCTTTCTGAATGAATTGGCTCCTCCTCTAACTCAGTCAAACTTTGTTTAGTTATTTTTCGAACTAGATGGTCGGAAATTTCTAATGTATCAGCTGCAGGCTTGGTTGACTGCCCTCCTCCAGGTGACTCACTGTCACCAGAGTTCTGAAGCAAAACTCTTAAACTGCAATTAACCATCAATCTCTTTGGTGAATAAAACTTTGGGATAAAAGATATGCACATTTTAGATGTCGTGCTCTTGGGAAAAAAGGAAAAGACCAAAATAGAGAGTCTATTTTAATTTGCCTGCCGATTAGATTGGCTCTGAATGTTCATGAAAGACTAAGGCTCATGGACGAGAGATAACAAAACATCAAATTTGCACATGCACTTTTCTCCATGTTCAGGTATCCACAGAAGCTCTGAACTTGTATGAGTAAGAGATACAGCTAACTCTTTTTACCTGTTAAGATTGAGGGAATTAGCTCCTCCATTTGGTTGATCATCAATCTCAATATCACGAGCCTCAATCTTCCCTATCTTCTTCTTGCCAACAACTCTCACTTGTGCAGTGTATCCACAGTGTTTTATAATGACACTGCCCAATGTGATAGTATCCTGCAGAATATCATCTACATTTTTTTAAAAGGGGAATACTAGACTAAAATTGAAGATGCTTTTGATTGTCTAATATCACTACTCTAATTTTTCACCTCATTAAAACAATTTTGAACATCAAGTGGCTAGGGGACTGATGAAATTACTAAAGAATGTTATTGAGACAGCAATAACTTACATGGATAACAACATTTTCATCTGCAGTGATCCCTTTAAGCAGATTCCTCTGTGCAATCTCCTCTGCATGTTGGTCTCCATTTAGGGTTCCTTTATACTTAGAGTTTGCATCAGTTGCATCTCGTTTTACTGAAATGTACAAGTCTCCCACTTGATCCTCTAGCACAACTGATCCCGGCGCATGATGTTTCGGCCCTTTAGCACTTGAATCGGAATTTATTAGCTGGAGTATTGCTTCAACGGCTCTAAAGATTGAAACGTCAACAAAGAGACTATGAAGCAAAAAAGCCTTCCGGTCACGAACCACTCTCTCCTCTTCTGTTTTGCATGGCAGACTAGCCAGTATTGCAAAATCTGTGGCCCATGGACGAAGATCATGCTCGCCATGTCTTCCTTGACCACCGCCATTACCTCCCCAATGCTCGTCTTCAGCTGGCAGGGATGCAAAGTTGGTGGGAGACTCCATAACAGATGGTGGAACCAGCCATGTATTTGCTCGAAATCCGTAAGGAAGATTACCAAACTGGAAATTAGACAGAGATCAGATGCCTGGCACAAAAGTCATGTTAAGAAACAAGTATCCATCATCATAAAGTCAAAAAGAGTCACCTTGTTGTGCACTATGAATGCTTTCATCAATGACTCATAGCCCTGAGAAAGTAAGCCAAGTTTATCGGTCAAAAACAAGAGAAGCCAAACTATTTCATTCTTTGCATATTGCCAGATTAGAACCACCAGCAAGATTTGATTTTGTTGCACTAAGAAACGGTTCTTTTACCCTCTTCTCCTTTTAGAAACCTTCTAAACCATGACATCAATGCTCCAAGACTCAAGAGCTGTTCTAGCAAAACGCACCAGGTATAATTTGTGTAAAGTCACCAATTCTGTGACTTTGTTTGCGCTTTTGACATTTGTGATGCAACCAACCAAGAAAAAGTTATCACTTACAGGACATTGACTTTTTTCAAGCTATGCACAATCAGTGCTTCAGTGATGGAACAATTCTTTACTTAAGTGCGCCCCTAAGCAATCATTATCACTACTCTAATGGTAAATAACCAGGACAACAAAAGACTTTTAAAATAAATTCTTTGATACAACTAAAGACTCCCCAAATTGGACATGCAGGAAATGGCCATAAGCTTCATCTGGCAGCTCAAGCTGAAATGTGGAAACAGAAAACATTAACTGAAAGGTGAGCTGAATCTATCAGAGCAAATTACCGACATTGGCAAAGGCTCGGCTGAGCTGTTGCAGGAGATCCACGAGAGAGTGGCTTTGCTGAAACACTTTGCCTTGAGTGTAGAATCCTTTTACTGATGCAACTACATTTACCAACTTCCCATTGCATATCTTGATCTGCAGCAATCCACCAAATTGTCCAGCTCTAGTCAGTCAATTGTCAAGAGTTCAAATGCCCAACAACAGCTTTGAGACATGAACAGGGATAAAAGTGCAAAAGAAGTGTCCTGTATTCGCACCTGAATTTCAAAATAGTCCCCATCACGCCTCTCTCCCATATTATCTTTGGGGCACCTCTTCAAACCTGAGACAGGCACACTATAGCCTTGAGAATTTTACAAAAGCGTATCATTGGTATTTCCATATAATAAAAAAGGCACCACGAAGTTCCTTTGACTTCACTTATGACACACCTTTTGTCTTCCTCCACTACACATAAAAACTGGACCTTTACCTCAATATTCAATTTCAAAAGCTCCCAATACGCACGATCAAGTTCTTAATTGCCGCAATCTGTCTCCCCCATCTTTAGTAAGAATGATCTCCCCCATTTTGCAGTAAACAAGTAATATCCACTAAGTTCAGCAATCACCCCCTTCTTTTTTCTAGTAATAGAAGTTAGGATCAGCATTTTAAGTAAATTTTACAAGCTCCAATATCTACACGAAGTTTTCCAGGGGAAGGGACACCAGATGTCCCAGTAAGGCCACTGAATTATTCCTCTAGCCACTGTAACTTATATTTCTGTCCAATGGTAATAGTTTAAGTATGAACCGGCATTTTCCGACCAACCAAACAAGACCCATGTGGACGATGAACTCCCCAACCTCGAGTGAATCGTTGAGGAGTTCGTCGTTGAAAACAAGGTGAAATCTTTAATATATTGTCCAAGTTGCTTCCTTTTCTGTTTATTCTGTGCGGGAGCAAAATAAGAATAGAAATAAACAAATAGAAAATTGGGACTCACCGTGAATGGGTGGCGTGAGGTGGGAGAGAGAGAAGAAGTCGTAGAACTCGGAGAGCTTCGGCGTCGGGTGAATCGCCGCCATGTCGAGGCTCTGCGAGATCGCCGACACGGGCGGCTCCGACGGGGTCTCGCCCCCTCCGGCCTTCCCATCGGGCGGCGACGGCGGCGGGTCGCGCGCTTGGTGAGTCCTGGTCTTCTTGGCACGTGCGTCTGGGGACGACGGAGGCGGTGATCTGGTGCTCTTGGGCTTAGCGAACCTTGTTGTGCACGCCACGATGTCCAGGAGCCTTCGCACGTGCGATACGGCCTGGGACTCCTCCGTGTAATCCTCTGTGCAACGGTACATCGAATCACATAGACTCCTCAAATAAGGAATTAAATTCAATTAACACCCACATGTGATTTTAATTTATAAGCTCAAGCATTGACAATGCTACCGGAATTTTTTTTATTATATAACTCTACTTTGTACGCGTGCGGCGAAAAACCGACTTTTCTTATCAGATGTATCAGCAGTCACGCGTGACAACTATATTCGATATTTAATTTAATGTAACTCTTCCTTTTCCAAACGGTTTATGCAAAAAAAGCTTATTAAACTGAACTTAGCATGCTCGCTATACTATACATTAGGACCCGTCATTATTAATTGCATCCTCCTCTAGCATGAGAAGGGGTCCCATGAACATGGGACCTACGACTACGTAGAGCATGTTCTGATGAAAATTATTAGAATCCCCAACATATAGCTCAGACAAAAGTAAGATGTTGGTAAAACATCGTAATGTAAGTAAACAAACAATCTTAATATAACATTTGTTTAGTTTTCGTTTTCGCTTGCAAAAAGACAAGGAAGGTGGGTGAAAATTTTCAATAACATGAAGAGGGTTGTCACCAAGAACCAGGAGAAAGTTAGTTACCCAATAGGAACAAATTGGAGACTAAAAAGTTAAAAAAAAAACAAATGAAAAACATCGAGGAAAGTTCATCTAACCAATTAACAAATGGGACATGTCTAGAAATTTCATATGTATGCAAATCAAAATTGATTTGAAAGGCAAGTATGCACGCAGCACCAATGTACTTGCTCTTCTCTCACTCAGGTTCTCATTCGTCAAATCTTTTGTTTTTCCATCGAGAGCATTTTATTGAAATGCATATCAAGACAAAAATGAACGGGTCTCTTTAAGTTTAGTGTCCCATGTACCAAATTTAGGCATTTGTCCATGTGCAATGTTGTACTCTAGCGCCCGTGTTTGGGGCCGAGAGCATATTAAAACTCCAATATGTGCAAAATGGTTCCACCAAATTTGATCAAAGTGGAAAATGCTAAGACCTCACACGTGAATTGTAGAGATGCTGGCTAAAGGGAAAAAGAGATGAGCAAGTTGAGGGCGGCCCACTTTCGTGGTTCGGCTGAATTAAAGGCGGAAGATCTTCACCTACCTTCAACCATCATTAGGAGGCACGGTCTCAAAGTGGCAACCTCTAGTTTGTCATTCAATCGCTGCCCCTTGATCTGCTCCCCAGAGAAAAAAAGTAAGATTAAGTGGAGAGTTTGGTTAAGAAGAGTTGACAAAAGGTGGGGCAGAAGCCGTGCATTTAGCATGTGATTAAATTCAATGAAAAATTTTCATTGGATGAACGTTTGATGGGGGGAGGGTGTGGAGTCTGAGAATGGCTCTTGCCTCGTGGGACAGAGAGTAGTTTGTGAGGTGGCATGTGTCGATATGGTTGGCCAGTAATCTCCGGACATCAAGTATCTTGTCAGTGGAGATGCCCTTCGAACAGGTCAAAGGCAAAAACCATGTCAGCCAGTATGAATTATCAATAATCTAACGAGCAACGAGATTTCTTTAATCAAAAGTTGGCTATTGGGAAGAAGTAGTAGCACTTATAAAAAAAATGGAAAGTCTCTCTACCTTGAGGATGACTTGCGTATCATATGGGGTGATGACGGCAATGTCAAGAGCACTAGGCACAACTGCCAAAATTCAGAAAACATCAGTACCTCCTCAAAGTACTCAAACTCTTCAATAGAGTCCAGAGTTGCAAAAAGGAATATGGAATCAAGAGCAACGGATTCTTTCGAACTCGAGGCAGCTATTCTAACCTTTCTCTTCCTTTCTCTTCTTCTCGGCTTTGGCTTTACCAGACTTTCCCCGGCCTGATCTTGGAGCCATTTCTCTCGCTCCAGGAAGTCCGCCCCGACACGATAGACGAGATTGAATTCACGCAGAACACTAATGACCCAGTTGCTGTATCATTCGTTATGTCAAGATTGAACTGCCGATGTCTATGCTCTCAAGTGTTGGACCAAAGTGTGAGCATCAATGGCGACCACTTATGGCCTAATCAATCCGAGAGGAAGAAGAGGAGGAGGAAGAAGTTCGTGGGAAGTAATGAGAAAAGCAGCGGAGAAGGAGAGGGCTGTGAAGAGAGAGGTGGGGAGAGAAAGAGCTTTTAGAGGGAGCTAGAAACTAGAAAGGGAAGGAGATCTTGGGAAAGACTTCTGGTTTTGGATGAAGATAGGATAAGGGCTTTGGGTTTTTTTTCACCCTCTCGTGGATTTGCGAGCAATGCTGGCCTCTCCTTCTTGCTAAAAGGCTCTGACCTCTCTCTCTCTCTCTCTCTCTCTCTCAAAAAATAAGACTTGTGATGAGCTTATTATAAGAGGGACCGGGAGCAAAAACAAGCCTGCCATGCATGGGGACAAAACAGAGGGTTGGCCACTGATCGATCGACACGTGGCCGACGGTGGAGCCTAGCCGCGCGATTTTGTTTCATCACTTGTTGGGATCTTGAATTTCCTCACGATAGTATATACGAGCGCGGACCCCTGATTTGGAGAGCAAATTGAGAGAATCTTGAGGAGGTCGAGATCCATTGTTGAATCCTGCACTTTGTCCCGCTCCCGTGGTGATTAGCGCTTGTATTTTACACGCATTCTACTTAGGATCGATTGACTCGAAATGTTTGCAATAAAATAGATTAAGAAAGGGTCAGCCTAAAAATGACACATGAAGATTTGTCTTTGCGGTTCTCTCCATGTAATTGTCTTCTTACGGACGAAATGTTTATCGCTCTCCCTCCGGCTGTGCACGAGAAATCGTGTTTGATAATTACAAGCAAGAGTCCTCTTGGAGTTAGGAAATTAACTTATGGCGTATTTGCCGGATAAGTTGTGCAAGACCGAGCGGGGTCATGTTTGCCCGTGTAATTGGTGCATCCCCGGATTGAATACCAAGGCAAGCCACGTGGTCATATAATCATACGGTGGGCTAAACGGGATATGAAGGGTTAATGAGAAATCAATGTTGCATTTATCGGACAAAGAGATGCTCATTAGGGTTGTAGCCTTAAAAGTCAATAATGCAATAGGGACGTGACTGAATTCTAGAGCCGATGCTTGAGTGGCTTATAACCATGAATTTACTGTCATTAACATCGGCTACGCATTTGGAACTGATAACGGGTCGGGCTCTATAAGCCCGCTCTCACTCTCGTCATATTGTCAGCTTAAAAAGAAGAAAATTATGAGTCCGACGACCGGCTCTCCCTCCCCGGCATGAGCTTCTGATTAAACCGCATATAAGGCAATTGAGCGAACTATTGTTATAGTTTTCGTGATTTCTGGAAAGTTGTCAGAACTTTGGAATCCACTTCCCGTGTGCTCGAGCCACTTTCTCACTTTCATCAATGGAGTTGTGGATTCATAGCAGAAAAACCGAAGTGAAGCTGTGCATCCAAGCACTCGCTGCTCTCCATCCATGCTCGACTCTCACCCATCTGGCAAAAGTTGTCGAGGCTGCTCTTTTTTAACTTTCGCCGTAGTCACTGAAAAGGGAAGATAGAGACATAGAAGAATCACCAAGTGACGAGAGGGAAGTGCGGGCCATGCCAAGCATCTTAATTGCACGTCTAACCAATGAGAAAAATTAGGGCTATTGTAAATGAAAGAGAAGCGACGCTAACATTACATTGATGAGTGCATGGTGGATATTTGTTGCATTAATGGTTCTAAACCCAGGCCTTCACTTAACATTCAAAGCAATTCTCATGAAAAGAATACATGGCAGCTAGAGAATAATTCCACAAAATATTTCGTGGATCGCCGCATAGTGACACTATATAACTGGAGGGAGACTACATTCGTTTAAAGAGTATATCTACTTGGTAGCTAGTGTTGTGGGATATTCCAACAGATATTGTATAATGTCCGTTTTTTGTGTGAAAAAAGAAAGAAAGGAAGATAACTTACAATGACCCCATCGTTCCACGGCACATCGAAAGGTTGTTAATCAATTAAGGTGGCCAAAAGACAGGAAAGGGTTGTTGGTGGGCATGTTTTGGGGGGGATGGACAGTCAAATTTCCTAGCTTTCTCTGCTGGATAGCCTTTTAGTCTACGGTGTTCATTTACTGATGTCTTTCACGTTTTGGGTGTTTTCCGCAAGTGTATTCCGAGATGTCCGAAGCAAATGAGTTACGATGACTTGAAAAGATGAAGCTGCGACTTAGGTTAACGTGGTGACAAGTACTAAGCTACAGTAGGAATGGTACACCGTAGGAACAAAGCACTGCCCCTAGAGTTTGGCCGACCCTGGGGCGCTCGTTCATGAGCGTAGACCCAAGATGTTTTTTTCTAGGTCTGCTCGAGCCCAAACTATCAATTAATGTGCTGCCTTTGGTTCTGATAAGTTTCTGCAGATGAGATCCACTGGGACGAGATTGTTCGAGGCTCGAAGTTCGACTTGGACCAGCATTTCAGGGGAAGCTAGGATCAAGTCCAATCTCGCGTGTCCCGCTGTCTAATGTAACGGGGACGTACTTCTAGCTTCCCCACGTTTGTTTGATGAAATGAATGCTGGAGTAGAATTTGTGGCTTCGGCCTCCATTCCTTTCCCTGAGTTTGGTTTGGACATTTTCGATTCGAGTGGAGAGAGATTTCCTATTTGTTGATAGTCTCTTCAACCTCATACTCAGGAGTTACGGGTGAATAGAACACTTGAGATTCAAACTCAAAATTTGTAACATGTGCAAGAATTTTAATGGTCATACTACACAATAAATTGCCATTGCCAATTGCCCGACCCTGCTCATAAAAAAAAACAATGCACACAACTTAATTCATGTTTAACACACCCTCAATCATTTTCGATTGTTAAAATGGTTTTTAGAGGAAGATATTTCTTATGGATAAATTTGAATATCTATCGTGATTACTCTCTCATTGATTCACCGTATCATTTGATCTATTGCTATATTCTTTGTCATCCTAGAAGTATGTCGAGTATTATAACTTCCGAACTCTCTTGTCACTGAAAATCAATCTTTGTTATTATCAAAATGGATTGTTACAGTTAAGTATCCTAAGTATATTACTCCTGGAATGACCCATTCTCATATATAGTCCTATTCCAGATCGATCCAGTCATGCTCGAGCTATTAGTCCGATACACAACCCAATAATTTCTTTATTTCCCCATAGCTATCATTGTTCTACATCATTACGTGTTTTGAAGAAAATTTCTAAAAACCGACTAAGTAGAGTAGTGTGGTAACCCTACCTGCACCAAACCCGGCATTGAATGTTTGAACAAATGAATCATCTCACACCCAAAAAAAAAAAAAAAACAACAATACGTAGCCATGAGAAACACTACTGATATCTGTGATTGACAATTGACAATTCTAATTCCCAACGACATGAGAAAGTTAGGATTGAAGTGACGACTGGGCTGCGGTTGAAAACTGTTAAACTAGGAGTGATTTTGTATTTCATCATCAAAGTTCGTGAGGTTATGCATGGTCTTTTTGCATTGGTGGTAATATGCACGGGGGACGTGTAGTATCGAAATATTTTTCATCTGCTGTAAATGGAATTGCGAACTCGTCCTTCATCTTAAGCACGTCTTGAACCTATCAAAATCTAAAGAAAGCAAGGAGTCTGGTAAGATCCGTCCTACTCTTCATCTCTACATGATGGTGTAGAGTGCAACCCAATTCAAAATACTGACATGATAGCTCGAACTCGACTTCATAACTACTCAATATTGATACACTCGATTTTGAGTGAAGTTCGAGCTCAAGCTACTCGAATATGTTGCGAAGTGGAGTTCGGGCTGGTCAATGTTTAGCCCGATAGACACGGGAGTATCATTGAACTTTCATTATTTTTTTACAAAATATTTAGTAATTACCAGAAAAGATACAGACCCATTGAAATTACATAATATTCAAGGTTATAAAAATGCAAGCACGAGTATTGTTTATGTGCCGGTTGTAATTGAGTCGAGCTCGGATGTCGCTAATTTTCTAACCGAATCGATCCCGAAGAGAAAGACTAGTACTTGATCGAGCTCGGGTCGAGTCTCGAGCAAATGAGCATGCGAGCCGCAGCTTGACTCGGCTCGATCATACCCATTTCGGGCAGATCGTCATTCGTCATGATGGGCCCGGAGGGAGGAGGCCCACTTGGGCGGGCCGAGACCGGCCCAAATGGGCCTGTTGTACCGATGTTCGGAGCATCTCGCGTTCGCACTAGGCCGAATCCAGTCGTCACTACACCACCTTCTCCCACTACGCCCTCTTTGATTCTCTCTCGTCCATTGCGCGAGCGAGGGCCGGGCAAAAAGCGCGCGAACAAGCCCTCGCGAAGCCGGAGCTACGATGCCGGAGTTACCGGAGGTGGAGGCGGCCAGGAGGGCCGTCGAAGATCACTGCGTCGGCCAGAAGATCAAGAGAGCCGTCGTGGCCGACGACCCGAAAGTCATCGAAGGCGTTTCTCCTTCCGATTTCGAGTCCTCGCTCGTGGGCAAGACCATCGTCGCGGCTAAGAGAAAGGGCAAGAACATGTGGCTCCAGCTCGATTCACCTCCTTTCCCTTCTTTCCAGTTTGGTAACGCTCAAATTCTCCGACCCCTTTGTAGTTTAAACAAGATAATCGGTTTTTTTTACTCATCCGAAAATATAAAGAAAAAAGGCTCGGCCTTGTTCTGGAGAACCTGCTGTAGTGAGCATTTTACCATGATATACCCGTCACAAGTTAATAATGATGTACCGTTATATGCTTGCTCACATTTGTGAATTATATACACAACACTATTCTACTTGGGAATTTGTTTGGCTTATGAAAGTGTTGGTGTTATGTAAGAGTTGCATTATAGTTGACGTTCATTTGCTGAGCGAGGAGGGTCAGTTCTTTTTTTACAAACAGAATGCTTTAAGAAATGTTTGATTAATTGGAAGGACATTACTTTACAACTTTCAACAGAGGGTGAATGTTGCATATTTCTTTTCTCCTTCAATGGAGTTGGAGGTAAGAATTTTACTTTGTAATCTTGGATGCCAACAGCATAAACCCTTGAGACCAAGAAGAGAAGGTGGCAAATATGAAATTTGAAAGAAGCTAGCTCTTATGGCTTGCGTATTACTTGGCCCTGAAAGATAATGGACTATAATGGCGTAAGTGATGATGCCAACATTCACGCATAGTTCAAATGAAGAGAAAAGTTGTACCATTTTGTTGCATGACAAAGAGTACCATCTTTGCTGACTCTGTCCATCTCTAATTGCATTGTGGTTGTTGCTGTTGGAGAATGGATCGTGTATTCTGACCAGAACCCAGTCTTCGAGGAAATATTCCCGGTCTTCTAGGGAACACTATGTTAGAGACATTGGTTTTGAGTCAGCTGAGTTGAGATTTCTGATATTGTGGACAACAATTTTCTTGAATTTAACAAAAAAAAAATGTGCAGTTCGAAGAATGTGCATAACTCTTGTTAAGTTGAATATAATATTTCCTAGCATGTCGTAAAACCTAAAGTTCATTGGAGATAGTTTATGTATTAATTATTAAGCAAAAGTCTGCCCAAATTGCACCACTTTGAGTAACCTTCTGTGGGATTGACTGAGTTCATTGATGTAGCGGCTCCATGCCATCCCATGGAGAAATGAGGAGGATGTAGAGGAAAATAAGATCTCTGGTTATTTATGTTAACTCATACCATATTGTCCTGCCCTGATTTAAGGGATGAATGGTGGGGGATTTAGGGATGAATTATCCTGACACTACACCTGAATTCTGAAAAAGTGCTAATATTTTTTTATGTGATTTGTCTGTTTCAATTTTGTTTTTTACTATAATATTTCTTTTTAGTGATTCTCTTTTAGAAGAAGTTGGAGCATGAACACTTCAGAAAGTATGAAACCCACTTGCCTTTGTATAATGACTATGGAATGTAAGGTTGGCTGGTGCTTCTGTTACAACTCTTTCATGGGTCCCTTACTCTGGCATCTCAATGTGTCTTTCAGGGATGACAGGTGCTGTCTATATTAAAGGGGTTGCAGTAACAAAGTATAAAAGGTGAGGCATGGTAAATGATGCTTGTGGTACTTTTCTTCGATCGTTTATCAGGAAGAATGTCTTCTGTTTCCCTTAATTTCTGGTAAACTCCATATAGCTGAGACTGACTGAGATCGGTAACCGTCTCTCTTATGAGCTTCTGCTTGAACTTACAGAAATTTTATTGCACAAATCCTGCTTCAGGAAATGTGCTTGCTTCTCTCTAAAGGAGAACATTGGTAACTCTTATTGTTGCCTTGAAGTTAATTGAATACATCAATGTTCTTTTGCTGGCAGGTCTGCTGTAAAGGACACTGATGAATGGCCTTCCAAGTATTCCAAAATCTATGTGGAAGTAAGAAGTGTTCGCTTATAATGGGTGGATTCCCTTGTACTTTTTGTTTTTTCATTCTCTTTCTTAGACCTGTGAGGTCACTGTGATTCTTTAATATCCTATTTTTCAGGAGTAGTTGTTGAGTATCATAGTCTACTTGTTTATGTAACTGTCCCTTCTCAAGAATAATGGTTACCAAAATCATCGCTCTTCTGCAGCTAGAAAATGGATTGGAACTATCTTTCACTGACAAGAGGCGTTTTGCTAGAGTGCGCTTGCTGAACGATGTATGTGAAATATCTATAATTTTCTAATCTCTTAGAAGAGTAGGCCCCCCTATTAACCACCTAATCCGATGTTGCAGCCAACTTCTGTGCCACCAATATCTGAGCTTGGCCCGGACGCGCTTCTGGAGCCTATGACAACCGATGAATTTACTGAATCCTTGAGGAAGAAGAAAACTGGAATCAAGACTCTATTGCTTGATCAGGTATACTATATCCTTTATGGCGGATATCTGGAAAACTTCACAGAGGACGATGCATCAGGAGTGGGAAAATTTGTAAACTCTAGTTTTCTGCATTGTGCTCTCATCATGTTGTATCTTTGCCATTCTCATAGTAAGGATGTCTGTGACAATTTTTTTATAAGCTTGAGGAATTGTTTTACCGTGTGTGATTCACAAGCATACTATTTGAAGAGAATATGATTTTAACTGTCTGAGCCTGGTCAAAAGAGTTATTTTTATATGTGACTAAAGTTTTTTCCTTAAGCTTACACTGTCGTTTGGAACTCTTTGGTTCTCCCATGAGATGCGAGTCTCAAGGAAAATTTCATTTAGCATGTTACAAAGTTTAATATTCAGATATAGATAATGAAAATTACATTGGTTTTGCCTTAACGGAAAGGTATAAAAGTTTAAACTGGATTTTGTTGTCATGATCAATTCTTTTTAGTTCTTATTGATGTTAGAGCTTTTTTTTTTTTTTTTGTCACTGTAAGTCAATATCTCGGAATGTTTCTTAGGATGTCATGGAGTAATTTATGATGAGTATAATTCAGGTTGCTAATTTTAGTGCTGCTGCTTCAACATTAGCTTATTGTTTCACAGGTTCTTTTTTGTTTTCATTCTAATGTATCTGGATCTCGACTCTTCAAAATTCACAGAGCTTTGTTGCTGGTATTGGCAATTGGATTGCTGATGAAGTGCTATACCAGGTCAATCATAATCCACGTCTCTATTACAGAGTTCAGTGCTTTCTATTTATTCTATGATTTACTGACTGTAGACTTTAGTGGCCTACTACTCTGATTCTCCTTTCAGTTAAATCATTTTCTTGTTTGTAACAGGCAAAAATTCATCCTCTGGAAACCGCCTCCAGTCTTCCACGCGAAAGCTGTGCAACCTTACACAAGTGCATTAGAGAGGTAGGAGACTGAACATTCTTCTTTGCATCCTTCTCTTGCTTAGATTGACTTTGTGATGTGTATTTCATTTATGGAAAGATAGAGGAAATACATGTAGGTTATTCAGTTTGCTGTTCAAGTTGATGCAAAATGCAGCCTCTTTCCCATTGAGTGGTTGTTTCATTTTCGGTGGGGCAAAAAGCCTGGGAAAGTTAATGGTAAGATTCTTAATATTCGTGAACTACCTTGACAGTATAATTGGTTTCACAGGTCATTGAGAAAGCAATTGAAGTTGGGGCAGATAGTAGTCAATTTCCTTGTAATTGGATATTCCATTCCAGGGAAAAGAAGCCCGGCAAGGCTTTTGTTGATGGTTTGACTCTTTTCTCGTGAGATTTGCTGCAACATGAGTTATTATCTTGCTGTAGTCAATGATATCCAGTTTTTTGCCCCCTTTTGTGGTATGCCTTTTGTGGCGTGTATATAGAAGGAAAGGCACATGTGAAATTCCTCCAGGAGCATGTCTATGTACTTGATATTGGTACTCTTCAGCATGATAGGCCTATGTCTTATTCAGATTTAATTAACAGTGTCTTACATGCAAGTCGGACTTGACAAGCAAACGCAGGCCTGGCCCAAGGACTGGTCCACTATCCCTTGAAAACCAGAATGTCCAAAACCGCTCTTTAATCTGGTTGACCTTGTGAACTGTTAATCAAACCTTGAATGAGTTCTTCCATCTGAAGATAAAGAACTAAGTTATGTAGGCACCTGATTTCGAACTTAGGATTTATCTAAGATGGAAAAGGTTGCGCGATCCCTGGTTCTACTTAAGATTTTTAATTTGATATTGTCTCTGTTTGACCTTGACTAAAACCAGACAACAGTTTGACCTCATTAATTCTCTGATTAGGTGGCCAGTTAAATCTAGAAAAACTTGTTTAGTTGACGAAGATGGATATGTTAAGATTGTTAATGTTTCTGCAGGCAAAAGAATTGATTTTATCTCTGCCGGTGGCCGGGTATGTCATTTTCAAACTACTCGTCTTTTGATTCTCCAAATTGGTTTCTGTCACATAGTCAATTTGATGGGCCTTCATTTCTGTTTTAGACGACTGCATATGTACCTGATCTGCAAATGTTAAGTGGAGCTAATGCAGTAAATGCTGCCAATGAAAAAGGAAAGCAAACCTCAAAGAGAAAGAAGCGTGGCAAGGAGGAAGAGGAGGACGACAGCGGTGGTGTAGCAATTGAGGAAGATAAACTTACTGAAACTGTCAAGTCAAAGAATGCCGGCAAGCCTAGAGGTCAAGGTAGGAAATCTTCTACAAGAAGGAAACCCAAGGAAAGCGATGATGAAAGTGATGAAGCTGACATGGACGAGGAAGATGAGAGTGCATATGGTAATGGCAATAATGAGCAGAAAAAGAGAACAAGAAGAGCAATCAAGAATGAAAAAGGTCCAGAAGAGGCCGTAAGCAAGAAGACTCAACCGGCTAGGAGCAGCCGAAAGCAAAAGAAGCGAGCTAAGTAAATGTTCTGTAGATAGTAATGAATCAAGCCTCTTGCAGCTGCCCACTTTTGGTAGAATTAGAGGGCAGGACTATGCAGATTTTTGTAAAGTAATGTTAATTAGCAGTTGTTCACTTTGGGCGGTATAATCGGGTAAGTTCTTGTTGTGGCTATGATGTCTGTTGTGAACTTGATTGCCAGGCGTTGTAATGCATTCCAAATGATGTAATTCCTTATTTAGACTATGGAATGTGTTCCATATTCGAATTCTCAGACGACCCCTATGTGCGTGGCCTCTCGTTTATTTCGTTGGCGGTAAATTTTACAGTCGGTCACTAAAGTTCATTATTTGGCGCTGGCTGGCTAGGGAATGAAGCATTGCAATCTTTGTTTCTTAGGATAAAGCAATGTTTGTTAATCTGTAGATAACCTTGGTCCGCTGATGCTTTCCAGCGATTAAAGTTTTGGCTTCTCAGTTTAGGCTCGGCTCGTTTTCATGACCTTTATCTTTGGATTGACTGTGTCGAAGAGATCTGTTCGTTTGATCGATAGGCATTCTAGAGTCTGAGAAATTGCCTCCACAAGCTGTGCTGGCAAGTAGCGTACATATAATGTCAACTTAGTCGCCTACCATTAAATGGGTGGGTTGGCCATGTCGAAAATGGTCTACCAAAATTCATCCATCTAATTAATATTGACCTAATTAGACACAATACAATTTTAATAACTCATGCACGAGCCGACTTGATCCAGGCCTAATTCATACATGACCCTCTTCATTTTACTAACGCACATCCATATTCAACCCGACTTAGGAGAATTCATATTTACCCATTTAATCTGCTTTAAATCCTTCATGCGAATATGTCATGGGGATAAAATTTCTTATCAAATTAAAAAAGTAAATCAACAAAATACAAAGTTACCACTTGCCCTACCTCACTTAGCCGATGCGGTCTAAGTGTGTGTGAGTTCAATGATACAATGGCAACTCGGTATATTCCAACTGACTGGTTGTCTTTGATGATCAATGAATAATTCTCTTATTTCAACTCATATTTCATTTTTCTCATTTCATTTGAATGCTTTTGCCTTCACTTTCAGATTTTGAAAATTTGTTTTCCGGCCATCACTTTTACATGTGGTGGGGTGGCCTGAGTTTTTTTCCTACAGGAAAGCCTCGGACTACACAGGAATCTAAATTGCTAAGTAGCTTGAATATAGATATAATCCTTGTAAGGCATTCTATTAGTCAGCCGTAATGTCATTCCATGTGTGAATAGTAATCAATGAGGTCCAACTAATAACAATCAAAAGAAACCAAATCATTGTAGAGACGTTGATGGTAAGTGAAGTCTTCTATAGAGAGTCCAGGAAACCTTACCCATACACTTACTCGCTTCATGGTAGCACTTTTTGAGTCGAAGTTGGGTTTTCATTGACGAACTCTAAGGTAATAGTCCATGATCATTCATGGTCCTTCCTTCATAACATAGTAAAAATCTTCTACTGCAGTGAACTTAACTAGGACAAAATCGTTGCCAAGATCACGTAGAGCTATATGACCATTAGGAGCCCACATCTGATTTAATCTCTTAATCTGGAAATTATAACATTTCTTCTTACCTAACAATTGAATTCTTAGGGTGTAGAACCATGGGCGACGCAGTCTCTTCAAAGTGAGCCGAATGGTTTGATATTCAACCATTAATTAGAGGCCCCCGATGAAATTAATCAGAAGCATCGCACATAGATGTCGTCCGAGAATTCAAATGGGGAACACATTCCATAGTCTAAATAAGGAATTACATAATTCGGAATGCATTAGAGTGCCTGGCAATCAAGTTCACAACATACATCATAGCCACAGCAAGAACTTACCCGATTATACAGCCCAAAGTGACCAACTGTTAATCAACATTACTTACAAACATCTGCATAGTCCTGCCCTTTAAATCTACCAAAAGCGGGCAGGTGCAAGAGTCCTGATTCATTACTATCTAAAAAATATTTACTTAGCTTGCTTCTTTCGCTTTTGGCTGCTCCTAGCCGGTTGAGTCTTCTTGCTCACGCCCTCGCTCATAGAGGTCAACGTTAGACAGAGAATGCTGAGTTGGAGAGCAAAATGATATATTTAAACTTGGGAATTAGAAATGAGATACTACCTAGTAAACGAGTTTTACTAGGTAGGAAGAGAGAGGAAGAGTGTTTTCAAGGATTAAGGTCAACGTTAGACGGAGAATGCTGAGTTGGAGAGCAAGATGATATATTTAAATTTGGGAATCAGAAATGGGATGCTACCTAATAAACGAGTTTTACTAGGTAGGAAGAGAGAGGAAGAGTGTTTTCAAGGATTGGGTCTCCAGGCGGACAGTTGGGCCGGGCTTGTGAGATTGAAGAGCCCAAATTCGAGAAATTCTTTTTCTTAAATTGGAAAAATAGAAATTTCTTTCTAAACTAAAGTAATGAATGATTAATGACGTGTCTCCACTGTAACTGTCCCTTCTCAAGAATAATGGTCACCAAAATCATCGCTCTTCTGCAGCTAGAAAATGGATTGGAGCTATCTTTCACTGACAAGAGGCGTTTTGCTGAACGATGTATGTGGGATATCTATATTTATCTAATCTCTTAGAAGAGCAGGGCCCCCCCTATTAACCACCTAATCTGATGTTGCAGCCGACTTCTCTGCCACCAATATCAGAGCTTGGCCCGGACGCGCTTCTGGAGCCCATGACAACCCATGAATTTACTGAATCCTTGAGGAAGAAGAAAATTGGAATCAACACTCTATTTGCTTGATCAGGTATACTATGTCCTTTATGGCAGATACCTGGAAAAATCCACAGAGGAAGATGCATCGGGAGGGGGAAAGTTTTTAAACTCTAGTTCTCTGCATTGTGCTTTCATCATGTTGCATCTTTGCACTTCTCATAGTAAGGACATCCATGACAAATTTTTTTTATAATCTTGAGGAATTGTTTTACCGTGTGTGATTCACAAGCATACTGTTTGAGGAGAATATGATTTTAACTATCTGAGCCTGGTCAAAAGAGTTCTTTTTATACAGTCTGACTAAAATTTTTTCTTTAAGTTTACACTATTGTTTGGAACTCTTTGGTTCTCCCATGAGATGCGAGTCTCAAGGGAAATTTCATTTAGGATGTTACAAAATTTAATATTCAGACATAGATTATGGAAATTGCATTGGTTTTGCCTTAATGGAAAGTTATAAAAAGTTTAATCCGGAATTTGTTGTCATGATCAATTCTTTTTAGTTCTTCATCTGACAGCTATTTTTTTGTCATTGTAAGTAAATATCCTGGAATTTTTCTTATGATATCATGGAGTAATTTATGATGAATATAATTCAGGTTGCAAATTTTAGTGCTGCCTGCTTCAAAATTAGCTTATTGTTTCGCAGTTTCTTTTTTGTTTTCACTCTAATGTATCTGGATCTTGACTCTTCAATATTCACAGAGCTTTGTTGCTTGAATTGGCAATTGGATTGCTGATGAAGTGCTATACCAGGTCAATCATAATCCACATACCTATTTAAAGATTCTTTGTAGTTTTGTGAACCTTTGCGGACAGAGTTCATTGCTTTCTATTTCTTTTATGATTTACTGATTTTAGAGTTTAGTGGCCTACTACTCTGATTCTCCTCTCAGTTAAATCATTTTCTTGTTTGTAACAGGCGAAAATTCATCCTCTGGAAACCGCCTCCAGTCTTCCAAGCGAAAGCTGTGCAACCTTACACAAGTGCATTAAAGAGGTAGGAGACTGAACGTTCTTCTTGGCATCCTCTGGAGACCATCTGCTATTACCAAAAGCATTTATCAGCTGGCAGAGACAGAGTTCTTCATGGTCGGGTGGCCTGAGGTTTTTTCCTAGAGGAAAGCCTTAGACTACACAGGAATTTAAATGGCTGAGTGGCTTGAATATAAATATAGTCATTGTAAGGCATTCTATTAGTCAGCCATGATGTCATTCCCTGTATAAGCAGTAATCAATCAGGTCCAACTAATTATAGTCAAAGCAAATAGAGAGCTTGCAAAGAAGAGAGACCACACACTAGAGAGTGATGAGAGAGGCTTGTGAAGGAGCGGGCAAATATAAAAGGAGCCGAGACCAGAGACAGAGAGAGCGACTGATCAAGTCTTCAGTAAATAGAAGCAGGTTGGACGATGAGGTTAGTTGATGTGTTGCAGAGCGCATTTATACGCGAGATTAATGTTCTTTACACAAATTTCATGAACGAGTGCGTGTCTGTGTGTGTTTTGAAGCGTTCCTACCTTGCGACCCAACATGCAAAGCTCTGTGCGGGAATGCAACAGCTATTGCTATTAGCTTCGCTCCATTCAATTTTCTCCGTGTCTTTCGCGTTTAATGTTGTTCTTCGGTTTTCTTTAACCGATATCGGTCTGATAATGATATGTACGTTTGGGAGGAGTTACTTTTTGAAACGTTGAGCTCTCTCATCATTCCCTGTGGAAGGAATTGACATGTTTTGCGATTGAAATCTCATGAATTTAGAAACCCACAAGTCATTCTTAAGATTACGAGCAAGAGGACCACTGTGGAGAATTCTTGGGTCCCCACAAACATACTGGTCACTACACCCGTTCTCTCTCAAGCGCTTGACTCTGACAAAGAGAGAAAGAAGCGGATCAAACGCGTTATTTGAACTTCTAACATCCCGTGTTGGTTCTCATACAAACCCGACATTGAGACCTCTAATTTATGGGGCACCCGTTATAAAAATTTGTTCTAAAACTTAAGTTATTGCATTGTCCAGACAAGTTGTCAAAGCAAGATGGGAGAGTCCTTTGCCAAACGCAAGTGTCATTAAACCCATTTCTTATGCTAAGACAACGAATCAGTAACCATTAAGCAATTGGTTTCTGGGAACCACATTTGACGTCCATAAACGCACTTGCTGTGAGCTGCTTCCTTCTTTTCTGTTCTTGCTGGTCAGCTTCCGAGAGCATGAAAGCTCTTAGCCTTCACAAAGTTACTTGTGCTCTTCACTCTCTAACAACTAGCTCTTCCAATCTCTTGCAGAGCCAACCAATTAGACAATCTTAAAAAGCTGATCGACTCCCGGATATCTCGGAACCTCTTGATTCCGAGCCATGGAACTTTGAGAAGGCTTCCCAAGTTTATGTCAAACCACAGGAAGGACTGATGGAAGCGGACAAGACCACCACTTTGCCCGGACAACCTGACGGAGTTGATTTTGATCAGTACGCCGATCCGAAGGCCAGAAGGGCACTGTTCTATTATTTTGTAGAGTCTCCTCGAAAATTCTTCCACAGAACCCGACTCCGGCGGGGGACTTCAAGAAGATCACATTTGCAGATATCACGTTAGTTACTAGTGATACTTGACTGTATGTCCCTCCCATTGCCAATGAGAGTAACGGTGGAGAGATATAGATTGGTCGTATATCTTATAAATAATCGCTCTAGTTTTTGGAATGTAGTTGCACATTACCATTGTTCCAGGCATAGTTGTTCCGGAAAAGAGTCTTCCCGTCTCTGCAAACTTCGCAAACTTCGAAAGGTCCCAGTTCCATAGCTCCATAGCCAAGGGATGAGCAATCGGGACCTGTGGACAATATTCCTATCATAATTTGATCTTTCATTTATCTAAATTTGTTTAATCTACTTGTGGCACGATGACCATATCTCAAGAACAATTACTAAGAAGATAGTTCCATTAGTTCTTGTCAAGTTTAATACATATGATGGAGAGCAAGTCCCGAGAGTTGAGAAGATGGACGTGTGCTTACCTCCATTTAGCCACAGCACCAGAAGCTTGGTGGAAGAATTTCGAGGAGAATCTACCAAATAATAAAACAGTGCTCTTCTGGCCTTTGGATAGACAGTGACATATCCAGCTTACTGATCAAAATCAACCCCGTCAGGTTGCCGGGCAAAGCGGCGATCTTGTGCGCTTCCATCAATCTTTCCTATGGTTTGACATAAACTTGGGAAGCCTTCTCAAAGTTCCATGGCTCGGAATCAGGAGGGTTCCGAGATATCCGGGAGTCGATCAGCTTTTTAAGATTGTCTAGTTGGTTGGCTCTGCAAGAGATTGAAAGAGCTAGTTGGTAGAGAGTGAGAGCACAAGCAACTCTGTGAAGGCTAAGAGCGTCATGCTCTTGGAAGTAGACCAGCAAGAACAGAAAAGGAGCACCGCAGTAGGCAGTGAAGCCCTGAGGCAGTGTGAGAGAACACCGCAGTAGGCAGGAAGTGGCTCGCAGCAAGTGTGTTTATATACATGGAATGTGGTCCCTGGAAACCAATTGCTTAATGATTTTGTCATATGAATCCTCCTCAACTCTGTAATTATTCAGTCTTGACCATATGCAACAGATATAGCTACGTTGTGCAGAGGCAGCATTTAGGTTTCGTGTCATATCAGAACAAAATTGAAACACTAAACTATTCTAACCACAAAAAAAAAAAAAAAACAAAGAGATTACCCACATTTTCTTTTCCTACTAGAGATTTTCTGAAAAATAGCAACATTTTACCAAATAATCGAACAGCTACCGCCACCAAAGAAAACAAAGATAATATGAGGGCCAACCATGATTCCACCATGAATTTGGGCGTACTAAGCCCCCTATGTTTGATTAACTCTTTTCGAAATCTCCAAGGAAAGATGACCCCTACGAGTGGAGTGACGCGTCACTCTTCCGAGCAAACCCCGTTCCTATGATAGGGATTTATGTATGAGGACCACATAAGGAATCTGGCTTTATGACTCAAATGAGTCTTGATGGCGTATCATGCGTGTCTTTGTAGTGCCTGAGCGCTACAGCGGTTGATACTTATTCTTAATGAAGATGCGGTTGGTTTTTGTTTGCCAAACTGAGTAAGTCAAATTTGGGACATTAATCATGTGCACATGTAGTGCTTCCGTCCATCGCACATGTCATGGGTCTGAAACTGAAGCAAGGATTGCAGCTTGTGGATCCACTAGGCCAGCTTCCACGAGCCTATACAAACATCTTAGTGAGGCGTCATTGTTTGTCATAATTGCATTCCATTCAATTACGTTATGATTTTTACTCTCTTGAACAAATTTTCTTAGATCACCCCTCTCGAATCAGGGGGAAAAAAGCTGGTAGATTCTTCTGCCCAGCTCTTCTTCTTGTTGCTCTGCTCCTTTGGAGTGAAGTTGATTCTGCCGAGGAAAGGGTTATTTTGATTTGAAGTTTCTGGTTGGTCTTAAGGTCATAGCTTAAAATATAAGAAACAGGCCCCCACTTAATTTTCTGTGTCATCTGATAATCTTGTCCCATCCACAAGCTGCCCCACGGGCTATACTTTAAAGGGAAAAGTTGTCTCGATGAAAGTTTAAATCATTCAAGGAGCAATCAAGAATTATGGTTAATCAAATCATCCGTGCGTGTGAAGTGACGTGTTACTCTTCCCAGCAAACCTGAGCAAACCCCATTCCAATCAGATGACTCTATGTAAGAGGAGCACATATGCCTTTATGTATGAGGACCACATAAGGAATCTGGCTTCATGACTCAAATGAATCTTGACGGCCTATCAGGTGTGTCTGTTGAAGTGCCTGAGCGCCTAAGCGACTGATAACTACTCTTAATGAACATGCGGTTGGCCTTTGTTTGCCAAACTGAGTAAGTCAAATTTGGGACATTAATTATGCGCACATATAGTGCTTCTTTCCATCGCACATGTCACGGGTCTGAGACTGAAGCAACGATTGCAGCTTGTGGACCACTAGGCCAGCTTCCACGAGAGCCTATACAAACAACTTAGTGATGGTCATTGTTTGTCATAATTGCATTCCATTCAATTACGTTCTGATCTTTCCTCTCTTGAACATATTTTCTCAGATCACCCCTCTCAAAATCAGGGGGACAAAAGCTGGTAGATTCTTCTGCCCGGCTCTACTTCCTGTTGCTCTACTCCTTTGGAGTGAAGTTGATTCTGCCGAGGAAAGGGTTTTATAGCCAAGGAAGCGGGAAAAGAATGGAGACTATGTGAAGTCAAACAATGGAACCGGTGGTTTCGCTCTTGGCGTGGATCCTCGCCGCATTTTGCTATGGACAACTGACTCGGACTCTCCCCATATGGGTCACACTCCCGGTGTAGGACATCTAATGAGTCAAAAGCGAGGATCGGTGGTCCATGGAACTGGGTCATAGCCGCAGTGCCGACCATTCCACTAACCCTAGATTTTCTCTCCGCGTGTTCTCTGCGTGTGAGAAAGAGAAGAGGTGGTGGGCACAAGTTAATAACCTGCCAAAACATGTGTTGGGAATTAAAATGAAAGGAACCCTATCTGTGTGGAGGTGGAGGGGGCGGGGAGAGAGAGAGAGAAGCTATAGGTACGTTTAAAATAGGCCTTACCATTCTGATGATCAATAGTCTGTTCCATTGGCATCATGGATGTCTCAATCAGTTCACGTCCCTTGACATGAGCATATCATCCACTTTAGCATCCATTCAGGGTAAGGATGTCATTTGCAGCTTTCAGCCTTTCCATATCCCTCTAAACACGAAAATCTGTGCTTTATACTATTCTTAGTACTCCATGCACTGAACGCTGCAGTTACTATGGTTGCATCGCAGCATCAGCTCCATTTAATATATCAAAATTTTCAATGTTCGGTGTATGGCAATACCAATCAAGAATAAGAATAAAGGCAATCGCATTTCTTCACCAACCATCCATCATGAATCTTCACATTTCAATGACATAATTATTGAATCCACTAAATACTGTGTAACTGCCAAACATTTAACAGATGAGATGGTTTACAGAATGAGGTTCCGACCACAAAATTATTCTTTCATTATTAAAATAAAAAAAGCATTTTACATAAGACCGTGTTGTTTCCGCATAAAACTGCAGGAGTTAAACTGGCTCAAAACTTCTATAGAGGGAAAAAGGAAAAGAAATTCACATGTTCCTTTACTCCAGTTTTAGAAGCTTCAGTAACTTGCTGACAGAGAGGGCGGAACAATATCAGGAATGAAATGAAAGAGTTATGAGAAATTGCCTACTCATGTAGCTTTGTCATGTGATTCTTGTGCGGAGTGTGCACTGTCTATTATTGCAAGGAATGTGCATTGAAGGGCCTCTAGGGAAGTATTCAAACTAAGGCCTTTACTGTGAGAATTCTGGTAGCCTTGTTGCTTGTAGCATCCACCTTTTGGATATAGGACAATATCACAATGCTGATGCATTTATCCATTATGAAGACAAAACTCCATTTTTCGTACAAATTGATCTTGTAATTGGACGTATACATACATGGATTTTCTTAAGACTTTTAAAAGATGTTTGCAGCTAATGTAAAGTTGAAACCTTTCGACAGGTCCATCGGACTCAAATATGTGGCCATCAGCCACCGAAAAAACAATAATTGAACCTGTCATCTCTTTTATGGGGCAAAGAAGTGGGGATGCCAGTGTCGAATCATCAAAACAATCTGGATGTCCAGAGCATCCATCTAAAGCTGAGGGGAAGTGACAGCTGAAATTGATGGGTCACTGGATAGACATACGGAAAATACTGTGGTTGCTGAAGACGTAAATTAAGAGCTCAAGCTGAATTAAGAGCTCAAGCTGAAGAAGCATGATGAATGACCAGAGACAACGGAGGAAAGAGAAACGACAACATCAGATTATTAAGAAGTTGTATATATATCACCGAAAATGGATTGCTGGGCAGGGATGACCAGAATCGGACAGCTGGAAAAATTTGAATCGAACGAATCGGACGGCTGGAAAAATTTAAAAAAAAAAAAAACTTTCTCCCCTTTTAAAATAGGCTACCCTCTTTTCCTCTTAAAATCCACCGCGTGATTAAATGCATAATGCTGAGACTATCGGCCATCCAAACTTGTTGATAATGTAGAACAGGAGGAGAGCCTAGAAACAGGGAAACGGATACTTCTGCAAGTTCAGTTAGTACAGAAGCTGCATTGGAAAACCCAGAAGCAGATCAAGCCGAGGGTAGCCCTCCCGTAGCAGATGAATCATCTGTTGCTGTTGATTTGCATAAGTTTGTCGGCACAGAGAAAACAAGAGCAGAAGATATCGTGGAGAAGATTCCGTTAGATAAATCAAGGACAACTGACACCCCAGCTGAAGGTGGGTCTGAGCTATCTGGTTTGCCAATAGTATCTGCAGATGAGGTTGGTAGTGCTGGTGAATTTTCTGGGGAACGCTCACCTAATGTACTTGCTTCAGAAGACAGTTCACAGATGGTCTCTTATGATAAGGACGAATTTGTTCCAACAGCTGAAACTACGCCTGAGAAACCAACTGGAGTTGATGATACAGTTGAAGCGATTCAACAAATGAACAGTGCTCATGCTCGTGAAACTGACGTCCAAGAACAACGTTTAAGCTCAGTGTCAAATGTTTCTGACACCGTAGATGCTGCACAAGAATTAGAGACGGTGAAAAGGGAGATGAAGATGATGGAGGCAGCATTGCAAGGTGCTGCAAGGCAAGCTCAGGTACATTATTAGAAATTGCTACATGAACGATTTATGTGGATGATCGATCATTTTGTGTCAGAAGTGGAACTCATAAACTGCTTGTAAAGAATCTGTATTTCCTGTGTCCTGTTGGATCTTGATTGTAAGATTTATGGCAAGTTCAACTTATAATTAAGCACTCATCTTTCCTACTTGTTTGTTTCAGTCATGAACTTTCTGAGTGGTTTCTTGTGGTTGTTTAGTTGGGAGCAGAGCCATCTCATCAGGATTCTATGGCCTCTTTCATTTGAATTAGCTGAAGCTTAATACTCTATGAATAAGCATCGATGATGACATCTTCTTTAGTAATTTGTTTTCACATGACTTTAGGATTGCTGATTTGATTTGCCAGTACGCTTGTGTTGGAAAACATATCGAAAACCTACGATTTGCTTTTGCATAGAGGTTATGTCGTGATTTGTTAATTAAATATAGCTTTTTAAAGCTGATTTCCTTCAGCAGTCACCTTGTTGCTCTGGTTGTATTGATATCAAATTCATCGCCATGAATAGATGGTGGTTGATGGCTAATGCTGCAACTTTTTCACACTGTTCTGTGATTTTTTATCTTGGTATGGTCATTTAAGTTATTAAGAAGGCTGTTAATGAGGCAGTAACAAAAAATGCAATAGGCATGGGCAGCCCATTATGTGGAGGCACTAAGGACATGCCTGTTTTGGGAATGTTTAAGGACCCAATTGTCCATAGCTGCTTTGAGTGGGAATTTCCGGGTATCGAAGTTTTTTGAAGGCTTTTTTTGAGATGATAAGAGTACGGAAGGACTTTTTCTTCAGCCATTCAAATCATCAACTTGCTAATTTTCTTTGATGTCTGATGATCAAGTTTTTTGCCGGTAAAATTTTCCATTGTCCGCCTCTCTTGAAATCTACGATTAGAATTTTGCGAGACTATTATTCTTCTGCATGCATTCGGAGATATATACCTGTTTTCATTGTTCTTTTTCCAGGCAAAAGCGGATGAGGCTGCAAAGCTGATGAATGAAAATGAGCAATTGAAAGCTCTTGTTGAAAATCTAAAGGTACAACTTCCAAGGTCCCCACTAGAGTATCATTGGTATATATCATTGCAAGCATACTACCATGCTTTGAAGAAAATATTCAAGATACTACTTGTCTGTAAATTACTGTGGGGCTGGACAGCATGAATCAGATGTAACTTTTCAATTTGTAGCCATCTCATAGCCATCTAATCGACGGTGATATCGTATAAATTATTGTTGTTAGATGACGATTCTCTACTTGACAAGGTGCTCGCGTTGAATTATCAACCTTATTGCTTGAAATGCTGAAGGAAGCACTCTGCCCATTGAGGACACTATGTCCTTCCGCTTAGATATGATTCCTTTCCACGAATGTGTTTAGTTATGTATGTCTATTCCATTGCATCTGTATTTGGCCATTGCAGTAGGGTATATGTACTAAAAGTTTTTGGGTTTCAGATTGATGGGTAGTTTGATCTCTATCATCTTGGTATTGTCTTATTGCGGGACAAGTGAAGTTTTTTTTTTTTTTTTGAATTTTCTGGCTCCTCATATAATATCACTTACAGCTGCAAATCTTAATCCATAATTTCATTCCTGCTTGCTGGAGTTGAAAGTAATAGTTGTGAAAGTACTTAAATATAAAACCACGTCTTCACCTAAAGGCTTAAGCTTTTAAGACAGTTGACAATGGTTTTATGAAAACTTCATATGGTATCAGAGCAGGAGGTCCTGAGTTCAAATCTTCCCAGGCCCCTATTCTACCTCCCAAAAAAAAAAAAAAATAGTTCCACACTTAGTACTGGCAAAAAGACCAGACTAAGCGTGAGGGGGAGTGTGAAAGTACTTAAATATAAAACCACGTCTTCACCTAAAGGCTTAAGCTTTTAGGACAGTTGGCAGTGGTTCTATGAAAACTTCATAATAGTAAGATCTAAACCAGAAAGCTGTCGTAATTCAATCAGACTCGTGTACTGTTTCTTTTAGAGCTGTTTCGCTATTATAAATGGTTTTCTTTTATCAATTTCATGACAGGTTACGTTAACAATTAACTTACGACAGCTAGAAGTGATCGAACTGCACCTGCACCTCCATCTATATTGTCTATTTTGCTTATGATCAAACCGATTTTTTTTATTTTAGTTCTTAACATCCATTGTGAAGGAGTTTTGGTGTTAGGCTTATGGGATGAACAGGGCAATTGTAATGCTAAATAGTTTGGTGTGATTTCAGTGGAATCAGTGCCTTACTTTACCAGGGTTTCCTGAAAATGTATCATCTGAACTTAATAGCTGTCAACTAAATTAGTTGAATATAAATCTGGCTTTTTTATAAAAGAGGCATATGATTCTTGTGTAAGGAAATATGGGCACAAACCACGTCTGCCCTCGGTAAAACTCCTGTCAGTTTTAGGTTATTGTTGTAAAAAATACACACATCTATTTTTTCGACGGAGTTAATTGTACTGTTTGATGTTTGCTCTAATGACTCTATCCTGCAAATTAGTTCTTGCCATAACTGATATTGGCACTAGGTCAGTGCCACGTGCTTTTTTTTTTTGGTAAAGTCAGTGCCACGTGCTTTTGATATTGGTAACATCAAGAAATATCAATGCCTAGGAGAACTTATGTGTAACGCTTGGAGTTAGATTGTTTTGCAATATGTAGCTCCTTATAGATGACATTCGAGAAGCTTATTTGACACATCTCTGAATAGGAAATGTAGAAGCGTTTGTGAGCATAATTAAGTTAAGAGTCATAGAGTTGATAATCATTTCACTTTTTCATTTATCAGGTGTGGCAACGACTATGATTTCTCCTGGAAAGTATGAGTAGTGATAGCGATCTTTCACCAACCATCAAGGTCTTCTCACCCATCCATAACCTCAATATCTCAGTAAGTGTGATACTCTTCTTATCTTCATGCGTATGGAGGTTGCGTTTCAGTTGTACTGGTTCGATTGTGCATCTGTGCTTAGTTCTGTATATAACAGTTTCTCCTCCTGCCTTTTCTTCGTCTTTTGCCAATTCTTACGTTTTTTATGTGTTCAGGGTCCATGTAGAACTTATACTTTCTGCTTCGTACTTTTTGGCATTTGAGACTTGACTTTTATTTCATCTTGGCTACGTGAAATCTTTAGAAGTCTATACGTATGAATTTTTAAAGTCACTTAGAATACATTGATTTTCTTCACAATTTTTAGAGTCAATATATATTTGGTTTGGTGGGAAAATCCATAGGTAAGAGTTTGAAGAGTTCGAACAATCGTGCCCTCTATCTCAATTTTAATTCAAGCATCACAGCAAAAGTTTAACTATAACTTGCAGTAAGTTCTTTTTCCCTACTAAAGAGCCTCACTGATGTGATATGCATTCGCCATTGCCAAACTAGCTAAACCTGCCACTGATTCTACAAATCTTAAGTAGCAGAAATGCTTCTGTCATTCACAGGAGAGATTGACCTAGCAGTTTCAACATAATAAGTTTGATTGGCATGTGGCAAAGTGTTTGTTTGATTGGTTGCTTATTTCTATCAATAGTAACGAGGGAAAGGCAAAGAGAATGGCAGTAAGAAAACTGCACGGATGTGCTTTCAATTGACTTTTTTTTTTCCTTTTTATGTCAAGGGAGAAGCATTAAAAAAATTAGTAAAATAGCGGGTTGATAATTCTTCTTCAGTTTCACAAGCCATTCAATGCCAACCTTTCTTTTCCTCGATTGAGCTTGTCAATAATTGAAGTTTCAAGCCAAAGGAAAGTTGCCAAGTATGAAAGCTTCTGATCACCCAATTACTATTGGATTTATGAGAGTCGTAACACACACTGCCAACGTAACAAGGTATTTACACAAACGGCTGTTTGCAGCAAAAATTAATCACAGCATGACCATGAGTAAGCACAGCCATGGATATTGACATATATTGATAATCATGGACTAGCTGTTGATGCTTGAAAGTGCTTGGTTGAAAGTTATCATGATGGAGTCAATTGCTAAGGATGCCGATTAAAAGAAATCGACGGATTACTAACTGAGAAACCAAATGAAGAACGAATGTATGGAGGGCGCTGAACTCAAATATGGTATTCGAATTTGAAATCACTTGTGGATGGGGCAATGAAGTCTAGTAGTTATACAAGATATCTAATAATTTGACTTCAAACGTAACTAAAAGTGCACAAAATTTGCACTGAATTGGGCTAGTTCAGGGTACGGTCCAACTCTCAACTGATGCTTAATTCTAAATTTTTTCACCACGTATCAAATTCCAACAAGTCTTGATTGTACTACCAATTAAAATTATATATAATAGTTAATCTTCAAATAATAGGTGAAATCAACAGTCAAAAAACAAAAGGACACAATATAATGAGTTTACCTGAAATCAAGTCTCAGTAGGTACTTTAGAAGGTGAGACTGGTCCCTTCCATCTTATCATAAAATAAGTACATTGGCTGTATTGGAAGTTGACTATGATTTGCTTATATATCTTACTTGGTGTACTTGATTGGCACAGTTCTCTCTCCTTGTTGTCAACAGTAGATGCTAGATAATATTGTGAACGTGATATGTCTACTGCGATGATAATGTCTTGTTTTGACCTATTTTCATACCATGCAAGTTTAGTGACTCATATATAATCCAACTCTTACCCGATCCTACTCATATTATTAAAGCACTTTAACTCTATCTGGGAAAATTATACCTCAATATTGTGAGAATACGAAATGCGTAAGCGCGAGACCGAATGATGGCGAGAAAGAATTATACATGTGGATTGGGTTTAAGTAAGTTATTAACCCATTTAACATCCATATCATTATGGGTCTTACTTTTCTAAACCTATATATAACATAAACTCAGATAATAACCTAATTCAGCAAATATGGATTAAAAAATGAATTTATGATCCATTTTGACATATCTAGTGATGGTAAAGTAAAATATGGATTATTTAAAGAATCGATTTACAACTCGCTTACTTGGTAGTATCCCACTTTACTGCTAAATGAGTTATAATTCACAGTGGAGACACGTCATTTATCATCCATTACTTTAGTTATAAAAGAAATTTCTATTTTTCCAATTTAAGAACAAGAATTTATCGAATTTGGGCTCTTCAATTTCACAAGCCCGGCCCAACTGTCCGCCTGGAGACCCAATCCTTGAAAACACTCTTCCTCTCTTTTCCTATCTCTCTCACTCTCCGTCTTCCCTTGACTCTAATGCTTGTTGCAGTGCTCTCAGCTCGTGCAACTCCAAAAATGGGCGATCTTCAAGTCTCGACGAATCCGAGCTTCCATTTTGACCTCACCCCTTTCTTGGATTTCACCTGTGTCTTCTGTTCCGGCCTCGTTTCTCGTGCAACCCGAAGTTAGCAGGTACCTTCCCCGAGCTCTCCCATAGTCCTCCAGTTCGCTTTATAGTTGTTAATTAATTGTAATGGTTGTCCTGATTTATCCGCCCGTTCCAGGCTTTGACTTTGTTAGTGGGCTTTTGATATTGTTGCCGTTTCTTTGATTCAGAGTTGTGGCTGTGTCTCTTGTATAGGAAGGCTCGTCTGTCGTTAGATGCTATCGAATCAAATATGGTCGACTTTTTGATGCTAAAGTTTTTGGGTTTCAGATTGATGGGTAGTTTGCTCTCTATCATTTCGGTTTTGTGTTATTGCCAGAAGTCGTTTTTTTTTTTTTTTTATAAATTTTTTGGCTCTCATATAATATCACTTACATGCTGCAAATCTTAATTCATAATTTCATTCCTCGCTTGCTGGAGTTGAAAGTAATAGTAGGATCTAGATCAGAAAGTTGTCGTAATTCAATCAGACTCGTGTACTGATTCTTTTAGAGCTGTTTCGCTATTATTAATGGTTTTCTTTTATCAATTTCATGACAGGTTACATTAACAATTAATTTTACAAAAGCTAGAAGTGATCAAACTGCACCTGCACCTCCATCTATATTGTCTATTTCGCTTATGATCATGTCAAGTTTTTTATTTTAGCTCTTAACTTCCATTGTGAAGGAGTTTTGGTGTTAGGTTTATGGATGAACTGCGCAAGTGTAATACTTAAGAGTTTGGTGTGATCTCAGTGGAATCAATGTCTTACCTTACCAGGGTTTCCTATAAATATATCATCTGAACTTAATAACTGTTAACTAAATTAGTTGAATACAAATCTGGCCTTTTATAAAAGAGGCATATGATTCTTGTGTAAGGAAGTATGGGCACAAATCATGTCTGCCCTCAGTAAACCGCCTATCACTTTTAGGTTATTCTTGTCAGAAATACTCACATTTATTTTTTTGAAGGAGTTAATTGTACTGTTTGATTTTTGCTCTAATGACTCTATCCTGCAAATTAGTTCTTGCCATAACTGATGTTGCCACTAGGTCAGTGCCATGTGCATTTGATGTTGGTAACGTCAAGAATTGTCAATGCTTAGGAGAACTTGTGTGTAATGCTTGGAGTTAGATTGTTTTGCAATATGTAGCTCCATGTAAATGACATTCGAGAAGCTTATTTGACACATATCTGTATAGGAAATGTAGAAGCATTTGCGAGCATAATTAAGTTAGAGTCATAGAGTTAATAATCAGTTAACTTTTCCATTAATCAGGTGTGGCAACGACTATGATTTCTCCTGGAAAGTATGAGTAGTGATAGCGATCTTTCACCAAGCAACAAGGTCTTCTCACCCAGCCATAACCTCAATATCTCAGTAAGTGTGATACTCTTCTTATCTTCATGCCTATGTAAATTGTGTTTCGGTTGTACTGGTTCGATTGTGCATCTGTGCATAGTTCCGTATATAACAATTGCTCCTCCTGCCTTTTCTTCGTCTTTTGCCAATTCTTACGTTTTTTAAGTGTTCAGGGTCATGTAAAACTTATACTTTCTGTTTCGTGCTTTTTGGCCTTTGAGACTTGACTTTAATTTCATCTTGGCTACGTGAAATCTTTAGAAGTCTATACGTATGAACTTTTAAAGTCATTTAGAATATTTTAATTTTCTTCACAATTTTTAAAGTCAATAAATATTTGGTTTGGTGGGAAAATCCATAAGTAAGATTTTGAAGAGTTCGAACAATCATGCCCTATATCTCAATTCAAATCAAACATCACAGCAAAAGTTGAACTATAACTTACGGTAAGTTCTTTTCCCCTACTAAAGAGCCTCACTGATGTGATATGCATTCGCCATTACCAAATTAGCTAAAACTGCCACTGATTCTACAAAACTTAAGCATCAGAAATGCTTCTGTCATTCACAGGAGAGATTGACCTAGCAGTTTCAACATAATAAGTTTGATCGGCATGTGGCAATGTGTTTGTTTAATTGGTTGCTTATTTCTATCAACAGTAATGAGGGAAAGGCAAAGACAATGGCAGTAAGAAAACTGCATGGATGTGCTGTCAAGTAACTTTTTTTTTTTTAAATGTCAAGGGAGAAGTAATTAGTAATAATTGCATTATTTTTTTGTGAAGTGATTCATAGTGACACTGATTAGTGGGTTGATAATTCTTCTGATTTTCTTTTTCCAGGTAGAACGAGGTTCTGAAGACAGCGAGGAACTAATTGATGATGAAGCGCATGTCCTTGAGATTGACGGCAATGAGATTGAGAATGATAGTGAAGAGGAACTTGAATTGAATGATGGTGAACGAGAGCTTGAGCTGAATGATGGCGAGAAAGATTTTGAATTGAATGATGGCAAACAAGTGCTTGAGTTGAATGGTGTTGAGGAGGGGCTTGGGATTTTGGAGGAGGAAGAACAAATTGCGAGGGAAGGTTCAGTCAGCACTGTTGTTCAAAATGGCACATCTGATGTAAAGGAATATCCTCCACCTTTTGTCGGAATGGAGTTTGATACATATGATGATGCTTATAATTATTACAATACTTACTCAAAGGAACTTGGGTTTGCTATTAGAGTGAAGTCTTCATGGACTAAGCGGAACAGCAAAGAAAAACGCGGTGCGGTTCTCTGTTGCAACTGCGAGGGATTCAAATCTATCAAAGAAGCAAGCAGTCGAAGAAAGGAAACACGGACAGGTTGTCTGGCAATGATAAGGTTGAGATTAGTGGACTCCAACCGGTGGAGGTTAGATGAAGTCAAGCTTGAGCACAACCACTCATTTGATCCTCTTAGAGCAAAAAACTCCAAGTCACATAAGAAGATGGATGCTGGTGCTAAGAATAAAGTGGAACCAAATCTTGATGTAGAAGTTCGAATGATTAAACTGTACCGAACGCCAGTCATAGATACTGTGGGTCATGGAAGTTCATACTCCTGGGAGAGAAAAACTGGATTTGACAGGGCCAAGCGTTTAAAGCTTAATAGAGGAGATGCTCAAGAGATGCATAATTTCTTCAATCAAATGCAGCTCATAGATCCAAATTTTCTTTACCTGATGGATCTTGGTGATGAAGGGCATTTGAAGAATGTATTTTGGATTGATTCGAGGTCCAGGGCTGCTTACGGGTACTTCGGTGATGTGGTTGTGTTCAAGACAATGTACCTATCAAATAATTGTGAGATTCCTCTCTTTGCTTATGTTGGAGTTAATCATCATGGGAATAATGTGTTGCTTGGCAGTGCTTTGATTTCAGATCCAAGCGTAGAGACATATATATGGCTATTTAGGGCATGGCTTACATGCATGTCAGGTCGACCTCCACAAACTATCATTACTGATCAGTGCCAGGCCATGCAAAGTGCGATAGCTGAGGTCTTTCCAAGGGCTCACCATCGTCTCTCATTGTCATATGTGATGCAGAGCATTCGTGAAAAGGTTACGGTTCTGCAGGAGTCCGAGGCATTTCTCACATTGCTGGATAGCACAGTTTATGACAGCCTTAGAGTTGAGGATTTTGAGATGGCCTGGGAAAAAATTATGCGGCGCTTTGGTGTCAAGGATCAGGAGTGGCTTCAGGCACTGTATGAAGCTCGAGAGAGATGGGCCCCAGTTTACTCGAAGGACACTTTTTTTGCTGGGCAGAACGCTTTTCACCGAGACAATTCTAAGAGCCCCTTCTTTGATGGCGATGTGCTTCAGCAGACTTCTTTGAAAGAATTTCTCTCGATGTATGAATCGTTCTTGCAACAGAAGAAGCAGAAGGAAGTTCTTGATGATTTGGAGTCTAGAGACTTAAGTGCCATGCTGAAAACATCTTCTTACTATGAGTTGCAGCTCTCCAAGTTGTATACTAAAGCAATCTTTACCAAGTTTCAAGATGAAGTCATGATGATGTCTTCTTGCCTTGGTGTAACGCAAGTTCATGCGCATGGGCCAGTTGTGACATACATGCTGAAAGAAAGGGATGGTGATGGTGATCTGGAAGATGTAAGGCACTTTGAAGTCCTGTACGACAAAGCAGGAATGGAAGTTCGTTGCATCTGTGGCTGTTTTAATTTCAAGGGCTATTTGTGTAGACATGCATTATGTGTTCTCAATTACAATCAGGTGGAGGAGATTCCTTTCCAGTATATATTGTCTCGGTGGAGGAAGGATTTTAAGCGGTTGTATGTACCGGAATTCGGGTCCAACAACATTGATGTTAGCAACCCAGTTCAGTGGTTTGACCATTTGTATAGGAAAGCCATACAGGTTGTGGAGGAGGGCATGATGTCCGAGGATCATTATATGGTTGCTTGGCAAGCATTTAAAGAGTCCTTGAATAAGGTCCGTCTTGTATCCGATAAAAGTAACAATCACTTCAATGTATAAAATTCTTTGCATAGTTGAGTTGTTATCATTTCTGATCTTGTTTGTGAATCTCTTAATACATCTCCAATCGTGCAAGTTGGTGGTTCATCTTGGAAGGATAAATTCCTGGAAAATTTCTCTGGGAAAAGCTCGCATTTTTTTCCATAAAACCACCTGGAACGTATTTCTATGTTTATACTTTATGTCCCACATAATATATTCAGTTTTGATTCAGCATTAAAGGTGATCAAAGGGTGGGTGGCCCCCACACCCTGCCCACCCGAGAGGTAAATGGGTGGGCTTCCGGTAACAGTCTTACATAAGAAAGCCCAGCCCGCTCATCTTTGATCCGATGTCAGTCCAGCGTGAAAATTTTACATATGGAGGGCTTGGACAGCACATTACGTCCAAACTTGGGGCCTGGCCTGGCCTGCTCCTACCCAGCGATCACCATTAATTAGCATGCTGCTGGTTCTAATCCAATGAAGTTTGGGCATTCCAAGAATGAGTTTGTTATCATCTTATGTCATGCGATGCAAGATAATCCATGATGTCAAGCGTTTTCCACAAAGGATAGGAAAGTTTGTGGTTCTGTAGATTTAACATTCCCATCATATTTTGATCTTTCTAATTGCTAGTCAATCTTTTTGGCCTCTATTTGCCAGTTAATTGATTATCTTGCCATTATTAGATGTTTCATGATTATTCGCTGAAAAAGTGCAAAAGGCAGTCAGAGGAGGGGGAAATAGAAGTGAGAAAGCAAAACACAGTGCAAGAGATTGCTGTGAATGCCATTATGACTTTTCCTCTTTTTCTAATTGAAGTAGTTAGACATGAGCTGTTCACATTACCAATTGTGATAAGAAATGGGGAGAAAACAGAAATAAGATTAGGAAGATTTGTACTGGTAAATTCTCTGGTTGATGTAAATGTTTTTGTTCATTTTTAATGTGGGAGATAGGGAGTATTTATTTTCAAGCATTTCTAATAAGCATTTCTCTAGGCAGTTTGTTTGATCTAGCGTAATTATTTGTCAATATCTTTGTTAAATAAATGGTTCCCTTGCTCATTTTCATATATATTTATACATACATATGTTCTCTCTTTTTATAACTTCCATCTTTTCTTTCTGCGACTTAAAAATTGTCCAAGAAAGTGGAATTTAATTGCAGATGGTTGGTCGTAATGGAACTCTCATCAACCAAGCAATCTCTTTTGAACACATCATGATAGCCAAAGTTCGTGATAGGGCAACGTTTCTCCTTATGTTCATACATTGGATAAGAGTCCAAGTTTCAGCCAGCCCCAATGTCAACACCCATCTATAGCTGTGCACGCACGCCTCAACTAGACAGGAAGTTTCTGTCACATCGCCATAAATATTCTAAGTGCATTCTCGTGTTGATATGATTCTGGCCAGAGATTGTGACTTCTGTGCAACTTCAGAATTATTCTGAAAGCAACTGACCTGAAGGCTCAAAGTAATCACAGAGCTTCCTCGATGAAGAGGAGGATGAACTCAAGCAGAGCAGCGTTTTGTGCTGATTATGAGGTTTTCTTGAGTTTCAGAGATCCAGACACTTGTCTAACATTTGATGATTGCCTCTATGAAGCCATGAGCAACACTGGGATCCGCGTTTTGAGAGAGAATGAAGAACTCTGCTTTGGCGAAGAGATAGGAGGCAAGCTTCTGTGAGCAATTGAAAGCTCCAAAATCTGGATGCTGATCCTCTCCAAAGACTGTGCTACTAGTTTATGGAATCCCCAAGAAGTTGCACACATGGTGGAATGCAATAGGAACTCAAGTTAGAAGGAGATTTTGCCCATTATTTTCTACGATGTGGGGGACTCAGATGTCAATCTCCGGACGGAGTGACACTAAAATTTCCTGCAAAGGTACAAGAAGAAGTTAGGCTACAAGAAGGTGAAGCAGTGTGGGGAGGCTCCAAGAGAGGTTGCTAGGATCAGAGGATGGGACGTTAATGATAGAGCGCAAGGTTCTGAAGTGCTAAACTTTCATTTGGTTGTTTTTTTTTTTTTTTTGGTAAGGTAACTTTCATTTGGTTGTTTACTTTTGATATTTCAAATTTTCTTTAGTCCTGTAAAGCGACTTTTTCTTTCTTCATCCCATGAATGAGACACTTCCTAGAAAGATTCGGGCAGTAGTGATTCCTTCTTGAAGGGTTTCCTGACTCCAGATTCTTTTGTTCATTCATTTCTGTCTTTTAGATGTTCGCCGATTTATTCAACTATTGCAGGTTCAAATCCTGACCCTCTTTCCATTTGGACTCTTGAAACATGGCCTATAGCTGCTGCTGAGCTTTAACTTCAACATAGTGTTTAGTTTAGCATCAAATGACGAGGCTTTTTTGAGCATGTAAAAGATGTTTGCTATTCCTATTGTTGCAGCAATACCCTAGAAGATGCTTTTCTCATCGTGCAGTTGATTAGCCTACTGATCTAACCGTAGCTCATGTGATAGATAGTTGTATAACATTACATTCCCTTGACCTCGAGAGTGATTTTTTACTGAGCTTTTTTATGAATATGGCAGCCAAGGTAAGCTTATAAACGTAATTGTTCAAGACTTATTAAGTAAGCTGAAAACAAGGCAGAGGAGCTTGCTTGATCATTTCCTCAGAATGAACAATCAAGTGGAAGTCGTGATGGATTTGTTTGATACCCACTCGATGGATGTATGGTCAGTTGTAATCCATGGTATGTGTGGGATTGGCAAAGCAACTCTTGGCGAGGTCATCTTGGAGAAAGTCTATTCTCAGTTTCAAAGCTGTAGTTTCCTCTTACAAATTGCAATGGGGTGACATTGTGAAACTGCAAAAGCAAATTAGTATCTGACATTGTAAAGTCAAATCCATAGGAATCGATGACGTTGATGATGAATTAAACATGCTAAAAAAAAGATGGTCTTAGCAAGTTCTCATCATTCTTGATGATATTGATAATGGAGACCACCTCACAAACCTAGGAGGAAAGTTGATTGGTTGGGTTATGAAAGTAGGTTTATCATTACAACTAGAGACACGAGTTTTCTGGTAGCTTAAAAGGAGAGAATACATGACAATTTCAGGGTACAGTCTGAAGAGTTCTATACTTATGAAATGAGGGAAATGCATGCGAAACATGCTCTTCAACTTTTTAGCATGTGCATCTTCAAAACAGACGTTCCTCCACACTATTTAGTAGATCTTTCAAGCGAAGTTGTTGCCACTATGGGAGTACTACCTTAATTTGGCTCTCGAGGTTGTCAGCTCATTTCTTTATAGAAAAGGCGACATGATATGGAAAGACATGCTGAAGAAGTTACAGAAAATGCCTCACAAGGAAGTCCAGAATGAATGCATTATAGTACAAGGAAAAACAGATTTTTCTTGATATTGCATGTTCTTCACCGACGAATGAAAGGCAATGCAAATTATTTTTGGGAAGCTTGTGAATTTTATCCAAAAGTGGAATTTCCATCCTTATGCATATGTCTTATGATAAAGATTATTTAACACGATATATTGTGGATGCATGACTTACTTAGAGACTTTGGAAGGGAGATTGTCCACCAAGAAAGCCGCCTAAGGCACATAAGATATAGCAGGTTGTGGTCTCCTGAGGTGCTCTAGATGCAGTCCTGCCGAAGGAGTTAAAACACAATATTTTGGATTGTTCCAGAGGGCAAAAGCAGTTAATGTATATACTGTAGCAAGAGTAGATTGTGATATGTACTCCATTTTCTTTGTCGGTTTGAACTCTCATCGTCCTAGTATATTTCAATTTTTAGGGAACTGACAACGTGAAAGCACTCAGTCTTGAGGCACCAAGTCAAATTAAAGGTGAACAAATCGCAAGGCTGGTAAATCTAAGATTCCTCAAATTAGATGGGGAAAAAACTCGTGGGAGACTTTGAGAATGCTTTCTCATAGTTAAAATGGCTCTCTCGATATCATTGTCCAGCAAAATTTCAGGCAACCAACCTTAAATTGAGGAATTCGGTTGTCCTTAAGCTTTCAGGAATCTACAATACTGAATGCTGGGGTAAATGGGATCATAACATGCTATATACTCATCTAGTGCGCGGCTGCATTATTAATATTTGCTCTTTCCTCTTCACGAGTGTTAGTTGTTTTACAGGTGGCAAAACATCTGAAAGTTCTAAATATCACAGGCCATGAATACTTAACTAGAGTGCCTAACTTCTCTACATTCTCAATATTGGAGAGATTAATTCTTGAAGATTGTGAAAGGTTAGTTGAGATTGGCGGCTCCATGGGGGAGTTATAGTGTCCGGTTACTTGATAATTAATGGAATCAATAATATGTGGGAGCTTCCTGCAGGATATAGTTTGGAGAATTGGGACGTACAAGACTGCATAGAGAGCTTTCAGTCTAAGCTGAGAATTGAATTCAGTGATAGAATTACATGAATCAATTTAAAACTTGAAAATATTGAATGTGTTGAGGGTAAAACATATTAAGATAGGGGAACCTACTGGAATCAATTGGTAGACTGGAGTAAATTCTTGATTGAATATGTCTGGTACAGAAATCACAGATTTATATGATTCTATTGGAAATCTTACAAGGTTTGAGGTCATAAGGATGACTTAACAGCAAAATACGAAAGCCACTGGACTCAATCGGTAGAGTGGAGTCACTTCCTGAATTGGATGAGTCTGATACAGAAATTTCAGCTTTACCTGATTCTTTTAGAAATTTTACAAGGTAGAGGTAATAACTATAAGTCGCAGCAAGATCAGAAAGCTAACAGACTTGATTGGGAGAGTAAAGTCATTGCTCCAATTGGATCTCTCTCACAAGATCAAATGTTGTTGGGAATCATAAATTCTTGAAGGTGATAAATCTGCATTGGAGTGAAATAAGGCAGATACCAAAGGCCATTGGGATGATGGGGCATCTTGAAAAGCTGCTTGCCAGATGCTGTAGGAATTTAAATAAAGAAATCCCAAGCGAAATATCTGGATTATCCTTTTTCAGAATCCTAAACTTACAAAGTACTAATAGTAGTAGATTGCCGTCAACTATTAATCAGCATACTCATCCACAAGAACTTTCTTTGCAACGCTGTGATAATCTTCAACAGTTTCCAGGGCTTCTCACGAGTTCAACTACATTGGACTTTAAATCTTCAACGTTGCAGACAATTCTCGACCTTTCCAACATGAAAAAGTTAATTGACCCATCCATTTCTGATGGTACTGTCAGTATTGACTTTGGCTCACTAATGGAAAGAGGGCAAATACAAGTGAAGAACATAGAATGCAGTGTAAGGTTTAGACTGAAGAAGTTGGCACTGATTCTTTCAGATTTCATACCACTCACTGATCTGTGTCCCCTTTCTTGGCTCCAGTTTCATCTTGCTTTGACCCTGATTCTCTGATGCATTTACCATCCAGTCTCAAAAGTCTTGCTCCTCTAGATTTCAAGTTACCCATAAAATGGTCATCTCTTTCCTACTTGAAGAATTTGTACACTTGAACGATCCAAAGGTCTTGGCTTAAACAGATCCACTTTGATGTACTTGGACAGCTAAACAATCTCCAGTCATTCCAGGTGTCTCGTTGCAAGTTCCTTGAGAAACTATCCAATCGATTGCACTTGAAGGAGCTAAACATATTGGGAGTGTCACAATGCCCAAAGCTGACTGAAATTCAAGGTTACCAGGAATTCGAGATGTTGCAGTATCTTGTCATTTACAAATGTGATTCCATAGAAAGGCTACCTGATCTGATGAGTTTGCACAAGCTGAAAAAGTTGGTACATTCATAATTGTAAATCCCTGGAACATCTGCCCAATTTGGGGAAATCAAGTGGTCTCAATATTGATTGATGCCTTTAGGTTATGTGACTATAAAGGCCCTCCCCAGCATCAGAAAGGTGCAACGAGTGAAGATCATTGGCTGCAAGAGACCAATGGCGGAATCTGGATAGCACAGTGACACTATTATAGTTGTGGAGTTTGAAATTGCCTGGGAAGAAATCATGCAGGGTTTTGGCTTTAAGGATCAATAGTGGCTTCAGGCATTATATGAACTAAAGCTCGTGAGAATTTGGCCCCAGATTCTCCAACGACATGTTGTTTGCTGAATGGAATGGCTTTCAGTGAGGCAATTATAAGAGTTCATTCTTTGTTAGCAATGTGTTTTGGCAGGCTTCTGTGAAAGTTTTTCTCGAGATATACTAATTGGTCTTGCAAAAGGAGCAGCTCAAGGAAGTATTTGATACTTTAAGTTCTAGTGACTTAAGTGTGGCAAACATGGCACTAGTTCTGGTGATGATGTCTTCTTGCATAGCTGTACTGCAAGTTGTTTCAAAGGGGCGTATTGAACTTATGTATGACAAAAGCAAGAACTCAACTTTCCTGCTGTAGCTGGTTTAATTTAAAGGGTTTTCCAGGTAGACATGCATTATGTGTGCTTAATTTTAATTAACTTTCCAGTATAATTTCAAGCGCTTGTACGTACTGGATTTTGGATCCAAAAACACTGATGCAACTTGGTTCAGTGGTTTGATCATTTGTGTAGGAAAGCCACGCAGGCTGTGAAGGACGGGATGATATCCCTCAATCATGACATGGTTGCTTGGCAAACATTTAACGAGTACTTGAATACGGTTTGATCATTCATTATCTCTTGATATCCCGCTGATGGTGCAAGCTGGCTGTTCATTTTTGGAGGATGAGTATCCTGGAAAAATTGTCAGAGAAAATCATGCAACTTTGTTACCATAAAAGCCCTTCTAACCTTATATTTGGAGTTCTATATATATTTCCAGTCTTGATCAAGCAAATTGCTGGTTTTAATTCCATGAAGTTAGGGTAACCCTAGAATAAGTCTGGCATCATCTTATGGCATGCGGTGTAAGGATAATACTCTAGATGTCAAGCTTTTTCCACCAAGGGCTGGAAATTCTGTGGTTGTAGATATATATGACATGCCCATCATATGTTGATCTTTTCGATTGCTATTTAATATTTAGCCATATGTAAATCAAATAAGGGACGTTGCTGCTGTTGGGATTATTCGTGATTATCTGCTGAGAGAAGGCAAAAGACAGTCACAGAAGGGGTTAAAGCAAGAATTAAATCAAAATTCAGTGCAAAGAAATAGCTGTAGGTGCAGTACTTATTCTCCTCATCGAAATAGTCGGTAGAGATTAGCAGTTCAAATAACCACAAATTATGGCGTTAAAAAAGATATATAGTTTTCTCCAGTTCAATGATAATGCTTTCGATTTCACTTAATCTCGAAATTGTTAGGAGTTGTCATATAAGCTTTTATCGAGGCTGATATGTTAAATCTAGCAGAATGAATTGCAAAATATCGCTGTATAAACAATTCCAGCTTTCCATCGCTCATCTGTAATTTTTTAAACTCTCCTTTTATGTTTATGGAAATTCATAATTTTCCTTGAGGTGGAACTTAATTTCAGATGGTTGGCCAAGACGGAACTCCGATCCCTGGAACTAAGCAAAGCTCCGCCTCTGGTGAACACATTTCATTTTACTTGGCTTAAGATAGCCAATATTAATGAAAGTGCTAATGTCTCTACGTTCGAACATGGGATGAGAGCCAAAGTTTCAGCCTTTGTTAAATTGTCAACGACCCACCAAAGCTGTACACACAGGTCTCAACCCGAGTTTCCGTCACATTGTCATGGATTGTGCATTCTTGTGTGAAAATGACTTCTGGCCCAAAGATTTTGACTTTTATGCTACTTCAACATTATTCTGAAAGCAACTAAGCTGTAGCCTCAGAGTACTCGCAGAGCTTCCTCGATCACATTAAGGAAGAACTCAAGAAGCAGCGATGCATACTGATTATCTGGTGTTCTTGATTTTCAGAGGACATCCACTGGCTCCAGGTTGTTTTTTTTTTTTTTTTGGGGTAAGGGCTCTGGCTCCAGGTTGTTGGTTCGTTGCTTCATAAAAAAAGCAAGGTGATGGAAAGACACGCTGAAGTTAAAGAAAATGCATCACAAAGAAGTCCAAAAACGGTTGATGATTAGTTATGAAGCATTACAATACAAGTAAAAGCAAATTTTCGTAGAAATCGCTTGTTTCTTTGTCAACCAAGAAAAAACAGGCGCAATATATGTTGGGACTTGGTTCCCTATTTTGTCCTTTCGTGAATGAGAAGTGTGGAAAGGACTCCCACATAGAACAAATGTGGGGGAAAGTAAGGGTATATTAGTGGGAGCCTTCCAAGCGAGGTTAGGCCCCAAGGGGTACCTCACTTTTGTAGAAGGGAGAGGACCTATTCTTGCCGCCAGTGACCACCACACGAGCGTGCGCCGCCCGCCCGTCCGGCCGGGTCCGAATAAAATATTTTATTCAGCTTATTTTTTATTTCCGAAAGGCAATAGTGACTCTTCAGAGGCATCACTTCATTCGCATCACTACACACGACATACTTGCTTGTTCACCAAGAGGTGCCACTACATGATATTTGTTCGGGAAAAACCGACCCGAGAGACACGAGTTCATAACATTCACTACATTTTGTGCGATTAAGTCAGATACACGTTGCGTTCGCCGAGTCTCTCCTCGAAGTACCGCGAGAGAGAGTCAGAGATTCGTTCTATCCTGGGAGGCAATTGTCCGGCGGCCTAGGTACGTATTAAGGCGGGCAAATTTGTCTTAAGGACACGGCATTGAATTGTCGGGCTCGAATCGAATTTGCTCTTCCGATCTTCCTTCCAACTCCGAAGTCAGGTTCCTTTATTTGCTTCCTCCACTCTTGTGTTGGTTGTTGTTCATCTTCTCTGATTTGTAAGTTGTACACGCTGAACTTCTTGGTTTGCGAACATTGTCCACCGCCTATATACTTCTATGTTATTAAGACAACAATCTTAAGACAAATTCTTTCCGTTGCTTTTGTGTCTCGTTTGTCGTCAGTGTTCATTGATTAAGTCTGCTATTTGTTTCCTTTGTGTATAGTCATGTCTACAAGTGCAACATCTTCGATGACGCCCATAGTTGTGTCGGCTCCGATTCATGGAGAGAAGCCGGAGAAGTTCAACGGTGCTGATTTTAAGAGGTGGCCACAGAAAATGTTGTTCTACCTCACGACGTTGAACTTGGCCAAGTTCCTCATGGAAGATGCTCCTAAGATGGACGAAGGAGAGACAAGCAAAGAGAAATTTGCTACGGTTGATGCTTGGAAGCACTCCGATTTTCTTTGCCAGAATTATATTCTGAATGGTCTGGATAATTCCCTATACAACGTCTACAGCCCCTTGAAGACGGCTAGAGAGTTGTGGGAAAATCTTGAGAAGAAGTATAAGACGGTGGATTGAAGAAGTTCATCGTCGGCAAATTCCTAGACTTCAAGATGGTGGACCACAGATCAGTCCTAACCCAAGTCCAAGAACTTCAAGTTATTTTCCATGACATCCATGCTGAGGGGATGATCATAAGCGAATCTTTCCAAGTGGCTGCGTTCATAAAGAAATTACCGCCCTTATGGAAAGAGTTCAAGAATTACTTGAAGCATAAGAGAAAGGAGCTGTCGTTGGAGAACTTGATTGTTCGCCTAAGGATAGAGGAGGACAACATCAATGCTGAGAAGAAGACAAGCAGAAATGTTGCGGTGTCGAAGGCCAATGTTATTGAGGCACAAGGACCGAAAGCTAACAACAAGAGGAAGAGACAAGTGGAGAGTTTCGCACAATGCCAGAGGAAGTTTACTGGCAAATGTTACAATTGTGGAAAAGCTGGACATCGAGCCAAGGAGTGCCGAGCCAAGAAGAAGCAGAAATCGCAAGCACATGTGGTCGATCAGATTGCAACCGCCGTTGACGATATCAATCTTGCTGCTGTGATATCGCAATGCAACTTGGTTGGGAACACCAAGGAGTGGTGGGTGGACACCGGAGCTACTCGCCACATTTGTGCGAGCAGAAACATGTTTTCCACCTACACGCCCATGGCAAGCGATGAAGTACTCTATATGGGCAACTCCTCCACATCAAAGGTTGAAGGTTTTGTGAAGATAATTCTGAAGATGACTTCGGGAAAGACCTTGACATTGAATGATGTTCTCCATGTGCCCGATATCCGCAAGAATTTAGTGTCCGGGTCTCTCCTCATCAAGAATGGCTTTAAGCTTGTGTTTGTAGATGATAAGTTTGTGCTTTCGAAGAATGATATGTATGTAGGCAAGGGGTATCTTAATGATGGCCTCTTTAAGTTGAATGTATTGACTGTCATGCCCACAAAGGCTTCTAATAAAAGTGTTGTTGCTTATGTTGTTGACTCTCTTTTTATTTGGCATGCAAGACTAGGACACGTTAATTACAAATCTTTGAAGAAATTGATGAAAATGGAACTTGTACCTACGCTTGAATGCCCGAATGAGAAATGTAAGATATGTGTTGAATCGAAATTTTCTAGGTTGCCTTTTAATTCAATAGATACAAGAATTACAGAACCTCTAGATTTAATTCATATGGACATTTGTGATTTGAAATCAATACCGTCTAGAGGAGGGAAGAATTATTTTATCACTTTCATAGATGATAGCTCTAGGTTTTGTTATATCTATTTGCTTACTAGAAAGGACCAAGCAATTGATGCTTTTAGAAACTATAAGGCCGAAGTCGAAAATCAATTGCAAAAGAAAATTAAAGCGATTAGAAGTGATCGAGGAGGTGAATATGAATTTCCTTTTGAGGAAATTTGTGCTGAATCTGGAATTATTCACCAAGTTACTCCTCCTTATGCGCCACAAGCCAATGGAGTGGCGGAGAGGAAGAACCGGTCCTTAAAAGAAACCATGAATGCTTTGTTAATCAGCTCCGGTTTACCTCAAAATTTGTGGGGGGAAGCGGTTTTAACTGCAAACTTTATCTTGAATAGAGTTCCTCACAGAAAGACACATCTAACACCCTATGAGAAATGGAAAGGCAGATTGCCTAATTTGAAATATCTCAAAGTGTGGGGGTGTTTAGCTAAGGTCGCGATTCCTAAACCTAAAAAGGTTAAGATAAGACCTAAAATTGTTGATTGTGTATTCATTGGTTATTCTCTCAACAATAGTGCATATCGGTTTTTGGTTCATAAATCTGAGGTCTCGGATATACATGTTGGCACGATCATTGAATCGAAAGACGCCACGTTCTTTGAAGATGTATTCCCTTACAACATTGAACATGATTCAGCTGAAATCAATAAAAGACCTCGAGGTTCCACATCTACAAATGACTCTATTGAATATGAACCAAGACGTAGCAAAAGACAAAGGACCTCAGCATCTTTCGGTCCTGATTTTCTGACATATATGTTAGAAAATGAGCCTCGGACTTTTCAAGAGGCCGTGACATCACTAGAGGCCCCGTTTTGAAAGGAAGCGATCAATAGTGAAATAGAATCGATTCTGTCCAATCATACTTGGGAATTGGTTGATTTTCCTCCTGGAAGCAAACCACTACAACGTAAGTGGATTTTCAAGAGAAAGATGAAAGCCGATAATACTATTGAAAAATATAAGGCGAGACTTGTGGTCAAGGGTTACAAGCAACGAGAAGGCCTTGATTATTTTGATACGTATTCACCTGTCACTAGAATTACATCTATAAGGATGTTAATTGCATTAGCTACGGTGTATAAGTTTGAAATTCATCAAATGGATGTAAAAAAGGCTTTCTTAAATGGGGACCTCGAGGAAGAAATTTATTTGGAACAACTCGAAGGATTCATTGTTCCAGGTCAAGAAAGAAAAGTATGTCGCCTAATCAAGTTATTATATGGCTTGAAACAAGCACCAAAACAATAGCATGCTAAATTCGACCAAGTAATGTTGTCGAATGGTTTTAAAATAAATGAGTGTGATAAATGTGTATATTTTAAGAACACTCGAGAAGGTACCACTATCCTTTGCTTGTATGTGGACGGCATGCTAATAATGGGCAGCAATAGTGAGGTTGTTAATTCGACCAAACGCATGCTCAAAAGACAGTTTGACACGAACGACATGGGTGTCGCAGATGTCATTCTGGGAATAAAAATCCTCAAAACAGATGAAGGATTAGCCCTATCTCAATCTCATTATATTGAGAAAATTCTTGATAAGGGCAAGAACTTGAACATTGTACCTAAAAGACTCCGATAGACGTGAGTTTACATCTTTCCAAGAATACTGGTGCAAGTGAATCTCAGAGTGAGTATGCCAGTTTACTAGGTAGCTTAATGTATGTCATGAACTGCACAAGGCCGAACATAGCTTGTGCTGTAAGCAAGCTGAGTCGTTTTACAGCCAATCCTAATAGAAGTCATTGGACAGCAATGAAACGTCTATTAGGCTACTTGAAACATACTCAAAATTACGCATTGCACTATACAAGATATCCTGCAGTACTAGAAGGATACTGTGATGCGAATTGGATAACCGGCATTAAAGACACTAAATCGACAAGTGAGTATATATTTACACTTGGAGGAGGTGCAGTGTCCTGGAAATCATCCAAGCAAACTTGCATAGCAAGATCGACAATGGAAGCTGAGTTTGTAGGTTTGGACAAGGCCGGTGAAGAAGCTGAATGGCTTCGGAATTTCTTGGAAGACATCCCTAATTGGCCCAAACCTATGCCAGCTGTATGTATTCACTGTGATAGTCAAGCGGCGATTGGAAGGGCGAATAATGTTATGTACAATGGGAAGTCTCGACATATTCGTCGAAGACATGGCACCGTAAGACAACTACTCTCTAGTGGAATCATCACAATAGACTATGTGAAGTCTAAAGATAATATTGCTGATCCACTTACAAAAGGCCTAACTAGAGAGTTAGTTCAAAAAACATCCAACGGAATGGGTCTAAGGCCTGTTAATTAAGTCTTCATAGCAGAAACCCTACCTAAATGACTGGAGATCCCAAGAACTAGGTTCAAAGGGACAACTAAGTTATGTGGACAGTTTAGTGTACTGTCAACTATTACCCATTCCCGTGGAAGACAGTACTAACAATATGAGGTTAAGCGTAAGCTTTTAATGAATCTGAATGGGATATTAGATATATCATGAATTCAGAATTCACCTATGTGAGTGTGAAGTGAGGGCCGCTTCTATGAGAATTCGAAAGGCCGGTTCTCTAAAACACTCATGAGACCAGGCGGTGTTCATGGCCAAAACAGACACAACAATGAGAACCAACTGTATAGGAGAGAAAGTTGTGTGTCTTCTATTGTCTAGGCTTGCACTAAAGGTTGGCGGTTCAAAGACATCAAGTCTACTGACTGACTGAGCAAGTTCGATAGATCACACTAGGGAAGGTTCAAAGTCTCAGACTACCTATCTTGATGCAACAATCTCTCATTGAATAATTGTACATTGCATTTCATGTCATTCACTCATGCATCTACGAATAGTCATTTGAGCTGAACTTCTCATTCATGTGGGGGATTGTTGGGACTTGGTTCCCTATTTTGTCCTTTTGTGAATGAAAAGTGTGGAAAGGACTCCCACATAGAACAAATGTGGGGGAAAGTAAAGGTATATTAGTAGGAGCCTTCCAAGTGAGGTTGGGCCCCAAGGGGTACCCCACTTTTGTGGAAGGGAGAGGATACTCTTGCCGCCGGTGACCACCACACGCACGCGCGCGCCGTCCGACCGGCTCGGATCGGGCCGGGTCCGGGTCAGAATAAAATATTATATTTTTGTAATATAATTATTTTATTATTTTATTCAGCTTATTTTTTATTTCCGAAAGGCAATAGTGACTCTTCAGACTTGGTGACGATTTACCAAGAGGCGTCACTTCATTCGCATCACTACACGACATACTTGTTCACCAAGAGGTGCCACTACATGATATTTGTTCGGGAAAAACCGACCCGAGAGACACGAGTTCATAACATTCACTACATTTTGTGCGATTAAGTCAGATACACGTTGCGTTCGCCGAGTCTCTCATCGAAGTACCGCGAGAGAGAGTTAGAGATTCGTTCTATCCTGGGAGGCAATTGTCCGGCGGCCTAGGTACGTATTAAGGCGGGCAAATTTGTCTTAAGGACACGGCATTGAATTGTCAGGCTCGAATCGAATTTGCTCTTCCGATCTTCCTTCCAACTCCGAAGTCAGGTTCTTTTATTTGCTTCCTCCACTCTTGTGTTGGTTGTTGTTCATCTTCTCTGATTTGTAAGTTCTACACGCTGAATTCCTTGGTTTGCGAACACTATCCACCGCCTATATACTTCTATGTTATTAAGACAACAATATATATAGGGGAAGCTTGCGATTCTTCCCCCAAAAGTGGAATCAATGTTCTGTCGATATCTTATTGATAAAGATTGTAGACCATGATGTCATATGGATGCACGACCAGCTCCGGGACATTGGAAGAGAAAATGGTTTATGTTAGGATCCCTGATCTTCCATGCTCAATTGGGCTGCTAAAAAATATCAGATCATTCTCCGGATGCTCCCGATTGAAAAAACTTCCGGACTCAGGGGCACTATCATCATTGGTAGAGTTGAATTTGTCATGGACAAAAATTGCAGAATTACCAGAATCTATTTGTCACCAGAAATCTCTCTCAGTCCTCGAACTAAAATGCACTTCAATTACCATACTTCCAAGCTCTATTGGAGGTCTCATAGCACTTGAGCATTTTGTTTTCTATCAGGACGTCTTGAGCTAACAAAGCTTCCAGATTTGATTGGGGAATTAAAAAGTTTACATGAACTGGACCTATCTGACACAAGGATCACCGAGCTGCCAGATTTGATTGGAAACTTACAGAAATTGAAAGTAATAAAGATGAACTCCAGTGAGGTTTTTTAAAAAAAAAAAAACTCCCATTGCTATCGATTGTTGGAGAATCTTGAAGAGTTGCATGCTGGGTTTTGCATATAAGTGGCAGGGGAGATTCCAAGTGAGATCGAAAGATTATCTGCTCTGAGAATCCTAGGCTTATCATGCACCTGAATTCGCGTTTTACCTAGGACAACCAATCAACTCTGTCCTCTCGAGAAACTTAATTTGCAAGGTTGCTATGAGCTTCAGGAGTGGCCGTAGCTTCCTGCTAGTTTGATCAGCCTGTACTTTCAGTCCTCGTCGTCGCCCCCACTTCCAAACCTCTCCATTATGAACAATTTGGTCGATTGGTTCTTACCAGATGGCTTTGCAAGGCCTATTAATTGTCAGAACATCAAGAGAGAAGTTCCCCAATTTATCTTGGTTCTTGAGGTTGTCAATATAGGAGAACTTGACATTGGTTCATACAAATATCAGCATGCCGCCTTGAGATTTGGGTTCACTTCCTTGGCTTAGGAAACTCGACTTCTCTTGCCTTCACTGGCAATCACTCACACACCATCTACAGCATCTATCAACACCCGAAGTCATAATTTTCAAGTCAACGATAGAATAGTGGCATTGTTTGTGCTTGAAGAAATTTTCACATGTGGGGCACAATCGATCTTGGCTGAAGGAAATGAGACTCGATGGGTTGGGGTAGTAGACAATTTAAGAACATTGATTGTCTTCTAATGTGAGTTCCTTGTGAGAATAGCCGGGTTGTCAAGCTTACAGAATCTCAAAGAATTCAATGGGTCGACCTGCTCAATGCTAGCGGAAATTCGAGGACTGGAAGAATTAGAATCGTCAGAACTATTAAGGATTTCTGAGTGCGGTTCAATGGAAAGGTTACCTGACACGTCAAAGTTAAAGAAGATGAAGAAACTGAATTATTATTATTATTATTGTGCATCGTTGAAGAGTTTGCCAGATCTCACAAACGCAGAAGCACTACTATGTTCTGCCGTTGTTATTGGAAGCCCCAACTTACATGACTATGCTGGACCTCTTCTGGTCTTATAGATTTGGAGGAAATCTGAGTTGGTTGTCGCACTCAAAATAGACCAACACGATTTACAGGAATAGAAGCATATCATACATACATGCCAGTTAAGGTGTGCCTTCCCAGTCTCTGACTCTAGCAGAAAAATTGCCTCCTGATTTATCTTCTCAACCATGTTCATTTTCTCTTGCAATGTCCCACGCACTGTTCCCAGGACCAAGCACAAGAAGCTCACACGTAATTTGCAGTTTCTAAAAAAAAAAACCTATAATGGACGATGCTAGACGTTTTGAAAAGTCAAGCACATTACAGAGACCATGGCAGGAAAGGATGCAGTTGATGAGACACTGGCACTGAAGCAAGAATATATCAGCATATTACATTTTTCTTATATCTAAACTGGTGATTTGCATAAACTCCAGGCTTACTCAATCGAAGTTCATGTCTACGATTATTATTTGTGCATCACACAAACTGCAAGACAGTATCCAATAAAGGTCGTGTATCCTGCAGCTTCCAAAGCTTCCATAAATGACAAAATTTATCTCACACAAGTAACTCAAGTCATTTGAATCTACTAACCGAACAATGACATTAAAACCATGCTCTTTCAATGGCATGTAAATCAAAGTATGCTCTTTTTCGAAACAAAACCATGTCACAGGTAAATGGTCAAGTCAGATGGCAAGTAGGTAATGCTTTTTTTGTTGGTTCTGAAGATCACCCTCTCCAGATTTGCTGCCTTGCTGTGCACAAATTTCAACAAATTCATGCCATTTTCATAACCTGTGAAGAAGCTCCTCACACAGAACAACCCCTCGTCCCAGGTTTGGTAGTCACCGCACTCATTCTTGAACTTGACAACACGCAGTCTCTGCCAGCAGGGAAGAGTTTCTTGACCTATGATTTCCCAGTATCGTCCCTCTTCAAAATTGTACTTTCTTGTGAAAGTATCTCTGATCTAAAAGCACAATGGACGATCTCATTAGGCAACATACGTCAAACGATGTGACTAATCATAAATAATCTCGTAAATCCAGCATAATTCCCTTCCTTACACTAAACACAGATTGCCAAACCATAACCACAGAAAGGTTTTCAAGACTAGGACAGGCTGTCAGCAAGCAGGCGATTCCAGGAAGCTCCCACTTCAGCAATCCTGTATCCAGCACAAGACTGGTTGAACCAAGTGTCACCATTTCTCGTTTCATCATCTTTCTCACCGATAATATCTGGTCAAAATATTAGGGACACTATAAGAACCAATGTTGCAGGGAGTTTGCACCTGAAATCTCAGGTTAATTCAATAGTACTTCTGCACTGATTTTTACACAATGCTAAAATAACAATTTAGAACATTCAGGAAAAATTCTTTCATCCACAGTAGGAGAAACCCATAACAAATAAAAATTAAATAAGACATGATGGTTTCCAAGCTATTTCAATATATGCTGTACCCCAAAACACATGGGCAGAAATCATCCATGGATATATGCAAATAGCATTGCATTCCTCTGTCTGCTTCATTTAGGAACTCTGCATCACTCCATTAGGAATGTGGCCTCAAAAATGTCATACAAAACAGATGAGAACCATGTGAGATGATAGTGATGCATACCTGAATGCACCAACTGCAGAAATGAAAGTGTCTAGCAGATTGGAATATTTTAAGAAGGCTCTGCAAGTTTTTGTCGTACTGTGCGCCATAAAGACCGGCTCCAGTGACGAGCACCACCCGTCGACGATAAAGCATCTCATCAAAGTTGAATCGTGCTTCAACTCCAGCTGGAACATTTTTTATCAGGAAATTACTTCTAGTCATTCCACCCCGAAATTCTAATCCTCCCAGGGTTGGACAATCAATGACAAGATCAGTCTTTGGTTCCACCATCATGAACCCATCCAAAATTGAAACCTTTAGTGGAACTGTTCTTGGCTGAATGGTAATTTTGAGATTGCCCCGCATGTTGCAATTAGTCAGGGACAACAGCTCGAGCTTTTCACAGTTTCTGGCAATTTTCTCGATTGCATCATCAAGTAATACTACCCTATCTAAAGAAAGTTCTCTCAAGTTCTTAAGGTGCAATCGAGCAGGCATATCAAGCTTTAGAAAAGCCAGTCCCAGTTTCACAACTGAAGAACTGCTATATAAGGGTTCAGGAAGCTGGTAGTGAGGATGACGCCACATGGCCTTTTTCCTTCTGTCCTCCAGATCGTTGAAGTTGAGATCTAGTTCTGTAACACCATTTTTAAGGGCAAGAGTGATCCATGAGTTCACACGGGGGAGCATACTGCTGTTGTACCTAAAAGATAGACGAAAGCAGTTTGTCTCCCGAGCCTTACACTTACGAAGAAACTGGCAAACAGAAGGAATGACTTCGTTTCCAGTTTCTTCGACCCAATGGTATGTAAAGTCCACCTTGTGCATTAACCTCCACAAAAACCTCCACCTCCGTGAGAGCATAGAAGTTCCCAGGGCATCCTTCATAGGAAGTCTATCCAGTATTAGAAGAAGGATATCATCCGATAATCTGCTTAATAAATCATAGTCAGAATATTCTGCATCTTCTGAATATGATTTCAAATGCTTGCGTCTTCCTCGAGCTGGAGCCATCATCTGTATATGACAGAGTAAAAAGTCTACATTAGCTCTGCACTAATGAATAACCACGATGTAGTTATTTGTGATATTGCACAGTCTAGTATTGTTCACCGTACCTAAATATTTACTTATGTCAAAGCCAATTAACTAAACATAGTAATCTTTTCACTGGTACACACCACCAAAATTGTTACTCTTTAGGAGAGATTATTTCGTGCAAGAAATATTAATGCCTTACATTCAGGAAGTGGAATTCTTTTATTAAAAAAGAAAAAAATTTAAGTTTTTCAATTTAGCAATACACTTTATATCATGACAATGTGACTTATAAAAATTGAAGACCTTGTGAAGAAACTGCTACAGGAATCAAATCTTGGAGCACACAAAAATCATTGCCTCATGATTCCAATTGACATGTCCGGGGTCACATTCCCATATCAAAGTAATGTCAATAATTGGAAACTCATTGAAAATCAGTACCAATACAAAATCACATCGATCATCTCCTCTTCTCAGCATCATGCTCTTTGATCTAGCAGGAGGCAAGCCAACATTGCATTCAACCAGGAAGATAAGAAAGGAGAACTAGAGCTCATAGGACACAAAAGATAAAGAAAAAAACCACACAAAAGCTTCTTGCATAAATTGAAGAATGACAGTCGGACCCTTGGCCAATCAGATAATCATCACTCATGGAGTGCTGCAGTCAGGCAATATAAATTGAAAAAAAAATTCCTTCCAACAAAACTAGCAACTTGCTCTTTCAGATCTATAAAATAACTCTAGCTTATCCAGGATGGGCGGAAAATCTTCTCTCTGATTGCTAAACTGTCTTTTCCATTATTCCAGAGAACACACACTGATATCTACTTGTATTTTTTATGAAATTAGCTGTTCATTTCAAGGAATCAGGCGATAGAAAATTTATGTCTCGTCTTCACCAAGTCAAACATGCTCGTCCATATTTGAAACTAAATATGATGTGTAATGGAACCCTTACCTGATTGAATTGCTAATAAGAATTTGGACGCAGAGCGTTTTCAGCAATAAACAACATTTCCAATGAACTCAATAATATTGAAGGAGAGTGAAGGTCTGTGATATATTGAAATCGTCCTTTCTTTGTGCTACCATGCCAAGACAAGCAAATTTATTTGTTTCTTTTGCATCTAAAAGAAATAGACCCCCTACATAATTTAACTTCTGCTACTAGATGGAGGACCTCTACTTTGGCACTTAAGATAATTTAAAGTACAACGGATAAAGTAAGCAAGGAGCAACTGTCACATAGGAAAGAGAATGTGTCTAAATGCTGCCCTTCTCCTTGGCAAGAGTCAGCACTTCTGGTGCAACAATAGATTTGCAATTTTTGTGCACTTTAATAATCAGTTTTATTAACCAGAAGATAAAGCTATTAGGTTGTGGGAGCATTCATGGGTACTAGGCCTGTCTTTTCCCCAAGCTTGAATTAACTCTTAAAACCCCTCTAACATGCATAATTGATAAACAGTGCCACAGCAAGAATGAATTGCATGTACTTAAACAAGTGCAGTGAAAATCTGCAAGATACTAGGCAATTAAATGTGGCTTGAACTGGACTCAAGGACTGTGTTGGATAATTTTTCAAAAAGCTTAATTGGGATGACATTGGAACAGAAAAAGTAAATGAAAAGCCAAATTCTGCTCTGAAGGCATATTCACTTAGTAAAGCTTTTGACATTGTAAATCTACCAGAAAACCACATGCGTCCATTGCATTTCACAACAACATGCTCATACAAATATAATGACTGCGTTTGCTCTATAAGCTAGTCAAAACATTAACTTGCTTAACATCTATGCACAACTACAATAGCCCATCAAGTTGAAATTTGCCATAACTACCTTTTAAAATAGACAAATACCACCAATGACTAACTAATGATGCTTTCTTCAACAGTAAACATTAAACAATGGTCAATAATACCAGCCAAGCTGTAGAAATAATGAAACGTGTTTACCAGCAAAAGTATAATGCTCTTAGTTATCAAAATTATAAATAGTCAACAAAATCATGGGCACCCGGCCACCACACTCTTTAATTTTCTTATGGGCGAGGGTTGGTTGTTTGAAGGCAGTTAGTTTTAGGTCTCAGGGTCAATCCTAAGTTGAGCGAAAAACCAAAATAATGGGGCCACAAGACTTAATGCATGGATTACTGCTCCAATCCAATAACAGGAAGCCATTCTCTTGAGCACTTAAGCATCCACATGACTCACTAGCAGGCAAAAGGTTCCTCTGACGTTTTTATATAATTATGGAAGTTCATATCTCTAACACTAAATGCTACTTTCTCCCCAACTCTTAAAAATCACAACAGCAAATGCAACAATTTCATCAAGAAGCCTTTAACACATAATGTCAATGGTGTAACAGATAAAGAGGAAGCCAAGCCCTTGGACAACCTTCATTTACTCAAGATATATCATTAACCTAACAGACAGGTGCCTTAAGAGTTGGGATAGCTACCATGGCCTTCTCACTGCCTCATGCAAATTTAAAGGCACAAAACTGGAAACCTTCACATATCCTGAAAAATATGTATCTCTGTGTCTATGTATGCATGTAATCATGGATGTGCAATCATACAAAAAGTACTCATATATTGCAAGAAGAAATTATATCTCCTATAGTTAGTAATTCTTCGTTCTTATGTGCTCAATATCTCTGAGAAAGATAATTGATGCAGCAGGAGAACAACAATAGAACTTTGTTGCAGCCATTGTCAATAGCACTAAAATAACAACAAAACTAATCTCAACAGGAGAGCACACACAGTAAGTATTTGGGTTTACCAATCCTTTCTGAATCTATTATATGAACTACTCGCGATTTCTGTAGCTCACAATTGCATGCATTTAACTTGTTAAAGTAAAGCCAAAGTTCACGAAGTCTCTCTATCTTTTCATAAATTAGAAGTGAAAAGATCAAGTATGACAAAAATTATAATTCCTTGAGACAAAGCAATTTAGTGAGTCAATTAAGATGAATACATGATGTAAGAAAGTTTTTATATTAAATTACGTCTTCATCCAGCGATTTCAGTTTTTTGAACAGTTTGTAGGGATCCCACAAAGTTTTACATGGCATCAACGTGGGGAGGTCTCGAGTACAAATCTTTCCAAGCTCTTATATTATCTGCCTTCCCACTTTAATCTTAGGTCAAAGTCCAGCCTACGCATGAGGATAATAATTGAATATTTAAATATCAGACCACATTCTTATTTAAAAAATCTAACTTTCGAAACAGTTGCCAGCAATTCCACAAGGTCTTACACATGAGATGGTAAAAGATCTGGAACAAAATACGGAACTATAAGAAAAAGCAGTCCCAGATAATTGAAATACAATCTTGAAGAAGGAATCAACAATCTAAAAACAACTCAAAAATGATCTTACTATCGCCATGTATGATTATCCTAATAGGTCATATTCATAACAGAAACCTCAGCAAAAATTTACTTCTGGCAACAAAAAAACATTTAAAAACGAACATAAACATCGGGTCAGTTCAAAATCACGATTTTTCTATGTTGAGATCACTCCTAGATATTGAAAATCCAAAAATAAAGAAAAGGCCATGCAGGAGAAGTTCTACCTCTAAAAAGATCTCACCTTTACCATCCGGAGAGTGATTCAATTACACATCACAATTCAATGGCTATCGCTTCTAGACTGACTTAATACCATCTTGTAGCCTGCTCATCGGATCTCTCATTCTCTGTTCTAGTGGATTTAAAGTCACTGCATATTCAGGACCAGTAATTAGGATTATATGGCATGGAAATGGATTTGGGAATTAATTAGAGTACAGGAGAGAGCAACTGGGGAAGAAAAATTCTTTATCACAAAATGCTCAAAAGAAGGAAAGTTCAACTTTTCGCACAAAGAGAGGTGGATAAATGTGAGTCGAGGTAGAGAGAAACGACGTCGGATAAATAACATAAGGCAGACACCCAGAAAACACCAAGCCTTTTACCAATAATGTCGGCGAAGTACTTGCATGTAATCAAAGTGTCAAGAGAGAAATCCATGAAAACTTTATGCCGGCGGGATTTCAGCTGTTTAGATCAATTGCACCTCCAATTGTTAGCACGTCAAGCCTTCAATATGCACTTCTCATTTTGCACACAAGAAAGACTCCAGAAAAATTCAGCATTCAAGCATCAAACTAGAAATAACAAGGTTAAATACAAGATCTTTTCAGTATACAAAATTGGCATCTTCAAGATCAGTTACTTTCTCATCACAAAATCAAATCTCAACTGCCATAGAATACTTAACAAAATTAAACTCTCTCTATAATATCACCACTTAATTTGTCATAGAAATCCCAGCGACATTAATAGAATATCTGCATTTCGGCATAACTATTTCATAATACTACATAGAACAAAGATATCATATGATATTCTTGCAACAAAGCTAACATAAATAGAAGTAATTTTGAACCTCCTTCTCATGTACTTATATAGCCACCACAAATTATTGTGAGGCAAACATCTGCTAAGTCAATTTATCCAATAGCTGTCATCTTCATTACGCATAAGTGCTTAAACCAGTTTTTACATTACGTGTATAAAGAGTACATGAAAGTTAGCGAACAACACCTTTTGACATACTGTGTAGGCCTAAAAACATATATATGAACAAAACTGGATTTAAGCTCCGCAAACAAAGAATACACTATTTGGTGCTCTGGGACTATATTCCCTTCTTTTCACATATAATGCAGACCATCCACATAATAAGACCCACAATCATGTGAGTGGAAAGAATATCTTACCTAGTATATAACAATTCTCCAGATCAACAATCCCCACAAATTCAAGCTGCACAAACATATCCACGTCGTTACAAATGCTCCCAAAGTAGACACGAGCATTAGCCATTTCAACACCTCTTTCTTCAGAATAAACAACCATAGAAACTATAAATACAGGCACACTAGGGAAACCCATCATTTCCTTGCATGATTACATCACAACAACTGGCTGCAAAATGCAGTTGATTATAAACATGTCTCCCACGATCAAGAAGCTACTTTGAAGAAGATACATATTTCTTTCTTATTGGCTAAGTCAGCAACCTTTGCACTTGCTCATGGATTACACAATTGCTAGCTACTAGGATAGCAGGCAATCAGGCCTAGTCATCTCAAGCCTTTAGCTTTTTCAGTTAGAAAATATCAATCCGTCTGCAGGAAATCTCAGCAACAGAAATTTTTACAAATGACCAAAAGAAAAAAAGGACAGGGAAACAAACTCTCAGTCTTACCATGAACAGTTCTTGCAAGAATTAGGGACAATCAGATTAATAAGACTAGCAGAAAACATCATATATACGCAACATATTTACATTGAGTTAACTTAAAATCAAAACCGAATTTCCTTAAAAGATTAACACTATTTAGAACCAGAATGGAAGAAAATCACTGATCAATGAAAGAGAATCCCTAAATCTAGTCTTTCATGCAAGTTATAAAACACTTTGGTGAGATAATGCTCCAGACATTTTCCTATTTTTCTATCCACCAAATTAATTTTAGACCTATAGATTACAGCTTTTGTAACATGACCATGCAGATATGTATCTCATGGTACTCGAAAACAGAGAGGTTAGAAGTACCTAGAATAGTAGACAGTGTACAGGTGTGTAGTCACCTTCTATAATCATCTTGGCATGCAGCAAGCAACTTTGTGATTGATGATACAGAGGAATCCATGTATTTGGATTCAACAAAATAGCAGCCCACTGAACAGTAAGCGCTCCTAAAAAATTTCACTGCAACAACAAAACCAAAATCCCTAAACCAATGTACTCTGATGTCCCTCCACCATCTCAAGAAGCCTTCTTCCACCATGAACTCAACATTTTTTTGCATCTCTGACAGTTATCACTGTACAACAGCCATGATACAACAATTAGTTCTCCAGAGGCCACGTTGAAACCCACATATTTAAGTAGAGTTCGTAGGGGCAACAATAGTTAAATTTCCCCTGCCAAAAGTAAAGTAATCCACGGAATTCTCTTCGAAGGAAGTTTACTGTACGTCCAACTTTGGTTGTCTTTTGCCAGGGTAGCAACAGAAATACTTATCAGAGATGAGGAGAGCATCTCCCTGCTCACTATCGAGCTCTGCGGACTGCCAAGCGTTTCCTTTTGGCAGTCTTGCTCTTGAAGATCTGCAAAGTTACTATTGATTTGATTCTGCTTGAAGACAGGCAATCCTTTGGCGGGAGTCTCCATCTAGATGCAAATGCAGAAAATTAATGGATAAATCCAGATCATAAGCTACTCAAGGATGTAAATAGAAGTAAAATGTCTTCATATGCAATCCTATGAATAATTTCTCGTATCGCAAGCTGTCCTGGCCAGGGATACACCAAATCTCTTCCTAAATTAGGCACGATTTGTCCGTTACTAAGCAGGCATGCACATATATTTCACTCAAATCAGAAGCATGCATGATGACGACGTAAGATAACACCCACACTTTCCACAGCGCCAAAATGTTTCCCTGTTAATACAGGCCTTCAAACAACATTGAAAGTTCAGCAGAACATCATCTCCTTCGGGGGGGGGGGGGGGGGGGGAGGGGCCGGGCGGGCGCGGCTTAACCAAATCAATGGTGTACTCCGTTTCTCCCTCAGTCTCAACGGGACGAGGTTGAGCATGAAGAGTGCAAAGTCTCGTCATTCAAGCAACATCCGTGGATCCTCCCTTACCAGCCATTAATGAGGAGGCAAAATTGCGGTCTCACTTTGTCGCGATTTGGTTAAACAGGTCAAGAACTCACCCCCAATAACAAGTGACGAGAGTCGAGTACAACAAGGGAAGCAAGAGAAATCAAACGGAGCTCAGAACCGAGTTGCATATACTGTGCGGCGTGCCCGTGAAGCAGAAGCAAGAAGACAGACGAGTCGCGACATCCGCGATAGCGATGAGTGGAATGCTTGGGAAGACTGGGAATGGAGGAGAGCGACATTCTCCGTCAAGAATCGGAGGGACCATGAACGATGGGACGGGGATGGATTGTAGAGGATGACACTGAGGAGGAGAGATCATGGGAAAGTTCCTAAATCGTACGTTTTGTTCTGGAAAGTACTTCTCGTTAAGCATTTTGCGATACTTCTTTCTCCCGTTTGGATAAAAAGGCCATTGAGGGGCAAGAGCAGAGAATGCATAGATTCTATAAGTTTTCTCTTGTTCTGGGTTCAGCAGGTATCAACAGAAAATATTAGCATTCCAAAGCAAAACCAGAACTGTTTTATAGCTACAACGACAGAACTTGCAGACTCTCATACAACCCTACCTAGATTCAGTCCAGTGTTTCCCTGTGTGTATCTAACCTTATGATGGCTAGTTCTTCCTCCTTTCCCTGTAAAGCCCGTAGAGGCCTCTGAAGTGACCATCATGTAAATTTGGGCATTCTGAAATCCAGAGACTACAAGTCTTTGGTAGATCAGACAAATGTTCCAGCAATTCGCAGTGAATGATTCTCAGTTGTTCCAGCTTCTGTGATTTCAATGCGTTCGGTAACTTTTCTCCACAGCCACAGTTTCCAATTGATAATGCCTGCGAGAACTCCGATTTCCCCGAACTCTGAATCCCAGCTAGCTGTGGGCAAAAGTTCAGAGACAACTCTCGGAGCTCCTTTAAGCTCGATAGGCTCGATAACCTCACAAGCAATTCACAATCCTCCACTTGCAGATGATGGAGGTTCTCTTGCTGTTCCCTGACATTGAACTGAATCTCTCTTAGTTGTCGGCACCCACGTATAGTTAATGAGGACAACTTTGTCCAGGTGGAAAAGGGTAACCAATTTATTGGGGACCTGGCATCAACTAAAGTCAATTCTTCAAGACTAGATGGAAGCTGCGTCAGAGATCGTGGGTCGAGACAAGTAATGATGACTTGCCGGAGCCGAGAAAGGGAACTCAGGTTCGTTGGAGGCAAAGTGAACCTCGCAAGCCAATCTTTAGGAGTTTGAGCTCGTCCTTGTGTGATCACTGGCTCGTAAATGCCGCAAATTATCTTCAGATGAACCAGATTAGTTATGTTCGCCAGGTCCGGGACTATTTCCAATGACAAATATGGCAACTCCAACTTTGTCAAACTCTTGGGAAGCTCTGGCAACTATTGAAGACCATGCAGTCACATAAAATAAGTTCTTTGAGACGAGAAAGTTGGCTGATGGTTTTCGGCAATCTCCTAACCTGGCTACCCAATAGGTCTAGGATTCTCAAAGAGAATAGCTGCCCAATTTCACTTGGAATTTCCCCCATCGCACAACCAACACGTAACTCTTCAAGACTCTCCACCATTCCTATGGCCATCGGTATCTCTCTAACATTTTTCTTAAGAGTTAAGCACTTCAACTTTTTAAGGTTTCTAATAAAATCCGGTATGATCTATCCCTCCTCCATTATCAACTTAAGCAGGGATTCCAGTCCTCCAATTGAGTCTGGTAACCTTCTTATCCTGCAGTAAAAGGAATCTGTCGCCTCCAACGCTTTAAGGTTTCCAATGGAGTGGGGCAATCCTATGATGTTTGTATTAGACAACTCCAACTTACGCAGTGATTCTAGTCTGCCAATTGAGTCCGGTAAGTCTCTCAGATTCCAACGACCATTCAGCTTAATTACGTTAAACATCTTAAGATTTCCTGTGGAATCAGGTACGTTTGCGACCCCAGTAATTGATAAATCCATCTCAAGTAGTGATTTTAGTCCTCCAATGGAATCTTAAAGTTTTCTGAGCTCCCTACATCCACTCAAAGGCAAGTACTTCAAGCCCACTACATCTCCAATTGAGGGAGGAAGTTCTTGTACTTGCATATTTTCGACCTTCAGCATCAAAAGGGACTTCAGGCCACCCATTGAGTCAGGTAAACTAAGAGGAGGTATGGGCTTGAAATCGTGAACTCTGGCCCATGGACTCCCCAATCTCAAAGTCGCAGAGATTTCAAAAAGCCTCAGGTGCTCTAGCTTTTTGAGAGAAACCATCAGGATGTGCCAAGTGTTCACTCTTCTCAAAAATCAATCTCTTCAGATTTAAGCATAAAGAGAATTCGGGTGTCTTGGGTCGTCGTCACTCTACATCGCTTTCGGCGAAAAGGAAAAAGAAGGATGCCTCGTCTACTGGTGAAGAAAGGCCTTGCTTGGTGCACAGCGGGACCAACAGGATGTTTTCTTGTTTGGAGTAAACTGTCATCAATATGCAAACCCTAGGTTTCCTGGAGCACTGTGCTCTCCGTCTCTACACAAATGCCCTCCTTCTAACATCGGCGTTCTCTCTCCCCATTGTCATTAATACACTCTCTCGAATACTTAACAATTGTTTCCCCTCTACGCTTAAGAGATTGCTTTTGATGGGCCAATTTCCTGCTCTTCAACTTCAACTGCCAAAGACATCGATTTTCACTTGGAGATGATTTTGGCTCCAACTTTTGAATTAAGCATGAAATCACACAACTTTTACTCGAGAAATAATTTCAGCTCAAACTCTTGAGTGTCGTAAAAAGAACACCAACTTTACACGACGGTGTAACTTTTCATCTTGGTTAATTTTTGGTCACCGACTTCTCTCCATTCTTGGAATGGAGAGACTTATCAGTGATTGCCATACATCATAAGAGATTGATTCGGTCGCTCAGCAAGGTGGAGCGCTTACATTGCCTGGAAATTCCATATAAAGCAACTTTATTACCGCCGGATTTCCTTGGTAGTCTAAACTCTTGTCAACCCTGAAGATGCAATCATTTTCTCGCTAAATTGGGAAGTGGAACCATTGAATGCATTGCCAACTGAAGTCAACAACTCCATACAAAGGTTACCCGATCTGTCAATTATACCAATGCCTGGATTGTTCAAATTGGTATAATTTAAGAGGTAAAAGCAAGAGCAATGTCACTTTATCGATTGTGCTTATCATTAAAATGATAACACAGGGAGTATCTCCAATGGTCTACATATCCATTCGTGACTTCGTAGCGAACTGAAATCGGCAATTTTCCGATTTGGTTTTAGCCTTTTAAACTAGTCACTTGAAATAAAGCCTCTTGGCCACCTCAGTGAAGGAATTTTGCAAGATCAAGTCTCAAATTAAAAGTAGAAAAACAACTGATAGCAAGTTGTAAGAGATGATTAGGAAAGATATGGAGCATATAGGGCTTGCGATGACAGGATTCATGTCAATGGCCCCACGTTAATAAGTTAAGTTCATTATTTATCCTTTTTTGTACTGTCCATGATTGCTCTTTTGTGTTGGAGCTGGCAAAGGAACTTTTGTTTCTCATACCAAGCACACCCACATAAGTTTAGGAAAATCAATATATGAAGCAACCACTAATAAACTTTAAGCAGAATATTAGATTTATGTTTCTTATATTAGTATTGGATAAAAAGAGAATTGTTGTTTTTGTTTTTAGATTTAGATTTATGTTCCCATTTTGGGCACATTTATTAGTATTGTATATTCTGCTTTATAAGAGATTATTGTAACTTTTTTAACCATCGCAAAATATAGTAAAACTCTTTGCATGATGTAACCTTAGTTTGGTTGAACCTGGGTAAACCTTTGCTCCATCTTCTTTTTCATATGTAATCTTCTTGATTCAGTTTGCAATACACCATTTCCTTCACTTTGAATGTGAAAACTAATGATTCGTTTTTTTTAATGACCGTGAAAACTAAGGATTCCGGCCAGGGGACTTTGAAGAAAGGCAATGATGTTGGATGTACGCCCTAAAGTGATCATGTAATGGTTACATGTTAGGATTTTCAGTTGTTTTTTCAATCTTATTTTAAAACTAATGGCAAAGACGTATTTATTCATTTGTCCAATTATTACTAGATGAGTAATTCCATAATATCAATTGTGACTAGATCTATTCTTGAGACGTTAAGAATATGTGTGATGGGTACACAGTTAAACTGAATTTTAAAATTGTTACTGGTCAATGGATTATTTAGTAAAAATTAATAATCATGTTGAGATCAGTGTGTTTTGATTTCATTATAAAGTATTAGATATTTTAGAGGATGACGAGTCACAAGTCATTGGGTATTGGGATGCCCGAATTATAACACATGTGCTTGTATCAAATAAGTTCACTGAACATGACACGTGTAGAATAATTAGCAACGTGAAAGCTCTTCGCGGGGTCAATGTTTATTCGTTCATGCTTTGGTCTTGTGTAAAAAATCCTTAGACCTGAGGCGCAGTGTTGACTTATGTGTCAGATGACTGTGTATCACGAGTACGTATATTGATGGTTCATCGATCCGTCTCTATATTTGCTGGTCATAGATTGTTCACATACGAAGTTACAGATGCGTGCAAAATGAAATATTTCTCCTTATTACGTACAATGTATAACAATGATGTCCTATGCAATCTAATGGTAACATCACATTGAAACCCCCGGCCGAGATTATAATGAGAATAAATTGTTTATGTCTCGTAAAATTCCATGTCCATTAGGTTTGTGCAAATGATCGAATTGGTGACTTAACAAATATTCTCGATCGGGACATAATATGACAAAGGGATTGAATTACATTGTAGCCAGTGCTAATAGGTTCACTATGTTCTTAAAACATTCATATTGTCTGGGTAACCATAAGATATTGCTAGATGTCAATCATGGTTTGTAAGATCAAGAGGTTGATTGGGACTAAATTCCAAAATTTCGTCACTAAATTCCAGTTTTGTGTATTGTCATGTGCATAATTGGCGACGAACAATTTGCGTCGCTACTTTTGCGACGACCATATGTACGTCGCCAACATTTGTCATTAGATAACACGTCTGATCATCGATCGAACACTTGCGACGATGCATATGTCGTCACAAATGTTGCGGGAAATTTAGCTACATCACAAATATAAATAATCGTGGCAAAATTCGTAGCCATATTTGTCGAAAGAATTAAGTAGGTTAGTTAGGGCATACCCTACTATTTGCGATGAACGTATATTTTTGTCGCTAATTAGCCATGTGTTTTGCTTATGTCCGTCACGCATTAGCAACGGACAGCCACTATCCGTCGCTAATTGGTGACGCATGTCTTTGTTCCGTCGCCAAGTAGCGACGGAGTTACATTAATTCGTCACTAATTAGTTACGATTTTGCTTATATCCGTCGCTAATTTGCCACGTATTAAAGTATGGTTGTCGCCATTTTACATCAATCGGCGATTTGATTTTGTAGACCCAATTCAGTCTTCAACGAAATTACTGATACACTATCCGGGAATTTGATGTTTTGAGGCGAATTATTATGAAGCGATTATGTTATTACATCTACTGAATAGGACATGCAATGAATCGGATAATTTCTGTAAAACTAAATAACATGAAATGAAAATATACATTGTTGCCTTCAACAGAAAGCCAAACATCAAGCTAAATTGACATCCTGTGCAGCAAGTATTCAACATTAATCTGAAGTGCAGCACAACATCAACACAAATTCTTGAACAAGTTGGTTTCTACATTTTAACAGAAAGCCAAATTATCATGAAAAAAAATACAAGCTAAATTGTAGAATCTGCATCCTCATCTTCCACGTTGCAACCTTAACTTCAAGGACCACCATCTTGTCAACGGAATATGACTCCGAACTGATCAAATATGATATAGCATAAGTATGTAATTAGCAACATTGATAATCATAGAATATCAATTCATAGAATCATATAATCACTAGCTTCTAATTTGAACATACCATAATACCTGATTAACCGATGGCCAGATGTCGTTGGTTGCTGACCTTGTTCAAGTGAATCTTTGCAGTATCGTACTCTGAAAAAGGAAAAGTCAAAATCACCATAGAACCACAAAACAATAAACTTTCATATACAATGCAAAAAAGTTATAGTTCTTACTCTACTATATTTGTTATTCATTCAGTTGATTTTGTCAGCTGGCTCAAGCAAACTGCCAAGTTAAGCACATAAGCAATGCAAAAAAACATTAGCTTAAATTATAGCAATATACATACATCATAAACAGGTAAAATATTGTCTCGAACCTCATCGTCGCAGATTATCCGGTGCCGCCATTCCCATCATCATCTTCTGCAGTATCATCATCAAATCTCTCACTGCCATTGTCTTCTTCACCTATGGGGTTAGAAGGAGGATCCTCATCATCCTCATCGTCCTCGATGTCCAAGTGTAGCAAGATACGTTCCATTTTTCTTTCGAGCTTAACAATTTTTGCCTCCTTTTGAACAAGTAAATCTTTCAACTCTCTCATTTCCTCCGCCATTTGCGCAACATGTTGACCCCTCCTTGAACTAGATGCACTTGAGGATGATGTTGCGCTGACCTTTCTTGCAGCTTCCCTTGACAATGATCCCAACCCAAATACCTTCCCTCTTCTTACCCCACCCGACGCCTCAATCCATAATGTCGTTTGATCAACTTCTTGAGACCTTAACGCACTAACACCATCACCAGATGTCGTTCGGAGAGAGCAAAGTTCATCAAACTTTTCCTACATTAACCATATTAAACGAACATTAACTAATTAACTTCATATAACTTAGCATAAAATATTGTTAACGTTTAAAATTATGTACATTAGGCTAAAAAAGAGGAAGTTCACCAACCTTAACAGCTCGAGCTCGATTGCTAGTCCATGTCTTATCTTTTTTTTGGAACACTCGTTCAAATGTTTGAACGACTGTCGATTCTCTCCCCAATTCCTTGGCCTACAAAATATAAACATTAATGAAAATTAATCGAATTACCTTAACTTATAATACAAACAAATAAACTTACCATTCTTTTTTTGTGCTCCTCAATGTTTATTGATCCACCAGTATATGTGGTTGAGCCTTTAGTAGAACATGAGGCTCGATTTAGTTTATTCCGTTCACTGGCCTGCTTATGCTTGTCAGTTCCCCAAGTTGTCATCATTTCCGTCCAATTTTCACTTGAAATGCAGTGTGGCTTGGCTTGTTTTTGCTTCGCTTTATTCATCACATTCCTCATGTGATCACCAGCCTTCTTATTAAAAATTCTTCTAACTTCATTGTCGACTGATCCATCCCAGCAAAAATGCCGCTTCAATAGATCAGAAAAATCAATTTAGCATGAGGGCCGAATGCATAAGCTTGTGATGAAATAAAATACAAATCTACTTACCTTGAACTCATCCCACCACAAATTCTTGTCGACTTCTGGAGCGCTGGTATATGTAAGATAAGGCCCCCTTCAATGATCGTTGTCGCGACCTCTCCGAAGGTGCACCACCTAGAGGTTAGGCTAATGGATTGCTAAGTTTAACTTAACTCGAGCTCTCCCAAGTTCATACCAATTCGCGACTTAGGTTTAACTTCTTAACATGCCAAATTGATTTCAAATGGAGTCGCCACTAATCTATTTATGGTGGGTCGATTAGAAACCCATGTAAAATACTGGGAGTAGTACTTTACCCTACGAACTAGAGATTTTGAATTCGGGGACTTGAGAACCTATTTCTTCTATTTCAAAAGAAATAATTTGCAGGCAGCTTGAAATGATTTTTAACTTTATTCCCTAACATGCACGGTGATAACGCGAGTGCGCAAACAATTATTTAAATGCTCAAAGAAACAGAATAATAAGCAAAGCAATAACACAAGATAAAACAAATCAACAAAAAATGATTCTTTTTTTAGGCTTTCTATGTATATGCAATGCTTGAAATGGAAAACTAACCCTATATGCAACTATTCTAATGCAACCCTAAATGCAATTTTTATGAATTATTAAATGAGACTAATTATCTATAGTTAAATAATATCTAATTTAAACTAAGAACTAAACCACGTTAATTATCTTAACTACGGATAATATTCTCAAATGCAAAGACTAATTTAATATGTGATGCATGTAAAATCTAACTCTAAATGTGACACGACCTAACATACTTTGAAATATGCAAATCCTAAATTAACCTGGCCTATGTGACATGTTAATTAACTAAAGCAATTAAATGACATGCAAGAAGGCATTTTTTAGCATTTTCTTATTTATTTAATGAAATTCGAAATTAAATAAAACAATAAAATATGAAAACCTAATCTAGCATAATTTCTAAATTTCTAAATGTAATGTTTTACCATGCTATGAACTTGTATGCAATTCCTAAGTGACATGAGATTTAGTATGTCTAATCTAAATGTTATGCAAAAAAACTAATAATGGAAACTAAGATGCAAGGACAATGCAATAATATCTAATATGCAATCTAAATAAGACAAGACTCATCAATTGGAAATAACATCAAAGCTCAACAAAGAAATTTTGCAAATAGAATCAATAAATTGATCAAAAAGCCTTAAAGATCAAAATATCAATTCTATTCCCGCACAATTAATTATTCCGTCTAAAGCCTTATAGACGAAATAAAAAATCGATATTGCGGTTGCGAATTGGAAGATTAATTCCATTGACAAACTTATCATACCAAAACAACGAAATTAGACAAAATGGCATAAAAAAAGGTAAATAATATGACAAAAGACCCTTTTACTGCAGAAAAAAATGTTTTTTTTTGTTTTTTTATTATTAAAATATTATAAACGAAAAATAAATAAACAGAAACTAAAAGAAATGAACCGGGTCAGGCGCCGAGCCGAGTCGGGCTCAGCCCCTGACCCGCGAACTTCCCTTGGGAAGGGCCCGCGAAGAGGCGAAGAGATTGGACTGGGCTCGCGGGGGCCCAGTCCAATTTCTTTCCCCTTTTTTTTCTTCTTGCGCGTGGGCCTGTCCATGCTTCTGCCTTGGCCCGGCTCTCCCCCACACGTCCAGCTCAACCCGCGATCCAACTCGGCCTCTTCCAGTCGCGGCCCAGCTTGCAGCCTTCTTCCTCCCGCGTGGGTCTTCTTCTTCCTCCTTTGCCTCTGCGCGACGCCTCCTGCAACAGATGAACAACCTAGGCGACATGCCGCTTCTTCGTGACGAAGCCACGGCGGACAACAACTGGCCAACTAAAGACAAATCGACGACGACGCGACACAAACAAACCAAGAAACGCCGAAGAAAACAACTCAACACGACACAAAGCTCGACCGGGCAAATCATCAAACGGGCGGCGTGCAAGGGGGAGTATTCACTTAGGGGTTCAAATCATTTGACGAAATCTGGATCTACGATGCATTAGAGACATGCAAACACAAACACAAGTCAAAAACAAACAGAAAGGGAGTTCAAAAGAAACAACCGAGCCAAACAAACCCCTCGGCTTCAAAAGAAAAACAACCCAAATCGCAGGAACCCACCGGCGAGAAGAAAAAACGAGTGCGCGAGTCACCGAGGCCAAGAATCGATGAGTGCCACGGACAGATTGCTGGATTTTAGGCCTCGGACTCACGCTCTTTCGCCTCTTTTCTCTCGGTCTCTCTCTGTATGTCTCTCTCTCTCTCTCTCTCTCTTGGTCTCTCTCTCCGTATGCGTGTGTTGCTTTTTGGCCGTGAAAGTCTCCTTATGTGTGTGAGTGTCAGTCTTTTCTTTTTGCAAAAAGTCAAGTCTTTAATCTCTCTAGATATGTGTGTATGTTTTTTCCCAAAAAGTCTTCCTTCCCTGCGCGTGTATGCTTTTTGCTCAGAAAAGTGTCTCTAAAGTCCTCTCTGTCCCCCCTCTCCTTGCAGACTCGCGAACCACCTTTATGCTGGGTAGAAGACAATCTCGTTCAAATCTTGTAGGATTTGACCGAGATTTCTCTTTTATTTTCTTTCCCCCTTTCGCCTTCTTTCTTATTTTAGCACAAAATATATTCTGCCCAAACTTCCTTTTCCTGATTCATCAATCAAAATTTTTTTCAAATCGCCGCCAATGATCTTTCCTAAAATGCAAGATGCAATGAATATATATTTTTTTAGGAATATAAATTCCTATTTTCTATTTTTTTATGACTAAAAATTACGTGTCAACAATCGTTGATGATTTTATTAAGTTCTCTCACAGCATAGTTTGCATTTGTGAAGCTGCAAATGTATCAACTATGTGTTTAGTTGACATCCCATATATAAAACATAAAAAAAAATTAATCCACCAGCCCAATTAAAAATGAATGACTTACGAATCGCCATATGGTCCTATCAACTTCCGTCCCTCTGAATCTTCAACCATGTTTTCCGCCTCATTCGATTGTTTAGTTGAGTCAGGTAGTAATGTCGTTTCGTCCGCTGAAGAAGGTGGTTGTACAGTCATTTCATTTCTCCTGTGATAAACTTGCGCAGACATATTATGGAGTGAGTCGACATAGCTGCCAATATTTTCTGGTGATGTATGGGAGGGTGGGACAATGTTTCCATGATGTCTTTCTGGTGGAGGTGTATGTGAGGGTGTATCATTGTGTGTATGCTGTCCAGCATCATGTTTTTCTGGTTGAGGTGTATGTGAGGGTGTGTCAATGTGTGTATGCTGTCCAGCATCATGTCTGCCAACAATCTGAGGGGTAGCTGAAATTGCAGGGGATATCCAAAGAGTCGGTGACGACCCCGATGAAGGGGAAAGGGTCTCGGCTATTCTGACTCCACCTCCTATACGACGTCCCCCAACTCCTAGACGACGACCTCCACGTCTCTGCAATCGGTGTACGAAAGGTTAGACAAATATCACTAAAAACTAACACCCATGTATTAATCTCCATAATGTATAAGCTTACCATTTTCAACTTGATAGTACAAGATAAAATATCGATCGGCGATATGGGACTTCAATATCCCAATCGACTCCTATAAGTATCTAATCACAAGATAGTTGTGAATCTTCTGCTTTGCTTCCTCCTATTAGTTGTACAATAACAAACACATATAATATTTAAAAAAAAATGTCAGTTTGGGGAGGTTGCTGTGAATTTAGTAGTATAACGACATTCTCAAAAGATAAACAAGTGTTATGATACATTTAATGACAAACTATGTCAAAACTCAAAAGTTTCGGTCGCATTGTTTTATAAACTGTCCAAACCCAAACATATGTGTCCAAATGCTCAACTTAAGTGATCACAACTTCGCTATGTGCAAAGCACCTGCAAAACCCAATCAAAACTTATTTTTAGGATGAAATTCTATTGCAGACTCAAACCGTGCCTCTGGCTTGCAACAACCCTAAATCTTCAACTAGCTTTCTAGCACGAGAGAATCTTATTGCTCATGCCAAGAGCAATTAAGGACCTTTGCCAAAAGAACAGCACAAACGAGCAACTGAAAACTATTCCTTCTCCAATTGAATAAAATCAGACATTAGAGGACATGAAACCCTAGAATCAAAACATAATACAAGAGTCATAACATTCTAAATTACAAAAAATTAGCAAACATACAATCAAATAACAGAAACCAAAAGGGTTTTTTTTTTACCAGCTGAAGAGATACTGAACGTAAAGACACTTGATTAGTATCAATTGAACTGGCAACCCTACATGAGTTGAACAAATGTTAACAAAAGGAAAACCTAAACAAACCATACAATCGGTAGAAATTGGAGACAAAAACAACAGCCACAGATTATACAAGACAACGACGAGTGCAAAAGATTTCATCAATCCATCAAAATCATATAGAGCAAAGAGGGTACCTTCAAGAAAGGCATGTATCCTAGGGAGGCACACGAATTTGTCGGGCCCTCGTGTTGTTATATCTGTCCTTTATTTCTTTCTTTTGTGATCTTTTGTTTCCAAGTGGGTAATCCATAATAGAGAATGAAGAGTGATACCAGAACGAATTTTGGTAGGACAACGACTCCTTCTCTAAACAGTTTGAAAAAACAAATAAGGAGAACAAGCGGCGGAGAACTCGACACTGGTAGAGGATGAGCGGCGGAGGAGGAGAGGAGCGGTGGAGGAGGAGACAAATCGCCGAGCCCTAACAGACGACCTAAACAAAGAAAGGGAATAGTTTGAATGACTGAGAGAGAGTGTTGACCGAACTAAATTTACGAATTTTAGTGACTACAATGAATTGTCCCTTGCCAAATAGCGACGGACAAGACCAAACCCATCACTGATCAGCAACAAACAAGCGCATATCCGTCGCCAACAGCAACGGACAACAAACCACCATCGCCAACAGCGACGGTCAACAAAGGACCGTCGCCAATCAGCGACGGTCCGTAGATGACCGTCGCCAACCAGCGACGGTCCGTAGATGACCGTCGCCAACCAGCGACAGTCAACAAACAATCGTCGCCAACCAGCGACAGTCAGTATATGACCGTGACCAAGTCAGCGACTGCACTATTAAAATGTACCTAAGCCAAGCAGCGAGGGACATCAGATGATCGTCGCCAAGCAGCAACGGACATCATATTACCGTCGCCAAGCAGCGATGGTCAACAAACGATGCATTGCCAATGGCGGCGGACAACAAACGACCTTCGCCAACAGCGACGGTCAACAAAGGACCGTCGCCACGCAGCGACGGTCCATAAACAACTGTCGCCAAGCAGCGACAGCCAATCAACGACCGTCGCCAAGCAGCGATGGTCAATCAACGACCATCGCCAACCAGCGACGGTCAGTAAACAACTGTCGCCAACCAGCGACGGACAATAAATGACCGTCGCCAACCAACGACGATCAATAAATGACCGTCGCCAAGCCAGCAACTGCACCATTACTATGAACCTAACCCAAGCAGCGACGGTCGTGAGATGACCGTCGTCAAGCAGTGACGGTCTTGAAAGGACCGTGGCCAAACAGTGACAGTCGTGAGTTTACCATCGCCAAATAACGAGGGACATTAGAGGTGTGTCGCGAATTAGATATAGAATTATATCTAGTGGCTCCCGGTCTCTTGTTACCATCTCTAATTAACAATAATTGTTTGGTAAAATATAAACAAACATTAACAAACCATAAAAGTTAAACAACATTCGTTAAACAAATGTTATATATATCACGTCACGCAAACGGAGAACATGTCTCAAAAATATCCATCTTCATTGACGTCTTCATCATCTTCATCTCTCGAATCAGCTTCGTCTTCATCTCTCAAATCATCTTCGTCTTCATAATCATCTTCATCCACAGAATCAATTTGTTCATATTCAAGACTTTCTAACATTGATGCTCGAGTTTCGGCTGCTTCCACATCTATTATTGCTCCACTTGGATCTCGTAAACTTAAAATGTTATATTCCTCAGTGGCAATGGTGTTACCAACTTCATCTTGTTGATATGCTGTGTCCTTCCAGTGTTCCTCGATTTTTCTTCGTGCTTTGATTTTACATACAGCCCACCAATCAGCTTTGTCTCGTTTCAAACTAGGGTATGATACATAATATACTTAAATTGATTGTTGTGCTAAGACAAATGGTTCATATTTCATATACTTTTTCTTTTGATTTATTTCAACTAAATTAAACTTCTGATGCACCCTCATTCCTTTGACGGGGTCGAACCACGTGCACTTAAATAGGACTATGCTCAATGATGGCCCAGGGTACTCTATCTCTAGGATTTCATCCAACAACTCATAAAAATCATCACTCAAACTAGAATCATTGGATGATTGCACACATAGGCCATTATTCATTGTTGCTTTTCCAATTCCGTAGTCTTGAATATGAAAATTATACCCATTTATGAAATATGCTGGCCAACTTCGTGCTCTGGATTTTGGACCCATTGACAAATGATATAGAAACTCGTTCCGTCCACGTTGATCCTTATTACTATGAACCTAAGGATGGTAAACACAAAGTCAATCATAATATTAATGCAGTACATGTTTTTGTAACTTGAAAAACTTGGCAATAACTGCACTATTAGGGCAACTTACATATGATTTGAACCATGCTGCAAAATTGGCATTTATCAGACAATCAATCTCATTTGGCGGTAGTCTAGAAATTGAATTTTGGAAAATCCTGTTGTGCAATACCATATACATGTTAGCAAAAGACATAAAAACCACGACATTAATTTGTAACTAGATATATATTTGCAAATGTACACTTACTCGAAGTATGGGTCCACATCTGGACAATTCAATAAAATATATATATGTGCTGCCTGCCATTCTTCGCATGTTAAGTAACGATACCGACTAACGCCGATTGGTCGACCAAGATAATTGAAAATAGAGAATGGCATGCTATTGGGATCAATGGGACCCTCATCGTTCCGTCCGGCTCTACGCCTCTTGCATTGCACGTGTGGCTCAAAATAATAACTTGCAAATGTAGTCACTTCTTCAACAATATATGCATTACAAATTGAAGTTTCAACGCATGCCTTGTTCTTTACTTTCTTCTTCAAATGAAATAAGAACCTAGTAATAAAATAAAGAATATGGTCAAAACATGTAAAATAATTAAAGTAAGCTTAAAATAAAAGGAAAGTGAACTATTTCACCTCTCAAATAGATACATCCATCGAAATTGTACAGGACCAGCAACTTTGGCCTCATAAGGCAAGTGAACTAAAAGATGTTCCATTGAGTCAAAAAAAGATTGAGGAAATATCCTTTCTAAGTTGCAAAGAATTATTGGAATATCTCTCTCTAGCTTTTCCATGTGTGATGCTTTTAACATAGTCGAGCAAATATCACAGAAGAATTTACTTAAATTTGTAATGGCGCTCCATACAAAGTTTGGCAAAAATTCCTTCATTGCTATGGGGAGAAGTCGCTCCATCAATATGTGACAATCATGACTCTTCAGACCCGTCAACTTACATTCATTCATATCGACACATTTGCCGATGTTTGAAGCATAGTCATCAGGGAAGCGCACAGATTTCAACATTTGACAAATAACACGTCTCTGTTCCTTGCTCAATGTATAAACAGCTTTCGGTTTTGGTCCCCTGCTACAAGAATCCACGTCTAGTGTTGGCCGATCACAAATATCTCTCATGTCTTTCCTTGCATTCAAGTTGTCTTTTGTTTTTCCAGTGACATCCATCACCGTATTGAAGACATTATCGAAAACATTCTTCTCTATGTGCATGACGTCAAGATTATGATGAATAAGATGGTCCTTCCAATATGGTAGATCCCAAAGTGTACTGCGTTTAGTCCATTTATGCAGACTTCCATACACATAAGTTGTGACATGAGGGTTTTCAACAACAGTTGGGAAGTAATGCACTCGCTCTCAAATTTTATACCGGTCAACCTCAATGATGGAGGTGTTCGTTCGACCCTATTCTTGACGAACTCTTTCTTATTCCTTCTAAATGTATGATTTATCGGCAAAAATTGTCGGTGACAATCAAAATAGCACGCCTTCTTACCATGTTTTAACCAGAATGATTTTGATCTGTCCATACATATTGGACATCCTAAGAGACCAGCTGTACTCCACCCAGATAACATTCCATACGATGGGAAGTCATTTATCGTCCAAAGTAGGGCAACCTTCATTACAAATCTTTAATCAGTACAAACATCATATGTAAGAATACATTCATTCCATAGCAGTTGTAACTCTTCAATTAATGGTTGCATATAAACATCTATCACCTTTTTCGGGTTTTGCGGTCCAGGCACGACCAACGTCAAAAACATGTAAGGTATCTTCATGTGGAAGATTATACGGTGTTAATATAACTGGCCAACATGAATAACTTTTCCCTGTTTTTCCAAAAGGGGCAAATCCATCGGTACAGAGACCTAGCCTGATGTTTCGATGCTCCATCACAAACTCAGGGTATGTTTTGTCAAAATGTTTCCATGCGGCTGCATCGGAAGGATGACACATTATATCTTCTTATGTTTGATGGTTTGCATGCCAAGTCATGTGTTCAACAGTGGCTTGAGACGCATAAAGCCGTTGCAACCTGGGAATTATTGGCAAATGAAACAATTACTTACATGATCTACGTTTCTGATTATGGCCATCCCTCCAGTTAACCTTGTACCTAGGTTCATTGCAATATTTGCAATACTCTGCATTTGCATCATCTCTACAATATAACATACAACCGCTGCTACATACGTCAATCCTCACTAATGGAAGACCTAAGTTATGCACTAGCTTCTTCATATCATAAAAATCAGTAGGCATGATGTTATCACGGGGCAATGTTTCCCGCATCACATCAACAAAAGAGTTGAAGCAATTCTCGGACACATTATGCTCTGCCTTGATATTTAACATTCTTGCAGTCACTGATAACTTAGTGTGGTTCTCACACCCAGCCCATAAAGGTTTGTCAGCTGCTGTCAACACTTCTTGAAATTAATTACAGATATTCTCATCAAATCTTGTTCTTCCAAAGTCATTCAAGTGTGATGCATGACTAGAAACCCCTTCTTCAAGTGTAGGATTAAAACTAGAACTTACATAGTTCGATTCCCATCCGAAATTTTGACCAGCTGCATTGATCACCATCCTTTGGTATAGATTCAATTGTTGCTCATAGGTACATTGTTCCCTAACTAGAAATTGGCCACTTCTTCCATCAGGTTCATCATGTATAAATGGTTCACCATGGCAAGTCCAATTATAGTAGTTCAGTGTAAAACCAAATCTACAAAGATGCTCACCAACTTTATCAACTTCTTGAAATTTACCATTACTGCACTTTCTGCACGGGCACCTTAACTTATTTCCATCCATGAACTCAACTTTGCTACTAGCAAAGTCCAAAAACAGTGCCAACCTGGCACGAAACTCTTCGGTCAATCCAGCTCGATTTAGGTAAGTTTTTATTATACATCCAAGATCCCTCTCTTTGCATTGTATCTGTATTAAAATCAATAATTATCATGAATGTCCGTTCAATTGTCACTAGAGATACTGTTTATATTATAAACGAAGCCGCAACTATCTGGTGTCAGTTATGGCATCAGCTACGTAAGAAACAATTAATTTGAAATTATTCAAATCCCATTTTTATATAAGCAAGAATACTTACCTTGTTCGTATATGACGAAACTATTTGCAGTGTAAATTGACGGAATTTCATGTGTAATGTATGGTCACTTTGATTGCGAGCCTAATCAAAACTAGTTGTTGCTCTAGTGATCCAAACTTTGTAAGAAATAATTAAGGTAGAAACATATAATATCAATTAATTAAACCAATTAATTTAGCACATGAGTACAAACCAACGAGCGAATACAAAACCGATGATACAGTTAGTTTATTCGTTGCAAAATTTTATGATATAGCAGATGATTACATGAATCAAAACAATAATAAATTCTCTAGAAAGTTCCAAACCCAATTTGTTCTCTCGCAAACGCCTATATTAGTTAAGTTCGATATGGCCATGAAGGCCGAACTTGGCCAGCTAGAGCGGGAGAACTCGAGGCCTCGCCTTGGCCGTTAGAAATCGCGCCCGGATATGAGGGAGGTCAATGGCGGAGTCGAGTGAGACGTTGCTCAACTTCGCCCTTGGCCACACGTGAATACAAATGAGAAACATCCCCAAAATTAATCTTCACCCACACAATCGAATACAAAGCCCACACAACCCCAAAAAACGAGAAATAATATTCTTAGTTGTGTTGATAAAAAAGAACAAGAAATGAAAGAGAAATGGACATACCTTAGGGTTTTGGGTTCGTGGTGGAGGAAGAAAGGGTGTGGGGAGACGAACTGCTGCGAGCGAGCTGCTTTTGCAGCTTTATATATCATAAGTAGCGACGGAATTAGCGACGGTCAACTAAATCGTAGCTAATTAGCGACGGATTTGGCTACGCAATCTTAAACCAATTCTGAAAAGCGACAAAATAAATAACTATCTCAAGAAACGTCGCCAAATAGCGACAAATAACTGCCTCGTCGCCAATTTGCTACGGCAATCGCGACGGTCAGAAAATGTTGTGGCAACTTAGCAACGACTTATAGTTTCTATCGCAAAATTAGCTACGTTTAGATCTTCGTCGCAACAATCGCAATTTAGCGAATAATTATATTGTCGTCGCTAATTGGCCACTAATTCCGTTACGAATTAACTAAGTCGTTGCTATTTAGTGACGTTGTACTTTATTCCGTCGCAACACCCGTCGGAAACAGCGATGAACAATATGTAGTTGCTAAGTAGCGACGAAAAAATAATGGCCGTCACAAATTAGCGACGAATTTAAAATTTTGTCGCTATATCTGTCGGAATTAGCGACGGTGTTTTTTTCGTAGCTGATTATCCGTAATGAAATTCCAGTTTTTTTGTAGTGACTGTTATTATTATAATAATTATTATTATTATATTAATAAATAACAAAAGGCCACCCACACGATCAATAGTGGGCAAGGTCCAATGCTAGTTTGTTGACCGCCCGGTCAACAAACCAACCATTGTATGGTTGAAAAGGTGTGTGCGCTTGTGTTTTTGCCGGCAATGGTTAAACGTAGAATCGTGTGTAGTTTTTCGAGAGAAAAGAAAAAGAGAATTTACATGAGAGAAGAACAGTTATCCTCTCGTTGATGCGGAGATTATCTACATAAAATTGTTAGCACAATTGAAGTGTTGATTATTCACGAGAATTCTTCTTCCATTCAATGTGTGATTGGAGGTGTATTAGAAATTTGTGTTACCCTTCTGCACGATGGACCATTGAAAAGATTCAAAGAGGAGGAATGAGAGCATAAAGAGATGACTTGGATATTTTTCTGGTGGAGATAACAGGAGGAGGAGCAGAGAAAGGTTTTCCCTACTAAAATCTCTTCGGATAGTTATTTCATTTTTGCAGAACTACCCATAAGCGAGATGGAGATTATTATAAAGGAATAGAATTTTCTCCCATCTTTCTCTTTTATTACTCCTATCAAGCAGAGTAAATCGGTTAAGTCTTTTTTTCTTCTTTTGGCTACTTGATATAATTGTTAATGAGCCACTCATCAAAACACGATGTCTACAATATTTCTCAACTCGAGAATTTATTTGTAATCTGTTTCACGCTAACACTCGTGTAAATATGATAGCCATGGTGGAATAATCAACACTATTGTTGACGAGGTTTTCACTAAGCTGAAGAAAAGGACGAGAAATATGCCAGACCATTTAATCGGGTTTCAAGATCGTGTGGAAGCTATACTGGACCTGTTAAAGAAAGATTCTCATGATGTCAGTTATTGGGTTATTCATGGAATGGGCGGCGTTGGGAAGACAACTCTCGCAAGTGCTGTTTTTAATCAAATCTCCACTGAGTTTCAAGGCAGTAGCTTCCTCGGCAGTAGCTTCCTCGCGGACGTTCGTGAATCTGCCCACCATGGTAGAATCATTGACTTACAAAAACAGTTGATATCAGAAATTCTCCAACGTAGGGACTTACCGATACATGATTCTATTGATGAGAGGATTAACATACTTAGAGAAAGGTTTCGTAATAAGAAAGTACTCCTTGTTCTTGATGACGTGGATAAGTGGGACCAACTCTCTAAACTGGTAGGAAAAACTCATTGGTTTGGTCCAGGAAGCAAAATCATCATCACAACAAGAGACGTCAACTTTTTGCCAATCAAAGAGGAGGATGGAGAGACTAGCTTCCAGGCATGTCCAGAAGAGTTTAAAGTCTATGAAATGACAAAATTGAATTCTTTACACGCTCTTCAGCTTTTTAGTAAACACGCCTTCGGTATGGATTCCCCACCACGTTACTATGATGATATCTCACACAAAATTACTTGCAAAACAGGGGGACTTCCATTAGCTCTTGAGGTTATCGGTTCCTCACTTTCCTGCAAATGCAAAAAGGTTTGGAAAGCTGCTTTGAAGAAATTAGCTCTGGTTCCCCAGCAGGAGGTCTTCGATAAATTGAAGATTAGCTATGATATGTTACAGCCTTGTCAAAGAGAGATCTTTCTTGACATCGCATGTTACTTCATTGGAAAAAAAAGACTCGACCCGTACTATATGTGGAAAGCTTCAAACTATTTCCCAAAAATTGATATATTTGTTCTTGCTCGTATGTCTTTGATAAAGATAAGAGAAAACGATATATTGTGGATGCATGACCAACTTAGAGATTTTGCAAGAGAAATTATTCAACGTGAAGATATCCATGTTCCCGGGAGACGTAGTAGGTTGTGGGAGTCCAAGATTGCCTTGAATGTGGTTCAGCGGCAGGAGGTAAGCTATAGCCACCTTTGCCATTTTCGTTGTGAAAGCATCAGCATGTATTTACCAACGGTTGTGTAGTTAGCTTCGTACATTTAAATATTTTTATTCAATTTTTCTTTTTGGAAAATAAAAATGAAAAGGTTTCTGTAAGAGTTCATTGATGGTAATATCATCACATATCGTTTCTATACAGCGTCTGATGAGTTCCACTTACAACGTGAAAGTAAAGAGTAGCAAACGCTTCGAGAAACACAATTAAATACAAAGATTGTTCAACATATTATACGAAAACGGATTCAGATTGCGACTTCCTAGGACATCAAAGCTTTTCACTGGCTTGACTTCGTTACTTTTTGCTAAGTTGGCAAATCATTAGCGACATTATTGCTTCAACGAGACATTAAAATTTGGTAATCGTGATTTGCAGTTGTCTGTGTATTGTCCGGTACAGCCTTCCTACGGAACATGGATTTGGTATCTAATGGTCCATCTCTAACATTCCAATCGATGTTTGGATAACTTGGTTGATTCTATCTACTGTTATGGAAGAAATCTTGTTAAACATTCCAGAGTGTCGCAATCGCCTCAATACAGTTAGAAATTGGTTTGAAATTTCTTTCTTAGCTGCAAAACCACTTGCAGGTTTTTTTTTTCATTTTTGGTAAAAATTAAATAGATAGGCATTATTTTCTATCAGAGGGTTTTACACAGGATTAATAATGTTCTCTGTCATTATCTTGCGACCGAAACATTCTTAAATCAATGGATCAGAAATATTATTTGGCCTTATACAGTATAAGGAAGTTTTCTCAATTGTATGAACAAGTTAGATTTACGGGTGATTCATTCCTCTCTTTTTTAAATAAAAAATTCTTGATTTAGATCTGTATGAAACAATAATGTGTGTTTTTTTCTTTACCCAAAAAAAAAAAAACATTAATGTGTGTGTCATTACTGAACATAATCGAGCTTCTTAGTTTGGTACACAACCATGGTTGTCATCCACTTCAAACGTTCCCTTATGATTTTTGTTGATGAATTAAAGCTCGTACCAGTTTATTTTTCTGTTGAAGTCATGTCCTATATTTTATGATATAGTGGTTTTCAGTTTTTTAATGTTTCAAGTTTATCTTTAGATTTTTAGTAATTTTTTTTCAATTATTTGCTTATCATGGGATCATGCTAAAGTGTATGCAACGTGTGTTGTTTTTAGTTGGTACTTAAGACAACTTCCAGAATTAATGAAGAATGCAGTTTACCTTCCATTGCTCTGTTCTTGCTGTGTACTCTGGTTTTTTGCTGCTGTAAATTCTTCTCTTCAACAAAGAAACAACAATTTTCCTTATGAGCAGGGGACTGACAAAATCGTAGCCCTCAGACTGACGGGACTCTTTGAAGAGCGGAATTTCACAAGTGAAGAATTTTCAAAGTTGCCCAACTTAAGATTTTTGGAACTAGACGGCGGGAACTTGATAGGAGATTTTAAGAATCTTCTCTCGAAGTTAACATGGCTTTCTTGGAGTCATTTTCCTTCGGAATTAGAAGCGAAGAATTTATGTCTTGAGAAATTAGCCGTGCTCGAGCTTTCAGAAAATGACGATATTGAAGATTGGGCCGGATGGGAGCAATGCCTGGTACATTATTACCCCGTGCAGTTTACTTATTTTTGACATTTGTCTGCCCAACCAAACATCCATTTGCATTTCTTTTACTTTATCTCATCCATGGTTTGCTTTTCTAGGTGAGGGAGAACTTAAAAGTTATACATATCGCTTATTGCCCTGGCTTAAAAAGGACTCCTGACTTCTCGAAATGCGAGAATTTGAAGAGATTTGTTCTTCAAGCTTGTACATCCTCGTTAGTGGTTGATGGCTCTCTCTCTAAACTAGAGCACCTTAAGCACTTAACAATTAAAGGGGTGCATTTGCTGGAGAGCAACCATAGCGACCTTTTTGCAGTACCTTCTGCACTAGGTAGTCTAAGATCCCTGTCAACGCTAGAAATAGAAAATATGCGTGTTGGAGAACTTCATTATTCCATTGGAGAGATGACGCAATTGAAGTATATGTCTTTGAGTTCTTGTTTGCTCAGAACACTTCCAGTCTGCATTGGTAAACTGAAGTCACTGCTTAAATTGGACGTGGCCAGGACACAAATCACAAATTTGCCTCATTCTATCGGAGATCTTAGAATGTTGACGAAGATGAGTCTTTCTATGACTCAGATAAGGAGATTACCAAGCTCAATAGGAGAGCTAGAGTCCTTAGTTGAGCTAGATTTAAAGCATACACATATCACAGAATTGCCAGCTTGTATTGGGAATCTCAAACGATTGGAGATACTAGATCTACGTCTCAGTGCGATAAGAGAGCTACCAAAGGCCATAGGGATGCTGGAGAATCTTAAAAAATTGGACGCCTCATTCTGTATGAATCTGGAAGGAGAAATTCCAAGTGAAATTGGAGCTCTATGTTTTATTAGGACGCTAAATCTATCATGGAGCAAGATTAGGAGATTGCCCACATCCATGAACCAGCTTTCTCATCTCCAACAACTTCGTTTAGATTGGTGTGATAAAATTCAACAGTTTCCAGAGCTCCCCAAGAGTTTGAAGGAGTTGGAATTCTCATCTCATTTATTGTGGACCGCCCTTGACCTCTCATACCTGACTAACTTAGTCAAACTTGGCGTAACTAAGAGCACGTCTCAGTCGTCAGAATTTGGTGAAGGAGCTCCAAATATAGAGTGGATCGAGGAGTTATCAAAACTGGAGAGTTTGTGCCTTTATGCGGATGATGTCACGTTTCCTCCTATCGATTTGGCTACTCTTTCTCGGCTTCGAGTTCTTCAAATAACATGTGTTGACCTCCGATCACTGAAAGGGCTTCCATCCACCCTTGAGGCATTGACTCTCTACAATCTCAAGTCACTGACGGTGAGGTTACCCTTTTCCAACTTGACAAATCTATCCTTTTTGCGCATTAGTACTCGTTCTCTAAGGGAGGTCGAATTCGATGATGTGCCTGGACAGCAGTTGGAGAAACTCAGAACGTTGGATGTAAGGTCTAGTGAATTGCTTGAGAGGCTATCAGTATTGGGTTTATCAAGACTAAAGGGGCTCAAAAGGTTGATTGTGTTTTCATGCCCGAGGCTAATGGAGATTCAAGGTCTGGAGAAATTAGAATCGCTAGAGACATTAGTTATTCACACTTGCAAATCCTTGAAAAAGCTGTCTGATCTATCAGAACTGAAGAAGCTGCGGAAATTACGGCTCCGCTGTTGTCCACTGGTGAATTTGCCCGAACTACGTCTTCAAACACATGTCATTGTCAATAGTGATTAGCTGTGGGATTTCACCTGCCCTACATGGCGATTACGAAGATTGGAAGGACGTCAGTCCCTACAGAAAGAACCACCTCTTATTCTCTTCCTGTTGGTAACGTTTTCTCTAGTTTCTTCTTCCTCTAAATTTTCTCTGTTTTTTTCCCCAAAGCAATTTCAATTTCGCTCCAGTTAGAAATAGTTTTTAGGTTGCGTGCATGTTCACCTTAAGTTAAAAATAACTAAAGCACCAATCAGTTCCGCAATGATGGTGCACACTGTAAGAAGGGGAAAAGGAAGGTCCGATTCATGATTCGTGATTAATATCTATATTATTGTGGGAATCATACTGTGGTTCATAGATGAATTAATGACTCTACAAGCACTAGTTGACGGAGTAATGGCTGTTCACATTCTTTAGAAAAATGCATAGAGCGACTTTATGTTTGCCAAGACAAAATGGATACGATTACTCGGGTGATGACATTATTTACAGAAGGTGGAATGTAGTTGAAAAGTGAAAACCACCTGAATGCTATCGGACAACTTGATTACATAGGTAAGAATGTGAGCATATTGAAAATCATGCGCTTCTGTCGTTACAGGCTCCTTTTGTTCTCTCTTAGCATGTTGGAGATGTGTGTCTTACTGTCAGTCGTTATGGCAGCGCATTCGATAATATGACAGTTTACTTGATGTTTTACTGTCCCCTTTCTCATAGATTGGACTAGAGTTATTACATTTGTAATACGGAATTAAGATCATGAGCTGATGTAACTACTATGATCAGAATTAGTCTGTACCAAAAGTTTCAACTAGAATTCATCTGAGAAATTCGAGACAAGGTTATCACTGGGATAAAACTGTTTGTCCATGAAAACACGAGAGTCAATGCTTGATCTTTGATTAGCAATACTACTTACATTCACTCGTACTGCAAAACAAGATTTTTAGTTAAAAAGTTCGCAAAATTCTTCTATTTCATTAGTCCTGGAGATTTGGTCGAGAGTACTTCGTCATATACGATTTCAGGAGGTGTTTGCGATCATTTTTTCCCTCGAAAAATTCACTTTTTCGACATACTTTGAGCAATTTCTTTTCTTTAACTTGACCCTGGTATCATTTTGCTGAAGAATAAATGTCTTTCTCAACTAATGTTTTTTTTTTTCATGGGAAGCTTAAAATTCTGATCCAACCTGTAACAGAGAAACAAAAATCGACTAAACTGGCCATTTCCGGCAATAGTAATCTATCTCTGATAGGAAAGTTGAGGCAGTAGATGATGCGGGATTAGGAAAAGAACACCTTTAGCCAAGTGACTAATGTCAGCGGCAGCAAGCATCGGCATGCTCACTTCTTTTCTGTATCTTAACACCGTGAAACTGAATGACTTCCCTTGGATATGCTCATTGTGCAGGTGTAGAACGGCACTGGTTCATATCAAACGGGAGTACAGAGATGTTGCGCCCGCACTTGGACACCACCGAGGAGGTAATATAAACAAGTCACGTCCTGGTTTCGATCCTGTCGGACTCTCTATAATCTATATATGGATTCCACCATGTGCATGCTTGAAAGAGACCGCAATAAAATTCTGAATCATGTTACTTATTTACTATCATATAGAACAAACCAACATGCAAAATGTGAGGTCCGCTCTCTTGGTTCAGAATGTTGATCCGTTGTTGTTCTTTTCGCTTCCTCTTATTCTTTTCTGAGAGGATATTTGGAATAAAGCCACTCAAATTCGAACGGTCTTGTAATTCTGAGGTCACGAGGCATCAAGAGAAATGTAAGACCGTCAACTTAATGTGAGCTGCTTCTGCATGAACTTGTCGTGTGTGTATACATGTATGACTTGGAGAATTCTATGTATGCAGCTCCTGCAGCGGATAATTGCGGTTCAGGATACCCAGCCAGGACAGAGAGGTCCATTGGCTATCTTCATTGGCATAGTACTCTTTTCTTATGTTATATGTGAGTACTAGCGAAAATGTCATTTTGAAGCCATGTTTGCACTTATGATTGTTACAGATTCTTCTCTTGAATTTCTAACCCCCCCAAAAAAAATATGTATCTTCCCTTGAATGATGCAGAGTTTGATTGCTAACTGATGTAGGTAGAAACAGTTGCACGAGACTAGACTTTCTGCAATTATAAAATCACTGATCGGCAGTTAACCATAAAGCAATAAACTAAATATATCAGGTATGATGGCAAACTGATGCCATCGAAGCTCCGGACCACTGATGTGATTTAAGAGGTATGAACAAGTCAATATGATTCGGGAAGTTTAAGAGAGAGCGACACAATCGTATTCTCTATTTCTCTTTTAAGCATCAACAGAGACGATATTTTTGCACTTTGACGTGCATCTTCATTCATAAATTACTTTGGAATTGGCAATTCTCTAAGTCTTGAGAGACTTCTATTGCTCGAGTCGTGCATGAGCTCTGGGATGTTCCGTCGAGAGATGTAATCAAAAGATTGAAACTCAGGACAAAAGAGTCGCAAAAAGGACGATAAGGAAAAATATTGAGCATATAGAGCTTAAAGACTCGGTATAGACTCGAGCACAATGACGGAAGAGAATTTTTACAAACGAGAATTTCTTGTTAGCTCTTTTTTTCAATTGCCCTTTTGAACTGCAACCTCTCAACCCAAACAGCGGAATTCAAAGACCTAAAAGGGCACATATGCCGGATTCTTAGCGATGTTAACCAAAGGTCATTCATTCCGCCAAATACAACAGAAGGAAGATGATTACACAAGAGAAGCCGTGGACTCATAGTGATGTCAATCAAAGGTTCTTCATTCCAGCAAAAGAAAACGTCTATAAGATTCTAAAATCATGCAACAGAAGGATTACTGTACCAAAAGGAAATTATGAAGTTATGATCAATGAACAAAAGTTCATTTCCTACGTATCATTTAACACTCTTAGAATTATGTACATCCAAAACTACCACTTCTTGAAATGTGGAGCGTTGGTATATGATATGAGCAAACCGTTATAATTCTGGAGAGAAAAGTCAATCAAAGAATAAATTTCGCAAGAGGAAAGATACAGTGCAAATTAGGATCGATCACCTTACATGAGAAAGGGAAACACCCTGCACAAGTGGCAATCTCATTTACTGCCAGCACAAGTGCCCAAGCAGCTGCTGCCAGTTCTACTAGGATAAAAGACCTACCATCAATAGTCACCATAATTCACATTATCTCTCTAAAAACTTGCTTAAAACTGTTTTTCGCAAAGGGACTTCTTCATCATCTTCATCTTTTTCTTCGGCTTCGACATACATATTTAAAGCACAACGGACCACTGAATTCGCTTGTTTCCTCAATGTTGCATTGTCGATGAACATATCCGTCAGCATCTTCCTCAATTCATCGTCACTAGTCCTCCCATTAGCATTCCGAGTCTCATCTACTTTTACAAGAGCATTTTCTACATCTTGAGCAAGGAGTTGGGCCTATTCATGCACACAGCTGCCAAGTAAGTGATGCAGTAATAGACCACATAATGCAGAAAAACTTCAAGAATTTGACATCCTTGACTTCATGAATTAGAGAACACCAATTCATTTCATGATATAAGTTAAACAATGCTCCATTCATTATAAAAGGTTCAGGTTTTTATTGAATTGCAGAAAGACGAATTATAGAAGGTGATATAAGGGATGGAATATTGAATCTACAACAAGAAGAGGAGGTCTATATGGAGAGCTGAGGCCGATTTGTATAGATATCAAAAATTAAGATTGAAATAGAATGCAAGCAAAGAAGAAATTAAACTTCTGAAATGCAAAGAATACCTCAGCAAGAAGAAGGCCAATTCGATTGTCCGAGGTTGTCAGTAGATCTATTGCATCAGACGGTGAAGAGGTATCCACAATCAACTTATCTTCTTCTTCACTAAGGAAATCAACGCTACATTCTTGAAGCCGATTTCGTAGAATTTCACATTCATGCAGCAGCTTTGTATTTGCAGCACTTGCAGACTCCCCCCTCTGTTTTTCTTTTTGTAGAGTTCGCTGAGCAAGACAAATGCAACAATGAGTTAAGGCTCAGAGAGAGAGAGAACGAGAGAGAGAGAGCAGCCTTAAAGACTAGAAACTCAAGGGTGACCACCACAGCAGGCTTAAACTAAATTATCAGTCTTTTAGACTTAAAATAATGGATCGCAGATGTAATAAATAGAACAGAAACTGCTTGTAACGTGCGACACTTGTTTGTGCACGTAAACAATATTCTCGATTTATGGAAAAAAAAATTCTTATTACATAAAAAGAGCAGATTACCTCAACTTCTATTTTCTCTCTCATGAGACGGCCAAGCTCCTGCCTTAATTCTGACTGAGAGCTACGAAGAGATTTAACCTCTTTAACAAGAAGCTTCACATCAGCTTTTGATTTTGCTTCCAATTCCTCATAATGTTTATGCAGTTTACTGAGGTGCTCTCTTGCAACATCCAACTCATTAAGCAACAAGTCTCTCTCTTGAATTACCGATAGTTTAGCTGATTCAACACGAGCGTTTTCTTCCTGAGAAATTTACAACATTTGAAAATGCCTATTGGTACAGGCAATAAAAAAGAAGTCACAGAAAATCAATGGTAATAGGAACCTGTTCAGCCTTCAAGTTCATTTCCACCTCCAAACATTTGCTTCGGAGCTCCTCCATGTCCCATTGCATTTGAGTAAACCTTTCTTTCTCAATTAAAGTTGCTTGCTGCATGTTTTCTTTACAATTATATCTCGTGGTTTCAAGTTCCACTTCCAGATCTTTGACCTTCAAGACACAATCTTCATATATTTAGTTGCATCATCCAAAATAATGACAGGTGAATGAACATAAAAAATAGAAGCAGTCAGAAAAGTCAACACGCAACTAGGTAATAACAGCCTCTCAACCGTGTAATGGTGTCTCAGGATGGGGATATTGCAAACAGTATGATTTATAATAGATTGAGAATTAATTAAAAAGCTCCAAAACACAGAAAACATAATAGATTGTGATACTGCAAGCTTTCAAGGGCTAAACACGCGATGCATTCATCAAATAGATCCTTCGTCTTTCATCCATTAAGTAGGTGCAGCAAACACTATCAATATCATTACTGGCTTATATTCAAACTAAAGGGAGAAGTTCAGAGTAACCAGCTGGGGAAAGAAAAACCAATAATCCACTGCATACGAGCTAAAATTTTGATCACACAAATCACGACTCTTTTATCTCAAAATACAAAATGGTGGAGAGGCAGCAATCATTTCTCTTGATTGGAGATTCCAAGATGCCAGAATGTACCTTTGTTGTTAAGAATTGTCTCACAGCAGTTTCTTGATTCAATCTGGCGATGAGATCTTCCATGTCTGTTTTTGCTGTCGATAACCTTTGTTGCACAGTTGTAAGAACTCTGTTCATTTTATGCTGCTCTTCTGATGGAAGGGCAATAGCTAAGTCCCTTGGAAACTGTAACCGTGCAGTGGCGGGATTTTGCATGTTAGGAAATTCAACATTGTACATAATATTGTTTGCAGTGGGATTAAATACAACTCCTTCACTCGCTTTTACAGAGCTTAAGTCGCTAAGAATACTTTCTGATGATAGTCTTCGAGCATGAACCATGTGACCTTCTGTTTCAGAAGGAAAGTCCTTGTCATACTGATCTTTGACGATGGAAACATTATCATAAGGGGCTCCTCTGCCACTCAAAATGCTGCTAACACCTCTGTTGCGTACTTTAAACCCGGAAAACCTTTCTATATTGTCCAAAATGAACTTTTTATTAAAGAGTCCATACTTTAAATTTGCTTCTGCATAGGTAAACTCATGTTCAGAGTTGTCAATGCCAAGATCAGCAGAATCACTATGCCCAAGTCTTGGTGATCCAAGTTCAGATATCTCATAGGATGAATCATTTCCCTGATCTGACAATATAGATGGACTTACAACACTATTGAAAACATCAGCTACAGGTTGTGGAGTAAAGAGTGGAACTGCATCAGTGGCAATCGAATTTGCATCTGAACTCTGCACATGTGCCTCATCAAAATCTGCAAATAATAGGAAAACATTGCCCTTATATATGTCATGCAGCAATCTTGGTGCAAGTGAAGAGAAATAATAAACTGATGAGTGGTTATCAAAAAAAATAATAATAATAATAATAAACTGATGAGGATTCATCAAACGAGCACCTACATGACCTCGCAGCAGCTTCAAGGTCAAGAAAGTTTGCTACCATGGCAGATCGTGATACATCGATATCAGATAAGAGTTTATCCATCCAATCCTCCAAAGAACACCTTCTCTGCAGTGAACTAAATGTTTGAGCACATTACTATTACCATTCATGAGAATGAATCTATATGAAAGACAGTAGTAGCAAACAGAGAAAATTGTTTAACATTAGACCTTGAAATAAAAAAGTAGTAAGCCCTTAATGCGAAAAATGTAAAGTTTGAGCACGTTGCTATATCAGAAGCAAACACCAAAAGAAAAATTAAAAGATCATTATCAACTTTATTATGAAATCTGCATAGCAAATATAAAAGGCGTGCTAGAAATATGAATGCTAAGGCACGATATATACGAGAGAGAGAGGGGAGGGAGAGCATACCTCTTCCAAAAGTATCCTGCTTTTCAGTCTCAGAATTTTCTTTGGAGGAGTTGGAGGCAGCATTTTCACTGGAAATTCCTCTTTAAGCTGCAAAAACATGGAGAAAGGTATCTAATTACTGGAAGAGTTTGAGGTAAAGATTAACCATCTCACCATCGAAGAGGATTTAGGAGATTATTAGTGTAATCCATGAATTACATATATTTGCAAATGCACATCTAGAGTAACTTTGCAATCATGAGACAAACAGACAAATCACCTCCTTTGAAAGCTTCAAAAAATCACGAAATCTTCGCAATATTCCTCGTGTTGAAGTGATCCCTTCTGGCGATTGTATGCCAACTTGAACCCTGTAAAACTGTTCTACATGAATGTTAAAACAGAAGATGACTTTATGATATCAAAAATTTAGTTTTGCCAAAAAGTGACAAATCGGTGTAACTAGATATTGCTATGAGTATATTCATATTCCAGAATACAAAAATATCTATACAACTAGTTATCCAGATACAAATCCCATCACTATGTACAGCAGAGAAAAACAATGACAAAGAACATGACATATCACCAGCATGAAGTACGTAGTGACAGAGTGACATCACCAGTAAGATCGATAGTATACCCACTCTAGATGAAAAATTAATGCACGAACTATTATATCGAGATCAACAAAACACAGTGAAAAAAATTGACCAGGGTCTAACAAACAAGTGGCAATGGTACTAAACATGTGCAGAAAAGTCTATGGTTTTAATTCGGCTCTTTGTCCTCTGTGGCAATTGCAGTTAATGGAAAACCCATATGCTTTCCCCACTAGGGCACAGTCATTCTTAAATAAGCTTCTTTTTGACACTCCAGAAGTCTGAAAGAAGAAAGAAACATGAAGTAGAGGCAGAGCTTTGGGAAAGAGGAGGATGCAAGAAAGATGACATTACATCCTCCTCTTCTTTAATCGATCTAGAGACTACTCTTCCATCCACTTAAATAATGGCCACTACATATTGGTCTCCATCGGGTCTTCATTCTTCTTCTTTTCTTTGGTTATTTTTTCTTTATGCCTCTGCTATAGTTGGAACCAACATTTTCCTTTGTTCAAAACAATGTGACATTGCTGTAAAATCACCATACTACGGCTTAATCTGCCCGACATTTCGCCGCGCTTGAGCACTTTACAATACCACACTGTATCTTTATTTCACTTTCCTCTCTCTTTGGGTTTGCTTTCTATGTACCATCGTTTCCTCTCCTTTTATATCTCACTCTTTATAAACTGCTTTGGCAAGAATCACATGGACAATGAACTAAGATATGAAGCACTTGACCTTTATAGGAAGGTTCTAAGCTTTAATCATTCTTCTTAAACTTGCTATGCATGGGAGTCCAACCAAAGTTCAAATTGCGCTTTATAATAACTAGTAGTTAAAATTCATATTCATGCCTCAATATGTTTAAACTCTAGGAACAATCAACCCAACTTAGGATTTTAATCCTGCAGCATCAGTTTCATATGAGAAACATAAATGGGACTAGCTGAGCCTTGTATCCAACATTAAGAATCTAAAATCATGTTGATGTTCATAAAAATAAAAATAAAAAGCAGAAATTACAATAGTCATACCCGCACTATTTACCTAATTCAGTTTTGATAATTATACTATATTTCATTGTAATTTAGTCCCCCAACTAATCTTCACAAAATTTAAGGACAAAATTCAATTTCCATTAAAATGTGGACGGAAATCTAAGTAGTGGTGCCTACATGTACAAATTTCTGAAAGAATTACACTTTTTGTCCATGTGCTTTTAGGAATGTTCAACTCTAATCCTTATACTTTGTTTTAGTTACAAACTAGTCCTCCTATTATTTTTCAACAAAAACTTAATATCTTTCATCGCATCTTAATCCAAGATCTTTTGGAAATGTCAGAGTAAAACCAAGTATTAATTGTAACTTCTACATTTACAGGTTTGCCCAGTGTAATTGAAATGTCTTATGGATAACTGTGATCATTATGCAAGTCTTTACAATCAATATGATGTGGAGTTGCTAATGATACCATAAGTTGAAGGTTTCTTATAAACTTTCCAAAATCTTTAGCTATTAAAACAGAAAGTTAAAGCTTATTAGTAAACTTATCTTCTTCTTTTTTTCTAAACATGACCTAGACACTTCTATATGGATCTACACTCAAAATGAGGATACTAAATTATTGCATACGATGGAATAATCTTAATGGAGCTATCGATCAAATGATGCACACTTGTAAACATAGTAATCACCAATTGATAGTTTTAAATAAATAAATAAAAAATCAACATTTCCATAAGATTTCTGATAATAATGCGATGAAGAAATTCAGTTTTTATCAAAAAATAATTCAACGACTAGTTTTGTAACTAAAACAAATAACAGGGATAAGAATCGAACATTCTTAAAAGTACACAGACCAAAAGAGCGAATTTTTAAGCAATTAGTACATGTAGACGCCACATGTCAAAATGACGATGCTAACTCGGCCTAAATTGTCCACATTTAGATGGAAGTTGAATTTCTTCCTTGAGTTGTCACCGGAGACGAGTTGGGGGACTACGAGTCAGAAATATAGTACCAGGGCCAAAAATGGTAAGAGCCCCCCAAAAAAAGAAAAAAAGGGCAATTTCCAATCAGCTACTCAAATATATTCTAATCCACTGACATCGAATGCGATACCAATCACTATATCCGATAAGCATACAAAACTACACAACCATAAAGTTAAGAAGAAGTTATTAAACAATTAAAAAGAGAGAGAATTAAGTTTGAATCGACCCTAATAAAATAAGCATGATTATCACCAAACAAATGCTCTCTATTAATTATTTAACATGCAGCACATGCTTTGAATGTGCAACTCAACTGTTTTCCACAAAACAAGACACTTCTAAAGTCTGGCTCTGAAATATCGCATATACTATACTTATGTGTGTAAAAATGCATGAAATTTTAGTACCTATACCAGAATATTATGTTTCCCAACGGGTGCTCTACCTCTGATGCCCAAATATTATATGCACTCATATTGTAGCATAAAAGAAAAACACATTGGTTGACTAAAAGGAAACATTTAGTACCACTGTGGGTTCTGAGCCTCTAGATTCAGATAGGAGAATCCAAGAAGGAATTGTGACGCAGTAGCTCCATCCTGTGCGTGGATCATGAGGCCAAATGGTACTCCGCCCATCCTGCCGTCAGAGACAACAATCAAAACTCGAAATTATGAAATTTCAGAAGGATGGGCAGAAAATCATATAAAGTATCTCAATATGAAATGACATCGAGGATTATGAGTGTTATTGCAAAAAGCCTAGATGACTTTCTTTCTTTCTTTTTTTGTAGATAAAGCCTAGATGACATTACAGTGATGTTAGCGCAATGCTGGGCTTATCCAGTGATAGGTGTAAGGCAAATGATGAGAAGCAAAAGACACCTCCCTGAAGTCACCAACTTTAAGCAAAAAAGGAGTGGATGCAAACTTAATGCTATATTATACAAAACTTGACATGCCTCTTTTCACTTGGGATAATCATCCAGGGTCATAGAGGAGCTCAACTAGAATGTCTTGTCCCAGTATCGTGATACATTTTTTCAAGAATTAGACCTCTATAACCTTTAGCCACCCCACAGATACATTGTTTTAACAGTTAGCCCATGCAGTTAAGAAGCAGCAAGTACAGGGAATGTTCCACATCTTCCCCAACTGCTCACATCAAGTCTACAGGAAACAGAAACCAGAATAACAGAGTATACTTCATTCAAAATTTGAAGGTTTAACAAGATCTAATGCATTTCCAGTCCAGTGTCCTTATCACCGATACTGTATGAGACAAAAGAAAAGCTAGGTCCTCTTCATCAATCTCAGACTATAGATATAACTAAAACAAACAGATCAGTTTCCCAAATGCAATTGCCATATAGGAAACTATTTCTGCCCCCAACTATTTATTATCGCTCCACATTTCATGAACCCCTATCTTGTGTTTAAATGAAACTGTAGTGTTTCATCGCCGGAGCATCAAAAATTTCCTTTTGATGGAACATTTGAACATCTTAATTCATATACACATTCACTAAACAAAATTTTCTAGCTCGTGTTCTGGGGCTGGGTGGGATATCAATCAAGTATCAACAAAGTAGAAATCTTGTGATAGAAACGTTTACGGTCGCGAACCAAGTTATAATAGAAACACTCCACTCAAGGCCTCCCTCGTATGAAACAATTCGACATATAGGAAACATATAGACACCACGAGAAATTAAAAAAGTAACTCGGCAACAAGATTAGTAGAACGGAATAATCAACATATCCAGGATTTTTGAAGACGTGTGAGCACGAGAAAGGTTCATCGACCATACACGCCACAAGATGATGAAAACACACGAAACGAATTGAGCTTCTTTATATTTCCACGCAACGTGAGTTCCCAGGAAAAGAGAGGTTCCCGATACAATCAATGAAATTCGGATCGCGGATCGAACGAAGGGACGGAAAAAGAAATACCCAATTGCGAGGAGGAGGGCTCCAGTCCATCCCGAGAGGCAACGGCGATTTGCCATCGTGGCGATGATTCGGGGGCTCGACGGCGGCGGAACTGGAGGCGTTGCCGTTGGCGTTGGCGTTTGCCTGGGCTTGGGCAATCGCGGAGCTGGACGACGTCGAGGGGGTGGGAGAGGTCGGAGGCGAATCAAACCGTTGAGAGAAAGAGTCGAAGACCGGATCGGAGAAGCCGAAGTCGAAGAGAGAGAAGTCGTTCGCGTATAGACTCATCTCCGATTCGATGAGAGGCTCCGGTGGCGGTGGGCGGTGGGCGGTGGCGGTGGATTGTGGAGAGATGAAGCGACGATTGAGCTCCCGGCGCGTGGCCCGCACTCGCAGAGGAAACGGGAGTTTGGAGGGCTCAACTCGTTTAGTAGGCCCGTTTGGTTTCAGCTCAGAAGAGGTTCAGGGGAGAAAAGCGATGCTGTTCTTCCTTTCTTCCCCCGTGATCCTGAATTTTCTTTTTCTTTTTTCTGTCAATATTAACTTTGGGAGAAGAAGAATAATAACAAAATACAACCAATTATCATACATCAAAGATCTCCAATTACGTATCCACTTACGATTTTGTAACTTTTGTTAAGCAAGCGCTAACATGATATCAAAATAAGTGTTGATACGATAAGAAGCGATAATAATATTAATATATGCGTAAAAGTATAACACAAGTATAATAAAGAGGTACGATAAGAATTACTCAGCCCTCACGACCGCCACGCGAGGATCAATGGGTTTGTTGCTTTGTGGTGGCAACCGATGGCACTAGCATTGCATGAGCCTAAGCAAACGGGGTCACAAACCTCGTCGGCGAAGGAAGTGCACTCATTTGTAGTATTTCATTCTTTTTTGTTTGCGGTGCTAACATCGTCATGGTAGCACTATATGTAATCCAAAAGAATTACCAAATTCACGTCGGATGTTTTCGTCACTCGAAATATATAAAATTAAGAAAGATATTCGATACGATAGTACTTTGATGCTCCATTAACGGGATAATTGCCATTTAAGTCCTAAACATTTTGCTACTTTGCCGATTGAGTCCTAAGCCTTTTTTTATGCCAAATAAGTCCTAAATCTTTTGTCACTTTGCCGATTAAGTCATTCCGACGGATTTTGGCCGGAAAAAGCTGACGTGGTGACGACGTGACGCGTCGGTGGCCGACGAAGGCCAGGGGGTTAGGGACCCCCCCACGGCCCTCACCCGTGGCCAGCGACCCTCCGGAGTGGCCGACGAGCTCCGCCAACCGCCGGAGCTCGTTGGCCAAGTGCCTTAAAGGAAAAAAAGAAAGAAAAAATAGAAAAAGAAAAGAGGAAAAAAAAGAACAAAGAAATATATTGTCACGTCGTCGCCGGCAAGCTCCGGCGCGCCACGTCGTCGCCACGTCATCTTTTTCCAGCCAAAATCCGCCGGAATGACTTAATCGGCAAAGTTGCAAAAGGTTTAGGACTTATTTGGCATAAAAAAAAATTTAGGACTCAATCGGCAAAGTAGCAAAAAGTTTAGGACTTAAATAGTAATTCTCCCCTCCATTAACAAATTGTATCACTTCATCGGAGCTTTTGAAAAGATTTTTTTTAAAAAATTTGGTTGCACCTTCTTACAAATTCTAAATCTTTCAATACACTTATTTCTTAAAAATTTATCAAGAAACCAAGTAATTACATGAAGTAGGTTTCCCCTATATGGTTAGTAGCTTTTTTCACATTGAAAAATTACGTATCAATAACCAAATTTTTCACATGCATCTCGGTAAGTTTATTTTTAAAGTAACTCTAAATCCTTCATAAATTAATAAAATGAACACATAATTAATAACTCAGTCACGACCCAACGGGCACAACGCATTATATATCTATACATGTCTCTCATTTTGGTATATTTTATATATTTTTTCGTCATTCATTTTCGTAAGTTAAAGGATGAAAACATAAGATTTTGATCATGACATTCCTCTGTCCACAGCTGCAGTAGTAAAGAATCTTTGGCTAATTTTGTTTCCCAAGTTCCTTCTTCTCTCCTTCACACGTTCTACAGTCGGAAGTCGGCTCATTCTTATCATCCGAAAGTAGATTTTTACTGATTCTCATGAGCAATCGTGAGAAGTTTTTTTCTACGGGAGCAGTCTCGAGCCACATAACTTGCGTGCGCTTTGTTATTCGCCTGCCATGACAATGCACGAACGTGACATACTTCACTTTTTCCATTTAGTGTTGTGTAACGTAAAAGTCCAACTGGCAAACATTTAAAATTAAAAGTTAGGACCATCCAAAGTGATTCATTCCCCAAAATTAAGAACTTCATAGAAGAAGTCACTATTCCGGTGATGCATCACGATACCGAGATGAATGGATGCACTTCTCAGCGTGCACATTCGACTTCAATATTGACCGGTCTATCATATCGAATCAATGCAATCAGTATGGATAAAAAATCCGAACTTAACCGGCTTGTGAGGTTTTTTGGGCGATCCGTAAGCCATTAGATTGTCGATAAAAAGTTAAATATAGTGTAATAAGAGATTCCTTATCTTGCTTAATTTGATAGCTAATCTCGAGGCTTGCGCGTCTTATGCAACAAATGCATTATGCGGTGAAGGGAGGGTGATGAATGGCTTTTAACTTTTGATGGGAAAGGGTAAATTTGAAAAATAGAAAGCAAGAAAAAGAGAGAGTATAGTTTGACTAAAGATATATATAGATATTAATAATTCATTAACGTCGCATGATAAGGATGATTGGTCCCTCGGCAATCTAATTCTTTTCTGGAACTGGAAACCAGAACATGGGACAGGTGCCTCTGTTTCTAGAACTAGGAACCGAACTGACTGATCTTAGAACTAAACTAGACCAGATCGATTGGTATAGGCCATTCTTGGAAAGTCTAATAGGATCAAGAGAACTCAAACAAAAAAAAGAAGATTTTTTTAGAGTTAAAAAAATTTAAGTTGGATTCTTTTTTATCTTTATCTTTTAATCAAATGTAAAAAAATTATAAAAAATTTGACCAGTTCGATCCGGCCTGACTTTCCTAAGAATAGGAGATTGAACCGTCCAGAACCGGTTTCAATTCCGGGAAACAGAGATCGGACCGGCGCTTTCATGAATTAGACCAAACGGATTGGTCTGACAGTTTTCGATTCAGTCGACCCGACTCGGTCCTTACATGGCATCGGATATACCAATCTGAGTAGTAACTAATGCGCTGCGATGCACCGGATCACCCCCACCTAAACTGCTCCAGAAAAGGAAAAAGAAAAACAAAGGATAAGAAAACGACACAATAGGAAATAAAAATCCCGGTGGATCCATCCAGGTCAAATCCAACGGCGGAGAATGAATCAGGCTTCGGGGGTGGGCTCTCTTTTAATGGCCGACCTCCTCCGGCTCCGTGGACCTCAAAGTCCAAATCCAATTCAGTTCTCGAAACGCTTCCGAAAAAAAAAAAAAAAATTCCCCCTTTTTTAAAAAATTTAATTTATTTCGGCTATTTTCGTTCGCGTTGCGTAATGAGAGACGACTCTCGTCGCTCTAAAGGTCTCGCCTTTACATTGTTGGGAGAAAGGCCCTGAAGGAGGGGAAGGAGAGCATTGCGTTATTTTCTACCCGAGTTTTCTTTATCAGCCCTACCAGCCCTCAAAAGGTCCATTAGGGTTTTCTCTCTCAAAGCTCAAAGCTCGAAGCTTTGCGAGACCGAGCTCAAGCCCATAGTGTCCCCTTGTCCCTCCTCCTCCTCCTCCGCTACCAGACCGCTCTCTGCTACTGCTCCTCCAAAATTTTCAAATTCTTCCTCCTCCTCCTCCTTCTCCTTTTTAAGTCGAGGCGCGTTTGAATTTGCCGCGAATTCGTCCGCGACAGCTGAGTGGATCTTGGACTGTCGGCCTGCGAAAGAATGTGAGCGATTCCTGATCCTCTTTGGGTTTTTTGTTTCCTGGTGTGGGAGCTGTGGCCCTGCGCGTGTGCGTGTGCTTGTTTTGTGAGGCCGAATTGTGTCGTCCTTCTTCGTTTGGGTGATTCTGCTGCGAGGTCCTGCTGGTTGGGCGGATGTTTAGAAGAGTTTTTTTCTTGGATTTGGTTCGCTGCTGTGTTCCTTCAAGGGGCACCCTGGTGTGGGTCGAGTTTTCCTCGTTGGCAGGTTTTAGATTTTGACTGTGAATGTTTTCGGGTGGATAAGAGTTGCTCCGATGTTGACTAAGTGGGTACTGAGTTTTATAGGGTTTTGGTTTTTGTACTTGATTGAAGCTATAGCTAACAAACAAAATTTCCGAAACGGTTGGTGCAGCTATTTATCTATTCCTCTTTTATATAGCTTTTGTGTTTTCACTAGAATGCGTAGGATTGGGATTTTACTTCATACATACTCAATTGAAACCTTGCTCTAAAGGCATGGTGGTATGCATTTAGATTAAGAAGAATTCATATCATATCCAAGATGGCCATAAATGGAAACACTTTTGAGTCTGTATTCGCTATAGAAATCTGTATTTTCACGACTCACGAATTTGGGACACCTGAAATTTCACCCGTGTTAGGAATTTCAGACTGTAGGCTAAAGACTTATTAGAACATTTGTTTTGTTCTTGTTGGTAACGGTTATTAGGCCATTTGTTGAGTGTTATGTTTTTCTACGAAGTGAATTTCAAGATGTTTAATGTGAGATCTAAGTATTTAATGGAGTGAATACGAGAATAATTAGCGATTTGTAAGTTTTATGTTCACTTGGCAATGTCACCAAGTGGCTCATTTGGATTCGGTCTGTACTCCGTCAGCTACAGCTGTTACAGGTAGCATCAAAGTGTTAGATAAGTGTGCTGTGGAGGTCATGCAGTATGTATGCTTGAGTGCTTCTTTGCTAATAATACCCCTTAGCACAATGGGCGCATCTTCTTTGGAAACCCTTTTTGACTAGGTTGTAACTGTGACGTGCTATTGTTGCACTGTGGATCACTACAAAAGCATTGTGCATGGCAGGCCCAGATCCTGCAAAACATGGGAAAGTGGCATGGAGATCTTTTCCAAATTACACTCAGGGATATGGTTCATGTGAATTTGCATCTTTGTTTTGGCTTAGAGTTTATATCATTTAAGTGGCACAACTTGAGAAGGTTTTCAAGTTGTTTTGTAATTGTTTGAAGCTTAAGTTCTAATTCTCCAGTTGGAATAGGGTGAAAATTCTAATTAGTTTGTAGAAAAGGAAAATTGTTAAACAATCCTGTACTTTTGGTCATCTGTAGTTTAATTTAAGCTACATTAGTTCAGATGTGTGAAATATCGGATTTAATGAGGGTTTGATTTAAGTACTTACATATGGGACATTATATGTGTGGGTTCGGTGGTTTTTCTTTTTCTTTTTTTCCCCGCGGGGGGGGGGGGGGTTGTTGGGGAAGCAGGTGAATTTGTCCACTTTTATGTTATGTTATCTTCTCTTTGGCTGACTTCTGATTACTAAGTTATAGCACCCATTCATGCTGCCAAATTGACTGAAAGTTCAGGAGTGTTTGCCACATGGATATAGGTTTTTTATTCTTCCTGCTATATTGTCATTATTTGAAACTGTAAACAGGGATATAGAAATTAAGAGAAGATTAAGGCATCAATGTTGGGCAATTATTTTTGCTTCTTGGCTTGCATATATGTCATGCATCATGGATCATCTGTCTTTGTCAATGCCATCTATATGCATCATGGATCATCTCTCTTTGTCAATGCCATCTATCTGGTGTTGGTTTTCATTTTTCATGTACTTTTACCCTTTATTTGAGTTGCTTATTCTTGTGCTTAAAAAACATCATGTATGTGATCTTCCAGCTTTTGGTCCTTCTCATTGGTTTTACTTTATGCATGAAGTCTTAAAGGTATGCCTCCATATGGTTGCAGGGATGCACCTTCTGCAATGGAAACTGATACCGCTATCGTTTCAGAAGTAGATACCACTATTATTCCTGAAACAGATACCACTCATGTCCAGGAAACAGAGGTGGCTACTATCCCTGAAACAGAGGCTGCCACTATCCCTGAAACGGATGCTGCCTCTATCCCTGAAACGGATGCTGCTGCCATTCCTGAAATGGAGCATGCTATTACCATCCCTGAAACGGAGCATGCTATTACCCCTGAAACAGAGCATGCTATAATCCCGGAAACAGATCATGCTACTATTCCTGAAACAGATGATGCTGTTATCCCTGAAACAGATATGGATTTCATCCCCGATTCTGATATGGCTATTGTACCTGCTACTCCCGCTACCCCTCTTGATAATGAGCAACCTGGTTCAGAGACACAGCCTAATAAGCGCCGAAGAAAGAAATCCATTGTTTGGGAACACTTCACCGTAGAAACTGTGGGTCCTGGACATACGAGGGCTTGCTGCAAGCAGTGTAAGAAGTCGTTTGCCTATATAACTGGCTCCAAGCTGGCAGGCACAAGTCACCTAAAACGGCACATTGCCCTGGGTATTTGTCCTGTCAGCCGCCAGAAGAATCAAGTTCCTCTTCCATATACCCCAGGTTCCAAGTCTGCTGGTGCTTATGGTAGTGCAACTGATCCACCAAAACGGCGGTACAGGACCACTCCTGCAATAGCAAATGTACCTCTTGATCAAGAGCGATGCAGTCTTGAGATCGCCAAGATGATTATCATGCATGAGTATCCTCTACACATTGTTGAACATCCTGGTTTCATTGACTTTGTACGGACTCTCAATCCCCATTACAATATGGTGAGCTTCAATACTGTACAAGGTGATTGTGTAGCTATATACCTGAGGGAAAAGCAAAGACTTTTGAACCTTATCAGTACAATACCAGGAAGAGTCAATCTGACACTGGATCTTCAGACTTCAAACCAGAACCTAGGTTATGTTTTCTTGACTGGACACTTCATTGATAGTGATTGGAAGGTACATCGCCACATTCTTAATGTTGTAATGGTGCCTTATCCCGATTCAGATCATGCTTTTAATCAGGCTGTTGTGGCTTGCCTGTCTGATTGGAATTTGGAAGGGAGGTTGTTCACCCTCACTGTCGATCAGTCCGTCTCCAGCGAAGCTGTTATGACAAATCTGAGAGGTTTGACCTCAGTAAAGAATCCACTTTTGCTCAATGGCCAGATACTGATTGGGAGTTGCTATGCTCATCTCTTAAGTGGTCTTGCACGAGATGCTCTTGGGTCAATGGTAGATACCATTAAGAAAATCCGTGATAGTGTGAAGTATGTGAAGACTTCAGAAGCTCACGAAGAGAAGTTTGATGAGCTTAAGCAACAACTTCAAGTACCTAGTACCAAGGACCTACTGATTGATGACCAAACGAGGTGGGATACAACTTATCATATGCTTGTAGCAGCTTGTGAGCTCAAGGAAGTATTTGCCTGCTTTGACGCGTCTGATCCTGATTATAAATTAACCCCTTCAATGGATGATTGGAAGCAAGTGGAGACTCTCTGCTCTTATTTGAAGATTTTGTTTGATGCCGCAAATATATTGACTGGCCCAACATACCCAACTGCCAGTACCTTCTTCCATGAAGTCTCTAAACTTCAGTTGGATCTCACGCATGCTGCAACGAGTCAGGACCCATTTGTAAGCAACCTAATCAAGCCTTTACAAGAAAAGTTTGACAAGTATTGGAGGGGATGCTGCCTTATTTTGGCAGTTGCAGTGGTCATGGATCCAAGATTCAAGATGAAACTCGTAGAATTTAGTTTCTCTAGAATTTTTGGTGAGGATGCTGAAACATGGATTAGAATTGTTGATGATGGTATTCACGACCTCTTTCTTGATTATCTTGCACCTGTACTTCCTCTTCCGGAAGCTCCAATGGAGAATGGCACTGAGAGCATCATAAAAACAGAGCTGCCAGATGAAGGGATGTCTCAGGAAGGAATATCTCATGAAGAGCTGCAACATGATGGTACGGTCATCTCCTTTGGGGATGGGCTCTCTGATTTTGAGGTCTACATTTCGGAGATCAGTGGTGGCCAGCAAACAAAGTCCGAGTTAGATCAATATTTGGAGGAGTCTCTTTTGCCAAGGGTACAAGACTTTGATCTATTGGGCTGGTGGAAATTAAATAACCTGAAGTACCCTATTCTTTCGAAGATGGCTGCTGATGTTTTGTCCATACCAATATCGACAGTTGATCCCGATTCTGTCTTTGACACCCAAAGCCGGAAGATTGACAGTTATCGCGGTTCATTGCGTCCTGTTACGCTCGAAGCTCTTGTTTGTGCCAAGAACTGGCTCCAGGCTGGATCATCAGAGACTTCTAGTGCATTTGTGAAAGCAGAAGTTTAGGTTTAGAATTTTGTGTCTTCTTTTCTACTTTTTTTAGTTTAGCTGATCATTGTGTGGATGATTATTCAGAGGTTGAATCAGTAGATGCTGACTGGTGGATTCTTGATTTTCGCTCATATGTTAGATCCGTCCCCCTTTCCAATCTGATAGTATTTTTGCATTGTGCTTACAATATAAATTTTCTTTATGTTTAATAGTTCAGTGAATTCGAGATCCGTCCAATGCCATATCCTTCGTTTTTTACCATTATGCCCGTCTTCCACAGAAAGGCCGCATGTCATGTAAAGAGTTTGCATCTGGGAACGCATGCTGTGATGCAGATGATATCCTTGTCAACTATAGATTTCGATCATTTGGATTTTATATCCCGAAATCCTGTCTTTCTACAAGATGGGATCGGCCAAAGAAAGTGTCGTTGCTTGATGATGATTTGCCAAATTCTTAACAGTCGGTAAACTTGCCTGCCTTGTTAAATTCGTCCCGCACAAAGAGCCAACGCCGCCAAATGAAAAGCAATTCTATGAGCATGCACAAGTTGAGTTGCACATATCTCAGTAAAAGGACAGTCGGTAAGCTTCGCTTTGCCCACGAGCCTAGCTTTCCTTTCTACATCCGATTGGACTCATCATTGATGGAGGGTCATTTGATTCAATCTTCTGCGTTGTTAGACTGATGCTGATGCATATACGATTTGCATGTAAGTTCTGCTCCACAGCAATAAAAGTGGGATGGCTTGAATGGCTCTCTCAGTATTACATAATAGCAAGTAACACCAGTTATGCAATGAGTTGAAGCTTCAGCACACCCGGTGTGTTTGTCTCTCGGAATGTTCGAGTTTTCTTCAACTTTGATGTACCAAGGGGGCAAGGACAGCTTTTCAGACTGGTTATTTACGGCCTTCCTAGCAAAACGGGCATGTCTGGTGACGGACGCACTTCACCGTCGAAGCAAACCGGCTTTGAATTAGCAAAGATCGTGGAAAGGGTGCCAGTAAGCCATATAAGAGGAGCCAGTTGATCAGCTTCATCACATATCCATTCCAGGCACTTCAAGGTAAGATTTGTCAGATGGCACCAAGAAATTCACCCGAAAAAGGGAGGCAACATGCAAACACTTCAGTTATGCATTTCAGCTGACTTCATTAGGAAAAAAAAAAAAAAAAAACCAAAATACACCCGCCCTTCCATAATCTAATTAAAAAAAATCCTAAATTATTCCAGGCAGCATTTTGAATAGTTACATAAAACTGCGAATCAAACACATCGACCCCTCCACCAGAACTCACAATCCCATGTCCAATCATAACTGTATGGCTCGTCACCTGAGGAGAAAATGCCCGTTTAATTCTTACTGGAGTCAAACTGCGGCCACTTAATTTCGCCCAGAGCTTACGACTGAAGAATGCACTTAACAAATCAGCCATTATGAATCGCCACCTCCAAACATGCCCATCATATCCTTGGCAGAACCCATTTGCTTCATCAGGTTCTGTAAACCACCCATGCCACCTATCTGCTTTAGCATCTGAGGTGGGAGAACTCTGCTCATGTGTTGCGCATTCATGTTCCGAGACCGCATGTTCATATCACCCCTCGTCGGGATCTTAAGTCCCTTCATTTTGCTCCAAATCTTGGCAAGCCGCTTATACTCTTCCAACATTTCCATAACTTCTCTGAAGTGGCGACCAGAACCCCTTGCTATCCGCATCATTCTCGACTCATTCATGATCTTTGGATTTGAACTGTCTAGCTCTGGAACAAATCGAACTTGTTTAATCAGGCTCGCAGGCCAGGATTTGAATTGAAAACCTAAGACAAAATAATAAACAGCTAAACTATATTCTACAGCATGACTTGCCTTCGTTTGTCATCGAGTCCATCATGGTCATGTATCTTTTAATCTTTGCCTGGCTTTCTTTCTCTTGACCCTTTGGCATCAATTCTGAACTGAACCCCGGCAGCATGGAAAAAACCTTAATTCAAGAGAACCAAACCATTAGCCTGGATCATCAACTGATCTTGACATGGCACATGCTTGCGCATTCCAAGAGAACCCAACCATTAGCCTGGATCATGCCTCTTTGCACGACTCTCAAAATAAAAGCATGCAATGATACGATCAAGCACCATATCCAATGGTGAAACAAATACAAACCTGGCCTATTGGACCCATTTTAAGAATGTTCTGAAACTGTTCATACATAATTCTCAAGGTAAAGTTCCCTTCAGAAAGCTTTTGTAGAAGCTCAGGCTGTTGATCTTTAGGCACCACTTCGTGAATTTTGTCCATAAACCCCGACCAGTCACCCATACCTACGTGAAAAATAGTTTCCACCAAAATATCAAACCACTAAAGAATGCATCTCACAATCATAAAGATCAAAAAGGCATTCAAAGGTAGAACCCAAATGAAATTACCTACCCAATAGCCGGCTAACGAAAGGCTTAACATCAAACACTTCAAACTCATCCATATGTTCACCAGTACCTATAAAGATCACAGGACTTTTTGTTGCTGCAACACTGCACATGTAAACAGATAAACTCAGACCAAAGGAAGATACACGTGCATTTATATGTTCCCAAAGTATCAAAAGTTTAAGTAACCTTCGACAGGCAAAACTTATGCATGCTGGATTCCCAACTAATTTCTTTTCTACGCAGAATATTTCACCATCAGTCCCATGAAAATAATAATCACTTTCAATTACAATGAGTATAAATGTTTCTTTATGCAATCTTTCACCTAAACTGACATGTATTAACGTAACCTATAAAGTATGAAGATCTAATGATTAGAATCCAACCAAAAATATAACCAGTAATATTCATTCCTGAGCTATACTTATTTATAGGATCATCGCCGCCACCCTTTAAAGACGCGCACGCGCGCGACTGCAAGCTAGCAACAATCTACTCCAGAGACTCGTATTGCAGCCGTTTGCAAACCTTTTGCGCATTAATCCACTCTATTACCCCATTCAAATACTAGAAAACCACTTTAACAGTAGCAACTGTGAAGAGGGAAAATATGGGAACTGCTGTAAGTCTCTGACTTAACCAAAATAACACTTACGCACTAAGAGCACCACCTCCCTTTGCATGACCATCCATCTTAGTCACAATAACAGCCCCAACAGGAACACTTTGCTTGAATGCCTGTGCTTGATCAAATGCAGCTTGACCAATGCTACTGTCCATAACGAATACGATGAGGTCTGGTTTCTGCAGCATGTCGCGCAACATGTTAAAATTTTGAAGAAGCAGAGATCCAACTGTAAATGTGCAAAAGGATCATATTCTACCGTTGCTTCAGAAACTTGACGCATTTCTTCAAATAGAGCAGCCTCCTGCTTGTGACGCCCACTTGTATCAACAATTATGAGATCACAATTTTCTTTTTTAAATGTTTCCACACCTTCAACAGCAATTTTCACAGGATCCGATTCTGTGTAACTGTCACAGAACTCGAATCAGTTGATGGCCAAGAAATTGCAACAAACCAAAACAGTCCTAAATGTTCACTTCTGTGAGCCCACTAGTGAGTATATGATAATCAACACCAAAAAGAATTTATGCATGATGAAAACATGTGCACTTGGCTTGGAGACCTTAAGTTTACTTTCACGAAATCTGACAGTCCTATTCATTTGGTTTAAAAAACTAGGTGTCTGCAAGCAGGAGCAGATCAAAATGCAATGCACAAAAGAAAGTACCTTCCATAAAATGGAATTTTAGCTTTAGTCGCATTCTGCTTCAACTGATCAAAAGCACCAGCTCTAAAAGTATCAGCACAGACAAGAGCCGGCTTCCAACCTTTCTTTTGATGATAATATGCATACTTGGTACACGTCGTGGTCTTACCCGATCCTGTCATAATAACACATACTTGAGAATTCTATTCACACATCAAGCATAAGCAGTATATAAAGCCTCCAAGCAAATGGTAACCACTTAAAGAGAATGCATGGATGCAACAAAGGATAATCCATATCCCAAGAAACTAAATTCACAAACATCAACTCAAGTTGTAGGAGATCTTTAAGTACCTTGTAAACCGACAAACATAATGACGCTTGTTTTTCCTTTCTTAGGAGTAAAGGCAGGCTTCCCCGGATCCAACATGTTACATAGCTCATTAAATATGGCCTGAAACAAAAGTAGCCACAAGTGAACCACGAGTACTTCTTGATCAACATTCAGTCATATGAGAGACAAAAGCCTGTTATACAGTGCCAGCGACAGATATGTCCTTAAGATATGACCGAACAGATCAAATAACACAATATACGCATCTCCGGGGTATTCCACCTTTCCCAAAACACAAAAAAGTATTCTATGCCGAAAGCAAAGATCACATCAATACTAAAAATAAGAACTAGCATTTACAGTCACATTAATGTCTTGATGAGCTAAAGTTCTTCCGCAGAAGATGCCCCCGAATTTGAACTCCAGATGGCAAATCAAGATCAAGTACATATATAGAAAGGAAAATAGGACCTAATCAACACTTAAATCATGGTACTTTTTCAGAAGAAAAGCCTATCAAATTGGAGTCCAAAATCTAAAACATCCTCAAAATTGAAGAATTCCAATGATAGAATGAGATAAAATTGATATATTCCAACTTCTGTAAAATAAAATAAAAAACTAAATCGAGATTGCTGTATCACAGCGCAAAAATGTCGAATTTTCCAGTAACACTAAGCTCACAGCCTACAGTCAACATAGGCACACCAATAACTCATATCATGAAGCACATTCTTACGCATCGTGATTGAATATTTTCCGAATTCAATCCAAGTTAAGCTTCTACATAAACTTCAGCAAATATTCATCAAAGTCCAGGCGAATTCACGGATAGCTTATAAACACCTCGAGCCCAAAAAAGAAGAAGAAGAAGTCTCCCCCCCCCCCCCCCAAAAAAAAAAAAAACCAGAAACAGATACCTGCTGGATAATCCTGCGCTTGTTGTGCCCGGCGGCGAGATCGTCGATGTTGACGATGCGCTTGATGTTGTTCTGCATGTTGCGGACGAGCTGGAACTGGACGTCGGCGTTAAGGAGGGCGCGGTTGATCTCGTTGAGGCAATCGTTGAGGACCTTCTCGTCGATGATCGTCGCATTGCTCATCTGCTGTATCGCGCGGGTAATGGTCCCGCCTAACTGTGCCAACACCATCTTCGCTGCTCTGAGGCTGGAAACCGAGGACGGAGGAGAGGAACGCAAAGCGGATCGGGTTGAAGAATCTGAGACTCTAGGGCTGGCGATTCGAGAGAGAAATGGCGATTTGAGAGGTTCTGATCTCCTAGATATGCTTCCTCTTTAGGGCTAGAGGAGGAGGGGGAGGAGGAAGTGAAATAATAACATAATTTTTTATCTATAAAACTATTTTCTTATTATAAATGAGGATAACCGCACAAATCATGTCTGAACATGATCTTTGAATTGGTCCAATTGAGGGACAATATGGGATATTTTTATATGATATAAGAATTAAAATAGAATACGTATCTAATCATGTTGAATAAATTCGAAATTTATAGATCATATTATATAGAATCACGTAAAATAAATCAAAAGTTGTAGAATTGCATTATATATTGAGACGTCCCTATAAATGTGATGATCGTCTATAAATAATTAGATTATAAGCTCGAGCTGAGTTAAAAGACTGTTATCTCTATAGTAACATAATTAGCTTCCGATCATTAATTTAATGCGCAATGTTAACTCAATATGTAACGTTTTGAACTTTAACTTAGTGTATAATGTGTTTTATGAACTTTGAAATTATTTAATGTGATTTTTGAACTTTTTTTATGCATATTTAATTAGCTCTTAAGCTATATGAAAAGACTAGTATCTAATATGATTTTTAGGCCTGTTGTGTTGGCGTACCCAAGTAAACTTGACGTGAGCATGAAGAAAGCAAAATCAACGACATATACGAAGTGGAATCGGATGGATTCAGCTCTCGAAGGAAGTGTCTTCACTTGCGTGAGTCATAGATATCATATGCAATGTGATCGAAAGTGCACGTTCTTTCGATGAGAACGACGACTCAAAACCTTCGATGCAAATCCCAAATCGACGATCGGGCGCTCTCCAACTCACGAATTTCGAGTGATGTACTGGAATTACCGATGAGTCGGAGATGATGCAAATGAATTCCTATGCACATATGCCCTCCGGAGTGACTTATATACAATCGATCGATTTATGTGTCGTGCGCAATGGGCGAAGGCCCATCCCATACATCGAGCCTTAAGTGAAGAATACACCCGTCCGTCCAAATCGAAGTCGCAACAATATGGCAAAACTCACAATTAATCACATCGGCAAAATCAATTCCATAACATGACGAGGAATTGATGGCTTCGAATCACAAACCTTTTACTGAACATCAGCAAGACAGATGAGTTTCTTATTGACTTTCCGGATGAACTTGAATAAGTTGCGCTCAGAAGACAGAAAAAGGGGATGGTCTGTTCATCCGTGGATCTTGGGGCGGGACTGGTCGATACGAACACCAAAGAGAGAGGATGACGGGCGATTCTGAGAGTTTTTCCGATAATACAAAGGTCTGTCGAGAAAACAGAACTTCTCGATCTTCCACCTCAATGAGCAACGAGCAAATTGACAAAGCCGGTTAAACAAGAACTCCATTGATTACTGAAGGAAATTACAAAGCAGATTTCAGACAACAAACAGAATCAGAGAAATGAACCCCGACATAAACAATTTGAACCCTATTGGACAAATCTTCGACCCAACTTCAACTTCAACTTCAACTTCATCTTCATCTTCAACTTCCCGCAATACAACATCTCATCTGATGATATGTAGCAAACTGAAAGACTAGTAAGAACAGAAAGGGGAAAATATGCAAGACGGGCTCCGCAGAACTCCTGCCGGCACTGTTCTCCTTTCATCTATTTTCACAGATAGAATGACACTATCAAATCCGAGTTGCTCTATAATGTATAAAGGAACATCGTCGCTAAGGACGAAATGTCTAGTTGGTTCCAACCATTTGGGTAGAATGTTCCAAAATCAGAAGACATCGGGAGGATAACTCCCAGGAAAAGAGTTGCTTTGCTGGGCCTGCCGCAAATGCATTGACAAGGCATAGTTGTTGACCTGGCAACACAGTGAACACAAAATGTGTGAGCATTCTCCCCGTATGCTAAAATAAACCAAGTAATACCTGATAATCATCTAGTAGAGAAGTTCAGGTGACAGACCTCAAGTACTCTTAACTGTTCTTGATACTGAGATACTAACTGCTTCAGTTGTTGCAGCTCACGATTCTTCTCCTCATGTTCCTTTTGACGTTCATGTTGAATAGCCACAGCACGTTTGAGAATTGTGTTCTCCCGAAGGACTGCCTCCATTTGCTCTTTCAGCATCATATGCTCCTGAGAAATGAACAGAATCACATACAAATTTTGAAGTTCCATGTGGTCACCTAATAAAGGCTATACTTTCCACAATTACTAGACTGATCAATGCAGAAGAACAAAGATTACCGTGCTTTGGTCACGTCTCCTGACCCTAGTCAGTGCAAGGGGATAAATAACTTTTTCCCTCGTTTGAGTTTTGATGGCTTTAATTTACAAACGTGAAAAAGTTACAGTTGAAGCAACTAAACACTATTTGTTCTTTAAGTTGAACAGTGATTGATTCAAGATACTTTGTAGAGAAAGACAAGCCAAACTTTCTGATATCCGATACATGTCAGCTTAAAAAGGATAGCAAGGACTTACTGAATGAGTGTTTCTCATCCTAAGAGATATTTCTAGGAGGCAGACAACACAAACACCAAAGTAGACAATCATGTCAGGAGCCTCACATGCCCAATTATCAACGAACAGTGACATAAACAGAACTGCTGATGATTACCAAGATAAACTTTACAGATTTAGGTTCACAAGCCAATTAGAGTGACCTCAGATAGTCTAAAGGAACACCTTGACATGAAAACATACACTAGTACCTTCTGGAGACTTTTAACAGCCTCAGCCCCAGCTTGTCCACTGACAGACTGCTCAAAAAACTCGAGCACTCTTGTGGCACGTACTCTGGCATCTTCCAAACTTGTGGCGCTCATCATTTCTTTCACAAATACATCTACCCACCCTGCACCATCAACAGGAAGGTTGGCTGATGGCTCACCAGGTGCATCAGCAGCAGCATCTCTGTCACCTGTGAATGGAACTTCATTTTTATTGGACCAATAAAGGAAACATATGAAGAATAAATCCCAGCAAGAATTCTGTCTGAATAAGTTATATAAAATTCCAGCCCCCGGGAGAAAAAAAAGACTGTTGATTCATACCCCCCGTGTAATTGATACAAAAACCATTACTAATCCCCACAAAGATTTCAACTTGAAACACCTATTTTATTCATTATAATTGATAAGGATGGAAATCCTCCCTGCCTAAAAGAAGGACGTAATTGCAGATGACGATCGAATCCATCTCTTTCCCTTTTCGTCGTCGGTTGACCAGTTATGAAAAACAGGTTTTAAGTTTGCATGAACTGAAAGTGCATAAGAAGAATCATTTACCTTGGTCGGCATTAACACCAGGTTGTTCAGAAAATTCTCCATTATCCACGGCAGGACCCAAACAAAGCTCCTGCAGCCTACTGATGGCAGCATCTAGATCATCCCCGCATTCCACCAATGCTCTCTCAAGAATCTGAAAACGAAATCCATCAAGATTATAAAGCACTGCGGGTCCCAAAAATATGTGAATTGTTAGCCTAGTGCTTGCCAAAAGAACTAGACAGAACTATTAAGCTGCATTTAAAGAAACATGGATCAGCTGCATTTAAAGAAACATGGATCAGCAGTTACGCCCTTGTTCACACTGAGTGCCAATCACAGACTGCCCCTAAATAGACGACAAACGAACCAGAAAGACGCTCACTAAGTTAGTTTCAGAGTCTAAACAACGTCAGCGTTCACACGTTTTTTTCACGCCACATGGATTATAGAGCGAACAAGCACACATAAAGAGAAATCGACGACGAGAGGCCAGTTCCCTGCAAATTTCCACTAAGAACGGAAAAACGGAACACGGGAGAGGCACCTGGGGTTCCATGTGAGGAAAAAGCTGGAGGAGCCGATCGAGGTGAGCCGCCGGCGCCGACGAGAACAGGACCGGGGACGGAGAAGGAGAAGACGACGACGACGGGGAGCAGCGGCGGATCTTCTTGCAAGAAGGGGGAGATGGGGGAGAAGGTATGTCGTCGAACAACGATCGCTTGCTCCCGCAGACTACTGCAGACATTATTGCGGCCTCCCCCCAATCAACTCGGATTCCCGATCTTACGCGGATCGCCTCCCCCGACTGTTGTTTCTCCTTATCTGTTTGCAGTTCGGATTCGAATTCGAAAGGTCGAAGGCAACTCGGATTAGGGATTCGAATTAGGGTTTTTGAGGAGAAGGGGGGGTTTTGCTGGTCCTCGGTGCGCGTTTGGGGGTTGGGGATGAAGAGGGGAGGTTGGTTCGATCGGGGGAAGGGTTTTATAACGAGCGGTGGTGATGGTGGAGCGCGAGTTTTTTAAACGAGGTAGGGAGGCGCGTGGGGCGAGATTGGTCGGCGTGGGGTTGATGCGAGTGGGCGGATGACGTGGCACGGCAGGTGGATCTCCTGTCGGGATTTTTTTTTGGGGGGGGGGGATATTTCTCGATTTTTAGAAAATACCATTTATTTTTTTAAAGGGGAAGAAAATACCATTTATTTATTTATTATAAAATTGCTTGATGGGTGTTTTCTTGTGAGACCATCGAACTTGAAATCTCTACTTGAGTACCTAAAATTATTTTGATTGTAATTTACTAAAATTCGCAAAAGAAAATTCTTTGTATCTCTTTAGATTAATCTCACAGTACACCCATTCATGCTTCTCAAATCACTTTGTCATTTAGAAGTAGTGAATTTTTTTTCAATAAAAAGCTCGATATCCGATGGTGTCAATTGACAAATCAATTTTTTGGAGTCATCGCACTTATTTGTCGGATCACATGCACTCGTGTCGTGCTTCAAGAGCAATCCTATCCCAGTAAGAAATATATCGGAGATAAAAAAAGAAAATTGGAGAAAACTTTATGAAAATTATGGAGCGTAGGAAATATAAGTAAAATAAAATGGAGTTTTTTTTTCCTTTAAAACGAAAAATATATATATTCTAACAAGGTATCCATGGGCGGTTTTTTTGGGACATTTTATTTGGGCTTTGAGATGGACCGTGGGCCAAATGCCCATGGAACTCTATTTGTGCCCATTACCATCATAGATTGCTGAAGCTCACTTGCACGGAGGAATCTTTGCATCATTCTCACTATCAAGTTTCAGATTCTGGACATACTAATTCAATCTGTCCTCAACCATAGAAGTGAGTGGCGACAAATGGGGCCGGCGCCAGGCTGGTTTCTCCCTACGATGTTCGAGTTTCACGGGCCTCGACTGGCCATTGGCAAGCAAGAGGAAATTCTGGCCGTGCTTTGTAGAGTATGAACAGGAAATTTTCTACACAAGGAGGTCACAGTGTGACAAGAAGCCAATCTGATTTTGGGTGGCTCTTCAATGCAGTTGGTCTCCTCTGATCATTCAAACAATTGAGCTACTCCAATTTTTATTCGATGCGCATCAAGAAAGTATGTTATATATTAATATGAGGACACTGGCTCGATGCCCCTACTACACTGGATTGATGCACAGCCGGCGACATTAATTCCCCTTTAGGATTCAACATTGGATCATTCATTGTCGAGGGAAGTAACCAGCTGTGTTGAATAATGGACAAATGCTGCATCAGTTGCAACGCATGTATCAGTCCCAAACTGGATCCTCTTCACTTGCTGATCCTGATATATTTGAGGAAGAAAATGATCTTTGTACTTAAACTCATCTCACCAGTTCGTCAAAACGAAAAGTATCTGCTCCATGTACTTGATTAAATTTGACTACGTATATCAATCCAGATCTAGCAAGCATATGTAGTATAGGGAGTCCCCCTAAGATGAATTCATCCTTTTTATCTGTGTGAGCCCTAGAATTTTAGCAAATGTGTTAAGGACCTTGTAGCTCTAGGTTCTTAAGCATTGCGACCATAGCCCATCCTGGAAGGTAATCCTAGAAGCATGCACCTACAACATTACTTCGAGAACAGAGCAAGACAACAGTGCCTATTACGTGAAAAGCGTGAAGACGATGTCTGCTTTGCTACATGAAGCAACTCTGATGCATCAGCAATGTCACGTTCAGTGTAGGTGGTTCCATCATAGGCATCTTAGGTTGCTATGGATGAAGAAGTGTAACTTAAAATGAGAGGATATTACCTGTCAAAATTTTCTTTCAAAGATGGGGCTCCACAAGAACAAACAGCGGCTTCTCTTTCAGCTCGCATTCCCCCTGCAAAACACGTTATCAACCCATGGAAACCAAATGGAACCAAAGAAAGGACGAGGTCCGTTCCTCCAGAATTTCACTCTTCGCTCACGTGTGCATCCTAGCACATAAAATCACAGCAAAGGCATCAAATTGACGGCAAGTTAGTTTAGCTGATCAGTCCAACAAACTTAAGCTGCCACTTGTTTGTGACTATTTTATCAGTCTCTTTGTGACTATTTTATCAGTTACAGATGAGCTTAAATGCATTTTTCAGTTCAACAGACGGAGCTGACACCATTAACCGACAGAGGACCCCCTAAACCTCATGAACGAAACTTCTGTGCAGAAGACGTGATCAGCAGTTATAAGTTAATCTCATACAAAATAACACAGTATATACTTGAAATGACCCTAGTATGACAATAAAAGCCTGCTACCAAGAAAAAGTTGTGCATTTCAACGTTGAGTTAAAAAATATATGCATGGTTAGAAAGTTAACATGAATGGTTATACAATTCCTTTTCTACTGTAGATCGAAAAAGATCAGCAGCAACAGAAATGCATGCATGAAAACTGGGACAATGCGAGAAGCAAAATCCATCAAAGAGTACAAGCAAAATTGAACCCACAGATAAGAAATTACCAAGCTGCTTTATTTGAGGATTACCTGGACAACAGGCGAACCAACCACACAAGCGCACTCAACTACTTCAGCCTGAAAACGTTCTGGTCAGCAGGACCAATTGTATGCATCTTAGCCATGGAATTCACATTTAGAGAAGGGAATATTGGAACTAGAATTTGGAAAACTGGAAGTTTTATAGTAAAGACAAAGGTGAAAGAAAGCAAGAACCCGAGAGTTCAACTGACCTAGAAGTCTTATTGCAGCAGAAAGGGTCCCGCCAGTGGCTACCAAATCGTCGATGATTATAGTACGCTCCCCTGGCTGAACAGCTCCGATGTGCATCTCAAGTTGATCAGTGCCATATTCGAGTTCATATGGTTCAGATATGACTCCTCCTAAGGTTCAATCAAATATTGGAAGCTTCAATTGAAATTTTACTGATAAGACTGCATTAACGACTTGCTAGTAGTAGCTACAATTCAAGACTATCAGAAACTCCAATAAAAGACGGCAGGAAGAAGGCCATCCCACTTGCTACATGCAACTTTAAGACGGTGTGAAACACAGGGCTCCCAACACAAATCCTAAAACCCCAGAGGCACCAAGTCGTCTGCTTTCTGACAAGACGCTTCAACCAACTCGATAATCAACACAGCATCAAGCACTCGAACAGAAATACCCCTCAAAGTGCTAACAGCTTCTCTGATTTTACCCTTTCACCAGTTGGGTTTTCCAAGAATCTTCTCTCATCAATGTATTGACATACCACAAAAAGACTAAACAAGCACAAGATCTTTGCTGAACAAGATAATAGTCAATTCACCAACTTGACTGTTATCACTCATTTGGATAAAAATCTATATATAAGTAATTATAGGGGATTCCGTGAAAGTGTACCTGGCAGCTTCCCCGGTTTCCGGAGAGGGACAAATTTGGCACCAATACCCAAAGCAATAGATGGCGCAAATATGAATCCCCTGGCTTCAATGCCTATGACAAAACTCGCCATCAGATATAGTAAGAAAGAGAAACAGAACTCTGATATAGCATACTTGTACAGGGTAATTGGAAAAATGATCAGCACGCCCAACTCCTAAGCAGAAAAGAGACCGGGATGATCAACATCAATGGTACTAAGCAAGCAAAAAACTTTTATAGATTAATAGACAGTTATCGGCTGGCGCTTATGTCTTTGCACGCGTTTTTGCTTATCAAGAATTTGCTAGAACTACCAAGTGCATTGATACAATATCCACTACAAGCCCTTATAATTACAAAAAACGAATTCATTTTTGAAGGATGTGATTGAATTTAAGATTTTCCACTCTAGCCAGAAGTAGTTAAAACATAAGCAATTTGTATGAACTCAAGCAATTCCCCAGCCTGATCTACTATGCGCCTTTGGAATATTACTTCAGGTTCTATCAGCAATCTTCACTTCAAACTTAATTAGGAGAGCAGAGAAAGGCAATTTAACCTAAATTAAAGTGAAACTCCATGTTTCAATAACTTGATAGACGCCAAACTTTGTCTGCTATAACATGATAATGTGTCTGTTATACGATGATCATCATATGGTAGATAGAAATGATCATCATGTGGAAGACAATGGTGTTGAGGATTACCAAAAATGCTTCTAAGCTATTAATCCTTTTCAATGCACAAGAGCTATAACAACACTAAGAGCTGCAACTTAAAAAATCCAGACTTGTCAGCAGAGTCTATACTATGCAGTACAAGCAAAGAAAGAAACAGAATTACAGGCTTGTTTTAGACAAGCCCTTGGTCAAGTTTGAATGTTCCAATGAGACAGACTGACGGGGCATTTCAAAACCAAATCCGCATGCATTCGCTAACCAAGATTAGCAGCTTTCCTGTCTTTCAAGATTTCTGATAACCGAAACAGATTTCATGAAGAATAAAGTAAACAAACAACGAAAATGATGTTTTACTTCGTTTTTAAATTAAAACAGGAGACTAACTGAAGTTTGTGAATGATTTATCATGTTTTACTGATTTTAAATAATGCTAAAAGGATTTAAGATAAACGAAATGGAAGGAAAACGACGTTGAATAAATTGGGAATAACATAACCAACAAATTTTGGAGAAAACTGATAAAATCAAATGGTTTCTTAAAAGTCTATTAAATCAGAAACAGAATACATTGTCCAGAACCAAATGCACCTTCCAATGTCCTAAGTGGAAGTAGAAACGCACAGCTCTTGTCCAGAATGATTTCAATGCTTCAAAAGACAATAAAAAAGGGGGGGAAACAGCAACAACCGAGGGAACAGTGAATAAAGAAAAGAAAACCGGTTGCTCTGCATTTCATGAGCTCGTGGTTTTAGGGGTCTTAATAAAAAAAGCAAGTATTTAGAAAATAAATTCAACAAAACGAGGATAAGAACTCGCCTTACCTACCAATAACTTTCCAATGTGACATGCTTTCAGAGAAAATAAATATTATGCAGTGGTCCTTCAAATGTTCAGATGAGCACCCACATTTCAACTTTTTCCGCATGTAAAATAATAGAAAAAGCCGCAACTTGTCTATCGTTGTTAATAATCTCGTCATAGAATATGGACAGTGTCATAATACCACAATCAGAAGAGGAGACAACAGAGTCTTAAAAAGATAAAAATCGAAAATCATGAGAGAGAGGGAGAGAGAGAGAGTACCAGCTACAATGGAGATGCCCATGTCTCTATAACGCTCAACAAACAAGTCAACTGTGTCTTTGAAGGCCTTGTGATCGAGCAACAGAGTGGTTATGTCGTGGAACATGATGCCTTTGACGTGCAAGTGAGAGACAGAACACGAACACAGTCAAGAGTTTGGAGAAGACAAAAGTGAGGAAGACGAAGATGCAACCGCAAGAAATCAACCTGGTTTTGGGAAGTGAGGAACAACTCTTATGGCGTCTGAGATGGCCTTCAATCTTGGGTCTCTTCCGTTCTCTGCTGCGAGCATCTTCTTCGCCCTCTGTTTCAGCCTGAGAGAGAGAGAGAGAGAGAGGGAGGGAGGACGTCAGCACTGGCAAAGGCGTCCCTCAATCGTGAGAAGATCCAAATCAGTGTTGATATTTATAGAGCATGTCTATTGAGGCCACTCACAGGAGTCCGAATGAAAGATTAATAACATAAATATATTAAAGGTCCTTAAATTTCTCACGAAATTATAATCAAGTCCTAATTTTTTTCAAAATGTATAATTAAATAATAAAAGTTTTAGTGAATATTCATGACAAGTCTATGATTAAATCTTAATTTTTTTAAAAGTGCAATTAAACGAATTACTTTATTATACTAATTTGAAGAACTTTTGGATTTGATTTCACTTTTTGACAAAATATTAAAATTTTTGAAACTTTTAAGATTTGATTATATTTTCGTCGTAAGTTTTAAGACTTTGATAGATATGTTTTGCCAAAATTAATGCTTTAAGTGCTTAATAAAATTAATGTGTTTAATGACTTTAACTAGCTTTGACTTAAATAATTGAAGTAAGTCCAAAGATCACTTCGTTCGACAAGTAAAGATGAGATTACTTATTTTATTCAATAAAGATATCCATATATAAAATAAAAATTTGCTTATCACATTTGAAAAACTTAAAACCTAATAATTATGTTCATCGCTCTTTTTTTTTATTTATGAAAAACCCATTGTTTAACACCTGACTATTATCGATAGACATATGTTGATATTTTTGACATTTAAGATAATCGATGCTTGAAATTCAGTACATAAAATTTCAGCACTTAATTATCAATTTGCAAAATTGTTAATAATCAAATAAAATTTTCTTGATAACGTGCTTATTTAAGAGCTCATTTAGAGTTAATCGCATAGCTTAATATTTTCACTAACCCAAAACTTCTTAGCATTAATGTCTTTTATAAAAGAGCCTTTTTCTTTATCTCAATCATTTTGCTATACATTGATATTAGGCACACATTTAAGATAGACTTAATACGGCACAACGCCACTATGTGCCGCCATATGTATGTGTAATAGAGATAGAGGGAGAGTGTTTGAGGTCGCGGAGATTCAGAAGGAAGGGTTAGTAGCTGTACGGTAGCCCTTCGTGGCGGCGGGTTTGTCCCATGTAGAGAGAGCTCCGGCGGCCGCGGTGGTGGGCGGCTGCCGCAGCATGGCGGCTGAACCCGAGTGGGTGGTTGCGAATTAGGGTGGGGATCTGCTGTTGGGTGCAAGAAAATTGGCACGGATATCTCGGGAAAGGAAAATAGTAAAATTGTGAATTTATGCATAATTCTTTTTGTGACGAAGGTGCAAACATGTATTTTTGGATAATAGAGACAGCTGAAATGTAGGGTGTGATTGGTTCATATTAATAATTAGGGGAAAAGCCATATGTTACGTCCAGTATAATACATTCATTCCAAACTTTTTTTACACGAAAAAATTTAAATTTGTACATGTGTGATACATTTACTCTAAACATTTTTATGACATCAAAACCCCTAATTTATTCCTAAAGAATACATATATCTCAAATTATATTTTTGTGATATTAAAAACCCAAAACTTGTATTTATATGACGCAGGGGAAATGTACTACATGAATATAAGTTAGGAAATTTTGTGTTACAAAAAAATTTAAGGATAAAAATATCTCATTGGTACAAGTTTATGATAAATGTGCCACGTAAGTATAAGTTTGAACTTTTTTTTTGTCATCAATAAAATTTTGGATAAATATTTCGCAGTAGGCATAATTTGTTGTAAAGTCCTAAATTTATTATATCGCGGCAATCATTCGGTCCTAAACCTTTTAATTGTGACAAGTCAAACTCTAAAAATTTAGTTATATATTTTTAATTGTGTCGATTTAATCACAATTCTTTATTTATTTAAACATTCTATGTGGCATGGCTAGCTACAATTTCCATTGACACGGAGATATATATTTTTTTCATTTACATTTTTTTGAATTTTTTTCTTTTTTTCTTCCTCTAGCTAGTTGTGGAGCCTTTGCAATCCCCAAAGGCTTGACCTCATTGTTGTTGGATTAGGTCGGCCTCTTTAGTGGCCATGCTAGCAAGACTCGCCCTCACCAATCAAGCATCGAGCCTCACCTAGCGACAACAATGTCAAACCTAGCCCTACCACTAGGGAGGCTCGACCTTGCTAGCAACCACTGGCGAGGCTCTACCTCGCTTGAGGCTAGTGTGGTGGAGCTTTGCCGTAGGCCCGATGACTAACTAAAGGAATAAGAAAAGAAAAGAAATAAAAGAAAAAGAAAAGAGAATTAAAAACTTCAGAAAAAATTCAAAAACTCAAAAATATCAACTTAACTATCAGGTATTTCCGACCAAAATTTTTTAGTAAGATTAAATTGACAAATTATTAAAATATCTAACACTGAATTATAACTGATCAAAAGTTTGAAAGCTAGATTGACACGATTAATAGGTTTAGAAATAAATCGGTAAGTTCTCAAAATATTTATAATTAATTTGACACGATTAAAAAAGTTATGATTGAATTGATCATCATATAATAACTTTATTAATTTTTGGACAATTTTTACGAATCGATTAGAGTGCTTAGGTTTCTTTTTCTATTCCTGATATATTCTTTCATGTAGTGTTGTTAGTCTATTCCGTCAGAAGTTGATCTATTGTGAACGGCGAAACCAATTTTCTCTCGATATCATTGGAGATATGTATTGAATGTCCAACCCATTGTATTTTATAAAGAAAAGGACTTATTCCGTCAGATTAAGCATATTTCTCCATGTCCAAAAGTCTATTTACGATCACTTTAGGCAATGCAGGCGGTATGCAAAGCTGAAAAAGAAAACCAAAGGGCACTTACTAAATAAAATGGACGAAGGGGTTAGTCATAGATGTGAGGGCATGATCGCGAATCCCGGATGACACCGAGATTCAAGAGTTCGGTCTATACGTTATGTCGCGATATCTTTCCAATTTGTCAATATGTCGAAAGTGAAAGATGAGAAAGGATCGTTATCATCATCATTATCATCGCCTCACGCTCGTCTCCACAAGGACACGAGTCTATCGTGCAAGGTCATTCCAATCGTGATTTGATTCGAGATATTCCGTATCTTGCCACGCCTGATTTTGACGTAGACAATGTCCTAAATCAGCAAAGAGAATATATCGGTGCCTTGGCCTTTAATGGGTAAACAACATGCATAGTGACCTTTGGCTCCACGGATCTCGAATGTCGTTTAAAGTAGATTGATGACTGTCTTTCGTGGGACGTCAAGCCCGCCCACAACGGCGTGGCCGTGCGCCTAGGGTTTGAAGAGAAAACCCTTTCACCTAAGTGGAAAGTCGTGGATGAACGCAAATTCTTTTGATGTCTAACCCTAAGCACGACACATCTCTATGCCACGCAACCCGACAACTTTCGCATTGGTTATTTGTAATGATGATGATATACGTGTTATCGCATGCGATATGATCGATCAAACACATGATATTCAAACTATGAAAGTCGTCAAAAGACGTTCCGTGTATCTGCCATGTTAATTGTGTCCAAAGTGCATGTGGCACCATAAAACATATCGAATCATTCTATCTTATAGAATTCCCACGTGAGGTTATTGCAAAACGAGTAAAATGGAGAGTGATGTGCTATCACATCGACATGGCCGAGCGACTTTGGTACTCGATCTCTCTCATACACGCCACATAACTATATGGTATATTGATAAATTCCAGTAACATGTTAGAACATGTGATAAGCATACTCAAAATCACATTTTGTAGGAAGAAACAATGTATAACCGAATAAATAGAAAGCAATAAACTGTGATAATTTTTGTATATATACTTGTAAGTTATGGAGTATTAAAGGAAGCCATCACAAAAAAAAAAAATAATTCCCGTCGAAATATTATTCCATTGTCGATAACACTTTTCATCTAAATATTTTCATAAATGGTGATTTTTATTTATTTGTTCATTTTCATAAATGATATGATCGATCATTTTTTGCAAAATAATTTCTAAATCATTTATTTTCCGTAAAACAAACTAAGCCTATATTACTCAGCTTCACTAGATGCTTTCAATTCACACAAATCATATTCTCCTTGGTAAACACATCCGGGCTATCGCCATATCGACCAAATTCAACTACTTCGATCATTATCAAGCATCTGATGATACTTTTGAGGCCTTGAAAGATTTTGACTATGCGCATGTGATTCCACTTTTCATTCCATCATCTTCAAACATCCGGTAAAAATTTCCAGGCCTTCGAAAGGATTCGATCGCATGCCTGTGATTTCGATTTTCGTGAATTTTACCTCTTTTAACCCTAACGCAATTTGCGCCGTGACATTCTCTTGAATTCTCAAAACTTCTGTCACTCCATCCCCGCAGGGGTAGAGAACCCGTCGCTGTCTCGACTGTGCTATTAGAGGCCTTGGGAAGTCATCAAGTAAGAAGTGTAAAACAATCAGCTCACTGCCCTTGTCTTAGATTAAGACCTCTTGACAATCCACTATTCGTTTTACGTCAAGCAATAAGTGGAGTAACTCCCGATTGTATCGATAATGAAATAAAGCTCTAATGCATTCTCATATGTCTTGAGAAGGTATCGTGTAGGCTAATTTCTGAAAAGAAAATGCACGAAAATGATATGCCAAGTGGAATCAACCAATACATCAAGCAATACATGGTGTAACTCTTGATTGTATCGTGTAGGCTAATTTCTCTCAAGGTATCATTGAGAGAAAATTGGACGTGAAACATTCCTTGCAAATTCATAGCATGCTATCATAAATTATTATTTCTTCATTATATTATTGTGACTAGAATTTGATTGGTTGATGGTAAATGTAAATACGGAAAAAAAATTTCTCTTTTTTATTATAGTACTAATAATATAAGGAGGCGACTATTGACTGCAGGTTTAATAATTTTCATTACGACATGAAGTTAATAATAGTGAAATAATAATCTTAGCTAATAAATTTTGAATAAGTTACGGTATTTAGTGTACTTAATATTATAAGAATATTATTATTTTGTGATATTTAAGAATAACATTCGTATATTAGTTCATTATCTTTGTTAGGTATATATTTTTCAAAATATATATATATATCTAGAATATCGTCAAGATACTCACAATATTATAAATATTTATTATATCATTAAGTATATTTTAGAATATTCTAAATATATAATAATCTTATTATATCAGGATGATGGTTAATATCTGATTAGGGATGCATATGTAGCAAATTTTATGTCTCATCTCTTATTTACCGTCAAACCAATTTTGTAAGCGTTTGGATCTCAGAGCTTCGATCGCCAATTAGAGCTACCATTAGGGAACAACATTAATTTGGAAAATGCATATTCACACGCAAAAGACTATGCAAATAATTCTCTCTTTCTGATAGTAACGTTTACTGGGATGTCAATGATCAAATACGGCAAGAAATGGCTCGTAGTTTCCATGAATGGAAAGCTGCCAACGTCGGTGTACCTATCATAGAATCGAGATTTTGAGTCTCGCATTACAATAAACCAATCAAGATCAGTCGAAGTGAGCATCGCTTTGATTGTGATTAATCAGTCCTATCTATATCTACCCTAGCGACCTCACTCTCTCGTATGCATTCATTACTTATATCGTTGGTGGAAATTAAACTTAAAATCACTTAAACCTTAATAAAGGGCGAATCGTCAAGGGTGGGAGAAGTAAAAACCTTATTCTTTATCATAAGTCAAATCGAATCGGGCATGATCATGTTGATTACGAGATAATACACAAGTAGAGAAAATTAATAGTAAGCGATCTGACTTGATTTCACGCTGTTCATTCAAATTGGGAAAAAAGACAGAGAAAGAGAGGAAACCCACGAAAAAAGAGAGAGAGAGAGAGAGTGGGGGGTGGGGGGAAAAGAAGCACAAAAAATCTCGAGAGGAGATCATGCGCCATATAATTGGAGGGCCGGGCGGGGCCCACGGAAAAGGACGGACAGGATCACTGTTCATTTGCACGCGGGGGTGCACTGGCAAGCACCGATGGATCGCCTGATCATTTGATGGGCCTTCCTTCTTTCCCCCAATGGCCCCCCCGCTGCCCTCCCCTCTCTCTCTCTCTCTCTCTCTCTCTCTCTCTGTAGCAAGCGGCAACCCAATTTGCTCATGTGGCTTTTCCCCCCAATTTCCTATTATGGTTAATAATAATAATAATAATAATAATTTGTAATGGATATGTTCAATCTCAACCACATATGATATTGCAGCAAAATTTTTGCACATTTGGATAGGTGTATATTCATTGCTCACTATCGTCAATACATTATGTATTTCACTAGATCTTGTGTTTTCTATCTTATTAAATCTAATTGAAATCAATGATCTACCATGAAGAGATCTCTTTTCGGCGATGCTTTTGAAAATAGAAATGGGCTAGTGTTGCTATATCTTGGATAAGATGTCTGTAAATCGTGCTTATTGATTATGTAGTAACTCGGCTTGTGAGTGAACCCCTTCTGAGATCTCGATCCAAAAATCCGAATTACGTAAGCACCTGCCAAAGTTCTCATATCTGACCTCAAATTTTGACCATTTGATTGCCCAATCCTCCCTTTAGTTGTCTTGACCGGTCCGATTCTAGGATTGAATCGGCTTCTAAATCGATCTTTATCATTTACGTTTTTAAGAGCCGCGAAAGTAACTTGACATGACTTAATAGAATTTACATTGACAGTAGAATTTGGATCCATCTCGAGATCTACTCAGGAGCTCACTAACTTATACCAAAATCAAGAAAATCAATTAGGTTTGTCTCGAACTCGAGCAATCCGAGCAATCATGTCATCGATCTTTATTACATAAAATATTAAAAAATTTCAATCCAGTTGATTCAGAAATTGCATATGCAAACCTTCCCATGATGCAAACTGACATGAGAACGTATCACATGCACAATAATGTTCTACAGATGCGTGGCAAACTAAAAAAAAGATATGATTGAAGGCTACGAGCATTTCTCCGACCTTGGCTCCCTCAAAGTCAATGAGCACTTTAGAGTATTGATAGTTCTTTTCACCTTTTAAACCCCCTTTATATCCGATTCTCTCTTTACCTTTTCTGCGGGGGGGCCTGTTAGAGCAATCAGGCTATTGAGTTCTAGGTGCAAAGGTTGCACCAATGAGCGCGATGATTTCGCGAGAAATCAAAAGCACGTAAAGTAAAGTGAAAGAATATGAGGATTCATGTGATTCGATTAGGTGATCTATGCCAACAAGGGAAGATGTCAGAAACCCATCAGTTCAGAACTAAAGGGAAACAGAGAGTATTACAGTGCAATCCTATGTTCTGCCGCAATTTGAAGTCCTACACGCCACTAGTGCTCCCCTGACTATATGTAGATGGACAGTGGTCCATATTGCCGGGTCGTGTGGTTAACGATTGATCCGACTCGATAAATTGGAGCCACCTAAAAAGAAACAACGTGTCTAAAGTACGTCGCATGAATCCGCAAAACGTTCACCTAAAATGTCTCGAATCAGCTCAGTAATCAAATGACCCAACTCTTTTCGCTGATCCTGTTCTCATCTTTACCGTGTTTACATCTTCCTGCTTTGGGTGCAATGCTCTTGCAATTCACACTGAAGCTCTTCAATGAACCGAGCCGGAGCCGTACCGTCATCATGGGTTTGATATCTTCCTTTGCAGTCTCTCCTGGCATTCTTCAGCAGCCTTTTGTCGATGGACTTGACACTCCTGTGTGGGCTCTCACTCCCACACTCTCTCTCAGAAATGGACCTCAACCCCCGGATAGGCACGGTTACGGGACCCTTTCGCGACTCTTGCTCGGCCGCGAGACGGTGAAGCCCGTGCCGTACCTTCTCGAACGCCACGAGGAAGGCTGCTGCATCGGTCGGGTCCAGGATTTTCTGGGCCACCAGCTCCAATGTCCCAAACCTGTCGAGCATCGCACTATCACTAATTAACAGCATATTGTGGGTCATACTAGTCATGGCAAAAGAATATGAGCGACGTTTGAGTGGATTTTCGTGCTGACTGAACCGTTATCTGCCTCTTGTTAAGCTACTCTCAAGCTGATCGAATTTTTGCGGCTCAGTCTCCTGATTCGAAAAAACAGCAACGCACATTGTAATTATTCCCACTAGTTATCGTGGATTTTGAGTCGAAACTTGCAAATAATGCATCAGAAAGTCGAATATATTTGACTGCACATCTATTAGCAGTGCCATACCAGATAGTAGGCTCAAGACCTTACTGAGAAATTACACGGAATCTTGGTTGGAAGATAATAATACCTCAACCAAGGAAATAACCAGAACCTCATAGACTAAATAACACTGCAAACATGACTAACTGGAAGTTCACAAACTCAAAGTTTTTACCCAGAAACGAAAAAGAACAGAAGATGTGAAGGGTTAAGGGGTTGGACCTGAGCTGTTGCGCCTTGTTGATGACCTGCTTGATTTTCTTGAACTCAGAATAAACTGAACTCAGTGCGGAAACACCGCTAAGTCCCTTGCTCTGCCTAGCAAACGGAAGCCTCAGAACGCACGTGGCCTGAATCTCAGCCATTTCCCCATCGATGATGGCCTCCTCGATCCTCACCTCGCGGATCAACTGCGTTAAGGACCGTTCAATCTCACCCGGGTAGGCCACCAGCAGCGAGGAATGCGCCAGCCCACGAAGGAGGCCCAAGATTATGGAGGGCCTCCAGTCGCCGAACCAGCCTACGGCGGCCAGCTCGAGGGACGGAGTTGAATCGGGCACGAGCATTTCGGCCACTTCACTGAGCCGGGCCGGGTTCATTGCCCGGTTGTTGCAGTCGTAGAACCGGCCTAGCTGCTCTTCGATTAGGAAGTCCAGTTCCCACCCTGCTCTTGGCTCTTCTTCCACTTGCTGCACTTGCCTCCGGAAAAGGTTCTTTTCTGGAGAGCAATCATATCGACTCGATGAACAACTCATGGAAGCATCGTCACTTTAGGAAACTTGAAGCTTGCAATCGAAAAGAAAAAGTACCCAAGATTTCGTTCGAAATGTCAAAAGATAGAAGATATGCGCTTTTACCGTATGAAGCCGAAATGCCTTGCTGTGATTTAGTGGCTATCTCCGCTCTGAGATATTAACTATTGTTTGGTGTTATACGAATTAAGAATCAAGAAAAGGTTGAACCTCGTTGAACCCGCCCACCAGTACAATAGCAACTAGGATGAAAGCATCCGATGCATAAAATGACCAAGAAAGCGGAAAAGAATTTGTTCAACTATGCCCTTTCTTCACGGGATCAAAATATACTTTCTTACATTCAAAGAAAACAAGAATGACCGAAGATGAGCAAACTGGAAAAACAGAGAAGTATGCTCTTCCCTTACCTCTTTTAGACGTTCGAAGAGACATGCATTGGAGCTTCTGAGGAAGTTCGTCCATGTCTTCATCAATGGTAGTTCCTCCCTTAAATTTCCTCCGCATTTCCAGATGTTCTTCTGTGTCTTCAGATGCGACGGTTTTAGAGTGATTCCTGGAAGAAAAAAAAGCGAGGGGATTACGAAGGAAATGAGAAAAAAAGGGAAGAAGACAGTTTCGAAACATTCGAAGAAGGAAGTGTCAGACTAATCAACTCGGGATGGGATGATTACCTCTCCCTTGTCTTCGCTATTTTTCCCTCTGCTCGGGATCTCCTGTTCAGTTCCATAGACGGAATTGCTTTCTTGTTGATTACCTCTGTAACGCGGGAAAGGCCCAATGCAACAGTTACTTTCGGAGGGAGAGAGAGAGAGAGAGAGAGAGAGAGAGAGAGAGAGAGAGAGGCTCTTTGCTCTGTTACGAAGGCGGCATGAGCGCATAAGGATTTTTCTGGAGCAAATTATTTGAATAAAAATATTTGTTGCGCCGGGATTTCTTTGATGAATGTGGGCTGAATCGCCTGGGCCTTTTTATGCTCTATGAGAAGCAGTGAACTGGGCTCAGGCGATGATAAGTGAATCAGTTGATCGAATGCAGGTCATTCATAAGTGATCGGATCGTGATTCGTGAAGTCAGGGCGGTCGTTCCTCTTATGTCCTAACAGTTGAGCTGATTATGGACCTTTAATTTCATTTGCTAAAGATCTTCAGGATGATCACGCGGCTCGCTGCACAGTTCATTTGACAGTAATCAAATTTCCCCACAGGGAGACTCAGATGTAAATGTTTCGCAGATGACCACCTCTTAATTGAGTGGCTCCCATGAGATTCGACCAAACCATTTCGATGTGTTCCCGCGGCAGTATTTCGCCTCGTGGTTAAATCGTGTCAACCAAAAATTCAAGAACCTCAAGCTTGAAGAACAATCGTATCCTTAGAACCCACAGTATCGGCTGCCATTGCAGACATTTAGGGCATCATGTTAGGTTTCTAGGATGAAGTAGCATGGATGGCGGCCTGCTGTCAAAGGGCTGAGGGTGGAAGCTTGACAGAAGACTTGGACCCAGATCCTGGAAGATAGTCAGAATTGGCGGCATCGATGGATTTCTTTGAAAAGTTATGAAGATCGACTTCTCTCTAGGGAAAACAAATTCTCGTTCATTCTGTACACTGAAATCACTCCCATCAAGCTGCAATTTCAGCCGATACTAGAAATTGAAAATTTCAATTTCCGTCAACTGATTGAAGGTTCACAGTACGAACACCTACCACGGGGTTGAGTTCAGAGAATCTGAAAGGTTCTTGAAGCACAAATGGGCACACAACAACACACTACATGTTCTCTCACAAGTTAGGCGCCCTTCTATCTCAGGTCTATCACTACAGATGACTAGAATCACAATCGTATCATCCCAGGTCCACCTCCTAGACAATGTACGGCGAATCTGGAAGCAGGCCTAGGTGCTTCCGAGCCCTTCCTTCTGACCCCCCACAATCTGGAGTATGAAAGCCATCCTCTTAAGAAGTGGGCCAACCTGAATTCTGGCATTGGAATCTGGTGGTCCTCGTGATTGTTGTATTTAAAGTAATCCCAATCATCGGCATCATCTGCACTGTTCTCTGCTTCTGCCGCTTTACAATCATTCGAACATGGAGGCAACCTTCACAGAAGAGCAAAAATAAATCTCTCAGTTCCCTTTCTCTTCAGATACTGCAAAATACATTTGCTTGATCAAAAGAAACGACAGTGCCAAGTAAAAACAGGTAGACGAAGTTATATCTAGCCAACTAATGGGCACTGTACAGTTTTTACCCATAAAAAAGAGATAACTAGGCCGAGGCTCCTTCTGAGTAATGAAATTGTTTTCTCTCCAGCCTTCATTTGGCAATCTAGGGCCAAGGCAGACTAGATGAAAAGATTACTGGACTTTCAAGTTAACCTTCTTCTTTTTTTCAATGGAAATGCTCAGCATATCTATGTAACAGTTGTCTTGTCTTCTTACTTTTTTATCTTCTGACAGTTGACCATGTGACTGAAGCAAACCTTGAGTCAATTTAGCCCACAAACTCACTTATTTCAGCTCTTTTTGTCAAATACTGAATTGAGGAACACACTCTCAACCATTCAGTAAGCGCTGGCAAACCATCAGTTTAGCCCTAGTGACATGTATTGCTTATTTCATATACCGTGTTCTCCTAATTCAACAATTCTTGTCATGATATCTGGGGGGACTTTTTTTTGCAAATTCATGACAAATGCTTGAGAATTTGGGTATCTTCTGCCGTCTACATTCATAATCAGACTCAGCAAATATCAAAACCGTTCAGTCCTTTCTCCCCTACAAATTTAAATAGATTGACTGACAAAAATGTCATTAACTAGGAGGGTGAACCACAGATATCTCCCTCCATAATGGCTAATTCTCTACTATTTCTCTCGATGTCTATAACAGAGGGTGGCTTAACTGAGTAGTCATGATTTCATTCAACTATCTTTTTTTGAATTTATTGACAGCTTGTTGAGGTGATAACGCTGCATGAGCCTTTCAATAGATGCGAAATAACTCTAATGTGTGCATTCCCGTTTGTGCTGCTCTAAATAAGAGAACGGAAGGAAAAGCTCTTACATTTGGTTCTGCCCGCAACTGACATTCTGGTTCTTAGGCTGTCTTTTCATTGGTGAGTAATTAGTGGACAGGTGACGAATAAAACATAGCTGCAAATTCATCAGAAAGAAAATTTCAGGAAACTTGATATTCTCGCAAAGAATTCACTAACAACAAGCTCGTAGGATTTCATCAAAATTAACTGTTTCAACCTGATCACCATCGTTGATTCTGAAACTTCTCAAGTATGCCCTGTCATTGAGTAGTTTCTCACCATCGAAAGACAAGCAAAAGTGTCCCCACACATGCGACCTGACGAAACGCAGGACAGACAGTCGAATAATCATCAATTTCACGCAATAAAGCAGAATTACCAAACGTCCTTTAGAAAGTTGCAACATGGAACTCACTTAAAGAAAAGGGTGCGTGTTACGATACCATGAAATCTTGCCTAGGCCATCCCTAGGGGAGGAACTGAAAACATCTTCTATCGCTTGTTTGAGCGCTGCAACCGTGGCATTTCCCTCGACATGAACATCTGCACAATCAAAATCTCAACTAAATCTAACGGAAGAAGGAACAACTGAAAACGGAACACTATCCAAGGGTTACAGACTGGCAACGTATGATACAGAATCGAAATCGGATGCTGACAAATCTTAATGCACGACAACCGACAAATATGACATCCACCGATGCAGAAGCGATAAATTATTCTAGACGAATCACGTGATTTGTCAGATTAAACAACGGCTCCATCGATCCCAGTAAGGAATTACCGTCCAGAGCCCAAGCCGGTTCCAAAACCGGGAAAAAGAGAAGACTCGATCAATCAAAATTCAAGAAAAAGTTAAACCTTTTCAACCTCAAAGGAAGAAAGAAATTTCAGCAACCCCCTCAACATCGGAAATCTGCCAACGAATCGTTTGGCTTTATCATCTTCAAAGCAAACAAAGAAACAAGAGGGCTCACCGAAGACAGAGCCATCGAGCTTGAGAACGGAGAGCCTGAGCAAATGCCGAGGCAACCGGTGATACGAGTAGCTCCGCACGCACCCGACCGCTTCCCTCCCTTCTCCTTCGTCACCGTCATCGCGGAACTCCTCGTCGACCGTCCAGGGACCCAGACAGCTCAAGGAACTACCAGCCTCCTCAAAATCAACGCCTCTTCGCATAATAAACAGACGTCTTCTTCCTCCTCCTTCCACTCGCCGCCCCCCACAGGCAATACGCTCCCGCGAAGAAAGAAGAAACCCAGAAAAGGGAAGACGGAGGTCTTTCGGATCGGAGCTGAGGGTCTGAGATTAAGGCCAGATTCGAAGAATCTGAGTGCTTTTGGTCTGCGAAAGTGAAGGAGAATGGAGCAGAGAACGGGGGACGATATTCTCTCTTTTCTGGGGAGGAGCGAAATGTGGGGCGCAGCTTCGAAAGCGGGAAGACCGTTGTGTTTGACTGTTCTATTCAGGCGCTGTCAGTCGCCAGGAGAGTACTCGCGGCGGGAGCGTGACACGTGGACGGGGCGGGCTCGGGTCGGGAGCGGCTCTGGGACTGGGGTCGACCCGTTTGTTTGTGTTTTTTTTGGGCCGGGTTGGGTCTACGGGTCTGGTCGAGTCAATGTCGAACGAGCCTAACAGCTTGATTGGCCTGGTGTGGGCTGGGCTTTTAGTTGATTAAAAGAAGGAATACTCTAGCATTTTGATTTTTCAGATGATATAAATTATTAAAAATTTCCAAAGAATAAATAAACTCTCATTTAGTTTCCAAACTAAAATCATTAGTCGTTGTCAGTTTTAAGAGTTTATTGACGAGGATGTGCATTGAGACATGTTTTTTGTGTAGTGAGTAGGGTTGTGCACGATGGACCGCCCAACTTGGTAACCGTCTGGACTGGGCCGAACGGACCGGGTTAGTCCGATTTTTCCTAATTGTGGTCTGGTTCACGGTTCATAAAAATGAAAACGATTCCTGAGAGGACGGGACTTAACCGGACCACTTGAACCGAAATTAGAACCGGCCAAGTTATAAACAATTAGAACCCCTCATTTAGTAGAAGAATATCACAGAATTGTAGAGCAAAGGGAGCCCAAGAATCATGCGGATCAGTTATAAACAGGTCCCACACTGGCAGATAAGATCGTGTCTTACCTGTGTACACATCCTCATTCGTTGTGCCTTATGTTCTTCAGAAACAATTATTGGAGACTTGACATCTCTCTTTGCTAAGCATCTCGAGTCAGGCACAAAGCCTTTCTTGCGGTCACCAGGGCGAGTTCTCCGCTCCAAGTGATTTTGGCACTTGCAGAAAACACCATCTACATATTCATCGCCATATCCTTCTGTTTTGTCTGCTATCACATTAGATCCACTGCATCTTTCCTTGAAGATTTCCTCTCCTTCCATCTTTCAATCCTTGTGAGAATCTAAAGGTCCTTGAATCAAGTTTGAGTCGTGTGGTGTGAAATAGATGAATGGTGGACCTTGGTAAGAAGGTCACAAGTGCAAGAAACAATCAAAAGTAAAATGTGAACATTCAACATCATCTCTATGAAGTTTCGAGGCAGAAGCAACATGGCCACCATAGTCCAAGGTTCCATTGTTACCACAAGCTAGTCCAAGAGATGACCGCATATCGTATTCTTTTGAAGATAGAGGTTTACCACTGAGGACAAGAAAGCTCATGAGACCGCGCGCAAGGTGTTGCAAGAGTGGGACGTGGATGAGATGATCGGGCACTGGCTGTGGATGGAGGTGTCCATGAGGCTCAAGGTCAACCTCTCGCTTCCGAAGCACAAGGCCACTGTAAGCTAGGCTATGTAGTCATTTCTTGAGGAAGATGGAGCTCAAGAGGAAGGTAGCGAAGGGGATGAAGATTGTGAAGAACATGCAGCCGAGATGATCCCATTGGATTGTCTAAGAACCAAACCGGTTGATCCGATCCCAAGATCGGGCGGTTTGGTTCCTGGTCCCCATTCCGAGGGAGAACTGGACTGTCCGGGGAACCGATCACTCAAAGTAGCGAGGTCTCATTCTGATCCTCTGTTGGGTTAATATTGCATTAGTGATGGTAAACTAGTTACTCATCATAGCCTAGAGAATTTCAACATAGTGAGCACAGATTGTGATCCTCTTTGTAGATGATAAAATATTTTCGTTCATACATTTTTGTAAGGGATACAAGTAGTCATTTGTAAAAAAAGAAAAGAAATAAAAAGCCACATTTTGGTAATTTTCTCTAGAAAATAAAATTAGATATTCCATACCAAATAGCTGAAATTATTTTATAGTTCATTTTCAAATTTCAGCCTCGCACTATAAAATACTGTTATTTTCCTAAAAAATGACTTCCTAAAAATATCGATATGAGCACACACGCATGAATAATTAAGATCAAGAACCAGCTGAAGCAGAGATCGAGTTCAAGTTTATGACAATGGCACATTTGTTTCGTGGAAAATAATGCGATAGGAATGAAATGATCATTCCGGGCGGATAGAATATAGCAAAAATATGGAATGGTAATTCTTTAGTTTGGTTGGCAGAATGGAATGATTATTGCAATTTCCTACTATTGTTTGGCCACCATTATGTCATGGAGAGTAAGTGAGGAATGGTAAAGAGATTCAACGATACCCTTCGACGATAGATGGTCAAACCCTTATTTCTCTATCATCATACTTTTAACGATTCATAAATGAAAAGATATTAGAAGTTATAGATATTTTGCAATTCTTAATAGTCGCTACAAATATATTTTTTTATGACTAAATAATAATTATATAATAACATGATTATTAAAATAAAAGATCCAATGATGGTTTTAATCAAATAAGAAAATTATAATTTTTTTTCACCATATGTTTTTTTTTTAATTTTTTCTTTCTTTTTTAAACTATAGTTTTTTTTTTAATTTTCCTTTCCTTTCATTTTTCTTTTTGCTTCTTTATCAATTGGCCGTTGGCCAAGGCGACAATCGATGTGCTCAAGCTCGCTAGATTCCAGTGAGTGGAGTCTTACATGATCCGGCATTGGGTCAAGCTTGCTCAGGCGAGGCCAAGGGCTATAGCCTTGCCAATCTAGCTAAGCCGAGGCCTCATGGACCTTTGCGAAGCCTCGAGCTCACATGTGGCTACGGGAGAAATTGCTCCCAAACAATTATGGTATGAACGTAATTGACGTTCGTCTTTTGAAGATCCCTTGAACCAAACAAATGAGAAATTTCAAAATTATTGCACTGTGGTTATAGTTTTCAGATTAGCGAGATCAATTGAGTTTTGAAAGTTTTTTTAATTTATAATTTTCATATTCGCATCGCCAATTAAGGGCCGATACAATGTTAATTTCAGTTTCGTCCTAAGTGAAGTTGTCGATTTTTTTATCCACTTGCGATATTTTGTATTCAAGATCATCACGTAACTGGTTTGGAAAGATGTTTCGTCGGGACCAGAGGGGTACGTACTTTTAATTGCACTGTCCAATGTTCACTGCACTAATCGATGCAATAGAAAATCGCTAGGCTTCTTTATTTATTTATTTATTAGATATGGTTATGAATAAATGTACGAATTCTCGATTTTTTTCTTTTAAAGTCGGAAGAGCCTGCCGAACCGGATAAAAGAGGGAAATCACGATCTCGTTCCAATGCCAGAAGAAGCTACAGCGGCACATGAACGAAGCGTAACGGAACGTGCGGCTTCCCGGTCCTCCCAAGTCAAAAGCGCGAGGAACGACGCGACGCGAAGCATCGCACTTCCATCGATCCTCCGCGATCTGACCGCCACTGCGACGGAGTGAATGTGAACGGCGCGACGACTTCCTCCTCCTCCTCCGCCGCCGCTCCTCCTGTTACATCTCTCCCCCCCCCCCCCCCGCTCACCCCTGAAATTAAGTCGTTCTCCGCCGACTCGCGGATTTGATCCGGCTCCCTCGCTCATCGAATCCTCCTCCGCACGATCGAGCAGTCTTTCTGTCGATCGGAAACCGTCGCGCTCGGGGTTTGTTAGATAGAGAGAGTGAGTGAGCAGGCGTATTGCAGTGCGCCGCTTTGCTTTGGCGGCCATCGCGAGTGCTCCGCTCTTCCTGGCTTTTGCTTGCCTTTCATCGGCTCTCTCGCCTCGGCTGTTGCCTTTGTTGCTCTCGCGCGCGGCCGTCGGAATGGCGAGATGTCCGCCCGATTTGGGAGCGGGACCGGCCTCTTCCTGTTGAGACTGATGCTCTGATTTCAGGTACTCTTAGTTTCAATCTCCCTCTCCCTCTCTCTCTGTGATGATCAGTTTCCAGGATTGATGGGGAACGTGACCAACGAGTTTTGCATTCCGGTGCCCGATTTCGGGAGAGGCATTTTTTGGAGTCTGATGCGTAGTCTTCGATGTGATGAGCAGAATTCCTAATTCGAGTGAGGTTTTGCCGATCTTTGGACTCGAGGATATTTCTGAGGAAGCTCTGTTCGAGTGATTTGTTTGAGTTTTGCTCCTTTTCCCAAAGTCCTAACTCTTTTCCTGTTTCGGTTCGTTCTTTTTCTTTTTCTTTTTTTCCTTCACTGACGTTTTGGGAGTGCCTAAGTTGTTTGAAGTCTCCAATACCAAGATGCACCTGCATTTCCTTCTGTTTCTCTTTTTGGTGGTTCAACATCTACTGCATCGCCTAAGTTTACTGTGCCTTCTTTTGGTGCCCCTACCGCTGCACGTATTGGAGGAAATGTTCCTTCATTTATAGGGTGTTTGATCTCATTAAGGTTTTCTCTGCTATCCGAGTTACTTGGCTTTTTTATCCTTATGTAACTCTTTCAGTGCTGTACACTGGAGTCAGACACTCCCAAAATCGGGTTATTGGAATCATTTCTAGGCTTTTAGTTGCACCTTTGTACTTAGAAGAAGTTTAATTACATGGTACAGTTGGCGCATTCATTGCTTCTTTGTGGAATTACTGAGAGAGGCTTATTCGGTTGGGGCAGTTTATCTCGGTGTTATTGTATACTGAATTTCAACCCGGCCCGTATATCTTTCCAATAAATGTGTTGTGCATTTTGGCAAGCAGGGATGACTTATTCTTCTAATGCATAATTAGAGAAACTTGTGTAGCATGCACTTCTTTTTGTTCCCCAAATTTCCTCTCAGGTTACAGGAGGGTAAAAGAATGATGGTGTTCATTTTGGACCACTTCAGTTCTAGTTGACTATTTTGAACTAATGTAGTACACCACTTGAGTCACATCTCAGTTACTTTGAATATTCTGTCTCTCCACATGTTGAATTTTTTCTCGCTTTGAAGGTAGGGATGCATGCAGGCTTCTTGAAACATCGAAAAAAGCAGTAAGATGAGGTATATGACCAGAATTAAATGGGCTGCACTTGGAGGACTTATCTTATCTTGCATGTCATTGCTAGTCCACTTACTTTTGGCCAAGTATTCAAGTGTGGAGCTAGTGCAGTACAGTGCAATCACAGGTTTTATGGATGATCTTACCATAAACGCTGGATGGCAGGTGTGCTTGAGAGAATTATGGATGAGTGCCTTATAGATTTTTATGACACTTATATCAATATATTTTCTTCACATCAATGATGTTATTCTCTCTTTCTTCTCACGATTCAGGGAGCTGCTCACAGAAGATTATGGGGAAATGTGAAGTCCCTTGAGTCTCTCTATCCTTATGCCAATCCTAGAAGTAGACATCCTGGTTAGTCTTCTCAATATTCTTGACCTTTTGTGGCGGGCCATGATGGTCAACATTCCTTGTGGTCCCAATAGAAGTTCTGATCTTTATTGCTATGAGATGAATTCTTGTTTTCTTTTGTAGAGTCTACGGCTTTTAATAATTTTCCTCTGTTATGGAAGTATTGCTCCTCGATAAGGTTTAGTTTGAATGTAAGCATTTATGGACTTGCTGGTGAAGGAAGGAATAATACCTAGAAGACTAATATTTCAAACCTTTTGTGCAGCAGCTCCTGCTGAGAAGAATAATGGTTTCATCTATGCCAAAGTTTATGGTGGATTTGAGAGAATAAGAACTTCGGTAGGTATTTATCTTTAAGTAGATCTCTAAGAATAAGTGAGCAAAATCTGTGTTTCTGACTGGTTTCCTGCATTCTAGATTTGTGATTTGGTTGCAGTAGCCAGGCTGTTAAATGCTACCCTGGTAATTCCTGAGATCCAAGAAAGTACTCGTGCAAAAGGCATCAGGTTTTCTTTCTTCTCTCTTATTTCTACAATTTATTATCATGTGTTCCCCATATGAAGGATAAGGATCGTGAGATTCAAAACTTTTGCAGCTTCAAGTTTCGGAGCTTTTCCTACGTGTACAATGAAGATCAGTTCATAACTGCTATTAGTAATGATATAGTGATTGTGAAGAGCCTTCCTCAACATATGAAGGGAGCTATGAAAAAGAAACAGTACCCTATCTTTAAGCCTAAAGCTACATCTTCTCCAAGATTTTATGCTAATGAAGTCTTGCCGAAGTTAAAGAAAGCAAAGGTCATTGTATTAGTGCTTACTGAGGGAGGCTGCCTACAGGTACTTGACATATTTGTTTTTCCTAATATGTTGACTCATTGTCACTGCTCTTTGAGTAGGCATTTGTGCTTTTTTCTGATAGATTGACTTTTACAGGCAGAATACATGCTGAATACTTTTCTATTGCATCTGATGTGATGTATATGTTTTTTTTTTTCCACAAAAGCAATGAGACCTCGTAGCTAATGACAAAAGTTGGTCTCTTCATTGATTATTGTCTACTAAGATGTGTGTTAAGAGTGTTGTCATATGCTATTAGCAAACTTTAATCCTTTGGAAATTTGATAACTAAACCAAGATATACCTCTTTGATGTCTCTTTTCATTTCTTTATAGCCTGTCCTCCCTCCTGATCTGGACGAGTATCAGAGACTGAGGTGTAGAGTTTCCTTTCATGCACTCCAATTTCGTCCAGAGGTTCTGGCACTTGGGCGCCGCATGGTGGAAAGGTAAGGGTGCCTTGCTTCCTTCGTTAATCACAAATGTGAGTAACTTTTGAATGTGGAAAACAGAAATGCTTCACTACTTCAACTTAACATTTCTGCACCGTGGATGCTCACTGTGCCAAAATATCTTCCTTCACTCTTTCATTCTCCCTTTGATTTGATACTATATGGAGTTGCCGATGCATGTGATGTTCTCCATAATATGGGAAGTAATTTCCATGAGGCCCACCCTTTGCGAGATTTCTTACCATCTCTCATCTCTATAGGTTACGAGCTGCAGGCCAGCCTTACCTTGCATATCATCCTGGCCTTGTCAGAGATACTTTAGCATATCATGGATGTGCTGAGCTATTTCAGGTTTGTATAGATAACTTCTTGAAGTGATCTCACTATTGTGTCATACATTTTCTTGCTTGGTGAATGACATTGACAGAGGTGAATCGTCATATATAGCTTCTGATGAATATCTATTCTATTCTCTAGACTTAACAGAGGTGAATCGTCATATGTTGCTTCTTCAGGACTTCATCCGTAGCTAATATAAGCGCGCCCTTTTAAGCTATGTTATTTATCCAAAGTCCGACAGCTGATTTATGCGCATCTGTATCGTGGTTATCTTATGCACTGCTATATGTAGAAGTGAAGAGCTCCGATTATATGAATGGTTATTATCTGATTTACATACTATATGTGGGTGTATTGGGAATTGCTTGGAGATGCTGATTGTAAAATCTGAACCATCTATTTCTAATCGAATGCAAAATAGGTTCAGTTGTGGGCCACAAGTTGTGAAGGAAAGTAATCAGAGAATTTTAGTCATGCATACATCGAAGAGCCTATAAGCTGAGAATGGCGTAGTTTTGTTTTCTTAATAAAGATTGTTAATTCTTATAAGGTTCTGCAGGCAGTCATACCACATGTTTTGCATTTTTTGTTTGTATCGAAGTGAATTCCATATTTTAGTGCCTTCCTACTAAATGTAAGTTCTTTTTCTAAGTTTTTAATATGCAGAGTGAGGATGTGAATTAATTAAAGCAGTGAGATATCCAGATAAATTTATGACTGGGTGCAGTATCTTTTGCTCGTCTCAATTGTTGATTGTAACTTTGTTAGAGTTTGGATTGCTGTCTGTAGCCTAGAGGAGTTACTTTCATGATTGTTCACTTTCCAAAATCAATGATGGAAAGCTCCCAGGTATATATTCATCCGGTGCTGGATTTCATAGGCTCCTATATTTTTTCTAGGAAAAAAAAAGGATCACTCAGGTGGCATGTGAGTCTACACAATGGTCAGTTTGATAAGTTTGGGTGACTTGTTGGTTCTAGGTTTACTTTTCTTCCTTTATTCTTTGTATATTCTGTGGATGGGGTTAGTTGAATGTTGCTGTGATGAATCAGCCTGCGGCCTGGAGGCACTTGGGGCTTCTGGATTGATGGTTTCTGTTTATGTTCGCTGGTTTGACAGTGGATTTCACTTTGGTATGTCTGCAGGACATTCACACAGAGCTTATACAGTATCGAAGGGCTCAAATGATTAAACAGGGGATGATCACTGACCAATTAAATGTTGATTCACATGCTCGCAAAGCAAATGGTTCATGTCCATTGATGCCTGAGGAGGTGCGTCTTGTCCTTTAATTTATGTAAAGTACAATAGATGTGGTGATGTTTCCGTAAATAGACTGAACTTCCTCACTTGTTATTTCATTTGTTACTTTGTCTATCACCTTCTTTTTATTTGTTTATTTTAATTTTGTCTTGCGGTCTCCTGTTGGGGGATGCATGTGGTAGGAGCATCAGGCACACCCAGTGATCGTCTTAAAGATGATAACTTATTTTAATGTGAAAATTTGTCTATTGTTACCTTAAAGACTAGATGTTTTATCAGTAACTTGGAAAATTTCAGAGTTCCTATAATTCGCCCGAACATCTGTGGCATGGGCGCACACAAACTTGTTGATAGTTTTGCAAATAATCTCTCTAAGGAGAAAAGTTTTGAAAGTTATGTCAGAGTCCTCTTAATTAGTCAATTATCGCACAGCCTAATGCAGTAGTGCCTATTGCTTCAATAAAAATACGCTATACAATAGTTGGTTATGCATCCTGCCACAAGAAAACAAGGATCTATTCATTTCATATCTTTTCAAATACTATCAAAGGTATAAAACCCCTTTGTTTTTTCATTTGAAGAAGGGTGGACCAGGTGGTGCTCATTCAGATGCCCTTAGTTTGTTCTATTCCCTTGGTCATGAAAGAAGCTGTCACACGTTTCATTCTTGTTATGACAAATGAGTGGACAAAAACAAGGAGTCATGTGTTTTTACTTTTCTGGTCTTCAGTTTGAGTGTGGCTTTCCTCTGTAGATATGCTTTTGCGCTGTTTGATTTCTATGTGAGTTCCATCTAATTATTGTACTTTTTACTGTCTTAGTGAGTTCCGGGTACTCATACGTGTGGCCTTTCTAAAGCATTCTCTCTCTCACACCCTTTGTCACTTGGGTGCTCATAATGCTTTTGGTTTGCTTTTCAGCTATTTGCTCTCTCTTCTGAACATTGTTTATGATGGATGCTTTCAGCAAAGATTTCTCAAATAATGAGTGGCATGAGTTGCCTCTAGTTTTATCTTCACCACCAATTTTTTTGGATTAGGACATCCTCGAGGTCACTACTGCATTTTATGACTTGTGTTCTAAGGTCATAATGCTTGATTACTTCTTATGCAGGTAGGCCTGCTTCTTCGGGCAATGGGCTATCCTCCAAAAACGAGGATATATTTGGCTGGTTCGGAGATATTTGGTGGTCAAAGGGTTTTGATTCCTCTACGTGCCATGTATGCAAATCTTGCGGATCGAACGTCTTTGTGCCGCAAGCAAGAATTAAGTGATCTAGTTGGACCAGAAACACAGCTCCCTCCGGATGTGTTCCGGCCACCTCCTGTCAAGAGTGTTGAGGAACTGAAGGAAGAATGGGATAAGGCAGGTCCCCGTCCCCGGCCTCTTCCTCCACCTCCTGATCGACCTGTCTATCGGCATGAAAAGGAAGGCTGGTATGGTTGGATTACAGAGTGGGATGCAGAGCCAGACCCTTCACCAATTGATTTGAGGAGGCAAGCCCACAGGTTGTTGTGGGCTGCTCTTGATTATATTGTCTCTGTTGAGGCGGATGCATTTATTCCAGGTTTTAATAATGACGGAAGTGGTCGGCCAGATTTTGCGAGCTTGGTCATGGGACACCGACTCTACGAAATGGCTTCTGCCAGAACATATCGACCTGACAGGTACCAGATTATGTCAAAGAGCAAGGATAAATGATAACGTGCCAAAAATTTAACGACAGAATGTCTAAGTAAAAGTCCTTTCCTATTTTCTTGACTGTTGGATACATTTTTATCTGATCTCAGTATTAGGTACTGGACCTGCTTGCCTAGTGACTTTAGTATAAATTGCTGCGACCACAAGGAGATGTTAGACTTATGTTATTTATATCACCTGGTTATTAAGTAGAACCTTTCTTCATGCCAAAATTTGAGGCTAGCAATATGGTAATTTGACTATCGTTCGGGTGTTTATTTATGATCTTTTGCATCAAATAATTCACTCTCTGTTATCTTTCGATGTGCTCAAATATGTTGTAATATCATACACATGGACTGAGTAGCGAAGAAAAGGGGCATCCTTTCGGAAGATAAAGCTGCAGTTACCTATGTGGACTTTGTTTCCATTCTGGGTGCACTATTGCCTTTTGAGCAGCTTGTGTGCAGAGAGCATGGCTGCTCATGACCTTGTCAAGTACTATTCTTATCTGGGTTACTGACTTGTTGTTTTTGAAGCAGAAAATACCTGGTCGAACTCTTTGCCAATGTGTCCGACAATGTTTACTATCCGAAGCGCAACTGGACGCTCCTAGTGAGAGAGCATCTCAATGCAAGCCTAGGGGAGGCGGGTCTGCTGAGGGAATCCCACTTGTCCAAGAGGACGTCATTTCTCTCACACCCCATTCCCGAGTGCTCATGTCGGAATTTCAGATCATCAGAGACATTGGATGCGGGAAAGGACAGTGGTGGTGGCGCGAGCCAATTTTTGTACAGTGGTGAAGTGGAATGCCCCAAGTGGATGCAGCATAGTGCCATGACTGACAGACCGGAGAACGGCGGCAATGAGAACGAGTCTCAAGAGGACGAAGAGGATATGGAGAGCCAGTTGGATTCCGACGAAGGTGGTGGAATGATGGGGTCGTCTCTGACCCTAGAGCAAGACGAGGAAATGGATCCCAATGATTAGGATACATGTACAGGTTACGGTTCTTTTTCTTCTTTTTTTCTTTCTCAACACGGGTTACGTTACACATTTTTTTGGCCTTCACCACAATCCTCCTACAATATAGAAAATTCTTTCTTAGGAGAGGGCGATATTTCCGGTAGCGACAGGGTTTTTGTATACCCCGGAAGAGCCATTCTTTTTTGCTTTACATAAAAATGATTCTGAATTCTTGAATACCATAACCATCTGCCTACGTACTGTAAGAATCTCCCTCTCTCTCTCTCTCTCTCTCTCTTTGTGAGGTTTACATTTGAGAAAAGGTGTGGGGATGGTCTGCATTGCTCGACAGAGACGTCGCAAGTCTCATAAATTCTCTACAAGACCTCGTGTTTTGTCAGAGGCTTTGGTTTCTTCGTGGACACATCCGATGGCTGTCCAGCTCTCTCCTTCCTCAGCCGCTCTTTTGTCACTTTGTCATGATAAAAGGCCGATTGTGACTGAGATTTCAAGGATCGCTTGCCTCTGAAGTTTCTTTTCACGAGAATTTTAAATGTTTTACAAATTTACTCCGACGTCAATACTTGATACGTCAGGTAAAGTCCAGGTCAGGTCATATTACTCTGGGTACATGGACATGATCATTTTGTGTTAAATTATGTATCGAATTTGAGCCGACTATAGAATTTGCCCCTATTGAAAGATGAGATCAAATTTGTGAAGTCAAATATGTTGAATGAAAAAGAAATCATAATGGATCACTTTTCTATTTTAATTAGAAGTCTTTTCTTGAAGTCCACCCACTTGAGGAAAATGACAACTTTGAACAATTTGACCGGCAAGTACAGTAAAAGTGGGCATACATTATTCTCTTTGGATTGCACAAGAAGTCTTCCGGAGGGCCACACAAGCAAAAGCCCTCGGGAAAAAAAAGGATGTCTTGTTTTCAGCCCTACTCGAGACTTTTTTGCTTGAGCTTGAACACGTGGTCCTAAATACTTAGGTTTTGGCTCAATCTAGATATATAAAAAAACATTTTACATCGTAATTCTGATTTTTCGATTATAGTAAATTATTTACTATTAAATTTCTCTCTTGAATTTAGGTATCGATCTATTCGGACTAAATCACATAAATTTATAGCGTCCTTATTAATTTCCGTTTAATTTTTTTTGGTATTTATTGCATTGACTTGATTTGCAATATTTTTCAAGTCAAGATTACAAAAATCTGTATCAGAAATTTCCTGATGTAATAATCTCGGAAGAAAAAAAAATCTCTTCCGGCTTTATAATCATCATCGAATAGTCAAATATAGATTTGTACTCTCGAAATGTCCTGGCTTGCCAATATAGATTTTTTAATACATGTCATCACAGCTCAAGCAAAAAACCAAAAAGGACAACCTTTGCTGCATCAGTCTCATTGGCGAAAAAACCAAAAAGGATGAGGTCCGATTATTTTGTCCTTTTACTACTGAGGCCATTAAAATTTCTCGTATAATCTTTGAATTTTGATTTAATATGCGACAAGATCTCTGAATTTTTAATTTATTTAAAGTAATCTATAAATTTTGAACAATTTACAATGTGATTTGTGAGTTCTTAATTTATTTGACGCGGTCCATAAATTAGTCAATGAATTATATAAAACCGTGGAATGCTATCTCTGAATTTAATTTAAAGTTCAAAAATACGTACAACAGGGTCGGCTAAAATCTAAGAATCACTTGCACCGTTGTCTCGAGTGAAGATCAAAATTCCAATTCTGGAAGCACGTCAAGTCCAATGCTTTGTTTTGACCAAAAAAAAAAAGTCCAATGCTTTGTCTTTGTCCAAAAGAAAAAGAGGACAAAAAAAAAAGTCCACTGCTTTGTCTTGGAGAGCAAGCCGAGAAAAAAAGAAATGAAGAAGTTGATGCGAAAGCCCCATAGACTTACTTCAGGGAGGGGAAAAGCCCAACCCCACAGACTCCCAAGAAAGGTCAAAACCCTCCCCCCTCACGCACGCACGCACGCACCATTATCTGACAAACACTCGAATTTGGAGATCAAGTTCAGATCGGAGTCCCAGCAGTTCTCGAGATCGATCGATCGAGAGAGAGAGAGAGAGAGTGAGTGGGGAGCGAAAGTGAAAGATGGACGGAATGCTAACGAAGGAGTACGGATACGTGGCTCTGGTGCTCGTCCTCTACTGCTTCCTCAACTTCTGGATGGCCGCCCAAGTGGGCATGGCTCGCAAGAAGTAACCATTTCGAGATCGTTCTTCACCTCTCTCTCTCCCCAATTCTAGTCATTCTCGTTTGGTTTCTTCGGGCTCAATAACGACCGGGAATATGACTTTCTTGGGTGTTTCGGTTTCGAACCAGGTACCAGGTGTTTTACCCGACTCTCTATGCTTCCGAATCCGAGAACAAGAACGCCAAGCTCTTCAACTGTGTCCAGGTAATGAACTGTTCCTCCCTGAGATTTCGGTTTTGTACATGCCTCTGGTTGAGATAGCGTCCATCCCCATTGAGTAAACACTGAGTGTCTTTTTTGGGTCGAATTTGTACTGAAAGTCTGAGCTTTCTGTTGTTTTTGAGGTGGGTTTCTTGGAAACGGTTCTTTTGTGTGGGCAGATGTTATGTAATCTGTCGGTATTCTTTTCTCAGTTTTAAGTAGTGATAAAATTGTGGTGGAAATTGTTGGTTGGTGGACAGAGAGGGCACCAGAACTCGCTGGAGATGATGCCCATGTTCTTCATGCTGATGATGGTTGGGGGTGTGAGACACCCTTGCGCTTGCGCTTCTCTCGGAGTCCTTTACATCGTCTCTCGCTTCTTCTACTTCAAAGGCTACGCCACTGGCGATCCCCAGAAGCGCCTTAAGATCGGGTTTGTGGTTCTTCTGCATCCTTCTATCTCGAGAGAGATTTTTAGGTGTTCTCAGATTTAAACACGTTGAGAGAATAACCACATAAATTCGATAAAATTTGGTTATGCGGCAATGCGGTATAAGAGCAGCTGAAAGTTTCTGGTTAATTCAATTGGAATCCTTCATCGTGGGTGTCAAAAGGATTTTGTCCTTGCTAACGAGAAATTGGGTGATTGCAGGAAGTACGGGTTCTTGGCGATCCTGGGGCTGATGATCTGCACCATTTCCTTCGGAGTCGGCCTGCTTCGTGGGGGCGAACCTCGCGTCATGTTTTAGACTGCGTCTCCCCTCTGTTGTTGTCTTGTACTCTTTTGTCGATGGAAGATGTTTCCTTTGGTTTTTGTTTCTTTGGCATGTTAACGAGAAGAGGGAACAATAATAATAACACGGTTTGTTAGCTAGAGTGCTAGCACGAGAGTTTGACTTAAGTTCGAACGGTCATCATGTGTAGCTTTATGAAGATTAAAGCTTGTGAGATGCGTTTGGCTTTTCCCTTTGCTGGAGGCATTTTGGTCGAAAGCTCTTGGTTGGGATGGTGAAATCCAGATTCTTAGTCCAGAGGGGCATCGTTTCGGCAAACAATTGGAGCTGTTACGTGTTCTCTACACAGTGCAAACAGTCCAAACAAAACAAAACACATCACACGTTTGACGAATGACGAAGAAGCGTTAATCGGTTCACAAGTACCTTCTCGAAGATGAATTGAGTTCACAAGCATGCCGGTTGTGCCAAGCATAGTGGCATTTATAACTAGTGGGTGGTGTGAACAGCAAGCGAGCGCTGCGTTTATTTATGAGAGTGTTCGGGAGGGATGATACTTGAAATAAATAGTTGTCGTTTTCTTACAGAAGAGGTCTCTAGCAGATCCATCTTGTCCATCTTCGGAAATAGTACACTTTTAGGACTGGTGGTAATCAATATGGATTAAAACAGAGGGAACGATGTGTTTGCAAGAAAATAAAATAGAAGGAACTGTTAAAGGGAGAGAAGAACAGAAGAAGACAAGTCTGCAAGCAGTTGACGAAGTGGGCCCAATTGAGGTTTGTGAACAATGGAATTTTTCATTCAAGATCGGCAGGCAGGCCTGTCAGTAGTCGGGCTGAGTGGAGTAGGTTTTCTTGCTCTTTCATCGGCAAATGGAGTTGTGTTCACAAGTGGACATGATCAGTACAGAGACAGAGGCCAAATCATGAAGCAAAATCTTCCGTACATTGTATGAACTTATCCCCAAGCCACCGGACCATAGCTACGGCATCATCCTCATGAAGACATGAGATGAAGAGAAGATAAGATATTTGTGCAAAAGAGGGGACGATCAGATTAGGCCACGAGGCTATCATCTCTCTCTCTCTCTCTCTCATTAATACTACCAAAGCTTCCTTCTTTACACAAGCTGCTGATTATTATTTTAGTCAACTCCTACTGCACATGAATGAATACCTAAAGACCATTAAGTTCCATCTGTTTACCTCTAACCCAAGAGTACGCGTTGTCTTTTAAGAAAAGTAGCAAACCTCATCACTCACGACATTTCTTCAAGGTGTAAGCTATGGTTGATTATCTGGATGCTAAAACTCTTAGGTGTCTAATCTCAATCACAACAAGTCTAGCTTTCAAAGGGCTGATGGTCTGAGCCATTTCCTTCGATCTGGCCTTCTTTGTGGAGGCGGACATTGGACCATGTTTTGGACTGCATCTCGCCTCTGTTGTTGTCTTGTACTCTTTGTCCACGGAAGATGTTTAATTTGGTTTTGCTTCGTTGGTATGTCAACAAGAGGGTGGAACAACAATAACTGTTTCTTAGCTAAAGTGTTAGCACAAGAGTTCGACTTCAATTTGAATCCGTCATCATGTAACTTTTTGAAGATTAAACTTATGAGGTGAGTTTGGCGTTTCCCCTTTTGGAGGCATTTGGTCAAAGCTCTTGGTTGCGAGTCAGAAATCCAGATTCTTAGCCCAGAGGGCAACTGTTTTGGTGGATCATTGGAGCTGTCATGTGTACTCTACACATTGCAAATAGTCCAAATAAAACCAAACATCACATATTTGATGATTGAAGAAGAAGCGTTAATCGGTTCACAAGCACCTTCTCAAAGATAAATTGATTCTGAGTCTAGCATGCTAGTCGGTGCAAAGCATAGCGGTATTTAAAACTAGCAGATAGTGTGACCAGCAAGGAGGCACTGCTGTTATATATGAAAGTGATTGGAGAAAACAATACATAAATAGCTATCATTTTGTTACGGACATGTATAGCAGATCCATCAAATACATCTGTGTAATAGCAGACTTCTGGGACCAGTGGGAATCAATACAAGGGAACGATGTCCATAAAAGTATAATAAATAAAGGACGTATAAAAAGGACAGAAGAAGACAGGTTTGCAAACATGAGATGAAATGGACCCAATCGTGATTTGTAAACAATGGAATTACTCCACTAAGATGAGCAGGTAGGTCTGTCAATAGGGATGCCGAGTGGAGTAGGTGTTCTCTTTCATCAGCACGTAAAGATGTATTCATAAGAGAACGTAATGCTACAGACACGTAGGTCACCGTGGGAAAATCTTTCATATATCGATCGATGGCATATGAACTCATCCACAAGCTATTGAACCATGGTTGCGTCGTAATCCTCACAATTACGTGAGACGGAGAGATGATTAGATGTTTGTGCAAGAGAGTGTTCGTGGACAAGAAGAGCCAGACCTTCGAGAGTTAGTGCAGACTGCTGGTCGATCACTGAATTACGCACCATTAACCACAAATTATGTGCAAGAAAGGTTGTTGCTTCACGCTACAAGACCATTTACGTTCTCATTTCTGATTGATATTACCAAGCTTCCTTCACTATATAAGCTGCACAATTATTACGATATCAAACTCTATTGCATATAAATATCTAAAGAACATTAAGTTCGCTATATTTACCTCGGATTCTAAACTTAGTAAAGAGCACACGATGTATTTAAGAAAAGTGACGAACTTCATCACTAGCGACATCTCTTCAATCTTCCTTTCAACTATCTTCCTTCTCTCTATTGATGTCTCACCATCTCGACGTCCTAACTTATATTGAAAGCCTTAAGGTGGCTGTCATCCCGACCCAAAATATATGATGACTCAACCAGAACATCACACAGTCAGCACAATAAAACAACATTAAAATCGAGTCATTACTGCTTTAACTACACACAATTTGCTGCCATTTACGTTCTGTTGGTCCGTGTGAACATGGATTCTCTCGAATCAAGAGGGATAAATTCTCGGTTCGATTCATCCCTTGACATCATCACACGCCGGCTGCTGAAAAAATCAAGGGTCGGAAGCAATCTATCAATGATCTTAAGGGGTGAAGGCAAAGAGGATGTGAGGTCCATCGTCGGCACGTTTTTTGAATAGAATGATGTGAACTAGAAACACAAAGAGAGTGTTGAGTGACGACAAGCATGAGGTCAAGAAACTGTGGGGAGGCTATATAAGACGTATGGTCAACGGGTTAGTTGATCTTACACGCGCTAAGATTGCTTCTACTAGTCGTATTAAACTAGGGTTTATGCAACAGTACACGCAAGCTCAATACGAAAACTTTGACGCGGCTTGATGTCTTGACCTGACCGTGCTTGAATTGTATATCTTCGAGATGTCAGATTGATATCTCGATATAAGTCCCTCTCAGTGTCTTAATAAGCATCTTATTTTCGAGGGTAAAATAAGGAAAGGTTGATGTGTCGAAGGAGTTTTCTATGTTTATGCGTGGTCAGATTGTCGACTTTGACATTGCCACACCTAAATGATGCTTCATGCTTTGTGCTGTTCATATATATAAGATCTAATTCATAAAAATAAAACTTCGGGTGGGATCTGAAAATGAACACACACAAAAAATGTTTTATTTCACACGCTCTTTGAAAGGAACACATGATTGTGCATGTTGGTATTTTTGTTTGTTTTTCAGTGATTCTGCAGTATTTGGGTTTAGAGCGAGCTTTTAATATACAAGGAGCAGATGATAGATAAGTTGTCATTAAATCAATGATGAAGGAGAGACCTTTGAATTTTTTGCTATACCAAATAACATCTTTTTTCCTTACTATTGCGAGATAGTTTTACATGGGAGAGGTAAAACGTTATAGGAATATCTAATAATATGTAATTGTTTAATGCTAAACACGAAACGTGCGAAATGCTTAATTATGGTAATTAAATCCCATATAGAAAAAAAGAAAAATAATAATTAATATGGCCGTCGCTTTAAGTTGGACTTGAATGATTAAGGTCGTTTTAATTTTTTTTTCTAGTGCAAATGGGTGGACTTAATTATTTAGGGATGAAAATAGCGCAATCATTAATCAATGAAAAATATTTACATATTTTCGTGAAATAAACAAAATTAAAGTTTACGGTGTTCTTTAAATGTCCTATCTTTTACAATTAAGAAATCGAGGATGTTCATTATGTTATCTTATGAATGGCGAAATTGATACAATCATATTGGAATGATATATATTGTCCTCTCGTTTATATTATTGTATAAAGTATAGAGAGCTTCTTATCTTTGGGGATCTCAAGTTCTTCTATTCAATCCTCACATACTTATTTTACATTTACCATATCCATGGGCAAATGCTTAAATGACAATTCTATTTCGTGTCTTACGTGTTTTAATTTTATAGTTTGAATCATTTGTATCCTATGACGACCTTCCTAAAAAAGACAAATATTGAGATATTTTAATTCTTCTACATATATCAAACGTTTCGTGACAACAATGATTTTATTAATCTTGCAAGCATCAATTTTTCGCCTACATGTTGCCGTGTGGACATTCACTTGTAGTTTAGTATTTAAACTGAGTTTCTTATTTATATTTGGGGTTAATGTTAATAAATTTGAAATTAAATTGAACCATTGATAATCATTTTTGGATTGATAATTTTTCAAAACGGCAACGCCATTGCAAGGCATTGAACTTTTCTTTATCAACCATTGATTGCTTTTCAACCAAAAAAATTGGGAAATCGATTTGATGTGGTCCTTCGATCAAATAGAAGTCATATCATGTGCTTTTCAAGGACGTGAAGTGCAAAACTCAATAATGACTAGGCCAAAAAGATGATGTGAACCGTCTCTTTTTCCTTCTTTATAATTCATCGATTTTTTCTTCTATTCTTTTAATTCTATCTCCGAGGATCCATAGTTGCACTGCTCACCCTTTAGCTACTTTCATCAATTAGGCATGATCATGCGCTTGACTGTACTACCATTAGTTAGACCCAATCATGAGCTTGACTGTACTGCTCAGAGGCTCTCCCAACATGCTACCCCCATTAATGGAGGTTGCACTACCACAATTTGAGATTGCTTAACCCCATATTCGAGGTTATTACCTCAAGTTGGAGGTCATACCTTCGATGTAGTGGCTGTGGCCAAGTTGGGTGACATTAACCTTTATATTAAGTGTGAGGTATGAAACTTTTCGAGTGATCACTTAAGTCAATGAAAAATAATCACTTAAAGTACCTATAACGATAAATGCCAACAATTTATCTTAATTAAATTTATATTGCTAGGCGACTTTCTTGAAAAAAAAAACATTGAAGTTTAAGCGGTAGTCATGACATCGCTCTCCATTTCGATCTTTTGTCCGTGATAATTATTTTCCCGAAATCTGTCAGCTTTTGTTGAAAAATAAAATCAAAATAGAATTTAATTGAATCGTTGATATTTCTAAAGATGCTGCACGATAGAAAAACAGAGAAGAAAGGTATATATGCTAAGATTAAAAAGTCCGCACACAAGAAATGTGAACGAGAATAAAGCATGACAAATCAAGATTAGATAGGGACAGAATCTAGAATTGGACCCACTAGAGTTCCAAATTAACGTCCGACCTCCGCCGGCGTTCTGTTCGCCGCCAGCAACCTTCACCAGACCGCATGACAAAGGGGGCACGGACGCTCCATGCTGCCCCCCGACCGTTAGGGCCGGGCCCAACCTAAATGAACGAAGGGCGGCGGCGGCGGCGCGTGACGATTTTCTAACACGCGCCTTCGTTTTGTCTGCGAAGGCACGGGATGTCCGCGCCCCATCCGGGTAATAATAGGACAAGCGTTCTAGAAGCATGCGGACACATTTTGTTGAATTCCTTGCCCGAACGACGAAGCAGCGTGTGAGAACGCCCCCACCAAAAGACGAGAAGAAGGAAAATAAACGACGGAGTACTCTTCTCGTGAAGGGACGAACGAATCAGAGAAGCTCCCTATCAATGCAGAAGTCAAAGGTGGGAACTTTCATGGAGCCAAGAAGTCTGACCTTATCAAACGTGTGCCTACGAAACCTTCGAAATACACACGCAAAAAACATATAAAGGAGACCCCGTCGCCCTGCCCAATTTCAGTTCTCCTATCCCGTTCCCTGTTCTCTCCTGGTTCGTTCGCGTCACGGCTTCTTGATCTTTGCTTTCCGAGCTCTCCCTCTCTCTCTCTCTCTCTCTCTCTCTCTCTCTCTCGACAATGGCGGATCAACAGCGCATCCACCCCGTCCATGACCCCGAGGCCCCGCAGACCCCGACCGCTCCCCTCGTGCCCCGCGGCTCCTCCAAGTCTGACAATGGCGCGCCTGCTCCGCAGGGTAATGTCTACTACCCGCCGGTGCAACGGACGCTCCCCGTTGTCCACTCCAAGCCCCCCAAGCGCCGCCGGAGCTGCCTCTGCAAGTGCTTCTGCTGGACCTTCTCCTTCGTCGCCCTCCTCATCGTTGCCATCGCCATCACCGCCGGGATCCTCTACCTCGCCTTCCGGCCGAAGCTGCCCAAGTACTCCATCGACGGCCTCGAGATCACGCAGTTCAACCTCAACAACAATGGCAGCCTCGACGCGTCCTTCGATGTGAACATCACGGCGCGCAACCCGAACAAGAAGATCGGCATATACTACGAGGGCGGGAGCCGTATCACCGTGCTGTACGACGGGGAGGAGCTGTGCAGGGGCTCGCTGCCCAAGTTCTACCAGGGCCACCGGAACACGACGGTGCTGGTGGTGCCGCTGTCCGGGCAGAGGCAGAACGCGACGGGGCTGCTGTCCCAGCTGCAGGCTGAGCAGCAGGCGAACGGGGTGATCCCGCTGAACCTCAGGGTGAGGCAGCCGGTGAGGGTGAAGCTCGGGAAGCTGAAGCTGTTCAAGGTCAAGTTCTCGGTCCGGTGTCGGTTGGAGGTGGACAGCTTGTCCGCGGACAATAGCATTCGGATCACGAGCAGTAGCTGCAAGTTCAGGCTTCGGCTATAAATCTATCCGCCTCCACTTTTTTTTCCATTCTTTCTCTTGATTTTTTTTCTTTCCTTCCATTTTTTACTCATTATTTTTTTTCTTCGTCTTCAATAAGGGGTTGTTATTTTCTGATTGCTCCTCCGGATAGTATAGGTACATGACCGTATACGCACACAGACCGATTGATTATACAGCATATTATACATGTAGGACCGCCTATTCGTATCGTTCATCAGATTCAGATGTTCTTTTATCTTCTCTCTCTCTCTCTCTGTGGCGTTCTTGGAGATAGTATAGCTGGCTCGCGCTTCCTTTCTTGTTCTTTCCAAATGCACCGCTGATCATAACTGCTAGTGTCTAATTCGATCCGCATCTTCCTGGAAAGCTTTGGATGGCTTAGGAGAGGGAAGTGGTCACCAACTCGCTGTCACCGTCCCTTCCAATCCACGCATGGCGAAATTACTGATGCGCGTATGGATTAGCTTGTCGTAGGAGGAAAACGGCTAAACATTTCTCAGCTAAGCAACCCATAATTCAATGAATTCGCGGGCTTCTCCGAAAGCTCTTGCTTTCACGGGTGTTCTATCTGTTCTCGAGTCAAGCCACGGATAGTATATTCGTTCTTCTGCAGCTCCTTGCAATTTTTCTCTCTTCCTTGTTCAAACGACTCTTGAAGTTGATGGATGAACGACTACATCGTCACAAGGGAGACGAATTGACTTTCAATCCATAGGCCTCGATCACGGTAAGCTCATTCCTTATATTTTCCACGTGAAATATATGGAAATTTAAGTTGAAAGCTCTACCGGAATAGTTGGGTGGCTGAGGTAGGTAAATTCTGAGGAGTTATTCTATTTAAAAAGTTGGTAATCAACAGGGAAGATAGAACTTGTTAAAGGATGGCAGTTTAAAGTATAAACATATAGATATTGGTAATTCAAATGAAGGTTCACAACCCAAAACTAGTCAATGAAATGATTTGGTGAAATCGATAAGTCGCTCAAATAAAGCTTACTGATTATGATAGTTGACAGATTTAAGTTGTAGTTAAGAAAATAAAAATATAATATTTTCTTTATTTTCGAAGAAGAGTTTTCGGCAATGTAATCGATGTTGATAGCTAACTCAAATAAGAGACAATAATGTAAAATTAGTCTATGATTTAATCACAGAAAAATTCATAATTACTTTAGTTGAGCTTGGTAATTTCTAAAGAGGAGTTGGTAAATTTAAAGGTCGGTAATTTACAAGATAAATAAAAGTTGTCGCACAATAAGAAAAGTTTGCAAACTAAAAACATATAAACGTTGAAAAAGTTACTCAAATGAACATTGGAAGCAAAACTAGTTAATGACTTAATCAAGGAGATAATGATAATTACACAAATCAGGGTTGGCAGTTTCATATGATACGTGGTGAATTTAAGATGTCATTAAAAAGAAAAAACTAAAAGTAGAAAACGTGGGAGGGCTTTTTTCTTTAAAGGATAAGAAACTAACTCTTGTATAGGAGATGGTGACATAAAACTAGTCGCTAATTTAACAGCAAAATGTAGATTAGTCATGCTAATTAAAGATGGTAGTTTTTAAAAAGTAGTTTGTGAATTTGAAAAGATACAGTTAGTGGAAAATAAAACCTGCCAAACATTAAGAATAGTCCGTATAATAAGAAAAAAAAGTAAACGTCGGTAAGTAACTCAAATGAGAGTCGGTAATCCATAATTAGTTGATTTGATTAATCGTGGAGAAGTTGGTAGATGACTCAAATTAAATTGGTGAAATTTAAGGCATTGGTAAGATAAGTAAATGAACGAAGAAACATATAGGATAATCTTTGTTTGTGAGAGACACAATAGGTCATCAAAAGAGTTTTAAAGCATAATTTGTTGACGATTTTATCAGGGAAAGTTGGTAATAGCTCTAAGAAAGATAGATAGGCTGTTGAAGAGTTGACCGATTTAATTTGTCAAAAGCCAAATAGAAGAGGGTTTAACAAAGAAGTTGGTAAATTTGAAGAAGAAACCAAATAAATGTTGGTAAACAACCCAAATGAGAGAGTTGGCAAATCTGAATCGGTAGATAACTGAACGAGAGAAATCTGGATTTTTCATAAGCTTAGATTCAACCGCTTCATGGAACTTCCACAGTATTTTATGCGTCTCAAAGTAGACAGGTCTCCAAGCCTGTTCCCTTGAGTTATAAAAAAAAAAAGTTGGTAAATTACCAGTCAAATGTGACTAAATCCGTATAAGAGTTAATGAATCTAAGGCACTTGTGAACGAGGCAAATGAAATCGATAACAAAAGTTGATAAACTAATAACAAAATTAAACAAAGCGCTGCTAAATTGGCAACTCGAAATTAGTCACTAGTTTAATCGTGACAATGTTAATAAGATGTTCAAATAAAGATACGCAAATTCATCTTTTAAAGTTGGTTAATTTGAAGTGTTGCTTAAAAAAAAGCAAATAAAAATTGGTAAAAAAAGTAAATAAAAAATTCATATATAACTTGCAATCTATTAAAGAAGTCGGTGGTTTCATAAAAGTATCAACAAGTTACTAACAAACCAGGCGATTGGCAATTTCTTTTACCAATATCTCTTTGATGCTGACATATTCTTTCAACAATCGATTCATTTTTCCCGTTTCTTTTTTCTTTTAAGGAACAGTAGAATTGAATATCATAGGATCAAATAGCAAGATAGAACAATTCATTTTGTAGGAATGCAGATATAACAATTCATTTTCATTGATGTTTTCGAAGCGAATGACTATCCTTTTAATTAATGAAATGCTAGATTTTCCAATATCCCTCTTTTTTTTCCTCTTGTTCTGTACATTATCTTCAGTGGGATGGTGAAAGCGCTGGAGATTTTACGGATCTTTGGCTTGAAACAAGCAGCAACGACAATCTCTCATGAATATTATTGTGCCAACGCTAAAAATCAAACGGACATTTTTTTTCTTTTTTCGTTTTAGATAGAAAATACCAAAAAACACCTATCACTTTTGATCTAGTAGCTATACTCGTGTACCTCTAAACGAGATTTTCATATTGAAAAGACCAAAGTGCGACTCTGATCGGAGCATCTTACTTGTGGTTTGGGTTGTTTTGTCCATACTTAATTTGGGTTTCAGGTGGGTGCGAAATTTCCTTACTATGGCTTGGCTAATCCCCGCTGAATACATGTGAACCGTCCCGTTTACGTGCATCAAGTAAGACTTCTGTCCGTAAAACGGCGAGTTTGATTTGAATGAGCAAAGTTATGATTTGAATAAGGGTTTTGATGGTTTCAAATCAAGTGGCTTAACGATTCGACCAATCCCTTCGGGTTCAAACATGGATGGCTTTCTTCATTCTTCTACAACTCCTCTTCAAACCTCTACCTTCCTTGTCTTAAGGACCTCCGAATTTGACCTTTTCTTTCCTGACCTCCTCCATATTTGATTGGGACATAATGTCCCTTGTTGCCGTGCCGGTTTAATGGGTCGGGCCCAATAAAACGTGCCTCGTGTCCAATGTTTTGGGCCAGAGACTTTGGAGCCCAATTATCAGGCCAGACCCAAATCGAGGAAGCTCAGCCTTGACCCAATTGATTTGGGCCTATTTGGTAGTAGCTTGATTTCCATTCTCGGGAAGATTAATTGCTCGAAATCCTCATGAATTTTCGCATTGCTGCACAAGTTCCCTCCAACTTTGAGAAGTTAGAAGATTACCTTTCTCGACTTTGGCACTGTCGCATGTTAGCCCCGAACTTTAAGAAGTTATAAATGACCCCTGAGTTTTTCTTCTTCTTTTTTGCGATTATTAATCGTTCCCTTTGACTTAGCTATTAAATGTTATCAGAAGATAGACAAACTTATTCTTTTAACCAAAATAACATCAGCTAAACTTCATTAACATCGTCGATTATGCATTCGGTTTATTCTTTTAACTTGGTTAACCAAGTGGTAGAAGTTGTATTGGCCAAAAAATCAATATGTCTACTTCTAGGTAACACTTACGTACCGTGCAGATAAAACAAGCTAGCGAATACAAAGTCTGGCAACCACCGTACAATAGTCCTAACAATAAGGAGGTTGATCTATGATTTTTCAAAAACATGTCTGCTTATTCATTTTGTGAAACTTGATGATAGTTAGAAAAAATTTAATCGAACGAAGGAGGTTCATCCGTGCATACTACTAAGGGGCTCAGATTTTGATATGGATAGAAATAAAGGGGACCTAAGTACAATTTTCAATCTAGTGGTGCCAAATGGCAACAATAAAATGTTTTCGACATCAAAAGTTACTACTTTCCACGTGTATTCATCCTCAAATTCCAGCCTATTTGGTAAAACTTGAAATATGAAATATCTGAAAATTTAAGAGCTGAATATTAAGTATCAATAATCTGGAGTGTAGAAGATTGGGATAAAAAGTTATTATGGTAATTGAAAATGAATAGCTAAGTATTATTAATCTCGTTCCATAAATAGAAAAATGGCCATTTGTTAGGAAGCTTTGTCAATATATTTTGACAAGATCCTTATCAACATAAATTAGTAGTTGAACACAATTAAGTAATTCCTCCCATATCTACCAGATTAGGCAAAATTTTGACTTTACTTAATGATTTAGATTGCTTATATCCAAGATTACCGAATAGATTTAACCTCATTAAATGCTGAATTTCTAGCTTTCAACACTTCATTGGGTTGTCAAACATGCTCTCATGTCTTCTTGAACAAAGTCCTAATGGCAAAAGGAGATGACATGGGATCCAACCATTCCCGGTTGTAAAACTAATCATTAGCAAGCGTGAAGAAGTCGAGCCTAATGCCAATTCTATGCTCAAGCCCCACTCATGATTCAAGAAATATCAAATCCTTTTTGCATACGAATGAGCAGGCCTGAGCAGGCCGAGGTGCGTGGTGCGATCCGAGAAAGAGGGTGATTTGCCTGAATCCACCCGTTTTCCCATTCATGTCACCCGCCGGTCCGCACGATGGTCTGGTGTAAAGTTGCATTGGCCAGAGAGATGCTTCCTTGCCGGACCAAAACTAGGGCAGTCGAATCGATTGAGACAGGTACCCACAAACTTGCTTTCTGTGCTAATCCTCGGAATGGATACGGTCCTCACAGATAACACACATACAGAACCAAACGGAAAGCATACATTTCAGAATGCGCTGGACATTTTCATGCAACCAGAAGGTTTGTCACCTTCCACGCCCCACCACACCCACACGGTTAACACAATCGCCGTAGGAATAAAAGGGTCGAACTTCTGATTCCTGATGCCTACTCGTCGCCAGAAGACGTGCTTCCTCGACGGAAAGCCGACTCGCTATGTGCTACTGAACACGGGCCACAAGATGGCGATGCCGTGAATCACATGCATGGCCTGCCGTCGGCAACGAAGGCTCCAGTTTCACGGTTCGCATTGAAGCCGCGGGAGAAAGGGAAAAAAACACCCAGTTCTGAATCGTTGGCGTCGAGCCTCCCCATCGCGTGCGGCCTGGAACTTCTCATCCCCACTGCTCTCTTCGTCGCGTTTCACGAGCCAGGATGGTCAGAGACTCTGCTAATTCCGCATGACAGAGTCCTAGAAAAGACGCACTGCTGCTCATTCATGTCGAGGGGGACATTCGTGCCGATTTGGGAACCAAGAGCAGGGGATATCCGCTGGTCGCTGCCTTGCCAAGCTCGTGAATCACGCAACCCCAGGAAAATTCAACAGGAAAGTGACAGAAACGACCCATTCGCACCTGCCCCACTTTTCATACTGAAGCATCGACTTTAGTCACTGGCCGTCCCTGTCAAAAGGAAGACAGGAACGTGACTTCAAGAACCGTAATTTGTTTTCTAGGGCGTGATGGGGCAATGCCCCGTGGTGCACGGAGCATGTGAGTTTGCGGACAAACATGGAATTTTCGTTGGCTTTACCTTAAAAGAAGAAGTGGGATCGATGCGGATTAGTATTGTAGTTTTATTGTGAGGGTGGGGGAGAGTTGTCAAAAAACCATGTAGGACACTGACATCCACATCAATGATTTTTGGTTAAAATTGGTCGGATGCTCTCAATTGATAAAATTTACAAATGTTTATAACTAAATTTGTACAATTAAACATTTTAGGACTTTTTTGGGTAATTTTTATCAATGGGATGGTCCCGCAAGTCTTACCATGAGAATATGATGGGATTGCCGTTAATTGGTCTAAAAATTTAAGCTGTTGGAAGAATATGTGCTTTAGTATTTAATCATTCTAACAATTACAACATGCTATGAGTCGATGGATTTGACTATAACATGAGTTCTAATTCTTCAATCTGCTTCCCCTAATGTCTCAAAAAGAATTTGTGAGTCGGAACTTGCTCTTTTCTAGAGTGAATATTACTTACTTCTTAGTTTTAAGAGTAAACATGTCCCATCTCGTCGAACAAACCCTTTTCGATTGCTTACTCTTTAGAATTTGTCGATTGTACTTGGTTAAAGCAGCACGAAACCCATTCCTATCTCCCTTTTTCATGCCAAGCACAAAGTCACAATGCATGCACACATCACCCCGCCTTGTCCATCGTCGACGGCTGTTGCCACCAGTCTACGACCACCGCCGTTGACGGAACACTTTGACTGCGCCATCGTCAAAGCTCCACCCGAGAGGTATCTCCCACAATTCTCTCTCTCTCTCTCTCTCTCTCTCTCTCTCTCTCTGTGTTCGTGTGCTCGCGCCGATATTTTGTCTGTGCGCAGGGTTTCATCAACTGTCGTATAGAAAGCGGAAGGAGTTACATATTTACCTCGAGATACCTCACGTCCTCTTGTCAATGGTAGCGGAACAGAAACACACCACCAGCAACATTTGGAGCTTACAGGCCAAGAAGGTCACCCATTCTAGTGCATACTGATACATTATTTCTTCGAAAGGTTGCCTATTCTAGTACCGCTCTCGCCTAAACTTGCTTAAAATGAGGGTCGATGGCAAATGATGCATGACACCAAAAGTACATCTGGTGAGTCGGTTCTAATCACACATATTTACTCTAGTGTCACTCTATTTCGGCTCAGTATGTTATCCAATTTGTTCACGTCTTGTCGCCTTAAGAAGTTTGTTGCGATCGAGAGAGAGAGACGATTGGTCGGTGGGACGCCGTGGTGGCGAGCGGTCGGAAGCGGGCAGGTGTGGTGGGTGGTTGCAAGTAGAGGTAGGGAAAGGATCAAATTAGTGTTTCAAGACGGGTTTGTGAGATTATCATACGCGAAGTGTGACAAACATAAAATCCATACGTCAGTACTTATAGTTGATGTTTCATTTGAGGTTCTATAGGCACAAACGGTCCGAAATTTCAGGCTCTGCTTCTTTTTATTTTTATAAAGGAAGCGCCGGTCAATGTGCCGCATGGAGTGGAGATCAAACGAAGCACCTGCCTAGATAAACACAAACGATGATGGTAAGGGACAACAACTCGATTTTTCAAAGGGAAGTGCCAAGTTATGGTTGGACGCTTCATTATCTTTGTTGATTTGAATACTCTTGGCTATATTTTATCACTTCAATTATCTTATGAGTTACTTGTGCAAACAACTTTCTATATCTTTTATATGTAAAGAACTATCAAGATGATGCCGGCTCAATACTAACCTCCTATGAATGTCAACGCCGAGCCGACACTACCACCACTTGTATTTAAATTGTATCGATCCAATTGAGAAAGGCATCTTTTGGTTACAGTCCCAAAGATATTGATAAAGCAAAAAAAAAATGCGATAATAGCACCTCGCGCGGTTAAGAGATAATGACACAATCGATCTCTGTAGTTTGACTAAATATATAGTACGATTTCTAAATTGTGTAATTATAGTGTGGTCCATTGCCTTTTTTTGGTATATGATTCAACTTAATTTTTGAATTATATGAAAATATTCAATATTATTGAATTGGAGATTATATTGAATAAATTAAAAATTGAAAGTTAGATTGGAAATTAAATTATAATTCAGGGATCGTATTGAAAAGAATTATAACATCATGAACCGCATCATGTATTATAGGCACAATTTAGGTTCATTTACGATCATTTTCACAGTAGCCAAACGAGTGATCATTTTGGCCTTTCGAGTACTGCCAAAACGGCAACGTCCTTTCTTATCTCCACCAAACGTGGCACCTCCATCCTCCATCCCCATTCCACACTGCGCTCTCACAGATATAAATAAGATTATCGACGAAGAAGACAATGATAACGTCGACCGTAGAGAGAGAGAGAGAGAGAGAGAGAGAGAGAGAGAGAGAGACTGTAGCCATGGACGAGCTGAAGCCTAGCCCTCCGAACTCATCACCGTTGACTCCCCTCGGCTTCCTCGAAAGGGCGGCTACCGTCTATGGCGAATGTCCCTCTGTCATCTACAACGAGACCACCTACACGTGGTCGCAGACCCACCGCCGGTGCCTCCGAGTGGCATCGTCGCTGGCTTCCGGCGGCATCGGCAGGGGCGACGTCGTGTCCGTCGTGGCCCCTAACGTCCCCGCCATGTACGAGCTCCACTTCGCCGTCCCCATGTGCGGCGCCATCCTCAACTGCATCAACACCCGCCTCGACGCCCGCACCGTCTCCGTCCTACTCCGCCACGGCGGCTCCCGGCTCATATTCGTCGACCCCCAGTCTCGCGCCCTTGTCCTCGAGGCCCTCTCCATGTTTCCCCTGAGCTCCGATCGCCCGATTCTCGTCCTAATCGCCGACGACGGTGCCGTCGACGAACTAGACAAGCCGCTGACGTCGTCCTCGTCGTCGTCATCGGGAAACGTTGGTTTCTGGTGCACTTATGAGAGCCTGGTCGAGAGAGGCAATCCCGATTTCGAGTGGATCCGACCTGCGAGCGAGTGGGACCCGATGATACTCAATTACACCTCGGGGACGACATCGTCGCCTAAGGGCGTGGTCCACTGCCACCGTGGAATCTTCACGATCACCGTCGATACGCTCGTGGATTGGGCCGTCCCGAAGCAGCCTGTCTACCTTTGGACGCTCCCGATGTTCCACGCCAACGGGTGGAGCTTTCCTTGGACACTCGCCGCCGTGGGGGGCACCAGCGTCTGCCTCCGCAAGTTTGATGCCGACACCATATACCACCTCATCCGGCGGCACACCGTGACCCACATGTGCGGCGCCCCCGTGGTGCTCAACATGTTGTCCTCCGTCTCCGGCTCCGATGCCGAGCCGCTCAAGCACCCGGTCAAAATCTTGACTGCCGGAGCCCCACCGCCAGCGGCGGTGCTGTTCCGGACGGAGTCGCTCGGTTTCGATGTCAGCCACGGGTACGGGCTCACCGAGACGGGTGGGCTTGTGGTGTCGTGCGCATGGAAGCCGCAGTGGAACCGCCTGCCGGCGGGGGAGCGGGCGCGACTCAAGGCAAGGCAAGGTGTCCGGACGGTGATGATGACGGAGGTGGAGGTCGTGGACCCGGAGTCGGGGGCCCCAGTGAAGCGGGACGGGTCGACGCTCGGGGAGATCGTCCTCCGTGGTGGATGCCTGATGCTGGGTTACCTCAAGGACCCGGAGGGAACCGCCAAGAGCATGCGGGGCGGGTGGTTCTACACGGGCGACGTCGGGGTAATGCACCCGGACGGGTACCTGGAGATCAAGGACCGGTCGAAGGACGTGATCATCAGTGGCGGGGAGAACCTGAGCAGCGTGGAGGTGGAGTCGGTGCTGTACGGGCACCCAGCGGTGAACGAGGCGGCCGTGGTGGCAAGGCCGGACGAGTACTGGGGGGAGACGCCGTGCGCCTTCGTGAGCCTCAAGGCCAATCCGGGCCAGAAGCCGACCGAGAAGGAGATCGTGGACTACTGCCGGAGCAGGATGCCGCATTACATGGTGCCCAAGACGGTGGTGTTCAAGGAGGAGCTGCCCAAGACCTCGACGGGCAAGATCCAGAAGTACATCCTGAGAGAAATGGCGAAGCAGATGGGGTCGTCCTCGTCCAGAATCAGTCGCATGTGAAAAGGGTCGACGAGCTTTTCCTTTCCAAGCATCGGTAAGTCCAATTAGACTATTGACCGTACGAGATTAGTCAGTCAATGGGGTCCGAGCCCTTTATTAGACATATACCCTGTTAATCAAATTGGTCTTTATGTCCCCTCTACCATTCATGAATCTGCAAAAGTCCTTTGAGTCTCTATCTGATTTCAATCAATAAGAAGTTCCCCGAAAAGACGCCCTTTTGTTGTTTACCGCGACATTCCTTAGGGTTCACGCTAAGCAGGACAAAGATTGAAGGCGTGTGCCGGGGGAAGGATCGCCGGCGGTCAACGAGAAAACTACACCGGGTCGGACGGGAACTCAAGTCCTTGTCAAAGTTGTCAGCAACATTCACTAGAACAGATCGCACCTTCTGTCCCTCACCCTTTAGTAGTTCGTACTCGAAATGACCATATCTTAATTAAGTGTTATTGCCCAACCTCATCTCCAAACCCATGTTATATTCAAGTTGATACTTACACAAAATCCATTTGCTTATCGCGACTCGGACTACATGACAATCCTTGGGATTTCATCTCATCGCAAGCTCGCATATTAGTGGAAACCCCAACATACAAAATCTCTAAAAAGATCCCGGGTCAGGATCAGTCGATGGCAATCTCGTAAATATGGTTCCTAAAGAATGTGGCGACGAAAAAATTGGCGGATTTATATTTCTCTTTTCCTGGGTCACCCCTGACGGTGCGAAGTGCAATCCTGACGAGCGAAAAGCAGAGGAGGTCCCATCATGTCTCTTCAGGATTCACTCGACTGGATAATGAGCGCGCACTTTCTTCCCGACGTGACGTTCGGTTTTAGCTGATATCATACTGCATATCCACAAAGGCATTGCATATGCTTTGCTTGGGCTCGAACCCGACATAGGTCTCGGAACCACGTCTTAGTGAGCGCTACTAGAATGTTGCCGCGTGTTAGCGGAAAATGCGTATTGGCGACGATCATATTATCATCGTCGTTGACGGATTAAGAAAAAAGGCCTACTTTTGAAGTGCGTGTACTTAAAGTTTAACTCACGGAGTTGCTTCGTAATTCATGGACAAACTTTAATTTGGTTTACCAAACGATGCGAATTCAATGTTCAGTACCATCAAGTACGAATGATTCTATATTTAGCTCGATGATAAGCATGAGTTGATGGTTTACACCCCCGTGCGCCTCTTTGTAGTTGCGATAGAATAATTTGTCTTGAAGGTTTTTAAGTAATGTTACACTGCTTTGCCTTCAAATTTGGCTTAGTATTTCCTTTACAAAATATTAACACATAGGCAAAAGCTTTCTAAGGATTTTTTTTATCAGGATATTTGGATTTTGAAGTTGAAACATGTGAAATCAATTGTTAGGTGAATGCACATGGACACACGTGAATTTGGACTATAAAAAATGGTTGGCCCCATAAGACCCTATGGGTTTCCACCAGATCTGATGGTCCGCATTGGTTTTAGTTTATACCATACAGTCATCTACTAGTTCTTATGACAGACTATAGTAGCTAAATTAATTGATACAACGCATAGCTTATGTTGAGAAATAATCTGGCTAATTCAATGATATTCTTTTCATGAGGTGATTAGTTCGGATGCGCATAGTTTTGGCTAGAATAGTCTAATGCTCCCCTTATTTGAGTAAAATAATTTTCGATAAAACGTTTTCCTCATTTTTCAACGTGTGATTCGTGCTAGAAAATAAGCTAACGGAAAATGTTTTTATAGTTGATGGAATATCTATGCTTAAATTAAAAAAAATGATTTCCTTTTTGAAAATAAAAATATGATTATGTATTGATACTTGAACCTGAAAACTCTATCTTTGGACATGAAAGCACCAATGTTGGTTCTCAGATCTTTGACAATCCAGCCTAGGTCCATTGAGGCCGAGCCCCCAGTGTTAACCCTCGGGTTCGTCAAGGGCAGTCCTAAACCCCTAGTGACTCAACTCAATGATCTGACACCTAAGCTCAGTTCCCATAAGGGAAATGCTTATGTTTTTGACATTTGAGTTCTAGTCTTGACTTTCAAGTCCAGGTCTACAACGGTCGTGCATGGATCCTTGGCACTTGGGTTCGAGTCTTTACTTAATAAAAAGTTCATTCTTATTAAAAACATATTAAGAATAATTTTTTTTAAAGCTCACATTAAAATGCTTTGTTTTTATAAAAACTTTGAATTTTAATTATTCTTATTATATATGTTTTTCCTTTTCTTTTTGCTTCTTTCTTAGCCGATTGCCACGCGTTGCTGCTTACAGTGGCGGCGGCTGTGACGACTGGCTAATGAAGAAGGAAAAATAAAGAAAATGGAAATGGAAAAAGAAAAGAAAAAACTTTTAAAAAAATAATTTAAATTTTGAATTTATTGTTAAATTTCCCCTCGAAAAAAATTATATTGTACTTTTCGTACCAAAGGGCGAAAAATAATTTCCACGCCCTCTTGAATCAATTAACCAAATTACTCTGTAACCATTAATGGAGGTAAGCATTATGAAGTAGTATTCCCGGTGACTTTTGCCAATGGAGATTGATAATGATTGGTTGTCACTGTCCTATTTGTGTTGTAGTTTTTTTGTTGTTGTTGTTGTTGTCCTTTCTCTATCCGTTGAATCTAGGAAGAAGGGCAATTTGTTTATTCTATGCGAAGGAGGGAATACCCATTGAAAGAGGGATGCTATAGAGACAAACATAGTGAAGATTTATGGGAAATGACCCGTTCAAAGATGAATGATGCCATCGTTGAAAGCAGAGTGGAGATTTCTTTTCCCTTCTGATTTCAGCACTTTGGTTTGAAAAAAGGAAGAGCAGAATAGCCGAGCCAAATTATGGGCTGGGCTCGGCCCGATGCGGGACCAATTGGGTTGAGCTGGGCTTTTCACGACCCGAAAGTGCCCCTCGAGCCGATGTTGTTTGAAGCGGTTCGCTTAGGTCGCCAAGCCCATAATTAGGTTTGCAAGGGAGGAGGAGGAGGAGGAGGGGGGATGATCCCGCATTTAATTAAAAGTGTTTATCATGCGTTGGATTGGAGGGTTATGTATTCGTTTAAGGGTCTTTCTTTATAAACCTGATTTGATTGATTTTGAATGTCTTAACTTTTTCTCCTTCCTTTGAAATCAAATGCACGAACACACCTCTAACAATGTTTTTATTTTCCTGACATTTTCACATTATTATTGAAATAGGCAATCGACCATTTATGGGTCAAAAATCAAGTTTCAGGCTTCCGTTTTGAGGCTTGATGATTTAGGTTCGATTTTATCAAGCTAAATAAGAAAATCAGTATTCGATTCTAATCGAATGTTATCAGAGTCAGGAAATCAATCTTACTCAAAATACATATATGTATAACTTGATTATACATGCTTTGATGAAGATTTATTACTCAAACTCTTTTGGGTTTTAATCAAATTTGAGTAAGGGCTAAGATATGTGAACCGTAGAGGGGAGAAAAAAAATACTAAACTTGCTTATTACAATACAAACATCACGACTTTTTAACGTAACGAAAAAATTCAAATTTATATAAGTGCAAGATGCATTGGTGATTTTTATGATATAAAGATAAATTTGTGATGTTTGTATTATAAAAGGCAAGTCTAGGAATTCTAATGATGCAAAAGAAAGTTCAAAATATTTATATTACATTAGATATAGTTTGGGTTTTTTTTTGGTCGTGTTAACAATTTTCTTTGAAACGTTCCAAAAGATATGAATTCTATTTAATTAAGAAAAGTGAAGTAGACGCAAATACCTTGCTTTTCCCTCGATACATAACCTTCGGGAAAGGATCAGGTAAGCGGTGGTTCCTCGTTCGCTTGACTCGTTGACTTTGGGCATTCCACTCCTCCCTCCGTGCCCATCCTCCTCCGTCCTCCATGGCGTCCGCCGCGATCGGCCGTGGCCGTGCCTCCCTCCCTTTGCTGGTGTTGATGATCGTCTTCCAACTGGGTCTCCTCTCTCTCTCCGTCGACGCACGGCCTTGCAAGACCCTCCTCATCGCCTACTCCTTCTCCTTCACCGGAAATCCCGCCTTCATCCGTCATCACCACCACAACCATCTCCGCCGCCACGGCCACTATTTCCCGGTCATCGACTTCGCGAAGCCCGACCTGTCTTCCTCCGATTCCGCCTCTTCCTCGTCGGAGGAGCTCATCACTATCTTCGACGTCTCCGATCGCCAACTCGATCGCAAACCGGCCTTCCTCTTCTTCGATCGCCGCGTCTTCCCTTCCCGAGAGCTGGAGCTGCCGCGCCCGCGGTACCCACATCTTCCGCAGCAGCAGCAGCGGTCGGTGCCCCTGGGATTGTTCGATATGAGCTCTCTGCGCGACCGAACCGTGGACATCCTCAGCGTCGTCGTGGCCTTGCTCTTCGGCGTCGGTTGCGGTGCCCTAACCGCAGCCACCATGTACCTGGTTTGGTCTCTTTTCGCTAGCCATCGCGGCGATGATTTCCAGGAGGAGTCCGATGATGAGGGCGCGAGCCCTAAGAAGATGGGCTATGTCAAAATTCCTGCTGCAGATGCCTTCCCAGCCCCAACCAAAGCCTAGAGCCTGTCTATGCTGTGTGAACAGTTACATATAATCGTTTAAATAATTCGTGTGGTGTACTCTGTCTTTAGTCTTGTTCAAGTTCCGTTCTTATATTCTGGATGATTGATGTTCACTCGGAATGACTATTGCCTTGTCTTTAGATATCTGTCCCTAACTCAATCGCCCGATTTCGGGTCTTGATCTAGTCTGCAATTAAGCCAACGCATCTGTATCTTAGGTCTCTTCTTGATGTGGCTTATTGTTTGATTAATCTCGTTTGGTGCTATTCATTTCTCATCATCTTAGGGGGCTTTGTAGGACGCAGTTAGGTTGGTTTCCCTTGGTGTTAGGATTTTGTATTAGTTCCTCTGTGAAGTGGATTTGATGATATGCCCTCCTCTGTGGATCCTGCTCTGGTATTGAGATTGGTCATCCTATTGACTTTAACGAAACCATACTCTTGTTCATTGTTACCTCGTTTTGTCCAAGTTTAAAATTTTTTGAAGGCCTTTAACTTACTTCCCGGTTTCTTATCCTTCACCTTCTTGGTCTGATAGTGTGAAAGGAAGAAGTTTACTCTCAATAATCAAGCTTCATTTCCATGGTGCAGTGTTGGGACTCTTGGTTTCATAGTGGCACGCTTTGCTGAGTTTAAAATCTTACATGGACATTCTTGGGTTTGTTAGCCAAACGGTATCAATGTAAATATGAGAATCTGTTGGCTCAAGTTGGCTAACTCGCTATTAGGGCTTTGTCTATTGATGGGGGTTCTCTTTTGAATAAAATGTTGAGTGTCGGAGGATAATGAGGATTGAATGAACAATTATTGCTTCACGGTGGCACTACTGCCACCAGACCTTGAGGAGAGCTTCTAGGAATGGGAAAGAGCAAGAGGGTTTTTGACAATTAGTAGGATATTGGACTTCACCAAGCTTAATGAGTAAGTTCAGCAAGTTGGAATTTTACGATTTAGTCCTATCAGTGTTCTTTCACCTTGTGCAGCCACTCTGGGTGCCAGACAGGATAGTTTCCAAGTTCTCATGAGAGTTATAAGATAGTTGTAACCAAAGTCTTCTCTCCTTTACGAGAAATGTTGCGTGGGTGGTATGTTATGGCAACAGATGGTAGGTCATCCATCCTTAGAGAAATCAATCCTGTGAGATTCAAGAGCAGAGTTCCACAATTATAAAGTCCAATGTAGCATAATATTTTGGTGTTTCACAGAAGTATGACCGTATGTCAGCTAGATAACCTCAGCTTGTCATTTTTCTTATGCCCGAGATCAAAGAGGATTGAGAATACATGAAAATATTGTTCCCTAGCAGTGAATTTAGTGAAAGTTGTGACAGGGGGATCATAAGGAAGCCATGTGTCTAGTGGGACCTTCTGAGTTAAATTGCAGTTGACTAATTGTGGAGCACGAAAAAAGCTGGAAGGGACTTACATAGATCCTGGATGGATCTTCACCTGGTTGTGGCTTGGTTTCCCCTAGTCCCTGTGAAAAAGTATTGATAATGTGCCATGCTATCTATGCCCTTTTGTTAAATATAAGTGTGATGAACAGATCTCATCAGTTGTCATTAACCAGAAGGTACTTTAGAATTTTTTAAGTAGTTGTGGGGAAAGGGGGCAGGAAAATTATGGTCATTTTGGCTAACCCTTTTTATGAAATTGCTTCTTATGTGAAACGCAGTACACTCAAGTTTATCATCCCGAGAATATATTCAGATGGAATTTCTCATGGCTACCGGAATGAAGTATGAGTTTCGGTTTGCCCCCTGAGAATTTCTGGTGTATGTCTACATTGTGATCTTGCTCTCTATAATTACCTTATGGCTCGTGGTTATATTCTCCCATTTGAAATTGAATGCAAGTTTGCTTTGTGTAATCTGCTTTTTAACCTGGTAAGGTTTTTATCGATAAAGAGTTCAGTGCCATATTATTATCTCAATGGAACTGTTGATAATGTTTTCGGTTCTGAAAAAGTTGGGTGTTCATACTGTCTTAGACAAATATTATGTAAAGCTAACAAATTCTGCCATGGAGTTGCCTAACTTGTTCAATCAGAAGATCCTGAGCAAATTATACCATATAGTTGCCTAATTTGTTGAATTGGAAGATCCTGTCTTGTCATTGATGCCCTGGTGCTTTATGTTCTCCCAACTATTAAGATCTAATTAAAGGCTTTGGTTCTTAACTCTGCGTCCGCAAGAATATAAAAAAGCGTGCTACTTTGCCAGGATAATTCTTTCAATGGTTAAGCAATTTCCTCGGTTACGCTTTCACCGAGCAGCAGGAAGGCAAAAGCCTGTTTGCAGCTCGAATCGAAGGTAACCTGTTTCAAGAAGGCAATGCCAGCTCGAATCTGTGTTCTCTTGCCAGTGTTGGGTCTGGTTACTTGTGATAGCGACAGTAGCGAATGAGCCACTTGGCAATTTTTGGGTGCCATCCCATATAAAATTATTCATAACACATGAAAAGACTCTTAGCCCAAATTAAGGTTACAGCCCAAATTGACTCGGATCACATTAAGAAAACTTAAGATATATAGGCAAGTTTTGTTGCAAGTATAACATTAGGGACCCTCCAATTCCGGGTTTTAAAGTTCTAAGTCTAACGATACATTTTACCGCGAAGAAATATTCAAATGGAGAGATCAGTCTAGTTGAATTTATGCGTCGGTGATACACATGGAGAGGGATGCTCTTGTTGAATTTATGCAAAGGTGGTTCACTTGTTAGAAGAAACAATTGTCTGCAACTCCCATGTTGCCCTCCTCCTCCAGGCGAAGGGACTTCAAATGCTTGTCGATCCCTCGCAACAACAATGCAACCTCTTCGATGAATGCGAAGGAGCGGTCTCCTGCGACGAGCTCGCAGACCTCACCATTCACTTCAATGGAGCTACATCCGGGTACCTTCTTAACCCTGTTCTCCTCCATATCTTTCCTCACTTTCACAACATCGTCCCACTGGCTTGTCGAGGCGTACATATTCGACAGCAACACATGGACTCCGCCGTGGTCAAGCCTCTTCTGGATTATGCTCTCGACCATTTCTCTTCCCAACTCCACATCTCCATGGACTCTGCATCCGTTGAGCAATGCCCCGAGAACATAAGAGTCGGGCTCCATCGGCATACCTCTCACTACCTGCTTTGCCTCTTCCAGCATTCCGGCTCTACCTAATAGATCCACCAGGCACCCGTAATGCTGAACTCCCGGTTCAATCCCGTATCTTGCGTTCATACTTCTGAATATTTTCAACCCGTGGTCGACCATACCCATCCGACTGCAGGCGCTTAGCACGCATATGAAAGTGACTTCGTTAGGCGCAACTCCTTCAGTCAGCATCCTCCCGAACAACTCAATCGCATCCTCACTTCGGCCATGATTCGCCAGGCATGAAATCAAGGAAGTGAAGGCAAACACGTCTCTCTCCTCCATCTCCTCGAAAACACGATGAGCTGTCTCAATGCAGCCGCATTTCGAGTACATGTCGATAAGTGCAGTGCCCAATATCCTATCTAGCTTCATCTTTGCCCTGTCCACGTACGCGTGGATCCACCTTCCTTGATCCAAAGCACCAAGAAAGGCGCAGGCGGTTAGCGCCCCCACAACCCCCGCATGATTCGGACGAAGCCCCGAAAGAGCCTGCATGGCGTTGAAAAGCTCTAGGGCCTCCCTAAACAGGCCAGCCTGCACGTAACCGTTGATCATCGCGCTCCAAGAAACGGCATTCTTGTCCGGCATTTCGTCGAACAGATTGCGCGCGACATCGACTTGGTCAGACTTCACATACCCATTGATGATAGCAGTCCAGGTAACCACGTCTCGCTTCACACTCGCGTCAAAAATCCTGCGAGCTGACGCAAGAACATTGCAAGTGACGTACATATGAATCAACCCATTCTGCACAAAGTCATAGGATTCCCATCCCAGCCTGATGGCTTGGCCGTGGTAACTCGAGCCCGAGCGAACATCGCCGAGCTGAGAGCAAGCAATGAGCAAGAACGAGAACGTGTAGTTGTTCGGCAGGAAGCCAGAATCTGCCACCATTCTCTTGTACAGAGCCAAAGCAGGGGCGTGTTCCTTTTCATCCACGAGAGCTTTGATCATGGTGTTGCAGACGTAAGCGGTTCGACACTGATGAGGAAGCTGCTGAAAGAATCTGTGGGCGTACGGGAAGTCGTGGACGGCGCAGAAGGCGACGATCTTGCCGGCGGCGTAAGGGTCGAGGAGGGTGCCGGCAACGGCGAGGTGAGACTGAATTTGCTTCATCTGGGTCATGGTGAGGCATTGTTCTAGGAGGAGGAGAGATCTCTGGCTTGCTTTCATGAAATGCGTCGGTCTCCAAAGATGTTGGTTAGGGAGGGAAGGCCCCTCTCTCGCATCTTTAGCTGAATCGTCGAGGTTCCTGCTGGTGGTGGTAGTGATCAAGCTTGAGAAGAGTGTTCCTGTGGAATGGAAACAACGATGAGATCAACCATTCACTTGACTCCACGGGAGCTCGATATCTAGCTTTGCAGAGCAACGAAATTAAGGAAGACAATCATGAATGTCGTATCAATATGCAAAATGCAACTAAAATGTGCACAATTTCTCCATTACTTCAGTAGGTCCACGAGCAAGCAGTTTGAGTGAACTCAAAGTTAAAATGATTTTCCATCCCGCTTTTTTTTCCGATTTAGCCCGACCTATAATGTATCCTATTTATCTATGCTATCATATACATATGTATATGAATTTAATAAATAATATATGTGACATGATAGGGCATTACAAATTGGGTTATTTCGTATCAATTTGTTATAATAAGTGACTTTTCGATAAAAAGAGCAAAAATGAAAGATTTTTGGAATAACCAATTAATTCAATTTAATTGACTTTTCATCTCAATAATGATTTATGTGATAAAATTTCCTTTGGCCATATTATCTGAAAATTTGGAGTGGTAAACTTATACAAGTCAATAGCCAAAAGCAATCAGCTCTGTCTCCTTCCTTGAGCCCCCACAGGTGCAAAAAGCTCCATTCCGAATCAACAGTCGCCGGCAGCAAAGGAGCAGGGACGCGACGCGAGCCTTCTGGTGTACACCATACCTGCAAAGAAAACAGTGGGGGGAGAAAGAAAGGCAATCTTTTTCGTCTCTTGGAGATCTCTACACATGGCGATCTTCGGAAGGAGGCGAGAGCGAGAGCTGGGCGTTGGATCACATCGGTTTCCGATCAGACTGACAAGACATTCATGGCAAAGGCAGTTTCGCATCCTCATCATTTGCCTTGCCCTGATCGCTCTCCTCCCTCCCATCTTCTTCCACTTCCGGCTCAAGACCTTCCGTCAGGTCTCATTTCTGTCCTCACCTCGCGTTACATGCCCACAAAGAGTTGAACTTGCGTTTTGTTCCTTTGTTCTTCGTACGTGCATATGTTGTTCGCCGGACATTGATTTCGGAGCAAAGCTGGGAACTTTTGGCTTAATGCAACCCATGTTCATGTTCTGATATCTTCTGAACCGTGTTCCGGTGCTACGAGAAAGTACTTTTTCTGTCTAGGATGAAGCAAAAAATATGCACTTGAAAGCACTGGCGTTTCATTTGCGGTAATGTTATCTATGTTATGTACCCTTTTGGTCGGTCAATTGGCTGTTCTTTGCCTAGTGCCTCCTCTTTCTGTCTCCCATGTTTTCAAAAGCTCAGTTGTATTCGTTCGTAATTGGGTCCTGTTTGGTGGAAAGATTTCTTGGCATTGCCTTCAGAGTTGTTTAAGTAGTTTAGTGTGAGAATTAGAAAAGAAAACGACTTTCCTTTTTTAGCATATTGCACCGAAACTAACAGTTCAAGGCTTCCTGTCCAAATATTAAAACTTTAAGATGTTTTTGATATTCTCTAGTAGACTCTTCGTGACCACTGCTACTTTAGCAGTAAGCACCTAATGTGTAAACCGGATGACATCTAATATTCTGTGCAAGATATGTCAAAAAGAACTCAATGCACCTATCTCATTATGTTTTAGCACGATCGCATAGAAAAAGAAGCCACCAGTGCACTTGTATACGTATTTCACTTATTATTTTATAGCTTTCTATTTAAAAATTTGCCTAGTCAAGATTCTGAATGCTGAATATATCACAGCAATATACGCAAAACAATAGCCTCAGATATCAGTGTTTGTTTTTCTTCCAAAGTAATTTATAGGATTCGTCACTGAACTTCCATTTTTGTCTCTTTTAGTCTGCATTTTGGTTTCTTTTAGTCCGGGTTTTGTATCTTTTAATCCGTGTACTATCTTCATCCTAAGATCACAACTAACTTTTAAATTCAGTCTTCATTTCTACAAGTTAGAGTTTGGTTCCAAGTGCAGATGAGATGAGAGAAGGTTGTCTAAAGTGATTTGGACATTCTTTAGATGTTCTGGTGAGAAGATGTTATGTTGCGACAGAGATGTCGGGAAAAATGTGACACTATTCCCTCCCTTGTCTACTGACATTTTTTTTTCCCTGGAACTTGTCCTGTTCGTTTCTTATATATTTTGGCATGTCTGATGAAATATGTGTCTTGCAAAGTGATCCTCTTACTAAAGATCTTGGAAGTTTAGTGTTGCTTATTATCCTGTCTACAGGTTCATGCTTTTATTCGACAGTTTAAATTATGTTCAGCTTTAGTTGATGAGGGCCAGAAGTGGTGCTACATTGATGAATATGCTTCATATGTGATGTTTTGAGGAAGCATCTATTGGCAACACTTCCAAATGTCAAATAAGAGTGTGATGTTTGGAAGTTTGGGACATTAGTTAACATCTATCGCTGTTCTGTCATGCATATAATTTTAACTCCAAGTAAGAGCTTCGACTACGGTTTCCTAGTTTTGGATGTTTCTGGCTGAGTGTTTCTCTTTCAATTACACGGGTTGTTCTTGAAAATTAAGTGATGATGGCTAAGCAGATGCAACAGCTAAGGAGTCGTGTGCGCAATGTAACTGAAATAGACTTGTGCTGTTGTATCCTCAGGGGTATTCAGTGTTTTGTTACCAACTCGCAGCTGGTGCAATAAATGGTGTTCTTGACTATGAAATAGTGATGAGGGTTCACTCATGTTGCATTGGCCTGAATTCAGTAACTCCAAACCCAAGCTTCCAAGATATTGTGTGGAAGCTACCTTAATGTTGATTTGAGAGTTGCCACATATCAAGTAACGGTCTTGTTAACAGGTGCCCTTGGAGCACATCTTAGATGTGCTTAATGAGAAAATATCAGGATTCTAGAGCATTTAATGTGTATATCACAAGGACAATCAGTGGATTGCAAATTGTGATATTCCCTACTTTTGTTACTTAACTAGTGCCTAATTCTTCATATAATTTAATTCATCTGGTTCTAGATTATGATATTTACCTGTCATCCTCTGAGTTGTATGTGTTTGAGTTAGATTGTACTAGCAATGCAGTTGGTTCCTTTTGTAGAGGTCAAAGGGAAGTCTTGGTCATGATTGTATTGAGGTCAACATAGTCTAGCCTGCTGCCTGCATTGACAAATTTCCTAACTTCATGCAGGCACAATTAAAGAAGTGCAGTTGGCTGAACAGTCCACCTCTTGTGTGTGCTCATGGTGGCGACTTGTCTAGGGCCTTTGCCAACACAGTGAGGATCCATCTCTTTTAGATTGTTTAATGAAGATGCTAGTTGAGCCAGGGTGGGAAAATCCAACGTGTCAAGAGGTTTTAGTCTAAATGGCGCAGGGCTCTAGTTAAGGCGAAGGAAAGGCATTTGCTTGCTGCAGACTGCAGAGAACCAAGCCCTTTTCCTCTTCATTGGATATGGGACCATGACAAGAGAGATTACCGAAATCATTTAGTTTGACGGATAAATCCAAGGGCCTCCTCAGCATCAGTTTGTGACTGTTTGAAAGTTTAAATTGATGAGTTATTTCTTTCTGTTATTCTGCAGATGGCTGCATATCAAGATGCTCTTCGTTCCCAGGTAGACTGCATTGAAATTGATGTTTCTCGGACTTCAGATGGTGTGTTGCTTGCTCTACATGACCGGTAAATTAGCTATAATTGTTTCTTATGTAACATTTCATCGCTTCAACCTTGATTCCGCCACAAGTATCGACATTTTTAAGGAAATAATTCAATACTTGACTACTTTATAACTTCTGTTTCTGATATCTTGTTATGTCATTAAGTTCTTCATTTGTATATTTCTCACAATGCTATCATGTCATAGCCTTGAACTTTGACTTCTTCCTGTTTATATCAAAAGGTTCATCGGTTTTGCTCATGATGCCCCATTTTGCACTTATCTGAGTTGAGCATAATTTAATTTGAATGGAAATTGGTTCTTGACATAGATGAAATGCATGAGTAAGGGTTTTATATAGACTTTGGTGACATGCTAGGTACTACTGGTGATTTTATCAGAATTGGATGCAGTAGTTTCCTGGATATAGATTTGCTCGAGTAATATGCATATATTGTCTCGGAAGGAGGATATGTGAGCTTCAGACCCAAAATCCACTCTTTTGCTACTTCGATGTGCCTGAGTGCTGTCTTCATTTCTTAAATGCGTATTACCAGGGACAGATTTAGAGAATTGTCGTTTGAGGGGTGAGAGAAAAGCGAAACGCAAACGAAAGATTAATAGCAGAAGGTTAATATATATTTTTTTGTATGTTTAACACCTCAAGAAAATATTTGCGGGCCTTAAATATGTCAGAATTCTTGCTTTATGTGAGCAGTGAACCTCATCTATTGCTGCATCATTGGGATGAAGTCAACCACACATGTTTGGTAGATTTAGTCATTTCCAGTACCTCAGTAAATGCACAAGCTTTACAATAGGACAAAATGGTACCTGCTTTGAGAAGTTGTGATAAGTTCACAGGAGGAAAGCGAGACTTTGTACTGGTTGGAAAAAGTGAATTAGTTCAATTGTAAAATATCTTTGCAATCGGGGTATCCTCGGTTGGCAATCTCGTTCAATGAAGCAAGAGAGAATCCTGATTTTTTAAGTTTCAATGGCAGGGATCTGCAACGGATATCGGGTGATGGCACTTCCAGAGTTGGTCACTTCAGTGTTAAAGAGGTCAGTATGGTCAAGTTAGTAATGGTTTCTTTTAGCATGCAAAAATTAAATTAGCCGTCTAAAGTACAATGCATAGACTGCATACACAATCTCCAAATCTTCTGTGAGTTCAATACATTATCAAACTAAGTAAATTTGTCTAGGTAAACAGTATGTTAGACCTCCTAATCTTTTGGCATTGTAACAAGTCTGGTCTGTTCTAACAGGGAAGATCGTCCGCTTGTGCAACATACTTTTCTACTAGAGGGGTTCAATCTCAGTTCATCAATTTTTTGTCGAAGAAATTCTTTTAAAATATATTTACATGGTTCAAACAGCTTATCGTCACCTTAACATTGGTAAAACGACAATAGCATCAAGAACAACAAAATTCCTTAGGGCACGTTTGGTAACCATTTTCGTCCTAGAAATATTTTTTTTTTTAGAATTGAGTTTTTTTGAGAAATGGTTCTCGGATGAGTTTTTGGGAAGAGAAACGTGTTTGGTAATTGCACAAAATTTCTCGTCCCAATACTAGAAAAATAAAAGAAATGCGGTGGCTGGCGACCTACGATGGCGGCGACTTGCGGCGAGGGTTGATGATCGGCGGCGGCGGCCGACGGCGACGACGGTGGCTGGCGACCGGCGGCTGATGGCAATGACCGGCGGTGGGTGGGGGCGGCGGCGGCGACCGGCAATCGATGGTGATGACTGGCGGCGGCGGTGGCGATCGGGGTCGATGACCGGCGGCCGACGGTGGCCGATGACCGGCGGCCGCGGCGGCAAGAAATAAAAATGAAATTGAAAAAAATTAGCTTATTAATTGGTACTGTGCATTCTTGTCCCATAAATTGAGAATCAACAAATTTTTTGTTTTCATTTCTTGTCCCAAACCCATCGCCAGCTATTTTTTTATCTCGGGAACATAATGAGAATGAAAATTTACCAAATAGGTTTCTCGTCCCAAACTCGTCCAGGGACGAGAAACTGAGAATGAGAAAGGTTACCAAACGCGCCCTAAGTATCAAAAACATAATTTTTTGGGTGGTGGGGGAGTGTTATGATTTCATTTTCAGCTGGAAAGGCTTATTTTATTTACAAATGTGCATAGCCTAACGTAGTTCCAATAGGACGATAGTACATTGAAAATTTTTCTATATGGCAATTAGAGGCGGCCTTCTAATTTGTATCTTTTTAAGATGTCTTATGAGCAAAAGTTATCAACAGGGATATCTTTGTGAGACAATTTCACACTTTATATGTCGACTGCATCCCAAAAATTGGCCTTTTATCTACAGAATGAGTGTTCTACAGTGGAAGGATTCTACTTAAGTTCTGATTGAGATTCGCTTCTAGCTTCTTGTTGCAGATAAAAGAAATTGAGAGTACCCATCAGTCTTTGCTGAAGTTTGCGGATAGCAAAGTTCTCACTGTTGCGGAAGCTCTGAAGGTATCTTACCTATATGTGGACCTCTGAATCTGATTTTGATGCATTATCATTTTTCCTTAGTTTCTTTTTGTTGTATTTGTTGATGAGTTTTCCCTTTACTCCTGACAATTAAGTAGTCAGTATCAAGATCAGTTCGGCAGGTGATTCTTGATGCCAAAGTCGGCCCTCCATCATATGAGAGTGGACTTGCAAAGGATATACTTTCTGCTGTGAGTGCCTATTGGTTCCCCTCTCTCTCTCCCTCTCCCCTTCTGTCTCTCTCTCTGAAGATAGATAGGTTGCATATATTTGGGCTGACCATATTGGTTGTTTCTTTGGTGAAGATTGTTTCCAGAAAACTTTCATGAAAACTTCTCTTGATCACTAAAAATAGAACAAATCTGTGTGATCAAGAAAATTCCAAAACTGTAGTTAGCTTTCCACAAGCAAATACCCCAAATCTGTGCAATCACAAATGTCATTTTTGTGAGATTCTGTATACGGGGCCTATGATAAGACCAAGGATATTAGCAAAATCTAGATACATAAAAAGCACTTCTTATAAGACTCAAATTTGTTTCTATGAGCAGACCACGTTCATCAGACAAGTGAACACTTAGGTCTCCTGACATGACAGTAAGGCCAGTACCAGATAATGTAGGAGCTTACTCTTCCACTTTAATAAGGCAGGCAGTTGACACCTTCAAAATTCTCCATTTCTGTAGCAGAAGATGGGAAAATTAGCAACCTGTTGCATTCTTGTTGTTTTACTATCCTCCATCTATTTGGAAATTACACTCTTTTCCTATCAAAATGATTTCATGCTGTATGTTTGTACTTATTGGGCTTGTACTTAGTCCACAAGCATGCAGAGTAGTTCATGTGTCCTTCATAGATGACATATGAAAATATTTGATACGTTGTCATGTTTAATGATCGGATATATCATTCTTGAAAGGTGATGTTTGTGTAATTTCCATTCAACAGGGGTCTATTGTCATTTCTTTAAAGTATCTGAGAAATTGGAATTCCAGGATATGTAACCTCATGAAAGAAGAAGAATCAAAGGCTAGGAATTTTATCATGAAATGAGAAAGATGACAAATTTTGATGAAGCTCTAAATCTGGTCGAGAAGCAATTGTGAAAGCCATTTATTTGATTCATTATGTCAATAGTGGAACAGCATGTGAGCTATATTAACTTCTTTCTTTGGTCATGCCCACTTAAATGCTGGTTTTTATTCATATTGTTCGTTGACAAAGCTAGTTAAACTTCTACTTAACCTGAACAATTAAATTCTTAGGTGTGCCAATGCCTTTAACTACTAAATTCCAAACACAACCTCAAATTTAGGTGTAAAAATCATGTCTCAACCATAAGTCATAGATATTGTAAGCTAGATTAGAGAGTAACAAGATTTGTGTTGCTTATCTATTACAAAACTTTCTGGTTGAGCCACTTGGCTGCACTTTGCATTTTTCTCTTGCAAGCACATAATCTACATGGAAAGTTTGTAAAGTCACTAACACCTGAATTAGGAATACCTTTAGGTACTTAATTGCAAGCTCCTTCCTGAAGCTTTCTGTCATTTTTTTCCAGTAATGACACATTAAGGTGATCTGCAGTGAGTGAAACATCTGATTCTTCTGTTCCATGAGCAGTTTTCGTACAACTTCTATGGAATTTCTTGTTTCCCCATGAGTTTGAATGACATTTCATCTTGCGGAATTGCTAAGAAATGCATCTGCAATTTACTGTGAAACTTGATATAAGTTTGTGAGTGACAATCAACAGATTGACAGCGAAATCATTGTTAAAACATATGACCTCTGAGAGTAACCAATCACACACCATTTGAGTTTCAGGTCAAGATGACGGAATGCAACAATTGCCTCGTGTGGGCTAAAAATGATGATCTAGTCAGAGAAGTAATAAAACTGTCATCAAATTTGACGGTAAGAACTTCTCACTTGTTTCTTTTCTTCAAGTTTCAGGATAGTCTTGTGGCATTGGAAAGTTTTGCTATAAGATTTTAGAGGTGGTTTTTCTTGTAGCTGTTGGAGACAATCTTTCGAGATGATGTGTATTCTAAATTTCTAAATTGCCTTTGTTTCATCATTTTGTAAGTATGGTTGATTGTTGAGCAAGTGGACTTGGTCAAAATTTAACTTATTCTATTGACTTTCCCATGGTCCCAACTTTTTGGGCGAAATCTCCTTGGTGACTGGACTTATGCTGAGTTCCGTTTATTCTGATACAAAGAAGTATTAATCAGACTAAGTATACTGTTTACATCTGTGGGTAGTTTTAATGCCTGCCATCATTGCATGTGGGAAGGGTACCTGATAACGTTTGCTCTATTTAAAAGTGTAGGACTTATTGAGCTTAGATTCTATGGTTCAATCTGTAAAAAAATTGTTTTACTGCTATTAGGGGCTCTTCTTTCATTATGGTAAATATTCTTGTCATTTGTGCTTTTTGTAGTCAAAAGTCTACTTGATTACTTTGTAGGTAGGCTACATTGTTATGAAAGATCCATCCACTGGACTAAGAGGTAATCTCTTGAGGGTGAAAGGAGCTGGAGTAGTTGGTGTTTTCCATCCTTTAATTGATGAAAGGCTTATGAGAACTCTTCACAGGTAATACTTCAAAAACCTGCAATTGATTTCTCTCTGTTTTTGGGTCCTGAGGGAGGGGACTTCTCAAATTGCTCCTCGTTACCAAAAAAAGACTTCTCAAATTGCTCCTTAAGCCTCCTGAAATATGGAGGATGGTTCACTCACCACTCTTGACTGTAGAATGTAGTACTTATGTCACTTTCGAATATTTTTATGTGATCATTACATCTGCTTGTTCTAGGAGATTCAACATTCCCCTGTTGTGATTTGCTCCTGAAATTTCTCTTTTCTGCAAAATTGACCCTTCTAACTATTCGTTTAATAGCATGATGCCCCCCCCCCCCCCCCCCCCCAAAAAAAAAAGAAAAGAAAAAAGAAAAAAGAAAAAAAGGTAATCTCTCTTCTAAGGTACAAGTTGTAAATTCTGGAATTTTGGTTTATTTTATAGGGGAAAGAAGAAGGTATATGCATGGACTGTTGATGACCTGGATTCCATGCAGAAGATGTTGTATGGGCATGTCGATGCTATTGTTACTAGTAAACCCACTGTACTTCAACATTTGATGCAAGATATCAGAACACAATGTCTTGAAGAAGGTTATTCTTTCTAAATGGTTGTAGTAGCTCAAAGCTGCATGGTATTTACCACAATGAGCCATTCCTGTACTCAGCGATAAAGCATAGCTGGTATCATACGTAACATATATTGCATGTTAAAACCCTTTTGGACACTTTGAAGGTGGGAAAGTGGTGCAAGTGGATGTGAAAAGAAGCTTTGCACTATTGATTTTGTACAGTCGACTTCTGCAGGCAAGTGAAATCTGTTTTTATAGAAAATAGTTAATGATCTTTTTGCCATATTCTTTTGCTGTATAGGCAATGGTTGTCTTATGTGAACGAGTGTAATAGAGTAGATCCTACTCAAGTAAGTCCATAGATACCCTAATTCTGTATGCCTTTTGCATGTGTTCACAATTGGAATCGTTGAAAAATATAAGAAACTGCTGAATTACTCTGATAAGTAGAATCGGTTTCCTTCGGTTCTCCAGCACAGAATTCATCTGAATAAACCAAAAGTAGCATAAGATAAATGGTATGTACAAGACGAAATTCTAACATACAAAAGTTGGGTGGCTTGTTTCTGCTGGCATTTCCCAGTCTAAATCAGGGCAAAAAACTTACGGAATGAAATTTAAATAAGGCCATGCTCTTCCATTCTTGGATTGAGAACAATCTGCAACGAACCGAGTCAAAAGTGTGAATCAATGGCTTATTTCTCGTAAAACTTGGGAGGGGAGATAAAATTGACAAAATTCCTCGGTGACCTCATTCTATGTGAGGCTTTCCACTTCTGTGAATAGATACTTCAAAGCTATTGTTCACATTGCTGTGATAATAATTTTTAAAACATTGTATCTCATCCTCCCAAATGGTAAGTAGCACTTTTTCGCCGGATCTGTGTTATTTGTCTAGAGTGATACAGATTAAAATATCAATGGGTTAGGCTATGACAACTTGCAAGTGCAAAAGCATTTGCAGTACATCAAAGACAAATATTGATTTTATTAATCTCAAGATGAGTCCATAGTATCTTCATCTTCAAATACTACCCATACATTGCTTATTTTTGTCTCCATCGTCCAGGAAACAAAAGTAGCAGATGAATAACTAGGACCCGTTTTTAGCCCAGCATCCTCCCTTTCTGTCCTATCCATCTTCACCGTCACCTCGTCTAATTTATCCAAACCCGAATGCATAATTTTGGAGATCGACGTGCTCTCGAGAGAATTGCAAACTCTAGTGGGGATGATGCTTAAGCATTCCTCCAATGCCTTAACGTGATCCATGGTCACGACTTCGACCAAAGGGTACTCCAAGTTCCTGATTCTTATTGTCCGTTTACATTTTCCATACAATTCTTGAAGCATTACGCTCTGCTGAGATGCCTTTTTGAGTATGTCACAAGCTGTGACTCTGGCTGGTTGGGTCAAGTCGAAGAACATGTTCACGAGAGTTGCCACACCTTCACAGAATGCCGCATAGACTTGAAAGCTCTCTTTCAAAGTGTTGCACATAGCTGCTTGAGCCAGCCTATCTGAGGACAAATCATCATAAGGTGAACATTCCAGGACCTTGTCGATAAATAATTGAAACTTTGGTAATCTGTGAAATACCAATTCTAATGATCTTTCTCTGTAACACCCGAAATCCAATCCTGGAGCCATAACGGGTTCGAGCTTCCCACCTGGGTTTATGAACCACCCCAATCTTTCATTAAGATAAGCTGCATACTTGTGAAGAAAGCAAACCAGGGGATCGGAGCTTCTTGTGAACCACCGGACAGGACTCATCTGGAGATGGCCTGAAAAGTGCGCACTACGCAGCTGACGCTCAAAGCCATGGTTGCCCCCACGAAGGAGACGGTGGGTCAACAAGAGTGCCTTGAGCGCTACATGGAGGTCTCTCGTCCTATTGAGGCGTCGGGAAATCCGTTCGGCAAGAAACAAGATCGAATCCGGCGAGTTTGAGACAAGAAACAGGATCTCGTGCATGTACTTGTCATCCAGTGGACTATTATCATGACCAGTTGCACGAATTATAGCAATTTCAATCTCGGACAGACCACTTTTCTTGTTTAGTATGGCTTTGCCAACTGAAGCATGGTCTTTGACACAACCAATAGCAGATCTCAGCTTGGCAGGCGTGGCGGCTCCCATTCTTCCGGCTCCTCTTGTTCCTTTGAAGCTTGGAGATGGAAGGAGGAGAGTGTGTGCGAAATAACTGAGCAAGAAGTCCACATATATAAAAATGGGAGAGTGGAGAAGGCGACTTAAATTTAAGAAGCTACGGAATCAAATCCGTATTTTAATATGTGCAGCGTGCTTCTTGAAAAGTAGAAGACATATAAAGAAGCACCCGGATTTAGAAGAATTTAAATGAAAAGCCAGAAGCATATGTTAAAAGTATCCTGAAGAAGGAATAGAAAATGCGAATGCTTTAGAAGGACATTACAGACGAGAGGTTTTGGATATGAATGCATAGTGTTGCACTGTAAAGAGTCAACGGAACCAAAGTGTTGAAATAGTGGTGGGGAGAACCTCATTCCCAAGGAATAGGGTTCCTCTGCATCAATCTCTCTTCCAATTCGCAGCATCGCAGTTCATGTCGTCTTTGACTTCGAAAAAGCTCCCTCGTTCAGTTATCCATCAGCGTCTTGTCATCACAATCTTTGTCAATGCTTGTATTCTAGCGTTTCTGAATAAAGCCTATGATAGGGGGCCAAACACTTGCACTTGAGTAGATTCTCCCTCACTCCAACTTACATTATTCCTTGTGTCAATCAAATCCCTGCTTCATATGCTTCCTCTAAAAAGAGAAAGTCAAAGATGACATGAAAGTCTAACTCACATAGCCAAGTACAAAGAGACAAAGGGAACTAATGGGGGCTTAAAAAACAGATAATTTTTGCTTCGACTTACAGGCAACCCTCACTCCCTAGTAATAGCTGCTCAAAACAGCTCAGGGTCAATTCTAGCTGAAGCAGATGTAGCTCTCATGCTAAGTCTATTATTTAGAAGAGTTTGTTTCTGCAATAGTAACTCATTTAAAAAATAATTCTTGCCAGATTCCACATTTGCTGTCGAGGAACATATTAAGAAGAAGTTTTCATCAAATAAATGATTTGATCATGGAACATGCCAGGTTATACGACTACCATGGAAATCTTTTATTAGATTCATGCTAAAGTAATTAGGTTGCACTTCCGCCAATCAAATCTATAAGCGTTCATAGTATAAAGGCGCCAGTCCAGGGGCTAAAACTCCCCGAAGGAGACAGAAGAAGCCAGTCCCAAGAAGTCAAGGTAGAATTCTCAAGTAAATATGTCAATGAGAATGTGCCGTCCATAGTAACTGCAATAGCTCCCGTAATAACATATTGCAAACTGACCATCAATCTCACTGATGTTATTCTAATAATTATTTGCAAATATACAGAAGCCGTTTTTATGCTCAATATCAGCAGGTCAGGAAATCCGCCCAAAAATTGTCCTCCTGCCATCTAGCAGAAATTTGTAACCACAAGCACAAACTGATTTGGCAAGTTGAGACGTGAAAACCAACACTTGGTCAGACTCGGACTCAAGCTGGTCAGTCAACTTTACACGAATTAGCAGGTAAAAACCAACTATCCCTGAAAAATATTTGGTTGGATCCTGCATCAGTAGTATAAGAGCTATGTCAGGCCGTTTCAGAGGAGCAAAGGGCAAGCAAACAAAACAATTTCCAATGAAAAGGATCCTTCAAGGTACTAACGATGTATAAAGGCAGACGATGCATGTGGGATTGGCAGCCTAGCTTGCTAAATTTACAAGTAATGCTGTCCATGCTGAAGGCTTCTACATGAGACGCGGAAGGTGCTTGTCACCACAACCATTCAGAATATCTGGTAAGGATAGCTTTTAAATGTCTCACTTGAGAGGCTTCATGCCCTGCAGAAGACCCAGAGAAGGCCGAATAAAATAACTCGATAAAGACGGAAAAGATATGGAATAAATGTGTTCCTTATTTTCTAAGAATCAAACGTAATGACATTAAAAATATTGTTCGAGTGATTAAGCTTGTTACTATCTATAATCAGAAATTAGCATAACTTCAGGCTGATGTTCACTACTTCTGCTTAGTGACATCCTGGTAAGGTATAGACTGGATGAACAATTTATATCCTAAAAAAGAACATCATATGAAAGGCAACAACATTGTCCTAAAGAACATGAACTTGGAAAAGGAAAAAAAAACTTGAGCATTTGGAAAATACTGGAATGATTAAGATAAATGAGTAGCTTAGACCAGTTTCTCATACTTAGATCAGAGAAGTGCAAAGGCAGCATGAGTAACAACACTTTCCAGTAAGAACAGGCATACACTTTGAAAACCCAAACCATCATTTGTCTTAAAGATAATATAGCCTGTTACTGATATTGCTTTTCAGTTCCAACACTTTCCAGTAATGAAGGTTGCTTCTTCAGCATTATCAATCTAGCCACATTAACTGATCTCTAAAGCAGGTCTCAAAGGCAAATAAATGTATATCTTTTGAAGCAAAACTAAACAAAGCAAGCCTAAGATAAGCATTGCTTTAAAATATCAAATTATCAGAACGCATTAGTATTGCTTCAACAGTTGTCTAAGATGCATTATAGATAAAATTAAAATCAATACATGATTTTCATCAGTTAAAACATCATTTACTGAGGCAGTTTGACCATATCTATAAATGTAAAACATGCCCAGTTTCTCCAAGTTAAAACGCAAGTACTCGCGTAGTTCATAAAAAAAAATACCTTAGATGCCCTTAACTCATTCACTGCCAGCCTAAGAGAGTCATCTGAGAGAATCAATCGTGATAATGCTCCTGTGCTTAGACTGCAAATGAATATTACTTAAAAAGTGAGGCAGCATCATAGATTTGCTATTCTAAAGATCATTGCATATTCAGTCAATGCATGCCCCCTCTCATAAATACAAATAATTAACAATTTGGCAAAAAACAACATCATTTCGCAAGAAAAACTTGTTTTGGATTTTGATATTATTTAATGGAGAATACCCAAGTAACTTTGCTGCTTCAGAAACAGAACCTTCAAGGGCAGATAGTAGATCCAGCAAGGCTTGCACTCCCTGTGAAATGATAGGCACCATTCAAAATGAGAACTGCATTCCCATTATTTCACTAAAGTATTAAGTACTGCCATAGCAGAATTGGTTCAAGCTATGGACAGATGACTATAGCGATGAGATGAAATCTGCCACCTTCATTAATTTAGCCTTAAAACATCTTGGAAAAGTTCTTCCAAATTTTGATATAAGGAATGCTTAATATGACACAAAAACATTATTTATCCGTGGTGATTATTGATGAACATAGCTCCTCTTCACAGTTCACAATCCATACTTTTATCCTTAAGAGTAGCTTTGGCAGCTGCTAAACCATCGACCAACCACAGGGGTTACATAACTTTAGTTGACAACACATCTTTCCTAAGCTCCTTGCTTGGTAACTTTCTGCTAAAGGAAGGGACTTTGATGTGAAAGTTTAAGTTTGTTGCAGAAAATGGATTTTAAATACCTTATTGTAGCAACGATATTTTATCTAATGGACTCCTTCAGATGTATATCTAAGACAAATCTAAAGATTACCCAACTGCATACCAGTGTAAACTTTGGATTGTTGGGTCCAATTTGGGGTCCACAATCAGATCCTCTAACAGTTGACTTCAGTGGAAGTATTTGAAGGAGCTCTTTGGGAGGTGAGTATGCCTCAAGATTAACAGCATTTCTCACTAGATCAAAAGAATTCCGTGTTATCTCTCGATGAAGACCAAAATAACATATATAATGTAAGCATCCGCTACATGAAAATGAGGACACTAGAGATTATAGTTGCTATACAATTGTCAAAAAAGGCATAGATCACAAAAGAGACAAGGATAATAACTGTAGACTATTTAAATATGATCACATATATATATTTTATCTTCAGATGATGGTCACTTGCCTAGGGGGCATGATTTTTACTTATAATCTACTATTGACTAGCCTGTCAAGATCTTTGAATCTCTTGGAAGTCTGCTGCTACGCAGAGCTACAACTCTAATTACAACTGGGTTTTCATAGATTATTGCAAAAAGAATGTTTAACCTCGAATGTTCATCAAAGACATATGCAAGTGCACTCTGTTGACGAAATAGCGAGAGCTACAGCCTCTCATTCCAGTAACCCGGGGTCCATTACATGGATACATTGATACAATGTACCACAAGCAAAAACAAAGGGAGAGAGCGAAAAAAAGGCCACCTTTAAGAGCCAAGAGAGTACGGAGGCGGAGTAAAGCTGACGCACGATTCTTGTGCTGCGACCTGTCCTCAACAGCCTGCGGAAAACACACTCGCATGGTAGCCGGAACAATGTAACAAGGAAGAAAAACACCTGTATCTTCACATCTATTAACTAACGCTACCGCTACCAACCAATCAGTCAATCATCCAATTGAACCAAAGGTGCCCAAAAATCAGCAACTCTGCAAATTCAAGACTAAAAAGAAATGAAGTCGAACCGAGCTTTACTTGCGCAATGATACCGGTGGGGGTGTGCTTCAGGCGGACCGCCGATTCGCGCTTATTGCGGTGCTGGCCGCCGGGGCCCGACGCTTTAAACGTGCCCATCTCGCACTGCTTCATCAGCTCCTCGTCGGTCAACTCCAAGTAACTACTGCCATTGTAATTCGAGGAAGTAGAGCCCCCACTGCTGTAGAAGCAAGAGCCCAATGCCCTGTTATACTCGGAATTACTGGAGCAGAAATCGCCCCAGCGAAGTTTTCGCTCTCCGGTTCGCCATTTCAGGGTTGCGTTCGATGTGACGATTTGGCGAGGCCTGGCAAAGACTGCGAATTCGGAGAACTTTGGGAACGGAGAAAGGGAAGGCGGATTCCCGATATATGCAGTTCTGTGAAGCAAAGACCTTCGCACCGATCCAATCGCCATTGGAATCTTCATTTCCTTCCGCAGAGCGGCGTCATGGCGAAACTCCAGGAGGCAGTAGAAGAAGGCGGAGCTGGAAAAAATCGCTAGGGACTTGATTGAAAAAATAAGAAAATTTTTCAGGACGAGATTGACTAATTTCCAAGACTTCAGGACCATAAATATAAGATGTGTTCTTTTGGATATGAGACGATGGCTTGCTTGTTACAATACGACGTCGTTTGGTTAAGCTCTAACTCGCCCTCAACGAGGTAACCATTTTGTTACTTCGGCAGTTATTTCTACCAGGTTTATCTAGGAACGATCGTTAATATAAGATGTGTTCTTTGGATAGGAGGACAAATCGGTCATTTTACAATTCTTCTCTCGAGCAAGGATAATTGCTAGATGTTAGTCCATTTTACATGAACAATTAGATCATATGAGACCCATATGAATTTCGCATAATTTAAAAATTCATGCGAGCTGACGTAAGTTGAGAATTTAAGAAGCATGAAATTTAATACATGAAAACGCACTGAAATTGATTTTCAATGCAAACAATGTCATCTTATCTTTTGATGGTCTGATCGGGGTTCTTTTATACTAAAGTTCATAGTTATACTATAAGGTGTTATAAGTGGGTGCATGCTTGGAATTGCGCCACCACGGGGCAGCTTGCTGATACTACGACGAAGCTATACGTATACTGTTTCTGTACACCCTCTTCGAGCACACTCCAGAGAACACCAAATGCAGCATGATTTACAGAAGAGAGAATCTTACTGTAAGTATTTGACAGTACATGCAGTGGGAAATTTACACAAGGATTTGACAAGGCATGCTGTTTGTCAGGTCACCTAACTCCATATATTTGCTATTCTATAGCAACTGGTAAGTCATGTTCACTCAGGTATCTCAAAGTTTCTGAAGATTACAGGAACCTCCATGGCACTTTGGATTACTTCATCCGCAAGCTTTCTAGAGCCCTTGAAATGTCCTTCTCGTCAGAACCATCCTCTGTAATCCTAATCCTGGGGCTATTGAGGGCGACGACATCGGCCATCTTGAAGTTCTCTTCGCTGCGAAGAAGTTTCTCGCTGCCGCATTCCACAGTGCCATTCAGTACGATGGTGTTGTGGAGCCCGCCTAACAGTTGCTCGTAGTCTGTGTCTCCTCTATCTCCCACAAACACGACCGAGTCCGTAAAATCGATTCCCCACCTGATTGAAAGATACCTGCTTGGCCAAATCAAGAAGACACAACAAAGAAAAAGCCACTAATTTGTCATTCAAACCTCCAAACTAACATTCCAATTGAACGTGGCAACAATGAAAGAAAAATCCGTTCTTGTGCGTGAATAATGCGAATTATGTGAACTGGGTGTAGCAGTTGCTTGATGAGCATCTAAGACCAAACCTAAGTGCTTGTATTCTTGATGCAAAGAGAGGCATCACGCTCAGCCTCGATCCTGCGCATGAATAGACAACGTTGCAACGAAAGCCTCGCATTCTGAGCCCTTGCCTAAGGTCATCGATCCTTCGAACCTAAAATTGATAGATAACATCAAGAGAATGTCAGTACCAAGCGTCTTGATTTTCCTGAAGACCTAAACATCTTACCTTTCCTCCTGGTTTAATGCTGTAAGCAATGCATCTTGAATTGCATCCGGCTTGAAGCTCTACAATATCATCCTCAGCGCCGTCCTCCGCTTTGGCAAGCCTCAAGACCATTGAGTGAACATTGTCACCGGGCCACCTGTACTCCAAATGGCCCTCGTAGTCCACATCGGCTATCAAATCTCTCCCTGGATAATATATCGAGCTTCCACTGTTGCAGGATAATGCCTCGAATTCTTCTATGTTTATATCACTGCCTTTAAGCGCATTCAATGTCTCTTGCAAGGTTGCCCCGGTGAGAAGCACGAAACCCACTCTGTTCAAACCTGAGTCTCCTCGTGCAACCTTCATAATATTCTTGATTGTCACCGTGAATATACTGGTGAACAAGCCACTGCTGTCATAAGGGTCGAGGGCTATCACAAATATTTTCTGTCTTCTACTTGGTAGACTAATGGAAGGAGAACCGCTATTCGGGCGAACTTTTCTTGTAAGAGCTTCAATGAGTTCCTTCTGTCGGGTTGCAAGATCGAGTTCTCCATTTGCCTTGAGTTCGCCATCTATGGAAAACTTCAAAGACAGGTCCTCAACGTCTCTGAGTGACTCGCTCAACGGTTCTTCTGGGATTGGCATAATCTGGAAACGGGAAGTGGGATGGCGATTCCGGCAGTGATCAACTTGCGATAGGTAATTATGGCAATGTTCGGTCCATGAGAAGCGATGTATGTTCTTTAAGCCATTTTTCCTGCATTCTGCCCACAGGCTTTTGTCCCCCACAAGCTTCAGAAGAGCGTCTGCTATCGCTTTCTGATCATGAGGGTCAATGAGGAGGCCGTTGTTCAGTGCCTGCAGACTTGCACATTAGTTAATTAAGTGGTATTTGCTTCGTCAGGGATAAAATTGTATGACCCTCTGAAAAATCTGATAAAAGTGAAATGTTTAGTACATAAGGAAAAATCACAACATCGGTCTATTTAATACGTTGAGAGAATTAGTGGCAGCTCAACAGGGTGATGTGGCTCACATGCATATGTGCTATGACAACTACTGGTGTTGTTTAGAACAAAATGGCTGTGAATGTGCTTCAGGTTAAGTATGTCAGAAAGCCTAATTATTACCCTTTTTTACGATACATAATACTTGACAGATCCGATCGAAATTTATCCTTCAGGGAGTCGAGCAAGATTGCTGCTCAACTATCTCAGGTGCAAAATTATTAGCAAGAGCAATAAGCTTAATCGTAAAGCAGAATAAAAAAAGACGTAGGGTTGTTCTTTCTACCTTCAAGATGTCCACAGGCCCTCCATTTCTTGTGGCTACGATAGGCAATCCATATGCAGCTGCCTGCAGTGTATAACAAGAATTTAAAAAATGACCCTTTGCTAATTGTTTTCAAGCTGAAAAAGCATTACTTTATGCTGTGGAAACACATTCACTATTTAGTTAATAGAGAACTCACTGCTCTTTGCTACTTACACCATGGAATATTCGCAAAGTGGGACTGATACATTTACCTCAATCAGTGTGAGACCAAATGGCTCCACAAGTGCCGGATTAATGAAAACTCCCTTGAACAAAGTAATAAACAAACAAACTTATCTTAGTATTCTGCTGCCAATGAACATAGTTCATTTGAATTCAAAGATGATAAAAGGAGCAAAAATATATGCGACAAAAATGTATGGCAGTGCCATTTCCATCAGTGTACGCATGAGCTCACACTGTTCTGATTACTTGGTTTATCTTCTGCTATATTGTGCCATATGCTCCATTAAGTGAAGTGAGGAATTATGGTTAATATAGGTTCAGAGAGACCGGGAAAAGGTTTTCCAAGTATGCACGATGGGATTCATTTGGGACGACATCCTAGCGTCTGCTTATCGAAAGTGTTTCTTACCTTTGTCTTAGCAGCCAGCCTATAAATTTCAGGAACTTCACTTTGTTTGTGGTGCTTTGGGTATGCCACCTGACCATACAAATCGTACTTGTCGATGAGCTTGAGTACAGTCGTAAGCACAATAGAGCTACCCTCTGGCATCTCCTCGATATCATCTCTGTTACCAAGAATCAATGTCTGCAGTAACAAATTAAGATAACAGTGACCATTTTAGCTTGATGGCAAAGAGCAGTGGGTCTGTAGGAGCGAATCAGACGAGTATTACCAGGTTGGCCAGTTCTCGAAGGTGTTGGCACTCCCCGAAAGCCTTCAGCAAGGTCGTGACATTTTTCTTGGGGTCAGGACGGGACAAAGCCAGTATCATCGGCTTATGAGGATTCGTGAAAAATCTCATCACCTGTTTAGCAAAAGTAAGTAAACAAAAAAAATATATCATTAAAGAATTAGTTTACATCCTCTTTCCTTCATGTATGAAACTTGATAGTGCACCCATCAACCAGGAGCTCAATTAAAATGACGCTAGAAAAGGGCAAAGGATTCTTATGTATGTCATGGAGTTCACCTCGGACCATATGCGCGGTAAACGTCTCTTGTTAGGAGTTTTGTCTGAACCGATCAAGGATTTGAGATCGCTCTCGCTTTCAGTTGAATCTTCTACTTGCACATTGCTGAAGTCCATTCCCGGAGGTATGACCTATAACAACATAACGATCAGTATGAAGATGTGTATGGCATTTAAGGACTTGCAGATCCACAAAAGAACTAGTCATCGCTCGCAGCATCCTAGGTGCGATTTCCAAGAATCCAGCAAAGACATTATGTCACCGAAGAAATGAATAGAGCAGCATCAGATCTTTCTAATGTTAGATAGCGATGACGGAGAAACAGAATGTTGAATTCTCACCACCATCCTTGGCATGTACCGTCCATAGCAACTCACCCCACGCCGTTGCCTAACCCGAAGCTTCCTCTCCAACTTGAGATCGAACCCGTCGTACAAGCCCCATTGCTCTTCAATCTCTTGCCTCGTGCTTGTTACAACCATCTCAGCGGCATCCAAACCCAGTTCCTCTGCCTCGATTCTTCTCATTATTTTGTAGGTTGTATTTATGTCCTCTCTGGAAAGCCTTCCTTGTTTGAGCAACTGCTCAAACTTGTTCCTACCAAGTGAGTGCCCAGTTAGGACCATCGGCACATTCAGGACACCAGATAGGAGCGCCGCTGCGTCCCCTGCATCAGCATAATGGCCATGTACCACGTAAGGCCAAACCGGCTTTCCATCAATCTGTTCACCGAGAGCTCTTGCCATGTTGACAATGTGGTTTAGTGCTCCATCGATAAATTCGGGTACATAAGGCCAAAGTGACTCCTTTGGAATGTACCTGAACATGTATAAATCGGTATTATAAACCTTTCGTGGCTATAAATGGATGCTTATATGCTTGAATCTGGCACGACAAACTGGGTCATGAATAATGTGATTACTCGTTACAAGGCCCGCAAGGGATGCGGATAACGTAGGCACCACAGCCGCCACCGGTATCAGAGGGACAAGACAGCATCTCGATAGGCTCGCCATAGCTCGAGTCCACCTCGTGCGAGGTGATTTGCCGGGTCAACAGATCAACACGGTACACTCCTTTAGTGCTCGCCAGAGCTCTAGCAAGTTCAACGACATACTTCACCTGAAAATTGCACCGAAATTAGTTAACAAGGGTCGCCCACGATGTGTGTGTCACGGTTAAGAGTCAATAACACCCAAAACTTGATCAATAGCAGTCCATGTCCATAGTTGGGCAGAAGTATTTAAGCTGATATGCAAATGGACCTCTTAAGTATCTCTACCTGACCGCCAGTGTCGGAGTCCCGTCCAAGTTCCATGTTTTCTCCGCGCACCAGCCCGTGCATGCTACATGCAAGATAAGCATCATACGTTTCAAAAAGCCGACACATCATGATTAAGGTAATCAGATAATCTCTTTCCCTCCACATTATGAGAACTGCCTTTTTAGGCACTACCGGAAATTTGTGATTGATTTTCGCAACCATTACTCTCGTTTGCACATTCAGCATGCATGAGAAAGTGCACTTGCTGACCTTTGGCTTTAAGGAATGCATTTGCCTTGCGTATCAAGAATCATTCTCCTGTTGGTCCCTTGGCTAGAGGGATGACTCCCCATGTGGAGGATAATCAATCTTGCTAAAAATAATAAGTACCTTATCAAGACAATGTAGAGCTGCCGCGGCTTTTCATCGTCAGACCACGCTTGCAAATCAGAGTTGATCCTGGCAATATTGTCTATGGTGGCCTTGGGACTGTTGTTGCCGTCGCCTTTCTCCTTCTCTCCTTCCGAAAGCTCGGAGAGGTCATCTGCCGCGTCATTACGGCCTTGCTCGCGCTCGAGGCGCCGTTTAGCCAGCCTTTGGGTGTCATCCCATGCTATCTGCAAGCATGGCCTCAGTATCTTGTGCAAACTAAATGCTTTGAAAACTACAGTTCGTAACTGATAATCCGTTGAACATTTCACTTCCGTCGAATTGACCAAGCAACATGCGATGGAAGGATGAAAGAGAACTTAATATTTTTGCCCTAAACTTTCTTTTCCCATGCCATTTTGCATCACAATACTTTCGAAATCACCAATTTGCCAAGTTACTAAATTACCAATTTTCTTCCGAGAATGCCCTCTTCGCCTTTTCATATTAGAGAAATGGAAAAGTTGGTGAACTGAAGAATCAAATTAAGAAAAGCAAAAGCATCAGGTGATGCGGTGGGGTGGAAGGTTTACCTGCTTCTTTTTGCGGGCGAGATGCCAAATCCGCCAACACATATTCTCGAGCCTGTTATTGCGCTCACGAGTATTCCTTGTTGCTATCACCTGCCCGCCATTCACACTTCACCGTCAACATCATCAAGAACAACAACAAAAAGAAAAGGACCTCTCTCTCTCTCTCTCTCTCTTCATTTCGACTACCAATAGACCTCCTATTTCAATTATATCAATCGATATACTAGATCATGCCACTCGGGAGCACGAGTTCCGATACAACTCATGCATCGTCATTAATTTGCTCGTCACATCACTCATAAACTCCATAAGCCAATATAAATTTATTTTACATTGGAGGGAAAGAAAGTTCCAATTTTATTCGATTTTAATGCAAAATACATGTCCAACAGGCGTGGGCATTGACATATGTACAGTTCAAATTAGAAAGCTTATTATTCATTTCGAAATAACATCGAACTCCACACATATTAATGTCTTGATATTGTTAGTAGGAATGATTTCCTTTTGTTTCCCTGAGTCAAAAGAGTTGATCAAGCTTACACAAGCAGCCCATTTTCCTCCTCCCTCACAACACAATCCATTACAAGCTGGGTATGGTTGCATGCACAAACTTGTTGTGTATAGGTGCAATAGTCGGGACATTACTATTGTACTATGATATAATTTGTTTAGTAAAGCATGTGAAGGTACATTGAACATAATTGAATAAGCGAAATAGATGCACAAAATCATTGACTACTTTAAGCAATTATTATTTCGGGTCTTCCCCTACTCACTCTCTCTCTCTCTCTCTCTCTCTCTCTCTCTCTCTCTCTCTGGTTCTTTGTGGTGGTGATTGGCCACAAAATCAAAAAAGGTTTTTGTCCTGAGAGCAAGTTGGGGAAGCCCGTTAGATATGTTATTATTCAAGTGTCACACCGATGGTCGGGCCAGAAGAGAGGACGTGTCACGACAATGGTCGAATATATTCTCTTTTATAGCCTTCATTCTTTTTCCAAGTGATGCCATGCGATGAATTTTTTGTTTTAGGCTTTTATTCTCATGTTTATTTAAAGAAAATATCAAAGCCAGGATACCCATAATATACTGTTGTAAGACCAACCCTAGTGGTTCTTCATTTTGTTGTGTAGAACATTCTTACGCATGACATAGATTTATCAATTTTAAACATAAGTGGCTTATCAATCGTATCAAATGAAAGCAAAAAAGCATAACATAAACAAAATTTACCAATTGTAAGGAACTATTTCTTTGCCACAAAAAATGCGTGCGCGCTTGCACACACGTATATAATTAGCTGCCCACCTATATATGTTTAAAGAGATTTAAGAGGGTTAAGCCCTGTAGTATACAATTCTTATTCCTTTCATAATAAATGAAAGCAATAGTGATGCAAACTAATTAAGCTCTATGATGTGATGGAAAAGAGAATTACAAACGTTTGCATTTGTATTGCTTCTCCTTAAGAAGCCGCGAGATTGGCAGTAGTCCCTACTTGAGAAAATCTCGCTTGGTTTGGCAAATTTGAAATGCTACTTGCAGTGTCTTTTTGTGTGTGTGTGTTTCTCATAAGAAGTAAAATAGGAAAAATAAAGATAAAAACTAAAAAACCAGTTCTACAAAATATAATTTTAATGCTAAAAAATGTGGTCAATCTATTGAAATATCCAGTTGACATACGACACTTCACTTTCACTTTGTAACACGTATTTGTAACCCTACTGTTACTTCACACGCTCAAAAGAGAGTATTATATGTTATTGTCGTACAACAGTCTGGATTAGTCACTTGAGTTTTTTGTCATTTGCAATGTCATCTAACCGGAGATAGCTATTAACTTACGGTACAATGTTGTATGTAGAAGTTTTCCGACCCAATCAATGATAACGGTCTATTCCCCAGAGAGAGAGAGAGAGAGAGAGAGAGAGAGAGAGAGAGAGAGAGAGTATAATAACCTTGATCCATGTCTTGTGAAGATCAGACTCATCAAAGCTATTGACAACTTCTTCCACAAAGTACTTGGTGGGGCTAAACAAGCTTCCCTCCCTCTCATTGCCATCAATCTCACTGGCAACACCACCGCCATCGATCCTCCCGTCGCCCCGTCTCTTCACGTTGTAGCGTCCCGCGTCCAGTATCGCCTCCAAGTAGCCATTGATCCACTCGTTCCCCGCCATTACCACTCCTCTCCTCTCCGTCCCCACTTCTTTTCCTCTCAACAATTTCCTCTTTTAATCTTGTGAACACAAAAGGGACACAAAAAAGGCAGAAAGGAAGAGAGCTCCCCGTATGCTGATGAGCTTCTTTTCAAGATTATTGTTGGAAAAGGGTTGATATTAAAGAAGAAGAAGAAGGGAGGCTTCTTTTGCCAAAAAAAGTCACCTTTTGTTTTTTTTCCACGAGAATAAGATTGCGTGAGAGGTAACGAGACAACTTAAACAGCTGTCCCACAAAAAGTAGAAAAATAAAAGAAAGAGTGAGGAGTTTTTTCCAAGGCTAAAAGATTTTCCCCCAATATCTTCGGGGACGAGGTCTTTACAGAGAGAGAGAGAGAGAGAGAGAGAGAGAGTGATGAATCTGAACAGGGTTTTGAGATCTTAGCGAGTTCTCCTTTTGTTTTTATAAGGGGGTTCGTATGTGAACATGAACCATACGTTGTATTATTCCACACCAGTGTCTTTCAACTTGGAAGAATCACACGATCCTCTAGGATGGCATATTACTCGGGACATCCATATTCCGGGGGTTGCTTCGCCAAATGTCTTTATTCTTCCACTGTCCCATCATCTCTCGACCACCCCCCAAAAGATTCCTTCATTCCTAGTAAGCCCAACCTTACGTCTCACTAGAAGGGTGCCAAGCAGGATATTCGTTGTCACTTGATGCACATCAATGTCGCCTGATTACTATGTGTGTGACTTTGACATTTGAGATATTCTCTGTTCTACCAATACCTTAAGGATAGAATAGGTCCGGATTCGTCAGGTCCCCGATCCACTCGAACCCTACTAGGTTTTCACTGGCTCTAGGGTGTTGCGTTCCCAACTTGTTTGGGGTACCATCGAGAGAGCCGATATAAGGTTCGGACTTCGGACGTGGCTCGTAATTCATTGGACAAATATCCCCAAAAAAAAAAAAGAACTCGGTTAACCATGTTAGTGAAAGTGCAAGTTGGCTATTTCGGGGGATCCGGGTCCCCGAATCTGTCATATGCCTTTGTGGTTTATGGAGATTCGGGTTCTCCAGTCGCGCGAGTTTCAGATCAGCGTTTCTGCAACTCAGTGATCGGTTGGGGTTTGGGCTTGGGATTGAATTCAAAGCCCGAGCCGAGTTGCTTGGTATGCGTATGAGATTGACAGGGTCTCCTGTTGGGGATGGGCTGAAGATGAATGGGCTCTAAATTTGGTCAAAGTCGCAGTTTAGAATCTTCTTATTTGGGCCTGCACATTCCCTTTCTCCCTTAATTGGGCTTTCCCCCACCAGCTGCTCTTGATCTGGCCCATGCGTACCGACAGGGTGATAGGTGCTCCACGATGAAAATCGTTGACTTGCTGACGTGGCCATCGACCACCCTCCTTGAATCAGTGATGCTGAAGACAAACACTGAGGCCAAGAAGATGACAAAGGCTCCTCGTGCTCTACCATATACACTTGTATGATCGGGAAGGTCGCCGTGATCCTTGCCCAACACTTTGTCAGGCCTACTGTCGATATTAAATACAAGAATGTCGAATTTAGTGATCGTCCCGATGAGAGTTGGAAGCTATCGAGAAATGATCAAGGCCTATCGAGACTTTGCAATTAGGTTGAGAGAGAGAGAAAATCGAGAGGAAATAAAACAAGGAACGATGATGGATACAAGAGATTTATCAGGTTTGATTCTACTATCGAATTCTGTATTTATGAAGAGAGCCAAATTACAGTTAAATCCATAGAGTACACACTCACGTAGATTGGATGTAAATATTCTATACAAATCACACATTATCTATACTTCTTCTTTGCTACACTTTTGTTTCATGAGAGCTCCTCCTTTTATATACGATGGATTGTATCGTAAATCAAATCAGAAATATCATACAAAGAAAAATAAGACGAAACAAGAATTTATTCAGGTTCACCCATAATAAGATTATCTTGCAAAAAAAAATCATTATGATTTTGCGGTCCCATAGTACAAAATTATAATAATCTTTTATATGAGCCTAATAAATAGACCTAAAAGCTAAGTTTATCCTAAACCTTTTGATTTCACAATAAACGAACCAATTTATACATAAATGTGAAACCGATGTTGTTTTGGAGACGTTGCTCCCGAGCCTCCGCCCGCTTACCGGCGAGTGGAACTCCCGTCATTCTATGCATATGTATCACATATGCATTGATGGTTCCATAAACTCATATGTACATACCCTGTATGAGGAAAAAGGTCTTTGAAATATTTACAAACTTCAACAGAGGATCTCACGGTGAAGGAGAAATAGTTGCAATGGATGGCCAATAGAATCATCGGGGGCATCATTGCAACCTTCTTGTGGTTTTCTTTTATGAAGTTCTTCCCCGGCATGTGCTCCCTAATCCTTCAAAAGTGGCCATTGAAGACAAGCCATTGTAAATGATATAATTCTTCTTTCATCTTTTGAGAAGACGAAGCCTTCCTCATCTCTCCTCCTTTCTTCTTCCATAGCCGAAAAAGCCCATTGATAATGTCTCTTTTTCAAGTGTTCATGGTTTACAAAAGGTGGTCACAAGCTCGCATGGATGACCACTTTTAAGAAATGCCATACCGCCGAAAGTAGTCCACGATCGACATCTTTCGATCCCGATCGGGTTTCGTACACGAGGGCTCAAGTTCGAGACGAAATTTAACACACGCCTCCCTCGGTTGGAGCTTCCCTACTTCGTCTCCTATCTTCCTTTCACCTCCTGGATATTATTCGACTCAGCTGCTCTCGTGTACCCAATTGAGGTGGAATATTGTATTGACGGCTGGCCTCCTTTGAATTCCTCCAGCTCAATGAATGACGCCGGCGGAAAGCGGAAGGCCGGCTTTCCATACGGAGACTCAAAACCGGAAGGGAAAACGTCGATTTCAAGCTCTTTTTAGTTTCCTTGTTGCCCTTTGCTCTCTGCTTCTCAGCGTTGGAAAGTTGTTCGCTACAGCGACGTCGACAAGATAAAATTATTCGTTGGCCGGCGTCCCTATTCACTACAAAAAAAATGGAATTTAGCTACGGAAAATTAGCGATGACAAAAAATTCGTCACCAATAGCGACTACATTAGCGACGAACAAACAAATCCGTAGCTAAATTGCAACGAGAAAAAAATTGTCGCTATTTTGCGACGGAAATAGCGACAACCAAACAGTGTCGTCGCTAACTAGCGACTAAACATTTAATCGTCACAACATGCGTCGCAAATTAGCGACAACACGTATCTCTGTCGCTAATTAGCTACAACATCAGCTACGACTTTGTTTTTCGTCACTAAATAGCTACGAATTTTGCTACGGCACACGTATTCGTGGCTAATGTGCGAGGAAATTATTTTGTTGTTGGTACTTACCGACGGAAATATGTTTCCGTCACAAAAGTTGTCGCTAAAATGGTGACGGCTATTGATACTCGTCGCTACTTAGCGACAGTGTTTCTTCTCCGTCGCTAATTAGTGACAGAGATAAGTCTTCCGTCGCTAAAATAGTGACAGTGACTACTTCTCGTCGCTAATTTAGCTACGGGTAGAGTGTACGTCACAAAATTTGTGACGGAAAGTATATTTCGTGGCAAAATTTTGTGACGGAAAAATGATCGTCGCAAATTTCGTGGCAAAATCGCTACGGAAGTTGTTCGTCACAATTCTCGTAGCTAATTTGAACATGTGTCGTCGCTTATTCCGTCGGTACATTTGTGACCACTTTTGCAACGAAATATTATTCCGTCACTATTTCATAATATAAAAAGTGCAGTTCACTCTTTATTTTGTTCTTCCCCAAAAAGCCCCATTTCCATCCTTTCTCTATTGGAGCCAAAAACCCTAACGAAGGTATGTACATTTTTCTCCTATCTTGTTCTTTTTATATATACTAGATCTAGATTGTAGGTCATGCGGTCGTGTAGGTTTGGTGATCTTCGATATTGTGCGTAGGGCTTTGGTTTTCAGAAGTGTGTGCGTGACGGCGTGGTCGAGCGGCAGCCAAGGCAAGGCGCGTTGGCCGCCTCTAGATCTGCACTAATTTGCGACGGAAATCACATTCGTCACAAATTAACTACAAATTAAAAATATCGTCGCAAATTAGCTATGGCTAAGAAATTTCGTCGCTAAGCAAAAACTTTCAACCAGAAAATGAATCTCATTAAGTTGGTTGTTGATCGATTCTGCTTTCAATTATCGTTTCTTGTTGTGCCTGTATTTCGTGTGGGCAAATTTATTGGCCGAATTAACTAAACCTTGGCAGGATTGTGGATAAGATAGATGTGTCGATTGGTCAAGATCCAGATGCAGCTAGCTTGATAGGAGTGCTTGATATATATGGCTTTGAGAGCTTCAAAATTAACAGGTAGACAACAACATGATACATCTTATAAACCTGCAAATGGAAGTCCCTATACCCTGAATAAAGATGTAACAAGTCACACGTCTCTTAGTTTTGAGCAGCTATGCATTAACTTCACAAACGAGAAGTTGCAACAGCATTTCAACCAGGTACATGTCGAAACTTGCAGTTTGAGGTTCAATATTGCCTCAGTGAGTTCCCCTCAAACAATAGAAATTTTATTAACATGTATTCAAGATGGAACAAGAAGAATACACAAGAGAGGAGAGCCTCTTCCTCAAGCTTCTTTTTCCAGTACTCATAAACAGGAGGTCCAAATATTGCTTTGACAGAGAGAACTCCATCCTGTAGAGCCATAGCATTTGCACACCATCAGCCTTGAAAGAATAAGATATTTCATATTTGAAATTGGATAATATCACTTTAACAGCAGGAAGGAAGACAATCTTCAGCAATCAGGACAGTCAGTGGATGATAAGGGCACTATTCTGCACTTTTCAAGGACAGTCAGTGGATGGTAAGGACGCCCGCAATTTTGTCCTAAACAGGCTCATAATTAAAGAAAAGGTAAGTCACATAAGCCATAACCATCGTTAATTCTCAATTGACGTGGGATTTGATTATGTTGAGTCTTTTTATTTTCGGCAGGGGTGGGGGGCGCGAATTGCAACTAAGTCTTCGTGTTTGACTTTTGCCTGGTAGTGGCATAGGGCTTCCTAGACATAAAAAGTTTGCGTTGATGGCGAATAGTTCATCATTAAGTTGCTTATGCCGGGCTAACGTAGGGTTGTGACTATTACCTTGTCGCTGGTTGCGAGGGCTAGCTGACTCACATGCACCAGTTCTATGTCTTAGCTGGCAAGGATTGTTCGGCCCTTATTACCTATGGAGGATCAAGTTTAGTATATGCTTGGTGCATATGAGCCCACTTCATCTCAACTATTAAATAGTCTTCAGTCCACATGGAATTTAAATAAGGGTCAAATTTCAGGATCTAAGGGTCAAATTATTTCTAGGAAGTTGTCAGTATATGCTTGTCAAAATGTTTACTTGCCCCACTCTGCTACATTATCTGAGGAAAGGGGAATATCTTACTCTGTGTATCTTTGCACAAGAGACAAGCTACTCAAAAGGAAGTCATATGAAAATTACAATGACAGCTCAAATCAAAGTACTACAGTCCTGGCTAAGTCGTACTTCGAAGAAGTTAAAGTAGGAATTTCTTTTACCTCTTTAAGCACTTTCTCTAGAGGAATGACATTGTGGTTCATCTGAGGATCTTTGAACCACTTGATGGATTTAGTGGCTGCTGTGCACCCCATAGCATGTGCAGAGTACGAGTGTCCATGCAATAGCGCCGTGAGCTGTCACAAGAAAACTCAAGCATTCGACTCCCACCATGGATATATTTATGGCATTTTTCTTTCAAAGGCAAAACGTGCAAGGTGACTTGCCAGTATCTAACCACACAGTTAAATGTACAAACGGTCCACAGAAGACATTAACATTGCCTTTAAATTCAACCTAACTAGCATGCATTCCACTATTAAATTCGGATAAAAAATAGACATGAAGTAAAAGGGGTGTGTAACTATCTTCTATCGACAGAATGATGCTTTAAAAGTGTAATGCTTGCTATAGAAAAGTCAAGACATATGTGGCATGTGAAATTTCACTTTAAAAGATACGAGTGAATCCAGGATTTCAGCAAAATATAACTTAAATATGTAACAAAACTGGAATTACGTTAAAAGCTTAAAGCGACACTAGAGCTGATAAATGACTCATATTAAAAATGCATAAGTAAAAGAAACTAGCATAGCTATTCTGCAAGTTGAAGTGCTGGCAGCATTTGTAAGAGAGAAACATTTGTACCAGTTACTGCAAAGGTTCACCAAGTGAACCAATTGCAGCCATCAAACCCAACGAACAGATTTAAAACGTAAATAAAACCATAGAGCATCAGTTACTGTGCATTTTACTAAGTATGCTCTATCAAACATAATTAAGGACAAAACTTGAAATAACATCACCCCCCACATTTGCCTGTTCCGCTGATAGAGCATTTCAAGTGGTACCATGAATCATAGAAAAAATGTGAGCAGTCAAAATGCACCAATCAGGAAGCTGTCAACATCTTATCATAATTCATGTTATTTCTATCATAGAATGAGTAGTCAAATTATTTCTTTGTCTAAGAGGATCTAAGGGTCACATTATTTCTTTGTCTAAGAGGATCGGAATGAGTAGTCAAGGCAAACCCTTGCGCAGAAAAAGAGAAAAAATCAAACCTTCAGGATCTACAACATTTTCCTATGATTATAGTGACGCAGAACTTGACTCCATAGCATCAAATCCACAATTACCAGTAAGCGTCGCCACAAATCAACTGAGCAGCCAGAGCAGATCAAACCAAACACCACTTTCACCAAAGATATCTATTAGCTATGGGGTTGTCACGTGAGGAAACAATATCGACCTTCAAATCCATCTCACTGGTAACAACATAAACTAAGAAGGGCAAACGAGAATGAAAACAAAACTCCAGACTCAACCGAGTACTCAGCAGATCAATCGAACAAGCGCCAGACCAAAAGCAGAGCGCAACACGAGACGTGTCAAGACACACTGCGAAGAAAAACCCAGAAACCGGCATGTGATGAAGATTTGACCCAATAATCCCAAAGGAAGCAACGCCGAGAGAGAGAGAGAGAGAGAGAGAGAGAGAGAGAGAGAGAGAGAGAGAGAGTACCTGAATAGACGATTAAGTGGGAAGCGAAGACCGATGGTGAAGCAGGAGAATCGCCGAGACGACAAGGACTGAGGCGGTGGAGGCAGAGGGGGAAGCAGAGGCGGAGGTGGAAGCGGAGGCGGAGGCGGAGGCGGACGTGTGCAAAAGAGGTGGAGGAGAGACAGTCGGGAGGAGATGAGAAGGTTCTTCAGTCAAGGAAAGCACGAACTAGCTAGGGCAAACATAAAGAAGAAGAAGAGGAGAAGATGAAAGGGTTCTTCAGTCAAGGAAAGCACGAACTAGGCAAACATAAAGAAGAAGAAGAGAAAAGATAGTCGTTTTATCCCTAAATTAGAATAGCGACGGAAATAAGTATTTAGTCAATAAATTTAGTGACGGTAAAATAAGTTTTTGTTGCTAAATTAGTCATGGGAAAAAATTTTCCGTCGCTAATTAGTGATGGCTAAAATTATTCCATTGCTATTTAGCTACGAAAAAATTTATCCATCGGTAATAGCGACGGTTTTTGCGACGAATTTTGTATATGGTGACGGATTTTGCGATGAAAAAAATTATCAACGACGAAATGAATGTCAAGTGGTACATGGAAGATTAAACGTATCCACCTTACACTAATTCTAATTCTTTAAACTCATAAAATTAGATCGGGGACATGAAAATGAAGTTAGTACATACTATAAGATGGGAAAATGAATGTGTCCAGCTCTGTTAATATTTCATATGTTATGTAAGGCTAATTTAAAGGATGGATTATGTTTTATACACGAGACTAAAATTTGGACTCTTATGTGTCACATTACATAATTGATGAAGGATATCATGTGTACTTTGTTTGAGTTTGAGAACATTGATGAGTTCATATAATCAACATGTATTCAATCCATCGATTGCACATCCATTTAAATTTGTGGTCTTGTTTCACCTTGACATACCAGTGAATGAGTGGTCTTTGATAATGTAAACCAAACATTTATTAAAACGTAGAAGATTGGAGTTATGAATTATTTAGGTTTGTTATAGTTTGAGATAATTATAAGTATATATGGGACATTTAAGCAAAACAATGAGATAGGAGCCATGCCACGTTGGCTGCTTTTTTGTTTATAGATCGAGATTATGTACATCTCTAATGTTCAAATGCTATGATATAATTTATTCAAAATTTTAATTGCTTTAGATGAATATAATGTTGAATTGAGATAATCAATATGTTAAAAATTAGCTGGCACAGTTATAAATTACTTCTTAGTAACATAGATTTCATATATTATATATAATATCTCGTGTAATCATGATATAATTCTAGTAATCTATTATATATGACTACACCCATCACTTGGAAAAAAGTGAAAATAGACTAATGTGATCAGTTTTAATTAGTGCGACGTTTCCACCAATAGATCACCACCCACGCCCCCTCTCTTTTTGCACAGATATACATGGAAGAGAACTCAAAATTCCAAATTCCTCTCTCTCTCTCCACTTGTGAAATTCCTAAAAAATCTCTCGCCCCGCCTAGTCCCTCCAAAATCTCCCGCCTCGCCCACTGTAATTGTGCTCGATTCTTTTATTCTCGAATTCAATTGTCGATTCTTTTCGCCGCCTCGGAGTGATGTAAAGATTGCGGGTTCCTCCTCTTGGAGCGCTCTCTCTCTCTCTCTCTCTCTCCGGCTTCTGAAACTTTGAATTGAGCTCGTGAGGAAGACGAGGTCGAGGGAGCTTGAACGAGCAGGATCATGAAGGATCTCTATGGGTGGCTGGTCTCCTTCTTCTCCGTCGTAGCCCTCGTACTCATTGTCATTTACCAGGTCAGCGCCCCCCTTCCCCCCTAACCCATCAACCAAAACCCTAGGTCCCAAGCTCTCTTATTCCTCGAAAGATTTGGCCTTTCTTAATCAGTTGAAGTCGGCTCGTAAGGTGTTGTTCAATTCGAAGTCGCGATTGCCCCCCTGAGCTGCCCTTATTAATTGCCCTCTCCGTTCTTTCCCTCATCTTCGAGCCGGAACCAAATATAGATAGAGTTTAATTGTCGATTCTTTTTGCCGCCTCGGCAAGTGCTTCAAAAACCAACAATTTTGTAAACAGAGAGATTGAAGCTTTAACAAAGAATGTTTCTGATGCATCTCTTCCCAAACCTGCTTCATCTCAAGGAGAGATTGAAGCATTTGGCCGTTATTTGAGGCCTAACGATTTTGTAAACAGAAAGTACTCCTTATTGCATCAGGTCCAGGCTCCAAAAAGCACAGAGGCTGATTTTGATCATGATGAGTGAAGCACAAAAAGATTAAAGGGTCCAGAGAAGGCTATCCCTGACTATACAACTGATTCTTCGGCCTCCCCCAGCAGTGTTTCTTACTGCAGATGCTGCTCCACAGTACGAGAATGTTGCTTATTTCACGAGTAGATTAACATTAGGGGGTGCATGTGGCATAATCTCCTGCTCAAGCAGTGTTCCTGTTGTGTCCCTAAAAGTGAAAATTCGTAAGTTTGCATTTAAAGTAGTTGGAAATTGCAATTTCAGTTTACTGCTGTTCAATTTTACTACAGCGTTATATGTTTGCGTGTTTCCTGGGTATGTCCTTCCTAATACAGTCGGCTTTTCTGCTTTGTAATGTACTAGCCTGTTCAAAATTACCAAAGAAGCAGAGCATCCTGGTGATGAGCATTTGGCAAAGGCTGTGGAAGAGTTGGTTGGTAGAACAAAGAATCTGGAAAACGGATTATCAAGGTACCTTCCTACAACATATCACATATGTTTACCTATAAAAGTTCCATGAGCATAGGACCATTTTTCTGATTGTTTTTTGAATTATCAACTTAAAATAATGAAAACTAAATGTAAACAAACAGAAATGTTCTTGAGGGGCATATCTAGTTAGAGGCCGGTTTGTATTCGAGAATTTGGAGATAATGTATTCTTCGGGCATTCAAAATTTCTTTGGATAGATGAATATGTGTACTGAGTGGTTGAAACAATGAGAACTCCCCTCCCCAATTTGGGATGAGAATGTATGTTTTTATGTTCATCTGTGTTGAGTGTAAGGATGTCTTTGTTCTCTCTTTGCGCAGGTGAGATCCCTTCACTCATTCTCAGTATTCAAATGCAGGTATCCTCCATCAACAGAGGAGGCCAATGTTGAGGTGAATTTGATTTTGTTGTGGAAACTGCAATTGTAAAGTATGCTTGCACTTGGATGGGCCACTGAAAGTCAGTTACTTGATCTTTTCCTCTTCTTTAATACGCATATCACTTGCTGGCTTTAACTTAGGTTTTCTATTTTTTCCCTTAGAAAATGCTTCATGGTGAACTAACCTACGGTGATGATGAAAAGTTGCGACACAATGCATATATTGTGCGGCTGCTTCTTCCAGTCCTGCAGCATGAGAATGAAGAGCAAAGGTTGGAGAAAAAATTAGACGTCGCAACACTTCGAGGTCAGCTTTTTATGTGCCATCACAAAGTGACTTACTCCTGACGTTAAGTGTCGATGATAGAAGAGGTTGTTCATCTTGGAATTGTTTGTTCGTGATTGTCTCTTGTGTGCTCGATATGAAAATGCCATAAAGAAAATAGTCATGAACTAAATTATTTTTCTCATACAAAACGATGCTCGATAATAGTACTTTGTTTTGTGGAGAATCCCGTGGCATGGTTAGTGATTGGCTTTATTTTGTGACAGGTCTATCCTTGTCAAAGCTGAACGTTTAGTTGGCAGATGTTGATGAAGATGAACATGCGTACTGGTATAGGGAGTTTTCCATTCTTTTGTATTTCAATTAGCTAACCATACAGCATAATTGAATTTATGCTGATGGAAGCATACCTTGCCTCCCAAAAACTATGGATGGTTGTAGAAATGGCTTGCTTGAATTGAAGTGCATCTTTCTTGATTGTCCGCTCTCATATTTGGTTGAATTTTGCCACGAATAACTAGTGACAAAGTTTTCCATAAATATAGGTTTGCCGCGAATTACTGTTTAAAAAAATTATGTGGCAAATTAGCAAAAAATTTGCCACGAATTCAAATTAGCGACCAATTCCGCCATAAATATAGGTTTGCCGCATATTATTGACTAAAAAAATACGTGGAAAATTAGCCACAAATTCAAATTAGTGATGATTTTTTCCATGAATATAGGTTTGCCACAAACTACCGAAAAAAATTCATTTTTCGTCGCCAAATTTTGCGATGTTGATTTAGTCACACAACATATTCGTTGCAAAAAAGATTAGCGACGACTTTTTGCCAAACTATCCGTCGCAAAATTCGTGATTAAATTTTATTTTAATCAATCATGAAGGATTGGCGACGACTTAAATAACGATGGATATAGCAACGGACAAAAGTCATCGCAAATTGTCTACGAGTTTTGCAACGGATTTAGTGACGACGTTTTTGCGACGACATTTGCGACGACATTCTTTTTGTAGCAAATTAGCGATAAATTTGGCGACGAACTATTAGAGACGACCTTTACTCCGTCGCTAATTTAGCGACGACTTTTGTGACGGTCTAATTTCCGTTACTAATTTAGCGACGACTTTTGTGATGGTCTCATTTTCGTCGCCAATTAGCGACGACAAATCTAATTTAGTGACGGTATAATTTGGCGACACCGTTTTGGCCACGATTAAGTTTTTCGTCGGAAAATTCGTGGCAACATCGTTAGCGACGAAGTTTTGCTAAATTTTCCGTCGCTAATTCCCGTAGCTAAATCTTTTTTAGTGACGAATTCAGCTACGATTTATTTTTCGTGGCTAATTTGGCGACGAGTTTTGTGATGGTAACTGTTCCGTGGCAAATTAGCGACGACAAATCATAATTAGTGACGGTAGAATTTAGCGACGCCGTTTTAGCGATGAAAGAGTTTTTCGTCGGAAAATTCGTGGCAACACCTTTTAGCGACGACTTTTGTCAGATTTTTCGTAACTAATTTCCGTAGCTAAATGCCTGTTTTTTTGTAGTGATTCTTTCTGCAGAAGGCATTTGGTTTCCTTGGAAGCTCTTGCGTCACCAACGAGCCGAACAAGAAGTCGTGGCATTTATTAATGATAAAGTTTGGAGATACGTGTCAATCATGTTATCGAGGTCGAAAGGATTGTTTATTCCTTCAGAAGATGAAAATTCATACGAGAAAAACATTTTTTTTTGGAGACAATGGCATCAATAGTTTCCAAATTTTAAGCAAATATATAATGTGATCCCTCAACTTTCGATTTGTTCGATGTTATTTCTGAACTTTATTTTAGTGTGTAATGTAGTCTATGGACTTTCAATTTAATTAACATGATTTAACATGATCCATGAACTTTTGATATATATTTTAACATTTTCATATAACTCATTATTAATTTGAATATCTACAAAAAAAACTCATAGACCACATTGAACAAATGAAAAGTTTCAAAATCATATTGAATAAATTTAAAATTTAGGGACCATATTGTACATATGACCAAAATTTAGGGCCATATGTATTACTTTCTCTCTCTCTTTTTCCTATATAAACCCAAAGAATGCATTCATTCATCCACTCTAACATAGAAAACAACTCTCTCTCTCTCTCTCTCTCTCTCTCGCCACCTTCTAAAACGGACAACAATGGACGACCTCCCGAAATGCGAAACGAATTACGTCCCGCTCACTCCTCTCAATTTCTTGCACAGAGCCGCTTCCGCCTACGCCGACCGTACTTCCGTCGTTTACGAGTCCGCCCGCTTCACGTGGCGCCAAACCCACGAGCGGTGCCTCCGCCTCGCCTCGTCACTCCGCTCTCTCAACGTCGTCAAGAACGACGTGGTATGTTCATGTTCACGGCTTCTCCTCAGCTCTGTCTAACCCTCCTATGAGTTCAGTCGGGTTCCATGAAACCATGTTCTCGATGGAAGTGGGAAAATGTTTGGAGTGCACAGATTCATGTTGCGACTGAATTTTATCTTTCAGCCATAGACTTACTTTGCTTTGGCTTTCCATGATTATAGAGAACCTTATCCAGATGACGTTATCATACGGATGCATATATATAACAATCTACCAGGGGGATGAAAATTTCGAAACATATGATCATGCTGTTAATAATAGCTAATTATAGTGATTCTTCTTCATCATCAGAAGCTCGCTTGTAGTGATATCATAGTTTTCTTCCACTATTCGCCTAAATATGGAGGCATAATCAAAGTTATATTCATTTGCAGTTATACCTCTTTGTGCTCGCAGGTATCTATCCTCGCTCCGAACATTCCGGCCATGTACGAGATGCACTTCGCCGTGCCGATGGCCGGAGCGGTTCTCAACACCATAAATACCCGTCTAAATGCCGCCAACATTGCTACCATCCTCCGCCACTCTGGAGCCAAGCTCTTCTTTGTCGATTGCATGCACATGCCGGTGGCGCAGGAGGCGCTCACGATGCTCTCGGCCGCCGGTTACTACATGCCCTCAGTCGTCCGCATCGACGACATTGACTCGCCGACTGGTGCTCGAATTGGCTATTTGGAATACGAGGATCTCATTCGGAAGGGCGACCTGGCCTACGTCCCAGAGGAACTTCGAGATGAGTGGGACCCCATCGCCCTCAATTACACTTCAGGGACGACGTCGGAGCCGAAAGGAGTGGTGTACAGCCACCGAGGAGCCTATCTCAGCACCCTCAGTTTGATCCTCGGGTGGGAAATGCCAAGCGAGCCGGTGTATCTGTGGTTGCTGCCTATGTACCACTGCAACGGATGGACCTTCACTTGGGGCATCGCCGCCCGTGGCGGGACTAACGTGTGCCTACGCAACGTTACTGCGCTCAACATCTACCGAAACATCGTTGCTCACCGGGTCACCCACATGTGCTGCGCTCCTGTCGTCTTCAACATCCTCCTTGAGGCCAAATCCCACGAACGCAGTGAAATTGTCACCCCCGTCGAGATTCTCACTGGCGGTGCTCCACCGCCACCGGCCCTAATCCTAAAGATAGAGTCTCTTGGCTTCCACATCACGCATGCATACGGGCTAACCGAAGCCACCGGCCCAGCCCTGGTCTGCGAATGGCAGACCAACTGGAACCGCCTGCCGCCATCGAAGCAGGCAGAGCTCAAGGCACGCCAGGGAATCAGCGTATTAACACTCGCTGATGTCGATGTCAAGGACTTGGACACCATGAAGAGTGTTCCTCATGACGGAAAATCCATGGGAGAGATTGTTTTGCGTGGGAGCAGCATCATGAAAGGCTACTACAAGGACCCGGTAGCAACGGCAAAGGCTTTCCAAAACGGGTGGTTCCTCACTGGAGACGTTGGAGTAGTCCACCACGATGGTTACTTGGAGGTAAAGGACCGGTCGAAAGACGTGATTATTTCTGGCGGGGAAAACATCAGCAGCGTTGAGCTAGAGAACGTGCTCTATCGGCACCCTAGGGTCCTGGAGGCGGCAGTGGTGGCGATGCCGCATCCGCGGTGGGGCGAGAGTCCATGCGCGTTCGTCAGCATTAAAAAGAACTCCAAAGGTGAAACCGACGACGTCAAAGAAGCGGAGATCCTATCTTTTTGCAGGAAGAATCTTCCAAGTTTCATGGTTCCAAAGAAGGTGCAGTTCGTGCCGGAGTTGCCCAAGACTTCCACGGGGAAAATCCAGAAGTTTCAGTTGAGGGCTCTGGCGAAGACAATCGTCGTCCCGGAGGATGTCCCAACCGCCTCACTCGTATCGTCTCGCCTCTGAAATCAGATTGAAGTTGTCATGATGTGTTTTTCTTTCCCTTTTCCCGCCAATGATATTACTTCTTCTTATTTTCCAAACAACAATGCTAGAGAGACGAAGAGCGATTTATTGTAGTAGACCTCTCGCGTGATTACGTAAAATCGGCAGCAAGGGTAAGAAACTCTGACTCAAAAAATGATACAGCGGATGGTTCACTTTGTAAATACATATCTAAGTTTGTCGCATCATTCCGTAAAACAGATTTGCGAACTCTGATCCGTGACAACATTCTTATTTCAAAAGCTCAGGCTCCTGCCGAGCTGGAGCACTCTAGGGCTCATCTCTGTTTGATGAATTCTGGAGACCTAGGAAGAACCCCGTTGATCAAAACCTCTTGAACTTTTCTAACCATTGAATAAGGTCCAGCACAATACTTTTTAGCAGACGCCTACAACACAATACTCGCGAAACCAATTAATCTTATTAACGTGGTCCAGAGCGAAACTGAACACAGAAAGGATGTCAACAACAGAGAGGGTTAGGGACAGAAACAGTTCATCTGTTTATTTCTATACTACGGGCCATGAGTGCTTTCATCTTACATGAAGTCAACGAACATTTTTTATGTTGATCATAACGTGCAACTGAGCGTGACATCGGATCGTCTGACTAGCTTTTTGCTAGTCAGGGAGATCCAATGGTGGAGGGGGGCTCTACATCCTGTACTTGAGGGGGCAGAAGACAAATGAAGGGTGAAGATGGGAGATAGTCACCTGACTTGCGTCATCTGAACTAGTCAGTTCATATCTTTTGGTGTCGTTCGATGGACTCGGTAGTTTGAACTGAGATCAGTAAAGAATATTGTATTTGGCGTATAGATCAGGGCCGGCAGCAGGAAGAGAGAGAGAGAGAGAGGGAGAGAGAGATTTGCATTTTAATAATGAGAAGTTGGGTCGAAGGAGAGAAGTTATTGTATAGTTTATTGATTATAGACAATCCGGAGCTTTTCTTACTATCCGGCGCAATACTATTTAGCGGACGTGTACACAATACTCACGAAACCGATTAATCTGATCAACGTGGTCCAGAGCGAAACTGAACACCGAAAGGATGTCAACGATTGTTAGGTTAGGGGCAGAACCAGCTCATCTGTTTATTTTCATCCTTCGGGCCATGAGTACTTTATTTTGTATGAAGTCAACGAACTTTTTATATGTTGTAGTGTCGCTGTTGGGTTTCTTTGGCTTGATCATAACGTGCAACTGAGCTTGACATCTGAACTAGTCCGTTCACATCTTTTGGTGTCATTCGATGGACTCGATCAGTTGAAGTTTCTCTCTTCTGAAGATATTCTCCATGATATCCAGATACCTCCTAGTTCGAGGCCACAGTAGAGAGAGAGAGAGAGACAGAGAGACAGACAGACAGACAGACTGGTGTGTTAGTAATGAGAAGTTGGGTTGTAGGAGAGAAGTTATTGCATAGTTTATTGATTATAGACTATCCAAAGCTTTTTTTCATGGTGGAAAGTTGTGACGATGGAATCTCGAGTGCCATAAATTTATAAATTAAATTAGGCAAGTGAGTTTAATGTAAAATTTTGCTTAATATCTCCTCCCAAACTTTAGCTCTAGTCCTAATTCTATCATAAACTTTGTTTCATCTCATAAAAAACCTCAAACATTTGATCTGGTCCTAATTTTACTCTAAACTTGGTTTTTTGTATTATGACTAAACACCAAATTCTACTTTGAGTCCCAAATCTGTCCCTCTTAACATTTCTTCCAAAATTGCTCTTTGTTATGTAGCATTTTCACGTCATTGATCTAGTCTTTTACCTAAATTTCATACCCAAGAAAATGTCTTTTGGAGATTGAATTTTCATATTACCAAAATGATGTCTTATTGAATCAGTAAGTTTGGATATAAATTAGAGCAATTAAAATTGGTCTTCGACGAGCACCTCCGGCAGTGCCAGGCTGGGTTCTCGAGCGGCAACTTAGCAGTCAAGCTCGACGGCAACGGCGACAGTTATCTCACGTTCGAGGACTTCCTTGTCTACCGCTACTTGTTCCAGACGAGGCCGGTCTGCGGCCATTGCAAGGCGATTGTTAAGCTTGTCTTCTACACCTGTCTTCAATGCTTCGCCGACGAGTTGAAAGGGCCCACCTGTGGTCTCTGTTCCAGATGCTACCTTGGGAACAATGTCACTCATCCGCACAAGCTGTTCGTCAATAACTATGGCATGGTCGACGATGTCCGGATGCCGCCCAAGGATGTTCCGGCATCGTGTCCTGAACAGTGTCTTCAAATCCATCTTCTCTTCTCTCGGTTTCTCAGCTTCTTAAGATCGTCGCGGCCCGACACACGTACATCCAGCTCAAACCACTCGGTATATTTGACAAAGGGGACCTAACCTTAATCTTCATTTAAGGATCCAAGTAGGATATTGAGATTGTTTGAGGTACCGATAGCAGCCGCTGCAGTTGTCATTAGATAAGTTGTTCTAGTAAGGAATTTTAGCATACCAGTGATAAAAGAAATCGAATCCGTTCATCCTGTTGGATTAAGCTGCGAATATGAAGTCATCCTCATCGGGGACTGTACGGTGATCACCGTTGCCTTGATCGTGCTTACATGTAGCTATGGCTCGAGCGAGCATAGGTCCTCTCGGTTAGGACAAAGACGTACTGGCTAGTGGCTACATGAATTTGATGCGAAAATCCCTTGAAAGGCCACTAAATTTTCGATGTTGTCGCTTTTTTGACAGAGATGGTGGTGGGTACGTTGGCGACCACAGTGGGAGTTTGGTTTGGCGGCTAAAGCTCTGGGTAGAGGAGTCATTGATGCATTCCCCACTGGCTCAAGCAAGTGCTCGGTCACTGAACAAAGCGCTATAAGTCGAGAATTTCACAACACTAAATGGAGATTTGACAAGTGACCCGTGAGATGGAAGAGTCGAAAGACCGATTGCGCTTTTGACAGGTACAACGTTGTGGGTGCTTTTTATTTGTAGACTTGTTAATGGCTCACGGCTGTGCATTATCATTGAGAAGGTTATGACTCCACTTCCCTACTTCGTTTGTTCCTTTCATATTTCTAGGAGTCCCCGAGTCTCAACTTTTTGTGTGTGTGTGTAGAGTACAGATCATCAAATCAGCCATTTATAATGGCCGTAACACATCCTCTTATTGCTACATGGCATCTGCATGAATTGTCAGCAACAATTATCGGTAACCTTTTCCCAAGAATTTCTCACGAGTAAGTGGTGATGATTATTTGACAATGCAAGACGAAGGTTCCTTTCCCCGTAGCTCGCGTAAAAAGGAAGTCATGGCACCCAGTTTGGCAAAATGTCTTCTCTGGAAAGTTGGACGTAAGAATTGATTCTTACATAACAGGCGCAGAGCTGTAAAAAGTAAGTGAACGCCAGATACGCCATGAACGGAGGAATCTTAGCAAGTAAATTTTTTCCTCGGCTATAATGAAAGTATGAAAATTACAGTGCTACAGCTGAACAACAATAAAAGCCAGGAAGAGTTCACGCGACAAAATTTCCCGGGCGCGTCCATTTTATGAACGCTAAACAACCCTCTACAAACACCCACCGCCACATCTATACATAGCCTCATAACTGCTACTACACCGAAAATAAAGCACACCAGAAATGCTACAATACCCTTGTTCTCCATTGATGTTTGATCCTTCCGCACCGTCTCAACCTCAGATCTGCAAAACAATGGAATCCCTTAGGTCTCAGTTAAGCCACGCACTGACACAATGATTGGATCCTGAATTAATGCTATTGATAATATATATCAAGCAGATGCATGCCAGCTTTGCACAAACAGGTTCGAATTCAATAAATGCAGCAAAGTTATAGGTCAATGTGGGATATGATTACCTCCTAAACTTCCTCACAAGCGAAAGACTGAATTTTTCTTTGTAGGAGTCATTTATTGTAATTCAATTCCTATTTCATGAGTTAAAGTGAGATAAAATTTCTTCACTTGTTCCAGTCTCAAAAATTCTTGCAATTCAATCTTTTTTGTCAAATCTTTTCATGGAGACGAGGAAAAGTAAATGTCATAGTCGTATTCTAAATGATGGTATCCTTGTAAAAGTATTCCATATCAGAACTTCCTTAAAAAGAACAAGAATTTAAGTCATGTGAAAACCCATGGGTCTACAACAAGCTTTATTTCAGACACGTACTAGCAATCAATGCTCAGGGTAAAGGAAAACAAAAGTCTTTGCAGGATGCAATACTAGGAACACTAGGTTGGCTAGACTTTCTTTTCCTTCTTTGGCTGCAAAAGTATGCAAAGCTCAACTTATGCTATGGTGGGAGAAAAATCTCGCGTCTACAAGCTGACTAACAGTAATCAACTAAAAGAAAAGTTAAGTTTAGAATAGGAACCTGAGGACAGCATTATCCCTAACCAGGTTATCAAGCTGCAAGGAAACAATAGTTTTCCAAGCCATAAGATCACCGACATCTTCATTCTGCGACCAAACGTTAAGGATTAGCTGAAGTGAAAGCAACACCCAGAAAAGGAAAGAAAGGAATATGTTCGGCTCACATACAGTAGCCTCCTTCTCATCCAGGAGAATTCTGATGTCTGATCTAATGTTTTCCAGAAGTAAATTCTTGTTTCCAATATCGTTGTCAAGTTCTTTGAAGATATTGCCATATCTAGAATTCAAGTCCTCCAGGTAACGCTCCAAAATTGACAAATTTACATCTAGGGAGCGGACTTTTTGCATCAAAATCTTCATGACAGTGTCCCCAGGCATTCTACCAATTTGCTGACGCCCCTCCTCTACAGAGTCACGTGAATTCTTGTGAGCATCATGCTTTCCATTGATCTGCTCCGGCAAAATGTCTGATTCCATCACATGAGCCAGATCTGAGTAGAAATATTCAGCATGAGGTGACTCTGGATCCATTGATTCTGCTTTCTTCTCGTTATTGTCTTCCTGATTGGGAAGCGAGTTTTCCGGAACAGAAATCAAATCCTCCAGCATTCTTTCAACGGCATCAACTCCATATGCCTCAAGGATGCTCAATGTACAGTAGAATTCATAGCCATGGTGACTTAAGAGATTCAACTTCAAATATCTCACCCATTTTGGCTCAGGGAGAGCAAATCTCTGAGCTTGTTTGACATTGGCGGCAGTAAAATTCCCAAGGTTGATCCACGTGTCCGTAGGGTATACCAAACTGCCAAGAAGTTCAAATTCTTTAGGATTGGAAGAGTAATGCTCAAAATTTGCAATTTCAATTGTATCTACCAAGGTTTCTTCTGAAAGTTCGATGACAACAAACTTCCCTTCTGCAGAACATGGGTTTCTCAGGTATTTGTCCTTATCCCGGGATAGGATATTCGAAGCACCCTTCGCTTCTTTGTTATAAGCCAAGACCTTTGCTCCTTTTGCAGCAGAAGCATAATTATATTCTGCACCCCCGGGCTCCACCTTGTGGGCGATGCCTTCAGATGTACCAGTGCCCGATTTGCTCTTAGAACTGTAACTTTTGCTCTTGAACTCATCCAGACCAAGTGGCACTGCACGAGATAGGCGGTCTGTTGCCATGGTATCTTTTCTAGATGCATAATTTGAGCCTAAACTGTCTGTCTCAGGGGAGTCTTTAGTAGATGGGGAGTTGTGTGCATTTCCTTTAGCAGAATGACTTTCTCCCTTGGGAACCTTGATTTCAGCATCATCATTGCTAACAACAGAAGATTCTGACATTGGTCTATCAACAAGTCCAATATGTTGATGATGTCCCAACGTTGCCTCAGCCCAAGGAGATGTGGCTGGTGGAGGCTCCTCTGATCCATCTGAAATTAGAGTAATGACAGAGACATCTCATGAGACAGAAGGCTTGGAGCAAGTCCTTGGACTATTTATGATAAGAGCGAGAATGTGCTCGAAAGAAAATACATCTATAGCCCATCTCTAATTAGGGGTAGCTCTTGCACCATAAGTTGAAACAGTAACAGACTTTAGCACTTCCTATCGGTTTGACCTGCATTGTCTGCTATCTACTTCCATTTTGATGCCACTTCTTGTAACCAGAAGTTAATATAATGGCACAAGGCGTGCTACATATCAGAGATAGACGCATAAAAACTTGATGTGTTCATAGACTTGCTATATCTAACTCTTGATCTACACATTTATGCCTGATGTGTACATAGACAAACAAACTGCATTTAGAGACTCAATGCAATTCGGTGTGAATGTCTCGGCTGAATTGAGACAGTGGCTCATCAATAATCTGACCACTAAGGGAAGAGAAGAGAAAATACGATTTCAGAACATAAAACTAGTGCTCAAAGCGAACTCTCATGAAAACAGTGGGTACTGCACTCATTTGAGATTCCATTAGAAATACAGCAGAGAAGGTAATCAATAATTTAACCAAGTGACACAAAAATAATGGTATTCCGAAGCTTACGTCTGTAGCCATCACCACGGCTGATCCATAAGCTGACAAGGAGGACGAGACCCCATAGAACAAACACTAATGACAAAGAAAGTTTGTAAAATCGACTTCGACAACTTGTTGCCCTGTCCAAAGCTCTCCTATGTAGAAGAGCTCTTCGCGATCTCTGCATCGGGCATCGATCCAATAAATCTTCGAGCTTTAGGATGAGAAAATAACAAATAATGTCCTGCAACAAATGCAAGCATACCATTTAGTTCCATAAAACAAGAAACAAAAAAAGTGAGACTCTTTTTCTGGTGAAGCCGGCAGATGGAAGAAAACTGGCATCTAGATGGGTAAGAGAGTAAGCAAAGCTCACTACAGAGGCAGATGGTATAGCGGTGAACTTGATCACTAAAGCCCAAAGTTTCTAGTTAGATACGATCTGACTTGAAGACTTTATAAAAGTAGATAAATTCATTTGGGCAGCTCCCAGTTCTGCATCCACAGTCTGTAGCATTCCCCCTCTTACAGAAAACAGAATCTACTTAAACGTCAAGTAAGACTTGGCTTTTAACGAAAGGAATGCCAGAGATGACCCCGAAATCAATAAGTCTGCAACCCTTTTTTCTTGAAGCAGACGAGAAAAAACTTCGACAGAGCACTGCACATGGGAGTCTAATTGCCACCAAAGTCAAAAGACTGTAAATATAAAGAAGAAGAACAAATTCTTTGCAAGGACGACAAAAATCATGGGTAAAAGAGGTCAATTCCGGCAACGAAATAGCATCGATTGAAGTTTCACTTTTCCTAGCAACCATAAGAACAATCATCATCGTTCCTCGAAAAGGCACACCCATCATCCACATCCATACGAAAGCACCCATCAATTTGAAAAGATCTCAGTGAATCCGATGTCAACTTCAATTGCTCTTGAAAGAGCAAAATCCCAATGCTTCAACGGACTCAAAAGACCGGCCAGACCCGATCTTGGACAAGCAGAATTCGAGATTCTCGGGATGATTCAGTCGGCGCAATCACCTGGGTCTGCCGGATAGGGACTCCCGTCGCCGGTCGATCGCCAGCTGAGGAGGACGGATTCACATGCGGGAGCTCTCGCAAGATCACTGCGCGGACGGCCACGATCGAAGCGGGGAACGTAAACTCGGGGAGGGAGCTCGGAAGCAGCGATCCCTGGCGCCCCCTGGTAGGTTTGTGGCCGCACTCTGATTCGTTCTCGTCTTCATCTTGCCTTGTTCCAGTAACGTTCTCCGTGGGCAACGGCGCTTATGCTTTGGCCGGACGCGTTGCCGTTTTCAAATCCGAGTTCGCGTTTGAACTCTCTCTCTCTCTCTCTCTCTCTCCACAGAGCGCTAACGTTTATGTGTAGTGCGTTTTGGCTGGGATGAACACGTATTGATGGTGCTAGAAGAGGAGGATTTCTTTCCTTCAAAGGAAGATGTTTGAGATCTTCATTAACATGGTCTAAACACATGATTTTTTTCTTCCCCTATTAAAGATTCCGAACCCATCATCGAAAAAAAAAATCTGTCATTTCTATTTTCGCCAAAGCGCTATCGAACCGAACCCATCATCCAATTACCTCGTGTATCCATTATTTTCGGACAATCCCTTTGTCGAGATCATATGCACCCGCATTCGAATCCATTTGAGTCGTTAAGCTCATTTGAAGTGTAAAATGAATGATTAGCATTTCACTTTTCGCTACAAACGTGTTTGTTTTAAACAGGTCTTTGTCTCATAGGCTCATAAGTCATTATCAATGTGGAAGTCGTCATGTTCCGACTTTATCTTTGGACATTATAAATAAGGTAAACAGAAAAAAAAAATTCAAATCATGCTGATCTTAAATCATATTTTTAAGGATTGGACAAGAGTACATATATATTTTCCCACCATTGACACGTAATGGTGCAAGTGACACTACACAAGCACAACAACCTAATGTCTTGGTAGAGACCCTTGAGAATTGAAATTTCACCTAAGCATAGAATAAAAAGAAGAAGAAGAAGAAAGAAAGAAACCGGCTATGAAACGGCTATCAGAAGTTGACTAATGCAATGATAAAGATATGTTTTCTACTCTACGTTGGATCATAACATAAAAGATGGACATTAGGATGACTCCAAGTGAGATTAACGCCTGATAGGAATATATAAATGAGGATTAGTTGCCCCCACGTCAAAAGAGCTCCGCGCATGCTGAATGATTCATCATCGCACCATCTAAGGCTATTTGTACAACATTCCAGATCCACCGAAAGAAGCGAAAAAGAAGAAAAAGAAGTTCATGTCGAAAATAAACAATCACCAAAATAATTACTCGAAATAATTAATTAACGAAAAATATCTTCATCATCGATAATGTTTTTTATTTAAATTTTTTGGTCGCAGATAAAAAAAGTATCTTTCGTTCATTAATTATTATAAATTGTATAAAAAATCACTCTTAAAAAATTATTTTATATTATTAATTAATTTTCGAATTTAACGAGTCCCTTAATTTTTTTTTTAGCCGTTGAGGCCCACAACTTGAGAAGAATAATAGAGAATGGAAGGATTTCCAGATGAAATGAATTGCCGACTGCTAAAAATGCCAAAGGAGGAGTCAATACGCTGACGTGGAGGACGCAAGCGATGCCCATGTGACGGTCGGTGACTTCACGACGGCGGAGGCAAGAAGACGGGCCGCATTGGACCGCGGCCGACGGAATTTGGGGAGCGCGCCTTTTCATGTGCGTGAGCTGGAGGCAGCACGGCATTTCCCGACAATTCCGCCGTCTGATTAGCCCGTCACCCTCGTGCACGACCCTCGATAGAAAAGAAAATTAGAATTTGGCAATCGAGACCTTCACCATAAAGAGAACAATTCGGATCGGATCGGATCGGTTTGAATTATGGTTGGGGCACTGCACAAGATTTGATTCATCCAGTACTCCTTGCGCATGTATTGGATTTTGGCGAAGTGATCGATTGTTTTACCTGGAACCAACCGTGGAAGATTCATCGCCTTTTCGTTGTCGAGTGGGTTTTGCGGATGATGATAAAGGAGAACTTCGGAGTGGATGAAGGCCAGATTTCCGATGTGATGGCGACTGGGGAGATCGGCGAGAAGGACTTCAACAGGCGGGAGGCGAAGGAGACGAACGAGTTCTCGACTAGGGTTTGGAGGATGCGGGATTTGTACTGGTAGCCGTGAAGGGAGGTTGTTATGATGGAAGTTGATGAGGCGGCTGCTGACGGCAAAAACAAGAAGGAGGGCAGTGGCGATTCGGCTAAGGGAGTGGAGAAAGCCGTGATTGATGACGGTGGGGACGAAGGGGATGTGAAAGTTTGGCGGTGGCGGTGGCGGCGGCGGCGGCGGCGAGGAGGAAGGAGAGTTTTGAGCGTCCAGTCTGTGAGTAATGGCGTACGTGAGATGGAGATGGGAGAGGAGGAAGTGGAGAGGCAGTTGCACTTCCGTCCCGACTGTCGTCTTCGCCGGATGGCCACCGTCCATCTTCTTGTTTTTGCCGTTCGTCGCCGTCGCATGGACTTCCATCATAAACCTCGCTTAACACCTGCCTCTACAAATCCTGCATCATCCAAGCCCAAGTCAGGACCTCCTTTTATCTTCTTCACCTCCTGCCTGCTGAAGGTAGGCGTCCTTGCCGATCTCCGCAGTTGACATCGCATAGAAAATCTCGTCTTTCTCCATATTCTCCACCAAGTTCTCCTCTTTCGCCATTTGGAAAACCCAATCCAGCAACCGGGAAAACAATAAATTCTAGAAAAATTACGTAAATAGTCCTTCAACTTTAATTCAAAATATAATATTTAAGCTATTGATTGTGATGATTAAAATTTATCTCAATGTATAAGTTAAAAAATTGATAATTTATGTAATGCGATCTCAATTTTTTATACATATTTAATTTTTTTAAAATAAGTTATGAATTAAATATATATAAAAAGTTAATGAATTAATGAAATCACATTAGAAATATTTAAAAATTTAGAAATTACATTAGAAATTAAGTTAGAATTAATGAATTATTTTTCTCAATTTTTTCATAAATCTTCCGCTATGGATTCCAAGAGACGATCCACCACTACACTTCCCCAAAATCAGAAGTGAATTCGCAATGATTACTTCATGTATCGGAACTTGTGCAGATTCCAGAAAATAAATTTAAACAGATTCGACTTGATTTTCCATGGCTGTTCTTTTACGATCTACGATCCATCCATCCTTAGCCTTGGTTTCATTTTCTCTTTGGAAGAGTAAACATCGTCGCCTCTCCACTTCCTAGCAGAAGCTGCTGCTGCAACCGCTTGAATTCAATGGTGAATGGGGCCTTATCGGACGATGAAGATTGTCATGCGACCCGAGCTGAAAAAGTTGTGATCTGCAAGCATTACAGACGGTGATGTCACCGCCATGCAGACGACAAGGTCGCGCCACCTTCGCAAGCTATCATCGCTCGTGTCGCTGACTCCGCGTTACCAAACTCCCGACTGCAGAAGCCTCCTCGACTGGGCGCGCGTTGTCTCCACTCGAGGCCAGATCCAGGAAGTCCTTGATCATTTGTACGCTCTCGCTTCTCCCATTGACGACAAGGCCTTCGCTGCTCTTTTCCACGCTTGTGCCCGCCACGAATGCCTGGAACAAGGCAAGGCCTTGCATCGGTACATGCTTCTTAACCAGAATGGCCCGCCGGACCTCTTCGTGTCGAACCACCTGGTCAACATGTATGCGAAGTGCGGGGATCTGGAGTGTGCCCGCACGGTGTTCGATAATATGCCACGTAGAAACTATGTTTCTTACACGGCTCTCGTTTCTGGGTATGCCCAGCATGGCCGCGGGGACGAGTGTTTTAGTCTGTTCTCGGGGATGTTGGCCCACCACCGCCCGAATGAGTTCGCATTCGCCAGCGTGCTCAGTTCGTGCCGTGAGTGCGACGGTGATCGGGGCCGACAGGTACACGCGCTTGCCCTGAAAATGTCCTTGAATTCGTGTCTTTACGTTGGGAATTCTCTTATCGCAATGTATAGCAAGACGAGTGGCTGTCGAAGTGGTTTTGATGAGCATAAAGATGAGGCTTGGATTGTGTTTAGAAGTATGGAGTCTCGCAATCTGATCACTTGGAACTCAATGATTGCAGGGTTTCAGACTCGTGGTCTTGGAAGTCTGTCTATCAATCTGTTCGCCCAAATGCATTCAGGAAGATATGGGTTCGATCGTGCTACACTTCTTGGAATCTTTTCTTCCTTGTCTGGAAGCAGCGATGCCGGTGTTGGATTTGCTCTTAATTGCTGTCTTCAGTTACACGGTCTCACGGTTAAGACCGGTTTTATCTCGGAAGTTGAAGTGACGACTGCACTGGTGAAGGCTTATTCAGATCTTGGAGGGGATGCCGCTGACTGCTACAAGCTCTTTTTAGAGACCAATTCTCACAAAGACATTATTTGTTGGACGGGCATCATGACAGCATTGGCAGAACGTGAACCTGAAGAATCCTTCTTCCTCTTTCGCCAGTTGCTTCGAGAGGGAATATCTCCAGATTGGTATACATTTTCTAGTGTCCTAAAAGCATGTGCTAGTCTTATGACTGATAAACATGCCTTATCAGTGCATTGTCAAGTAATTAAATCTGGATTTGACGGGGATACAGTGCTTGGCAACTCCTTAATCCATGCTTATGCAAGATGTAGCTGCATGGCTTCGTCTCAGCAAGTTTTTGATCTGATGGAATCTCATGATTTGGTCTCCTGGAACTCAATGCTTAAAGCTTATGCTCTGCATGGGCAAGGTAAGGAGGCATTGCAGCTCTTCGTACGAATCAACTTCCGACCTGATAGCACCACTTTTGTTGCTCTCCTCTCTGCATGTAGCCATGCTGGACTGGTGGAAGATGGAATTAGCATATTTGATGCCATGTCTACGGACTATGGTATTGCTCCACAGCTTGATCATTATGCTTGCATGGTCGATATTCTTGGAAGAGCTGGGCGTGTTCTTGAGGCACAGGGATTAATAAACAAAATGCCTATGCAACCTGATTCAGTGGTCTGGAGTGCACTTATGGGAGCATGCAGGAAACATGGTAATGCACAATTAGCAAAAACAGCGGCTATTAAACTGAAGGAGTTGGAACCTCGTAAGTCCTTGGGATATGTGCAACTGTCGAACATATGTTGTTCAGGTGGAAGATTCGATGAAGCGGGTCTAATTAGATACGAAATGAATTCATCCAGAGTGAAAAAAGAACCAGGTTTAAGCTGGATCGAGATAGGAAATCAAATCCATGAGTTTGCATCTGGAGGAAGGAGACATCCACTGAGGGACAAGATATATGCGAAGCTTGATGTATTTATTGGGAAGCTGAAAGAGCTGGGTTATACGCCTGAAACATGCTTGGCATTGCATGACTTAGAAGAGGAGCACAAAGAGGAACAATTATTTTACCATAGTGAGAAGTTGGCTTTGGTTTTTGCAACAATGAAGGAAAGTGGCTTGCCTAGAGTTATAAAAATCATGAAAAATATCCGCATTTGTGTTGATTGCCATAACTTCATGAAGATAGCTGCAGATCTTCTCAACAGGGAGATAGTTGTGAGAGATTCAAACCGATTCCACCATTTCAAAAGCAGGGTTTGCTCTTGCAATGACTATTGGTAACTCTTTTCCATGATTACATCGGATGAAGAGGTTATCTCATAGTCCCTACCAAAGAAGATGTGGGCAACCCCTCCAAGATTTATATGGTTAAGTGGGATTTAATATGTTCAACATCATAGCATGGTGAGAATTTTGAGAAGCAGAAAGAGCTTTCTGTTGATTAATTATGTAAATGTTCCATCGAACCCCATTTTAGCTCCTTAGACATGGAAGCACCAGAAGTGAAATGTTTGATCTGGATGTCGGAAGTCTCAGAAGATGATCATACTACAACTTCGAAGCATGTATCGGTGACTTTTTAAGAGCTCAAGTGCCTTGCGGTAAGATACGATGTCTATAATGACATGAATATCCTTCAAGTTCACTCCATCGCACTTTGTGAACTCATAATACTAGGTCGTGAGCAGCATGAGAATTTCAATTTCTTTTCTCATCATTGTTGTTTGTTGTATTATTTTTTTTATCTAAAAATCACATGTTTAGCCTTCTTAAGTTTTGACTGGGCTTTTGGAAAATTTCAAGCACCTTAATCTCGTTCAACTAGAAAAACATACGTCTATGTATGCATTCTGTGCGGTGTGAAAGTTGTTACAATATCTAGGACTTGCATAATTATGTATATGCATGTTTTTAATTTTGACTTCTTGCATGACTTCTGGTGTAGGATCAACTTAACATCAGAGAACGCTCATGTAGGATGGAGATATTACTGCTGATGAGGATGAAATGTTGGAATAACTCCTTAGTCCAAAGAAATTGAGTTACATCCTGGGGCCAGCCCAAAGCCTCAGGCATCTCCTCCTAATCGAGGGGTCTTGCAAATGCTTGAAAGTAAAGTTCAGAACGACAAAAGGCATGCGGATGAGGCAACAAAATGGCAACGCTACATGAAAATGAATCGAGATGCTATGAGTAATTAGCGAATCCAGGCAAAGTGAACTTGGGAGCGATGCTTCCAGTAGTAAAAATTGTAGCTTTAAAGCACTGGAACCGTCTTCTGCAGACCGAGGTAAATAGTTAAAGCCCCCACACAAACCACCATTAGTACCAAGTTGGTGAACTTGTCGTGTTAATCTTTAGGCCTTGAGTCAACGGTCACTGGCCATTGAGATGTTGACTGTTGGTTCCCGGTGATGCTGGAGGAAGATTTTGTCTCAACAAGGTATCTGGTCCTCAAATTGTTTGATGATCTTGTTTCCATATTGCATGTGTAGAGTGCGGTGTTGGTATAATACCTGACTTGGACCTTTGATATTGCAAATCCCCAGATCGTGTAAAACATCGGTAATTTCAAATCCAAGTCATCGATGTACTAGCTGGTATCGGCTGGGCAGTTTGCCATTTACCTAATTCAACGGTCGTCCTTGTCAACATTCTTAAGATGGAGTTTGCCAATCAAGGCACTTTAACTAGGTCGAGAATCTGGGTCGATGGATCCATACAAGTCTCCATAACGCATTTTGTGAGTACAGTCGAGTAGATGAGTGTCTTGACTTTGCTATGCTCCGCTCAGTATGCCAGGTCTTCTTTCTTTAATTGTTACTTTTAGGTCGTATCTTAGGTGATCAAAACAGTTATCAGCTCAAGGAGTGATATTTCTTTCTGAATAATTGTCGAAAGAATATTAAACTTATTGTATAAAGGCCAATTCGATTCTTAAATTTTTAATCTTCTCAATTTAGTCTTCAATGTTTTGGTGATCTACCGATGTAATCTTTCCGGTCAATTTTGGCGGCCAATCGCCTAACATGGATGATTTTCTGAATTTTGAAAACTTTCTGGATTTTTTTTCCTTGTTCTTTCTTTCCTTTTTCTATTTTCCCTATCTCCCTTTATTACGTTGGTGCCTCTCGTTTAAAAATTACAAAAGTCGTCTACATTGGTGCTGAATGTGTCATCTAGAATAACCAAAATGAATGGATTGTTACGTCAGCAATTCTTCACCGAAATTGATTGAAAGGACTAACATTGGTAAATCAAGAAAAATGTTTGAAACTAAATTAATCAAATTGATAAATTTAGAACTAAGTTGGCTATTGTTAGGGGCGTCAAACAGGTGGGTTGGGTCGAGTTAAATATGGATCAGACCATATTTGACCTATTTAACCCGTTTTGACCTATATTCATGTAGTGTAAATATAATGACACATACCCGACCCGACTCTGACCCGACCCATACCCGATCTGACCCGTATTTGTTAAAAAAATATAAAAATAATCAAAATTTTATTTTTTAAAAATAAAATAATTAGAAATCAGAATTTTCATAGTCTAAAATTACTTGTTAATAATATTTAAAATAATTTATTAATAATACTTAAAATTAATTAAGTAACCAATTTATGATCCTTTTAGAACCCATTTAAGACCCATGAGATTGTTAAGTGACTCATTTTAGACTCAATTAACTTTTTAAGCTAACCTATTTATGACCCATATTATCAATATATGGGTTAAAATATGGGTCGTTGGCCCATTTTGCCACCTCCAGCTATTGTATAATAGATTGTTAAACTTTTTAAATAAATTTCCCTCTTTCTTTTTTTATTAAAACAAGTTTCTATTAATCAATTAACCTATTAAAATTTCAAAAAAAAATTACCAATAAAAATAGCATAAGTCCTATTACTTGTGTCGATCCGTCTTAAAACTTTTTTTAGTCATTTAAGTTATGAAATTTGTCACTATCCTTCGATTTAACTATTTGTACCTTCATTGGATTACGATGGATGAAAAAAATTCGAATCATTTTTTCATCCATGTGGCCATTATTTACAAGCAGGGCTCGTTAAAAATTTAAATAGATATTATTTGACGCAAAACAATGTGATTTTCTATAAAATCAAAAATTTAAAGAAAGGACTAAAGTGAAAATTAAGGGGGGATAAAATTGTTTATATTGTTCAAAATGATTAATAAAAAAATACTTTCATTATAAATAATAATCTATATAAAAAGTATCTTTACGTTTATTTATTTTTGTAAGTGATGGATGTCATTATTTGTCGAATTTTGAACTTTGGAAATTCTGGTTGGACCCCCAATGAGTGGGTCGAGATCCCCATAGGAAGGCAACGACCACATGCACCAGCGGCTTTGTCCCTTTCGCTCATCGAGTCGCTTCTTCTTCTTCTTCCCTCCATCCAGACAAAACAGAGTATCACGTGAATCTTTATCGGGCGAAGATCTAGAAGATAATCATGTCTGCGAACAGAGATCGCACCGTTTATGTAGGTCAGTGTGATTACTCTCTCTCTCTCTCTCTCTCTCCATGCCGTAGTCGCATGACTTCTGCACTCTTTTTCCCCCTCTTTCGTGGTGCAATCGGTTTCTTCTTCCTTTGGTTGAGGGGTAAGTTGAAATTCTTGAAGCGAGTTCTCGAGCTTCAGGTGTTGTGCCGTTCTTTTAGGAGTCTTCAGGGTTTATCCGTAAACGTCGTGTGTTCTTGGGCTTAGGGCAAATCGGGATTTTTGTTCTTACTTTTCGGTGCGCTGCGGTGCAAGTGTTTTGATTTCGAGTCTGGGATTTGGGAATCGGACCTCCTGCTAGATTTTTGTGTTGGTAATTTCCTAATGAGAATCTTGCCCTTGATGATCACCCCAGCTTCTTCTTTCGTCTGGGCTGGTTTGCTTAATTTTGAAATTTATTCGTGATGCTTAGAGATTGGCAAAAATTAAAGAAAACCTGTGGATTTCATTCATTAGGATTGACATGGTAAGACTGGGCTGTCAGTTTTATCTATTCTGTGATGTATAATGTAGCGGATGTATCTGTTTTGAGACCAAGGACATTGATAGAACGTCTTGTTTTCTTTTTTCTTTTTTTCCGGAGAAAAAACGAACTTGGATGCCTCTTTTGCTTTCTCTCCCCTAAGATCGCGGATGGGCATATTGCTGGGTATATTGCAAAATACTCAGTTTCTTATGGTTATTAAAATTTTAAATTTGTGGCTACGTTGATTGGCCCCATGATCTGTAATTCTGTGTGTATATGGGTCTCTGTGCAATATGAAGCAATGCTTGCCCCTCCATCTATCTAACCAATCGATTTCACCATTTCCTTCTGATATTCTAGCTTGAAATTGGAAGGCAGAGTACTTTGGCAGCACCGTTACGATTGAATGATTATGCTAAGACCATACAAAGCAAGTATAAGTTTTGAAGTGTTCCTTTTGGGTTGTCAGAGATGTTTTTCTGGTCCAACATGATATCTTGGGAGTTCTGGAATCCAATTTCCTTTGCGTTTTCCTTTACCTGATACTCTTATTTTTCCAGCGGTGTGCACATGAATTGCGTTGTTTAGTTTGCGGTGAAATCAACTTCTTGGAACTTAAATATTTTGAAGAAGTGTTGCTAGCTTCGACTCTTCTTATTAGCAGTATAGCTTTGTGCTGCTAACATAATACTCATCTTGCTCAGGCAACTTGGACGAGAGGGTGAGTGAACGAGTCTTGTACGATATCTTGATTCAGGCAGGAAGGGTAGTAGAACTATATGTTCCTCGTGATAAGGAAACAGAGAAGCCCAAAGGTTATGCTTTTGCAGAGTATGAGACAGAGGAAATAGCCAACTATGCTGTTAGGCTGTTCTCAGGGCTTGTTACCCTCTACAATCGAACACTTAGATTCGCGGTATGTTCCCGTTGTCTCATATGTAGTTCTTCCTTTCTCCTGCTGCTGAATGCTGAATCATCTTTCTGTGATTTTCCAAGGATTTTGCATTGCCAAAAAAATTCTTTCAGATGGTTAATATTACTCTTATGGCTTTACCTTGCTTCTAATGTATGAGTTTTGCCATATTCTCTGTGCTTAAGCTTTCCAGTGGGACTAGTCTTGTTTCCTAATGTCATTAGCACTTCTAGTTGGTCAGATATGGCCATGGTTGGGATTAGGGATCATAATGATCATTGAAAATCTCTTCAAATGATCTTTTTACTGTTTACCTGATGCTATGGCGGTCTAGCTTTTTTGTAATGGCATTGAAAATTTGATGTGCAGATATCTGGGCAGGACAAGTCCTCCTCAAATACTTCTGCAGCAAATCCCTCCCAGAATTTAAGAGCCAACCGTCCAGAAAGTGACAGTATAGACATTCCTCAAAATTCCGCTGGGTTGTCTACTCCTGGCAGAGCTTCAGCATATTCAGATAACAATTCTCACGGTAACGTACATTTTTTATCTCTGCAGTTATTTTTTTGTTGAGCCTGCATGTAACTTGTCTTTTTATATTAATGGCATATTCTTTCTTTTGGTTCAGCTTCCGTTCCTACTGTTATGACACAAGAACGTAATGGCTTTGGATCTCGTTCAAGCGGTTATGAGTACAGTCGAAGAGTTTTTGGGGCAACACTGGAAAGCATTAACCATAGTAGGTCACGCCGTTATGATACAAGTAACCCGGTGTCTTATCCCTCCTATTAATTGCCTAGCAAGCTAGTTTCACATTATGCGTCTTGATTCTTCTCAAACTTGTGTAGCTTGGTAGTCAATTAATTTGTGTTGTAGGTTTGGTTGTTGTCTTGATTGAAAGTGGGGTAGCGCAGGTGGTTAGTCAGCCTTGTGAATTAGCACAGACGTTAAGTTTGTGGCATTTGCCTTAGCAGCTAGAGCTAGACTTGTTCATAAGTAATTCATGTGGTTGTAGAAGTATTTTAGTTAGTTTTTATTTGTGAAGTTTGATTTCCTTGTTTCGGCATTGGGTATTCTTTTGGTAGCTGGACTGTAAATCTCGCTTATGGTGGCTCTCAGCTTTTAGTAAAGCAGTACAGTTCTTGCCTCTGCTTCTATGCTGCCTTTTGTTGATATTTTCTTTTATTGGGCTGTCAATAAACTCAGGCTTTCCGTTATTTTTTGTTTTGGGAGCGAAAAATGTTAGAGGTGTGAATTGAAATGGCATTTTGGAGGTGTTCGGAGTGAAAGGATGCTGCTAGAATTTTCAAGAGCAGGAAATAGATATTGCAGTGGTTAAAGTGGTGATGGTTTAATTGAAAACAAATCTCCTGCTTCTTGCTTTCAACTTGTTATTTTCTGGGGAGATGTCCTATCAAGAATGGATGAAGTTTGTTTGGAGATGTAGTCATCTTTTACACCACCTGTAGAGCTGATGCATTGGCTGAACTATGATCTGCATCTATCTTGGATGATACCGCATCTTCTTTTCTATCAGAGTCACTATATTGGACATTCTCGGGTCTGGGATTTTCTTTTATGTTTTTCTTGTTTGGCCAGAATGGTTTGCGGTGTTTTTTAATATTTCTTGATAGAATATGTCAATTGATTCCTGTTATGATGAAATTAAGAAAATAGAACAAGACATGCTGATCATTAACTGCAGATTAGTGAATCAAGCCAAGCCCAAGGGTTCTTCATTTACACTTGGCTGGCAGTATAGAATATAGATCCCTCGTAGCTAGTTCTGATCATCGACACTGACCTACTTAAAGTTAATGAACTTTGTAAACATTGTGATGCAAATTCTTTTACTCAAGCTGAGTATGATGCTGCAAAGTATGCCAGAGGTCCAACGATGGCCGCGTTGATGTACGTTGCGGGCTCGGAGTGGCTGTAGGCAGTCCGGTCATCCGAGAAATCGTCGTTCTGGTCCGGACCCCCAACAATGGCTCCAATTAGGATGTTGGGGTTTGGGTTCGTCGTGTAGAAGAACGGTTGGAAGCCACCTTGACAGCCTATTGCCTGTGGGCGGCTCATCAGGGAAGGCAGGGATGATCCTCTGTGGTGAATTCTCCTGGGGAATGTGGTTCCATATCCCACCATGTACGACATCTTCAGAGGGTTCACTCCCAGAATGTAGTCGACCTGCAATCTTCAGAGTTGAGAGAGAGAGAGAGAGAGAGAGAGAGAGAGAGATTTGGAGCTTGAGATACCTGCTTCTTGGCAAGGTACTTCAAAGTGCTGGGGGTGACGAGCATGTTGCCACAATTGAATGTGTGTTTTGCAGAGGACATGTACTTGGAATAGGTTGTGAGCAGGAATGTTATGGAGGTGACGTACTGGAGATTGCTTTCACTCAGCTTGAACATGAGCCCACCTGCACTTCGGCCATAAGCTCACAGCAATCAAGTTCTAAAATGCTCGCACAGTTCAACTACTAACTGCAATGCGGGATAGAAAAAAGACACCTTGACTGTACTGAGTGGTGGAAGAAGGAGAATTGGGGAGAATTCTACACATGAAATCTTCTGCTTGTTGTCTGAACTGGTCATAGCTACCGTCTTTTTTCAACAATGCCTTCTGAAGAAAGTGATGAGGTTGTTAGAATGCTTAAGCAAAGGTAAGTGTGTCCTACTTTTATGTCGAAACTGTCTTGTGGTCAACATAATTTAGTAGGATCTAGCAAAGGTAGAAAGAGGGTTCTGCTTGACACTGTTTTGTTGAAAATTTTCTGGACATTTTCATTAATTTTTACTTAAGGGGGCGGGACATACTCTCGAAAGAAGAACTCGAGCTCCGGCGAGCTTGTTGTCCCAGCTGAAAATGTCCGTGGCATCATTAGCCCCCAAAGATTTCAAGAAATTGGCATAGTAGGCATCATTCGTTGCTGTATAAAGCCATGCAGCTCCCCACAGCAGTTCATCCTGATAATTCACAACGTTTGACCAAACGCTTCAGATTGATAATCCAATTAGCCAAAAACAGATTGCCTATGGTGAAATAATATACCAATCAAGCATTAAAAGAAAAGTTATACCTTATATCCCGAGTATGAACAGTAAAATGGGCAAACGGCTGAACCGAGTGAATCACTGTAGGCACCGCGGTATTGCATAGCGAACTGCATCACCTGCTTTGCAGTCTTGAGCAACAACCTCGAGTACTTAGGGTCAGCCACCCGGAAGACCAAGGAGGCAGCAGCGAGAGCGGCCGCAGTCTCACCCGCAACATCAGAGCCTGGGTTGCTGGGGGAGACTGAGTACACGGACCGGACAGTGTCCATGTCCTCCGGCCGCTCCCAGCACTTGTGGTCCACGTTGGGGTCGCCAACTCCCACGTAGAGCTTCCCGGGGGTTGCCGTTGCGCACTTGAGGAGGTAGTCCGTGGCCCAGCGGATCGCGGCTCTTGAGCTGGGGAGCTGTGCCCCCATGCGCTTGCCGTACTCGAGGGTGCTCCAAGAGAGCATGGTGGTGGCGTAGGCCATGGGGAAGTTGAACTTCACGTTGTCTCCGGCATCGTAGTATCCTCCCGTCAAGTCCACCTAGCCACCAGAAAAGAATGGAAATTTTATGGCACATGCAAAAAAGTTTATTTTGTTTACAGGATCTAATATGCTTTTCATGAGTCTTCTTAGGGGGTGAGTCCCGAGGGCAATAGGACAACACAGTGTGACATGCACCTTTTATCACTGTCCATGCAAGTAATTCGCATCATTACAATAACAACCACCAACATCATCATGGAGGATGCTTTCATCGCATAGTAAAAAGAAAAGAACATCATACATGATGAATAATGTGCATTGCTCAATACCTTTTCAAGCATGCAAAGAGGGTGGTATGAAGATCCAGTTGAATGTATGCTTTTCTATTGCGCCATGCATTTAAATGCATGTTGGAATTGCTTTGACGCGCTTGAAGCTAATTCCATTGGTATAGAAGATACTAACTTGAGCATTCTTTGCCCACGATGGCAAAAGATTAATGATACAGAACAACACATGCACAAAAGAGTAGACTTACATGGGCAGGGGCACCGTCTGAAAGGCCAGAGTTGGACCTCCATCGTAGCAGCTGGTTGGTAGGGAGCCTCCCCGACCGCTGGCCTTGGAAGAACAATATGGACTTGGCAAGAGCATCTTTGTAATTCGGGTTGCCTAGTGCAACGTCATTGCCAAAGCACATGACAGAGCACAACAACATTAGTAGCCTCAAAGAAACCCTGTCCATTTGTGACTAATGTTGCTTGCTAAAGTGCAATGTTAGCCTCTCCGGTTTGTCTTAACTCGTATGGTCTTGATTTGGATAGGGCTAGCCATTATATAGAGGGAGAGGCTGGCCAATCGCGGAGCGTAATGTTTGGCTTTTCTGTTAAGGGTCTCATTGGGTGTTGACCACATATTAAATTAGGGGAACTTGCGCATGATGCTCTCTAATTTCAAACTTCTTTTTGTTGTCGTTGCACTCTTTTTTCTGGGAATTGTGGAATGATTCGAAGTCAGTCCACTAATCTTGCAACGACATCCGCTAATCCTACGTTTTTGAGCCGCAATGAGATGCCTTAAAAAACGGCGAGTTGGTCCCGCGTGTTTGTATTGTCATTTACAATGTCATTTCTTTCATTTTGTCGTTCGTCTTTTTGACCATCTTTCATTTTCAGTGATTTTGCATGTCCCTTCTCTTCTATATGCTGTTTTTATACTATGAATAACGACACAAATGGTCCATGAACTTTGACCCAACATACAATGTAGTTTTTGAATTTACAATTTATTCAATATAACCCTTGAACTTTAGCCCATGTGCAATTTGGTCCATGAACTTTCAACTTGTTAAAATGAAGTCCCTCATTTTACTTTAGATTTCAAACTAGTCATTGAATTATATGAAAATATTCAATGTGGTATCTCCATTAGTTTCAATTGAGGGAAGACATTGAACATTTTCAGATATTTTAAGAAGCTAGTTTAAACATGTACCAAAAGTTTAGGAAGTATATCGAACAAATTGAAAGTTGAGTAACCAAATCGCATATTGGACCAAAGTCATGGAGTGTATTGAACAAATTAAAAATCAATGGATCAAATTGCCTATTGAGTTAAAGTTCAGGGACCACATTGAATAAGTTGAAAGTTCAACGATTACATTGCACATTGGGCTAACATTTATGGACCATTTATGTTATATTCCCTTTCTACTATACTGTTCACCATATTTGAAATTTGAGTCTTTCCATTGCTAAAGAAAGGCAAATATGGGCAGGCTAGTTTCCAAGCATCGTCAAACAGAACTTCGCGTTCATGATTGCTCGCTCAAAGGAAGTTCATGTACACCTAGACTAAGCAAGAGACTTTTAGGTGAACCCGAACTTGAGACCCTAGTATTTGTTTTTCCAAGCACAATACAACAGTGACGTCTTAAAGTAATCAAGGATTAAACACCTTAGAAAGTCACTTGCGAGAAAGGAAATCCAGAAGATACCATCACTTGTTTAAAACTACTTGTTTGGAACAAAACATCCATGATTTCAATTACAGATTTGTACAACTTTGCCGAGCAATAACCCTCAAAACTGTACTTGTCTAAAAGGAAAGCAATGACTTTAGATGATATTGTACGCATATGGGCAGGAAACATAATGCAATGACTTGGTCGCATATGTTATGTTCTTAGCTTTATCATGACTATATAGATCTCGACTTTAGGATAACAGGCCTCTAACCTTCGAATCATCTCATTAACTTCGCACGCTCAGTGAACCGGGTAAGTGCGCCAAACATTACACCATTTTCACTACGTGCGACATGGAACATTAAACCCATACGTCGTACTCCTAAGTAGTTTTTGGCTGCTTGCACTCCAGACAGAACTGCGAGAAAAGGCTCGTGCGTGAGCTCATCTTCGGGGTCGTGGTTAGGGTTAACCCTACCAGCGCATGCAAATGCTTTGCCTCGTGGGGTCGGGAAAGGAGCTTGAGAACCAAATTTTGCCTAATCTTTTCCTACCAGATAAAGAGATATTGTCTTCCTTTTTAGGTAGGGGAAACTTAACAGAAAAACCGGAACATCAGCGCCTTTCTTTTTGAAAGTTTGTGGCCGATTTTTCAACTCCACTTTGGTCAAAGTTCATCATAAAATTATGATGATTATTATCCTCTCTCTGTCTTTTTCTTTTGGGTGTTTATGTTTTGATTGATCTGTAGTTGGGGTCAAATGTGATAATTTGCGAAGGAAGGCGTGATTGGCGCCCTTGGATCACGCTAAGGAATCGGCGCCTAAATTTAGAATGAATGCCTGATGAGACATTTAAATGGAAAAGAGAGAGTTCATAATAGTAGAAAGAAAGCCCAATACAAATTTACAAAAAGAAAATGATAAGAGGGAAAAATTATAAAAAGGAAAAAGAAAAAGAAATAAAGGAAGTTGTTGAGTGTGGAACTAAACAAAGGTATTGCTTTATAGGAGTCCGTTATTTCCGCTCGAGACACTTATTCGGATCGCATATTATTTGATTCACTTTTTAAGGTTATGTTTGTTTGTTTTTAAAAAAGTGACAAAATTTTTCGGTGTTTAGCTTAATTCTAAAAAAGAATCAGAAAAGAAAATCGAGTTCGACTTTTTTAAATACACCTATTGAATTCCGCACGAGCAATCGGGGAACCAAGCATGAGCATTGGAATCCCGGGTCCGGGATGGACCCTAACCAAGGCCTTGGGGACTCAAGCGCAGGCATTGGGTCCTAAGCAAGAGCAGAGGCTCTGGTCTCCGTGCCTATGCATTGCTTCCTGGCACCTTGGCACTAGGACCTAGGTCCACAAAGGCTAAGCATGAGAACCTGGTGGCTCAGGCATGGGCTGGGTTGATAGAGGATTTTGGGCCAAGCCTTGATGAAATCAATCACAAACGCTAGAGACACAGGCACAGGAACAGTAGTTCGGCCCCGGCCTCGATGGACTAAGTCCCAGGCACAGAGGACCCGGTCTTGGAGGCTAGGCATCTAGGGACAAACGTTAAGGTTCCGTGCTCAAGTGTAAAGTTTTTACTCCAAGAGTTGATATCTAATTATATATATTTTAAATGATTTTTGACTTTTTAAAGAGAGAATTATTTTCCTAGATTTAAGCATAGATTTTTGGTTGGCTAGGAAAACATTTTCCAGAAAATGAAGAAAATGTCTTTTGCAAAACAAGTAGAGCCTGAACTTGCTTTATGAGTAAGCTTCGCTTTTGCTACCTTTATCACTTCGGCTCTTGTAAGAAAAGTTCGCTTTTCCGGTGGTGATCTGGTGGTGATAATATGATTAGGGTTAAGTTTAGCTTCTATTCCCCAACTTGCGCAGCAATTCCAATTTTTTCAACACTCAAATGTATTATATACAATCGAGTCCTCTAGCATGGATTAGTTTCTAACGTCGCCCTCTGCTGATTATCAAACCCAAATCCTAGCTAGGAGTAACCTTCTAGGTAAGAGATTATTGTGTAGAAATCAATGTGAGAATGGTTGTAGCATAGTCATATTGTGCACATTGGGATCTTTATTAAATCATATGAGAAATATTATTTGGGCGAAGTGGGAGAATCAAGCTACGGCCAAGGATCTTCATTTACACTTGCTTGGCAGTATAGTATCCCACCTAGCTAGTTCATCAACATCAACACTGACCTATACAAAGTTAATGAAATATGTGAACATTGGGATGCAAATTCTTTTACTCAAGCTGAGTATGATGCTGCAAAGAATGCCAGAGGTCCAACGATAGCCGCGTTAATGTACGTTGCGGGCTCAGAGTGGGTGTAGGCAGTCCGGTCATCTGAGAAAGCGTCGTTCTGGTCCGGACCACCAACGATGGCTCCAGTGAGGATGTTGGGGTTTGGGCTCGATGTGTAGTAGAACGGTTGGAAGCCACCTTGACAGCCTATTGCCTGCGGGTGGCTCGCCAGGGAAGGCAGGGATGATCCTCTGTGGTGAATTCTCCTGGGGAATGTGGTTCCATATCCCACCATGTACGACATCTTCAGAGGGTTCACCCCCAGAATGTAGTCGACCTGCAATTTTCGAAGTTGAGAGAGAGAGAGAGAGAGAGAGAGAGAGAGAGAGAGAGAGAAGTGCGAGAGTTGGATTGAGAGAGACCTGCTTCTTGGCAAGGTTTTTCAAAGTGCTAGGGGTGACGAGCACGTTGCCACAACTGAAGGTGTGTTTTGCAGAGGACATGTACTTGGAATAGGTTGTGAGCAGGTATGTTATGGAGGTGACATACTGGAGATTGCTTTCACTCAGCTTGAACATGAGCCCACCTGCACTTCGGCCATAAGATCGCAGCAATCAAGTTCTACATTGCTTGCAACTTGTCATATGATCGTTCGACCACTACTTGCGATGCGGGATAAAAAAGGACATACCTCGACTGTACTGAGTGGTGGAAGAAGGAGAATTGGGGAGAATTCTACACATGAAATCTTCTGCTTGTTGTCTGAACTGGTCATAGCTACCGTCTTTGTTCAACAATGCCCTCTGAAGAAAGAAAGTCACGAGGTTGTTACAATGTTTAACCATAGCTCAAAGTGTGTCCTAAATTTTTGTCGAAAACTGTCCTGTACGTCAATCTTCTGGACGTTTGTCAATAATTATAACTTTAAGGGGCGGGATATACCCTGGAAAGAAGAACTCGAGCTCCGGCGAACTTGTTGTCCCAGCTGAAAATGTCTGTGGCATCATTAGCCCTCAAAGATTTCAAGAAATTGGCATAGTAGGCATCATTTGTTGCTGTATAAAGCCATGCAGCTCCCCACAGGAGTTCATCCTGATCATTCACGACAATTGACCAAACGCTTCAGATTGACAATCCAATTAGACAAAAACAGATTGCATATGGTGAAATAATATACCAATCAAGCATTAAAAGAAAAGTTATACCTTATATCCCGAGTATGAACAGTAAAATGGGCAGACGACTGAACCGAGTGAATCACTGTAGGCACCGCGGTATTGCATAGCGAACTGCATCACCTGCTTCGCCGTCTTGAGCAACAACCTCGAGTACTTAGGGTCAACCACCCGGAAGACCAAGGAGGCAGCGGCGAGAGCGGCCGCAGTCTCACCCGCAACATCAGAGCCTGGGTTGCTGGGGGAGACTGAGTACACGGACCGGACTGTGTCCATGTCCTCCGGCCGCTCCCAGCACCTGTGGTCCACGTTGGGGTCGCCAACTCCCACATAGAGCTTCCCAGGGGTCGCTGTCGCGCACTTGAGGAGGTAGTCCGTGGCCCAGCGGATCGCGGCTCTTGCGTTGGGGAGCTGAGACCCCAAGCGCTTGCCGTACTCGATGGTGCTCCAAGAGAGCATGGTGGTGGTGTAGGCCATGGGGAAGTTGAACTTCACATTATCTCCAGCATCATAGTATCCTCCCGTCAAGTCCACCTGGCCACCAGAAAAGAATGAAAAATTTATGGTACATGCAAAAAGTTTTACTTTGTTTATGGGATCTAAAATATGCTTTCCGTGTGTTTTCTCGGGGGTTAAAGTTCTGAGGGCAACTGGAGAACGTAACATGACATGCACATCTTGTTACTGTCTATGCATGTAATTCCCGTCATTAAAATAACTATCACCAACATTATCATACAGGGTGAATAGATGCGCTTTGCCTAATACCTTTTAAGCATGCAAAGAGGTTGGTATAAAGATCCAGTTGAATGTTTGTTTTTCTATTGGGCCACACATTTAAATGCATATTGAAATTGCTTTGACGCAAAAGAGTAGACTCACATGGGCAAGGGCACCATCTGAAAGGCCAGAGTTGGACCTCCATCTCAGCAGCTGGTTGGTGGGGAGCCTTCCTGACCTCTGCCCTTGGAAGAACAATATGGACTTGGCAAGAGCATCTTTGTAATTCGGGTTGCCCTGGACAACATTAGTTGCTAAGCACATGACAGAGCACAACAACAGTAGCGACAAAGAAACCCTCGTCTCCATTTGTGACTAATGTTACTTGCTAAAGTGCAATGTTAGCCTCTTTGATTTGTCTTAGCTCATATGGTTTTGATTTGGATACGGCTAGTCATTATATAGAGGGAGAGGCTGGCCAATCGCCGAGCGCAATAACAGGCTTATTTGTTAAGGGTCTCATTGAGTGTTAAACACGTAGTAAATTAAGGGGACTTACTCATGATGCTCTTTAATTTCAATTTTTTTGGTGTCTTTTTACTTATTCTTCTTTTTTGGCAACGACCTCCGTTAATCCTACGTTTCTGAGCCGCAATGAGATTCCTTAAAGAGCGGCGAGTTGGTCCCTTGTGTTTGTATCCTCATTTGCAAAGTCATTTCTTTCATTTTCAGACGTTTTGCATGTCCCCGTGTCTTCTATATGTTTTTCTACTGTATGGATCCCCATATTTGAGTCTTTCCGTTGCTAAGGAAGGCCGACATAGCGTGCTAGTATCCAAGCATCGTTGGACAAAATCTCGTGTTCATGATCGCTTGCTCAAAGGAAGTTCATCTACAGCAAGACTAGCCAAGAGACTTTTATGTGAAATCGAACTCGAGAACCTGGTATTTGATTTTTCAAGTATAATACACCAACCGACGTCTTACAAGTTAAGTTAATCAAGTAATGAAGGAACAAACACCTTAGAAAGTCACTCGCAAAAAAGGAAATCTGAAAAATACCATCACTTATTAAAAAATACTTATCTCGAACTAAAGTTCATGTGATTTCAATCGACGGATTTGTAGAACTTTGCCGAGCCATATCCCTCAAGATATGACGTTGCAGTCTAAGGTTAAGAACCTTCTCATGTGGAGTATTATAAACAGAGAGTTCTATCTTTTGGACTTTTTCTCGTCAGTATTCTAAGACATTGCAATTTACCTTAGTGAGAAGTAAACGGATATAAACCCAACATGGATCGAAACAATCTAACTATACTTATCAGAAAGGAAACCAATGACTTTAGATGATTTTGTACGTATTTTTTGGCTTAATTCGTTTACTATAGATAGGAAAAATAATGCAATAACTGGGTCGCATATGTTCTTAGCTGTTTCATGATTATACAGAACTCCACTTCAGGAAAATAGGCATCACCTTGGAATTATCTCGTTAACTTCATAGACTTGGTAACAACATGAGCTTCAACCGGATAAAGTGCATTAAAACACGATGTTAATTTCACTACGTGCGACATGGAATTATTAAATCCACACGTCCTACTCCTGAGCGGTTTTTGGCTGTTTGCACTCTTGACAGGACAGCGACAAAGGCTCGCGCACGAGTTCCTCTTCGGGGTCGTGCTTAGGGTTAACCCGACCAGCGCATGCAAATGCCTTCCTCGTGGGGCCGGGAAAAGAGTTCGAGCACCAAATCTTGCCTAGTTTTTTTCCTACCAAATATAGAAATTGTCTTCCTTTCCAGGGATGAGAAACATAAACAGAAAAACCGAAAGATAATAGTGTCTTAGTTTTTGAAGATACGTTGTTGATATTCAACTCCACTTTGGTCAAAGTCCAGTATAAAAAAATGATGATTATTGTCCACTTTTCTTTTGTGTTCGTGTTTTGATTAATCTCCACTCGGGGTCAAGTATGATGATTCGCAAAGGAAGGCGCGATTGGCGTCCTTGGATTACGCTAAGGAATCGGCGCCCAAAGTTAGAAAGAAAGCCTCGTGATAAATTTAATTGAGAAACAAGAGAATATAATAGCAGAAAGGAAGCTCAACACAAATTTACAAAAAAAAAATAATAATAATAAGAGGGAGAAGATTTCAAGAAGAAATTGAACAAAGGCATTGCTTCTTGGGAGTTCGTTGTTCCGCTGGAACCGCTCCTTGGGATCGATCGCATTTGATTTAATCCATTTTCTAAACTTTGCTTTATGACTAAGCTTCACTTTTGCTACCTTTATCACTCTGGCTCTTGTGTGAAAAGTTCGTTTTTGCGGTGGTGATACTATAATTAGGGTTAAGTTCCGTCTCTGTTCACCAACTCGCGCTTCAATTGCAATTTTTGAGATTCAAATTTGTTTTGCATGATCAAGTCCGCTACCATGGATTGGTCTCTCAATGTCGCCCTATGCTAAATGAAAAACGCAAAAAATATTCAAGTCATGCCAAGTTCACTTCTTCGGTGCTGCTTATCAAACCCTAATTCTGGCTAGGAGTAATCTTCTGAGTAAGAGATTATTGCGTAGTAATCATCCAAGCAAGAGATATTATGACTCGAGTACAAAACTTGCCGTATCTGAATCAAACTCCGGACTATTCAAACAGATCCTCAAGAATCAATGACATATACATTGCGCATTCATAGTACATGCATCCGGACAACTATGTAAATCAGATTTTAATTATAAAAACACGTTATGTCCACACTTGTACATCTTATTGAAAGCAGAGCCATGGAATGTTCTGCCCCGTGATAACGCAATACAATAACTTGCTTCATCTTGAGTATGTTCAAAGAGTTTCTGCATCATGTAATATGGAACTTTTACAAGCTCTATGCAGACCTTTATTAAAGAAGGGAGAACTTGATTATAGATTATCTTATATCACGGTGGGTTCATTTCAAGAAACTTGCTTCAAGGACTGCGGCACCTGGTTATAGTACATAACAAGATTAACATGAATATTCAAAAGAGATATCAAGCGATCGGACAAGTTGGTGCAACGATAGGCTCGATGCTGAAAGCATAAGCAAATGGAATAATGACCCTGAAATTCTGTACCGATGGTACAAAAAGTTATCCATTTCCTGAGATATTTGTCAAATATTAAAAGGAAGTTACGTAATATATTCTCTCAGACGATCCGGACCTGGCAATTGTTTGGATTATGAAATGGAACAAACTTACGGAGAAATAATACTGGAATCAATCAGAAATATATTAACGACGGGTCAAATGGCGGCTAATGGGTATCTTGCAAAGCTGGAGACTATATAAATTGTGCGGTCAAACTCGTGAATATGTGTCGAGTGGCATGAAGGATAAGTAGATTAGGGTTTAGGCTTCCAATTCAATGACTTGCAGCTGGGTTTATCAAGATTGGGGATCTCCATCAAGGAAATCTTCTGCGTGGATAAATGAAGTATCGTGAGAAGTTAAATTGTGCGGTCAAACTCGTGAACATGTCTCGAGCGGTATGAAGGATAAGTAGATTAAGGTTTAGGCTTTCAATTCAATAACTTGCAGCTGGGTTTATCAAGATTGACGATCTCCATCGTGGAAATCTTTCTCCGTGGATAAAGGCGGTATCGTTGAGATGCTCCTATTTGAAGCCATCCCTTTGAAGTCTACGATGTAATCTTGAGGCGCCTAATTGCAGCATAAGATATTCTCATTATTGTTGGCGTCTTTTAATGCGTGGTATATACTATAAAGTATCGTGTGCTTCATGCATGTAACACAAGATAATTCCGAGAAGTTGGTATAATGGCATGGAGGTTGATTGATTTTCACTCCATGTGTATGAAGTGTGGAACGGTGAATGGAAAAGAATGCGCTCCTAAAATCTCAAAAGGGAAGTGATTCAGTTGATTTCCATGATTTCTGACTTAGATACAACCTGATCACTAAAAGAAAAACATATGGCAACCCGTGAATTGCTTTCAAACATTGCATGGAATCCAGTTTGTGTTCATTGCCCTTATATGCATATAAGGGCATATATGTAGCCAAGAAAAATTAAGGGCATATTATGAAGATGGTGTTTAAGGTAGTTTCGAGGGTATACTTCTTACTCTTACCTCATGGTATATACTATCTTAATCCTTACTGGGTGAGACTCATGCATATACGTAAATAAGAAAAATTCTCCAAAAAGTTCTAAACCTATTGTATAACAACTAATTCATTTCAAAACTTTTTAATTGTATCGATTTAGTCCTAAACCTTTTGACAATTTATCAATTTAGTCCTCAACATCTTAATTGAGTCATTTAATTCTAAACATATTATGTATATGCTAATTTAGACTTTAGCTTTATACTATGAATTACCAATGTAATCATTTCAACTAATTTTGGTAGAAAATTGCTGACATGTCAATTTTAGTCAATGCCAACCATCTTATGTAGTGTGGTCAACGCTTTTTCGAGAATTTGAAAGCGAAAACCCCTTTTTTATTTGGTGTAACTACTTGAGCCGGATGAAAGGAAACTTTCACGTCCGATTTTGGAGGGGGGAGATCCTATAGGATCCTATCCCAATTTTTCTTTTGCTAGGCCCATAACTAAAAAACCTACTTTCTTACGATTACGAGGGTTATTCGAATATGAAATCCAATCCTGGAAATACAGTATCCCACTTTTTTTTACGAGGACGCTGATCTTTTAGATGCTCTGACTTTGGATATTCTGAGCTCCAACTTAAGAGCTTCCAGGCCTCTTTTTTCTTTTGTGAGCGGCTGACCACCTGTTGTAGATTTCAATCTTCCTTACCATGGGGTGAGGACCTAGACCTCACTCTAAGAAGGAGAGCCCCTCAGCCAAGAAGAGCAGGCCGGGAAAAGTAGACCTATCAGAGTTTTCCGGACGGATCCGTTTTTATACCTATTGTTATTGATACCGCTCTTTCTAAATCGGATGTGAGCCTCTGTTCTACAGTAAAAAATCGTAACTGGTTTTTCTTCATTGAGGTCTTGACCTTAGGTCTTTCCCAATAACCAACTCTGGAGTGGAGGGATCAGCCTATAGTTCTCTTCTTCTTGCGCATAGGGGTCTAGAAGATTCAGCCTCCATCGAAGGAAGGACGGAGGCAACTCCTCTTTCATCCTTTTTTGCTCTCCCCCGTTTCCGGTTCTAAAGAAGTTGGGAGAAGAGTCCACCTATAGTTATAGTAGTTATAAGCCCAGCTTCAATCGTCAGCAGGTGAGTCAGCAAAGTTCTCTAGGAAGTAAGCCCATTGCTTTGACTTTTAGCTGCCACTGCTTCATCGGATGTTGCCCTTGAATTGCTTTCTGTAGCCGCATCGGAGGATGTAATAGAAAAGTCTGCCACCGCTCCCTCGGAGGATGGCTCTCCTCCCCCTTTTGGACCTATAGATTGGTACCACACGAGACCGTTCATTAAAAAAAAACTCTTTTCTTTTTTTCTTCCCAAGGCTAATGGGGCCGCCTACAACTACTTGAGGGATAAAGACCTCCATTGGCCATGGGCAAGGGCCGACAACCCCCTGTCAGGCCCCAGGACGAGGGCTCACAATGCCTTCGCCGAGTATGGAGAGGGCTCATGAGTCCTACCCAGATCAAGCGACGGCTCCATGAACCTCGACCAGGGGCCAGCGGCCCTGCCGCCTTTCTAAAGAAAAAAGAAATAAATAAATAATAACAAACAGAAATTAAAAAATATCAACTCAATGCTAGATGTTGGTCGCACCCAAGTGCCAAGTGCTGACTAGGCTAATTTATCAACGAAATCCTCTCTCTCTCTCTCATCCTAAGTCGCACCGGGAACGCACCTAACTCATCCACCTTCTTCTTCCTAAAGCACATTGTGTATGAGCGAAATTGGCGTGTTTTAGGAAAATTAGCTCTATTTTGGGCCTGTTGGTGATTGCGGCCTTAGTTTGTGGTGCTAGGTTCGTGCACCTTCGGGGGTTCGTACAAGTTAGGGGCACCAGATTTGTCCTAAACGGCTCGGCCTTTCTCCCTACTGGATGCTTCATGAGGCCACCGAGCCAAGCCATCAGATCACAGTGTCCAACGTGTTCCGTGAGGCTTCCGCAGCAGATCTTACTGTCTGCAGAACATAGGCATCCAGTGGCGGCGAAGACTGGGCCCTCCAAGTATCTTCTGTAGTCCTGTGATGAGCGTGTCCTCCTGGTTATCATTCGCTCACACTATCATTGTAATATTGAATTTTTTTTTTTTACTATGATACAAACGCGTAGATCTAATTTTGAAGATGTAAGGCGAATACGTGCTTCGAATGTTCCCTTTTCTGGTCGAAGAGATTGTCTCTTTTAACAAAAGTGGACATTCATCATCTGATGTCATTCAGGCACTTGATTTCGTAATCTCAGAGGTAAGAAGACATGAAATCCGATGACTTTTAAGTTTGAGCAATGACTATCATGACTTTGGAAAGAGACTTCAGTATGCTCAGTGGGCAAGAAATGCCATATCCGGATTATCTGCCAAGGGGGCAGGTGACCGGATTTGAGGGCCATCTGATTTGAGATCGGACGATCCCCATTAAAGAAGGGTTTTGTTTTTTTTTTTTTAAATTTTGAAAAGCGCTTTTTACCCCCTAATCGTCCGATCTCAGAGCAAAAAGCTAGTCACCCCTTTCCAGCAATGCTGGGCAGGGGATCCATTTTCAGAAATGCCATAGTCCCGATTAACAATGACAATAATTTTTACACGTGAAGGGTTCTTACTAGAACCATGTCAAGGTATAATTATATACAATTCAAATGGATTCTCTTCTGAACTTACTCTATAGTATAATCATCTTCTCATCACTATTGTCTCACCATTTCGGGGAGTGCTTGCAAGGATCAACTCGATCACGCATGTTGCTTCCAGAGATGACCCAACTATCATCGCATGGGAGCTGATGAATGAACCTCGTTGCCTAGCTGATTACTCTGGCAATACCGATAACGTGGGCACGTAAGAACATTCAGTGTGCTCAAACGTTTGAGCGTTTTCTTCTTGTTCGTACATTACTAATTAGCTACACATGATTATTGGAAAAAAAAAAAGTGAACATTTACATTAGTGTAATGCAAGCATGATTTAGAACTATGATCTAAAGCGAATGCCTCTTTCCTTAACAACTTCTTGAAGTGAGTGGTTAATGATTAGAGATGCAATGCAAGGATAGTTTCGGAATTGGAAAAGTGAGACAAATAGGACTTTTTTAAATTATATAGAGAAAAAGATATCAAAAACCCTAAATTATGTCATTTGTGACATACTTATCTAAAAATTGTAACATAAAAACCTCAAACATAGACCAATGTGATACAATTACCTCAAACTTTTTTCACGACATCAAAATCCCCAAGTTCATATATATATGATACATTTACCCCCAAATTATATTCATGCAGTGTGTCATGAATATAAAATTTAGGATTTTTAATGTCATAGAAAATTTCAAATAAATTTGTGACTGTGGTACAAGTTTAAGTAAATGTGTTGCATGAGTGCAAATTTGGGATTTCATGTATCATAAAAAGAGATTTGGGGTAAATGCATAACATAGCATATAGTTTAGGGTTTTTTGTGACTTTTTTTTGTGGTAAATTAAGTACTTGTATTGATCTTTATAGCCTCCTATACAAAAGGGAGATACCTGGTACCACACACCTTTCACTTAATATTGCATAGCTATATCAAGTGAAAGAGTACCATGGTTCTCAAGGTGAAACACAATGAACTAACCTAAAAGGTAGGCTAACAATTCAAAGGGAGCGGGATACAAATAGAGTTACATGAAGATTGAAGCATCTAAACCCCAGCATAGTTGAACCCATATATTCCTAGGCAAGTCCGCAACATGATGAAACATCGTAGCTTTGTCTTTCACCATCATTATCAATTCGGTTTTCATCGCTAGAATGAAAAGATCGTTGTTCCTTAACAAAATATTGTTACGTGTTTTTCAGATGATGTGGGTTAAGGCTCCTAGGGAGAACCTCGCAATATGCTGGTGGAAGTGATTTCCGGCAATGTGTTTAGACGCACAACAAAGTGTATCCAACCAGGGGCCATTTCTCCAGCATATATGACAATTTGCAGCCCAGAATGCAGCTAGACAGGTTGTGACTGGGCAGCCAAAATAGAGATGATCAACAGAGTCTGGTCTATTCCGACAAAAGACACAATTAGCATTAGTGATTCTGCCATGAGATAGAAGAAGTACTTGAGTAGGCAGCCTTTTGCGTGTCATGAGCCATAGATGAAATTGGTGTCGAGAGATAATGGTTTTGTCCTAGATGAAATTGGCAGCTTTTTGTGACTTTTTTTTGTAGATGTAGATTTGTAGAACGCATTAAAAAATTGAGATGGAAGAATGGTTCCACTTCCAACCTCCAACTAAACCCAATTAAACCTTCTTCTTCTTCTATTCTTTTTTCGCACTTTTGCTTTGTTTGAGAGTGCTTTTCTAAAAGAAAAACAGTCCACAGGTCGAACTAAACCATCGGTTTCGATTTTTTCAAAAACCAAACCAAACCACGAAAATATACTTGTACAACTTATTAATTGTTCTACCTAATAATCGCAATTTATATATATGAAGTAGCCTTTCCTTTCAATTGCAAAGAGCTTCTTTTTTCATTTCGCTTGTAAGATACAGATCGTTACGAGGTCGGTTCTTATAAGGCCCTAATGATATATAGACTCACTTCAGACAAAATAATTGTGTTTCTATAGCCAATGAGATCTGAAAGCATGACGAATTTATCACATCTCATATGGAATTATTCATAATAAACAATAAGTTTATCTTGTTTGAGATGATCATACAACACGAAGCTTTGTACCAGCATTTCATCAAGTTGACTTTATCACTTAACGAACTACATACATGCTGCGTCGGCTGCTTCTTTTTAACCCCCTAAGGCCTCTGATCCACCACTCACCCAACGGCTGGTTTTCTTTTCATATCGAGATGAAGAATCTACTCAATTTCAGTTGAAACTATGTTTGTTTATTTGAAGTTTCAATAATTTAGCACTATCTCATCTTTTCCGGGTCAGGGCTCGTGACAATTATTGTAGAGTAGCAGCAATAACGTCAGTGGCATGAAAAGCAGGTTTTCTCGTGGGGTTGGACACTGATTTTATGGACATGGAATGCGATTCGATGAATGCACTTGCTGCAGAGCTCAGCAGCAGTTATCGAAGACACGAACTTGTGGCTAGGGGCCATAGATGAAAGCCTTCCCCAATTTGAGGACATTGGGAAAGTGAAACATCGTTGTTCGAGCAGAGACCCATTAAAACTGACGATGTCCTGGGAATGCCCAGGATGTCTGTATAAACCTGGCAAATAATTTAATTTGGTAGAGCTTCTCGATTTTGTAATGAAAGACGCAAAATTGTGCATTAGCCTTGTCATTATAACATTGAGTTTATGTTCATTCGAGCACGCTAAACTTACCAAGTTCGCTACATAATCAGTCAACTGGCTTTGAGTGATACTGTTTATGTTCGTTTACATTGAGACCGACTTTGTGCTTAAAATCATGTCATTGGACTCTCTTTGATTGCAAAATTAAATTTGACTGCATATTTGCGACCTAGCGCTTCAGTTTCGCTTGATTAAATTCTAACCTCCCACATTGATATACGTAAGCCATAAGTTTGAATTACTTAAAAGACATTGCAGAGTAATATGCTCTTTGAGAGGACAACCTAGGGATGATCTCCTGGTATAGGCTAGAATTTCAAGTGAAAACAAAGTAAACAAATAGCTTGGTGGAAGGCGATAATTATATGCCAATGATGGTTTTGATGTAAAAATTCAAACCACCGCGTGTGTTTGTTCACCTAATAAGTCATCATAGAGCATTAGGTACAATGAGACTTTATGAAACACAAAAGTACTGAATGTCTTATGTATTTATTATAACAGAGTACTCCATATTTCAAGGTAAAATGTGCATCTATTCTAATGAATTTTAACTAAAGTATATTCGGTACGCGAATTCATCAAAAACCGACAGTGATTAACATATAAATATGAAAAGACCTTTCACAGTGTATTCCACACTTCTCATTTGGAAACTCCAACTATAATTTGCTTGGGCGACATCAATACGTCATCAAATCAAAAGAACGTGCATTTGGGTCAAGCCATCAATGACTTGCCATGTTCTAGCATCCAACTTTCGGTGCAGATCCTGAGAAATTTCAGTTGAAATCTGTCGCACGCGTTCACATAAATATCCACCCGAAAGCATATATTAAAAACGTAACCAATGCATGCTCGGTCAAGTTCGGTCTCTTATCATGCCATTCGTCTCTTTCCAACTAGAATCAAGCCAACTCCATGCACTGCCGTCTTCTTTCTCCTTCACTCATATTTCTCCTCGTTTTCCTCGTTCGTCTCCTCGCAACTGATGATCTTTTCCTCATTTTCAACACCCTTTTTCTTTAGTTCTCCTCGTCTCCTCGCAACTTATGGTCTTTCCTCGTTTCAATACCATTTCTGTTACTAGCATTAACTCTCTCTCTCTCTCTCTCTCTCTCTCTCAAGCCTCCTCGAACATTTCCTATAAATGCCCTGCCCACCAACCCCAACCTAATCCATCATCCTTCCTCTTTTTGAAAGATAACTAGCATTGCATTAAGCAAAATGGCATGCTTGAGGAGACTTAGCTGCATTCTGGGCCTGATTGTGCTGGCGCCTTCAGTCCGTGACGCTAGGGTTCTGGCGCCCTCGGGGTTTGTCCAAGTTAGAGGCACTCAGTTCGTCCTAAATGGTTCGCCCTTCCTCTTTAATGGGTTCAACTCCTACTGGATGATGAACGTGGCCACCGAGCCGAGCGATAGGATCAGAGTGTCGAACGTGTTCCGTGAGGCCTCGGCAGCGGGTCTTAGCGTCTGTAGGACGTGGGCATTCAGTGACGGCGGTGATCGGGCTCTCCAGACGTCTCCCGGTGTCTACAACGAGCGTGTTTTCCAGGTGATTTTTCACCCCATGTCTTTGGTTTTTATTTGCCTTGGTGAAGAAGTTTCTAACCTGAGTAGGAGAAGAATCTGATATTTATGTGATCTAACCACTTCCTCAGGCCCTTGATTTCGTGATCTCGGAGGCGAGAAGATACGGGGTTCGACTCATTATGAGTTTGAGCAATAACTACCATGACTTTGGAGGGAGGCCTCAGTATACTCAATGGGCAAGAAATGCCGGCGTCGCTATTAACAACGATGACGATTTTTACACTAATGCAGTTGTGAAGGGGTACTACAAAAACCACGTCCAGGTAGAAATTAACAAGCAATTAAGAGATCGGAAAATGTATTTGAAGGCTCCTTTTCACTTATTAGAAATTACATGATTGATCCACGTTCATTGCTCTCTTTTTTTCGTCAGAGAGTGCTAACAAGGGTCAACACGATCACTGGCGTGGCATACAGAGACGACCCGACCATCATGGGATGGGAACTAATGAATGAACCTCGTTGTCGAGTTGACTATTCCGGCGATACCATAAATGTAAGCGAGTGTTCATTTTTCCGTGACATTTGTGAATTCGGTTTGTTCATTGTTTACTAATTATAGTTTTGTGGATAAAATAAAAATTCAGGACTGGGCTCAAGAGATGGCATCCTATGTGAAGTCGATTGACAAAAAGCACTTGCTGGCAATCGGCATGGAAGGTTTCTACGGTGATTCCATGCCGGATCGGAAGCAGTATAACCCAGGCTACCAAGTCGGGACGGATTATATCAAGAACAATCTCATAAGAGAGATTGATTTTGCGACAATCCATGCATATCCTGATATTTGGTAATGCTTTCATCGTGTACTGTCGCGAATTTTCACTCATAGTTCAAGCTAGAAGCCTAATTAATGAAACATCGTTTGCATGAGCATGAAATATGCTCATGCTCAGACGTGAATTCTTGTTTCTATCAACACATAAATTATCATAAACATGGTGTGCGAACATTGTACTCCAATCTACAGGTTGTCGAGTCAGGACGAGAATGCTCAAATGGCTTTCGTGCAGAGGTGGATGGAAAGCCACCTGGCCGACGCGAAGGCGATCGTAAGGAAGCCGTTGGTCTTCACCGAGTTCGGGAAATCGAAGAAGAACCCCGGCTACAGCATAAGCGCGCGGGGCGCGTACATGAACGCCGTCTATTCGGACATCTACAAACTCGCGAGGAATGGAGGGGCCATCGGCGGGGGCCTGGTGTGGCAGATTCTGGCCGAGGGGATGAGCTCCTACGATGATGGGTACGAGATCGTCTTATCAGAAGAGCCATACACAAACGCAATTATGTCGCAGCAATCGAGCAAAATGGCATCTCTTGCACGCATAAGTAATTGAAGACGAGGAGCCATGGACGCAGCGATTAGTGCTCAAGTAACGAACGTCAATCAGTGGTTCTTAGCTAAACTTTCCTTAGTGAACTAGGCTGTGTGGTGACGCTTGAATTGTCATGTCGCTGATGAGCTGTGTCTCGAGCTGAAGTTAAACATACTTCTTGTAGTTTTAGATTTACCCACATCTCAATGACAGTTCTAAACGTTCTGACTCTTCTCTCTTCTTATTCAAAGCAGTTCCTTCTAATTAACAAACACCACACATTGCTTGATCGTGAGCTCTATATACTTTTTATATACACGTTCTTTATCCAATAATTAGCTTAAGCTTTTGCGTTAGCGATTCTAATGCGTTATCATGACCCAACTCTCAATTATTTCGCGTGTGCTTTCATCTAATTCTGTTTGCATGTGAGATGTATTGAAATACAGTCATTATTTGATGATACCAATTATTATATCTTGAATTAAGATGAATATCGTATGTAAATAATTAATTATGTATAACCTTTTTTATTGGTCCACAGTTCAAAATTAACTGATTTGACGCTATAATCAATTACTCCATTTGACTTAATTGAAAAAATAAGGACAATATAGAATTATTCATGTAATTTATGGACTAGATTGAATGTTTATCAATATTTCCACGATTGTATTAAACAAATTAAAATTTCAGTGATGGACTTATTATCGGACCAAAATTCAGAAACCATGTATGTCATTTTCACATCAAATCGTTCATAAAATGATGTCCAAAATAATGAACACTCTCTCCCATAATTTTCTAAAATTCAAGCTAAGCTCTTTGAAATCCCACATTTTGGAAGAGAAGTTCAAAGAAAAATTAGCAAGCCACCTTTGTTGGGCGACTTTCAAGTGAAAGAAATTATACCATTGTATTAAAAGTTCCTCCAACATCAAAATGGGAAATGACAAATGAATGCCTCTCAATAAATGGGAAATTGCTCCTCCCCACTCTTTTATATTCAAAACTAGGCACACGAAAAAAGGTAGAGGACCCCTTCAGATAAAAAGAGCTCTCGGCTCAGATCAGCTAGACAAGCAAAGAGTAATACTGATATTTAACATTAGCCTCCCATGGAGACTGCTAGTCATTTTCTTTTTCTTTATGAAACGCTTGGGATTATAAGATTACACGCATGGAAAGATAATTGCGCTTTCACACTGATTACATTTGAAATGACTTGCTCTTTTAAGCATTTTGTCTTTTGCAATTTCTGCTACTTTCACGATTTGAACTCTCTATTCTTCTTTTTTTGATTGAAACACTCGACATTTTGGAGATATGTACATATCGATAATCGAAATTAATCATTAACTTAGAATAATATATAAAGGGATGCAACATTTTTCACATTTTAAACTAAAGTGTCCCTAAATGAGTCGAATGCTTTTAGAAGTTTGAAGTTCTGTTTTTTTTTTCATTTCCCCTCCCCTCTTTTTTTACATAATTGGTTTTCACTCTGGAATTCTCCATTCGGTAGAACCAACATGTCCCTATAATCCAAAGTAGATTTTTTGTGGAGTTCTCCATTGATTTTCTTATCTAAATGTTAAAACCCTTCCGTCTTTGCCGCAAATAAGCCCGAGAGAGTCTAGAAAGGGTAGTTCCGTCTCTTCATAGTAAAAGCTGTGGAAATAGTCATTATCAATGAGTGGTCTTTTTGCTCCCAAAGAAGGCGAAGCCCTTCATATCCTTGAAGAGACGCCTTCTTCGGCCATTCCCCCGCGATTCTCTGAAGGACGTCTACAAAGGATGTGAAGGTCACTCTCTCTCTCTCTCTCTCTCTCTCTCTCTCTCTCTCTCTCTCTCCATCCGTGAATTCTTGGTTTCCGATATCGCAGTTTCCTGGGTAATTCCTTTTCCTTTCTGGTGCCCAATTCGATGGGTTTCGCTTGATCAGTCGCTAAATCCATTGCCAATTCGCCTGAATTCCGTTGGTTTGATTTTGGGTTTAATTTGGCCGTCCGCGCAATCAAGATTCTTAACTGTACTAACTTCATGCGTCGTAAGTTGTTGCTCTTCCTGTTCTGTCACGACATGAATTTGGGCTTTGGACCCCTCTGGTGTTTTGAGTATGGATTACTTTCCATTGGATTTGGAATGTTACAGCGTTGGCTTGAAGCTATTGTTTACGCAATTTTAAACAATAGAGAGCAAAATAAAGAAAAGAGACCGTCGAGCTTTTAGGATTTGGTGAATCTTGAGAGGACATTGGACAAGAGAATTCATGTATGTGACTGGTGTATGCCAGTGAGTTCTCTTGACAAAGAAAGAAGATGATGCATCTGGGTCTGGATCGATGATTCCCTTTTTTGAACCCTGTGAAAAGATGTTGTAATCGAAATTCTGAGTCTGTTATGTGTTATGATGTGCTTATTGTTCAGCTTGTCTCCGCATTAGCATGGAAGAGTGTATCCATTTTTTCAAATGGGTAAAATTGTGCTATATATGCTGTTGAGATTACTTTCTCTACATGATTTTGAGTTTTGACCAATCCTAGATTGGTCTTGTTCTGGAGAAATATTCAGCTGAACAATCTCACGACCTTCGCTTGACTTTGTATGTTCTTGTTCTACACCAGAGAATAGTTGTTGCCAGCTTGGCTTAGCACCACCTACTGGAGAGTTTTACTTGGGCTGAGCATATTTTTTAGATTCAAACTGGTGATTCTGGTTGCAGACAAGAAATCTCGTGAGTTGGTCTTGATAAGGGTGTTTTCCCGATGGATGCTGCGGAAGGAGAATTGAAGTATGATAGCTCACAAGTTATGCCCAAGAAGGAAGAGGACTCATCAGTTGGCATAAAGGTCTTGTTTTTTGCCAGAGCTCGTGATTTGACTGGGTTGAGTGATGTGCGTATGGAGATCCCATCTGGTAGCACCGCAAGTGACTGTTTGAACGAGCTCACTGTAAGGTATCCAGGCCTGGAAGAGATCCGTCAATGCATAGTTCTGGCACTGAATGAAGAATATGCAAGCGAAACCACCGTCATTAAGGAGAATGACGAACTGGCCATCATCCCTCCCATAAGCGGGGGATGATTCTTTCTGGTTGCAGCCATTGGCGCAATCATCATCTGCAAACACAAGCTGTTATGTTATACATGTTCAATCTAGAGGAGGGGTACTGTTGAAATTAAGAAGACCCAGTGTTTCGAACACCATTTCCTCCTTGCATGGAGCACTGTAAAGAATAACTTTTGATTTGTATTTGTAGCGGGAAAACCGTCAAGGACCAATTCGTCAAATGACATGTCTTTAATAACACTTTACAATCTGACGAGTTCGGCTTTTCATGGCAGTCTAAAGAACTTAAAGAAATAAGATGACATATAAACTGATGCATGGATCTGTAAGCATCACATAAGGGATTTGGGATGGAATCTATGGAACTGAGGTGGTCTTGGTCTTCTAAATTAGAAACGAAGAAAAGCAAATGGGGCTTGCAGACTTTATAAGAAACTGCAGAATCTGATGCTTGTGGTTTGAAGAGAATAAGGAATATAGTTCACCGTAGGGGAGAAGGCTAAGCGTTCCGAATTATACCTTGGTCGAAGTTGGCCATTTTGGTTCCTACACGGTGGAGGTTGATATGTCCGTAACTTGCGTCTTATTATGAAATCACGAGGCAGACGCAGTTTAAGAACTCGACGTACCCTTTTGCTTTGAGCGGAACCCCCTCCGATTTGTCAAACTCTGACCTGAAATTACAAAGTTCTTCCCAACTAGGTGCCAAATATCATTCTTTGTCATCAGCATTTGTCACTGTCAAATTGTCAATTTGAAGCGTTCATTGTTAGGCGGTAGCTCTCTAGCGGAGGGGATCAAATCAAGCAAATACGAAACAAACAACCAGCTAAGGCAGAAGTCATGTCCACCTGTTCCCACATGCGAGCGCGAATATATAATGGATCAGACCTTCGTTACCAATCCGAGTATCATATAATACACCAGAACTGCCTACGCTTCTATCCTGGTTTTTATTTCTTTGCAGGGGCGCCTTAGAAGGGAGCATAAATAGAGGGGAAATACAACGTGGGCATCAGGTTCACCTCATTAAAATGGTTTCATCAGATATTTCATTCATATTCACTGGAAGCATAATTACATGAGTACATACCCCAGAAAAGGCACAGCAAAAGAAAGAAAATTTAATGTCAAGTCCCACAAGGTCCAAATCTTTTCAAACAAGCCCGGACATACAAGTTTGAGAAATTATACACAAACAGTTGTACCACTTACATTGGTGCAACGCATACCAATCAACATGGCAATGTACTATAAAGATACTGCAGCTTCTTGTAACTGTCTCAAACTGTTTATCGCAAACTCATGACAGGCCATGTAGCGAGACCTGCCGGAGGAAGTGAAGGCCGCACAATCGGGACGCGTCTCACCACTGAAAAAGCTTCATTGAGACGTGCTGCACGACTCATGAACTGGGACACCTTCTGCAAGCATTAATCATAGATTTGAAAGGAGTCAGATATGTTTCCAGCAAAAAGACTTGACCCGAAGCTTACATCATCTCCCGAAGGAGGGAGAACTTGGTCTTAGGAACAGGCTAATTACGCAAAAAGCTCACTTCTTCACATGCAAAGAATGAGAGGGGCAAGAGGAAGGCGTACAATAAACAGCACGCAGTTTCCTTTCCAACTTTAACATTGTTGAGAAAAGCACTTCTCAACAGCTTTTTCAACAGATGAGAAAATTCAGGTACTTTAGCCTTGTCCAGGAAGATAAAACCATTCGAACATTAAAACTTTCATGTCCTTTTCTTTTAAGATTTCGAAAGAATAGGACGTCAACTATAATAGTGAAAACCTTTAATAGGGCACATCTTTCTTTCCTGAGTCACACTCCTTTATAAGACAATGATGCCCTCTCATTTCCCAGGACCAAACCCTTTTCTGTGCATCCTCCGCTTATTGAGTTTTCATACTTTTGAACTTGGTGATAACCAGTCAATGTGCTTGTATAAATAGATTAAAACCGAAATAATAATAATAATAATAATAATAATACCTTGGGCCAACTCCTTAAGGGGTTCTAGTGGAGTTACAAGACATAGCAGCCTAGCTGATAGAAATTGAACAGAATGACCATTTACATCAACGTACATATATAACCCAAAGTACAGTAGCTTTTTAGACAATTTACCCCTTTTATATGAAGCATAAAGAAAACTTTCAACCATCAGATCATACATCTTATGGCATGCCTTTTTTTGGAAGGAAAGGCCATTTCATGGAATTGCCCTTCCCTCGCAAACTTTTCTAAACTAAATAACTAATTAGTACGATAAAGGGCCTGATGGTTTATACTCTTTAAAAAGCAAAAACGCAAACTTCTGCTTTCTCGCCAGACGTTAAAATCTTCTCCAAATTCCAAAAAATTGTGAAAAAGTTATATATGAGTATATGTATGAGAGTTTGTATGCATTATTCCCTCCGCACCTCAAGGGCTCTCCAGGTAGAGACATCCTGTTTGCCTCGCATAGACAACTTCATACATCGAATGTTTTTGAGTGTTGTGGATTAAAAAAAAAGTCAAAGTTCGTCCACCGCAAGATTAAGATTTAGGAAAAGGCAAAAATAAAAAGTCTATCCAAATACACTGTGAAAATCATGGTAAGAAAAATCCCTTTTAAGTTGCATTCCCAGATTATTATTCCTCACCACCACACACAAGAAACCCCATTTCATTCATTCCCACAGTTTGGCAAACACTTTTTACTAGTATAATCATTTCATTCAATTTCCTTGCCATACGATTCCATTCCTTCTATTCATTCTACACTGTCATACCAAACACAACATATAGCCCCAGTTCAATAGGTTGCACATTCAACAAGTGTATCCTCGCAAGCCAATTACCATGAGTTCAACAGGTATAAGACCAAATTACATTCTAAGGATTACATATTCATCTCCACATATCACGACTGCCAACAAATTCTTGCAAGTTGAAGAAGAACAAGTCACTCTTGTCTGTATAGAGGATTCATACAAATCCACGTAATTAGACATATATACCACACTTGCACAGATTCCAGAGGTGTTACTAAGGTAAATTACTGAGCCCACCTTCCTAGTTTTGACAAAGTAAATGGCACCATATAAAAAAATTTCTAAGGTCCAAACACACGGAAAATTCACTTGGAAACACAAACTGAATTGATTTACCTAGAGAGAAGTGTAAAGCACCGCCAGATCTGATAAAATAGCTTCATCCTTAAAGTCAGAAGATGACTATTACAGTCACAGTTATTTACACATCCCTCATTCTCTCACATATGTGACAGCATGCTTAGAGGATAAAAATTACTAATCTCATAATGAAGATTTGCTATACATGGCATAGTAATAATTAAATCACCATCAGCACACAACATAAAAAAATCACAAGCATCAAGGCACTAAACTTTAAGTGATTTATGTAGCTGCTGCTGACATAATAAAATTACTCCTTTCTGTTGCAGCTAACTGAGAAAATTAATTACATGTTCAGATTTAGCTAAGAGAAGAAACCTATTTGTGCAAAACATAATGGCATATCCATGTTATGTAGAGCATCAAGTTGATAAATATTATACAACGTCATCATGCTTGTTTTGAGCCTAAGCACTCTTTTAAGACGTAGATTTGATCATCAGATGTGGATGGCAGAGCAAAAGAAATCCATGCTGTCCCTAAATACAAAATGTCAAGCTGGAGTACAGAAGATTTGCACAAGGACATGACCTTGGTAGTGGAAACATACTTTCAAATGTCATTTATCTGACTAGATTGAAAGGACATGCTTGAAGGGAACATCAACCAGATTGAGTTGAAACTTAATAGATCTAGGCAGATTATACAGCCACACAGTACGTAAATCTAAGAACTTCATACCAGCCACAACATCAGTGCACTAGATAGAAAGTGGCAATTTGGTCAGAATAGCCACCAGAAGAAATATTTACAACAAGAAATGCCAAAACTGAATAAAGGATGGGTGAACTTACACTGCCTGTAACATTTATTAGAAAAGCCGAACAATAATGTAACAGAAGCATCCATTATTTCATAAGAATCGTAGTAGAGTACTGATTGGGACACATGAACAAAGAATGAAGGCCTGATAGTAGGTACACTATGAAGGAGAGACTGACAAGCGTGTATGTGCTAATTCATAGAAAATGCAACTAACAACAACAACAAAATGTACGAGTACCCTCTGAACAAAAGAAAAATCATCAACCCATAACAACATGTACTTGCTAAGACAAGCGAAAAATAATGGCATCAACCCAACGTCTAAAAAGTACTTGTTATTGGTTTTAGGAGATGGAATTGAAATCAATTCAATCCTAAAAAGAAAATATTTATAGGAGACAGGAAAGGGAAAATTAACAATGCAACCCTTCCAAAAAAATTTCAAAAAATAACTAAATTTAAAGCTCACTATTAATTGACCTTGAAATTCTTGTGGCGAGTTTGGTTTGCGAAAAAGAACCAAGAAGGAAAGGAGTGGTAATTCCATGGGAATAGAAACGAGTAAAATAGACCCAGATGGATGCTATCCAATGACTGTTAATCGAGCAATAGAACAGTCATCATCAAGAATGGGCTGGGAATGGAACGGTCGTCCCCGCGACCCGGACACTCTGTCAGTTATATAATGACGAGAGAGTACTTTGAAAAAGTAAAGACTGCCACTGCATCCAATATATAGCATTTTGAATCCCGTCTTGTCTATAAAACGATGCCCAACAAAGGATGTCGCAGCTTTGCGAAACAACTAACGGAAACAACCAAGGAAAACGACCAAACAACCAACAAATTTTACCAATTCAAAGCACATCGTGCATAATATCAGCAAACGGAACAGGAAAAGGCTCGTGCTGAGCCCAATCGAGACAAGGAAAAGAAAAGCGGACTGACCTTGTCATCCACGGTAATCTTCAGCTGTAAAGTGCGGGTCTTCTGCTTCATCTTGTACAGCCTCCTTCCCAGGATTACACATCCCATAAACGCAGCAGCTACAGAGAGTGACCAAAAGGGACCGACCCTAAACACACAATACCTGAACAGCTCAAAAGGCACCTTCCACCACACTGTGCTTCTTTTATCTTCATCGCCCTCCGGCTTCGCCGCTTTGATCGCGAGGCTCTCGTCCTCGACTGCTTCGTTCCCACCCTCTGCCTCCGCCGCCTGATCATTTCGAACCCCCAGTACCCCTTCCCTGCTCATGTCCTCTCCAAGTTTTATCGCAGCCAATCTCTCTCCACCCGAGGCAGACCAGAACTTCCTAGAATCGTCGCCGAGACATTGAATTTCACCAACATCGACCTGCTTCTTGGCACTTCCGGAGAAACCATACTCTTCCTTCACGCCCAAATCACCCAAATCGAACTCCTCCAACCCGAAGGCCAACTTCTCGCTCTTACCCCCCAATCCTCCGACCGCCTCCACCTCCGCGCCGCCCTTCGCGGCGACCAGCTCGCCCCTGGGGTCGAAATCCCCGAGCTTGCGCTCGTCGGAGAGGTCGCTGCCGGAGTCGGACCAGAACTCGCCCGAGTCCTTCCGTGGATACCGAGTCTCGGAGCCGGGATCGATCCAGCTCGGGTTATCCGACTGGACGGAGTCGCCCGCCTCGCTGGCGGAGGCGGCGGCGGCGGCAGCCGCCTCCCCCCTGGGGTACTTGGCGGAGCCGTCGATGGAGAAGTAATCGGCCCGGATCATGCCCCCCGATTCGTCCTCGATCACGTCGAGGCTCCTAGGGTTGTGGTCGACAACCGAGTCGGAATCGGAGCTTTGGAGCAATTCCCAGTCCTGGAACTCGCCTTCCATGGCGCAGAATCCGCCTCGGCCAAGAGCAGGGTAGATTGGGCGAAGGGCAGAAGCGAGCTCGAAGCTTGCGAGGGACGAATATGGAACGAAGGGCGGGCGAAGGAGAGGGGAGGAAGATGCGGAGGCCGTTTTTTATGGGTGAGACATTAATGGGGGATAACAAAAAGAAAGCATTTTTGTTGATGTGTTCTTACCGAAAGCACACACCCATACATCCCCACCACCACCACCACCTCGATTTTCTCTCTCTAAAAACCCGAGGTAATGTTTCTCTCTCTCTAACTTTACCCTTTTGTTTTTATTGGTATCACGAGTGGAGGAGGAGATAAAAGAGGCGAAGGCCTACTACGTCTCCCCGGCCCACGTTCACTGTTGATCATTAGGTGAAATTCCCATACATGGAAATGATCCATGCACCAAAGCCTACCATGTCCATGCTGACACGTTTTATCCCCAATCGAAATTTCTTGTTCAAAGTTCTAAATCGACAAGATCCGCTTCAAAATCTGTCTATATCGACGCTTAAAAATAAACCAGTGTTAACCGCGACGTTCATGAGATTTAGGTCGAACGAAAATGATGGTATTTTGCCTTAAAACTTATTTGATGTGACCTTTGATGGAGGACAGAAACTGTGTCACAAAGTACAAGTATGGAGCATGTTTCATACACCAAAAAAAAAATCAAGGAAAACTGTGTCCTAAGAAGTATAGCATGAGATCTTTTGATATCATAAAAAAAATCAATATAAATATACTCAATTTAATCTCTCTTTTTTCGAAACAAGTTGTTAATTTTTTATTTATTTTTTTTGTAACAGAAGACTTTACCACGACCTCTCGTGCTCGAACAGCATCGAAGGGTCGGGCCCCTATATCTCGAGGAAGAATAACACAGAACCCAAATACGATTGTCCTCTACTTAAAATATTAGCAACTGAAGATTTCGAACTCTTGACATCGGTGATGAGGGATTATCTCTTAACCATAATCTCATATTAGGCACCATTTATCTTTTTTTTTAATGTTGGGCTGATCATGTAAAAAGAAAAAAGAAAAAATCTGTTGAAACGATTGAAAGTTGGGGAGTGCTGCTTACCGGTGGCGATGGCTTGCGAAGCAGCAAAAGAGACAGGTAAGGTTCGGTCGTGACTTTTGATCCCTCTAATCTTCATGATAATCACTACATTAGAGTACAATTTCTTGTGTTGGGCGGCCAGTGGATTGAAGAAGAAGGTATTGACGCATGCTTTCCTTGACACTAACAGAGAAACTGAGAGATCCAATCAATTACTGAGAAAACAAAGGCAAAGTCCGAACTACCATCGTCTAATTAATCTTTTAATATCGATTTTTTTCCGAATGATTTGATGATTAATTTGAATATATATAAAAAAATTCGAGAGCCACGCTGCACATAAATCGTTCGTATCGCAGAAGAGCCATTCGTGTCGTCATCCTTTTATATGAATCCGAATTGGGTATCCATTCCTCACGTGCTGCCGTCGTATTTTGCCCCTTTGCGTTGCTCTGTATATCTCGACAGTGCATTATCCGGACGTCAGATTGCCCGAAGAAAGAAGGAGAAATGAAATAATAAGAGTGAGTCCTCCAGCTTTCCAGAAGGGAAGGATAAGATTATATAAGACATCATCTCCTTCTGCCGACGACCAAAAACACCATGCGCGCGTGAAATGGGCCCCCGGGACGACACGTCACCCCTCCACAAAGCATGACGAAAGAGGAAGTGACTGGTAGCCGCCTAGCCGGCCGATCCAACGCCAACGAGGATGGTTCGTATGAAAGGTAGCCGGGTTTCGGCCGGAGGGTGAAAAGGGATTCGTCGGGCTTCCGATGCACGCAGACCCAACTCGGGCTCGTCGAGAGCGGAGCGATATCGAGCCTGATTCGAGCCCCGGGGATGGAATGAAGGAGCGTGATGACGCCCTTTTGACACCTGAGGAGAAATCGAAAGCGCTACCGCACCAGAACGCGCGCTGCAAACGCGATTTGGCAAAAGGGGGTCGACAAAGGTCGGTCCAATTCCAATCCCCAGGAATCAGCGTGGCCGGTTTGAGTCCCGGCCGAACCCATCCGAGAGGCGTCACGTCGATTCATGTTTGACTTTGACGAGTCCAAGCTCGGGCAAGTTGGGGAATTGCCGGCCTCATTTTCCAGGAATTAAAGAGCGCAATCGATGGAGAAAACGTCCGCCTGATTCGGGGTCGGCTGCCTTCTTCCGTGCCTGCCGCGGCCAGACGAATTCAATTGCCGTGGGCTCGGAGTTTTGATTCTGCATTAACTTGTGGGGCGGGATTCTTCGCCTTGACTCTTCAAGGACTTTTCATTTCCCTTTCGCACTCCTTGTTAATTCTCTTCCTGCTTTATTTGACTTTTCTGATTCGGATCTTGCCAACCAAAAGCTCTGCTCTTTCTTGACGCAGGCTGCACCTTTTCCCTAAAGAGTCATAACACCCCACATGAGCGACGATGGATGGAAAACGTTTATCCTCACGTTGCCTTGCTATTGACATTGTGACCGACCTCATGCTCGCCGAACACGCCGGTTTTAATTCACTGAACGATAGACAAATGTCTTGATACATCTTATGATGGGATTCCCATGATATTTCTATGTCTAGCACATGTTGTCGTACGTTAATTTCCGTGGTCTATGCTCTTTCTTGTCTCTTCTATTCGCGTTTGCCGACATAAATTCGAACGAGGGAGGGAGCTAGATCGCCACCGTATTCTTAAAAAACCATGTGAACCCGAAATCAAGTCAGTCATGTTTTGCATCGTGAGCATCATGATATTCAAAAACATTTCTCATGCTGATGGCAAGACGGATACTGATGCTCTCGTCTCGCCATCATTAGCTAAGGGCAAATCTATACTATAGTGCAAGCAAGCGCTCCATAGGATTTTTACCATCAAATATCCCAAATTATACCTATTATAATACTAATACCTGAAGCCTCTTCTTCTTCTTTTTTCCTTAATATCGCTAAAAATTCAAAAATTTGGGATGTCAATGGTGATGGCGAGGACAGCATTGCCAACCTCACCTTTGACCAATCGTTCATTGGCAACTGGCTAAAGGAAGAACGACGAGAAGAAGGAAAAATAAAGGAAAGAGAAAAAAAATATAATTTATAAAAAAAAAGTATTGAAATATCATCAAAAATATTTTAATACTCGATCAGCAAAAATTGAGTGTATCAATTTGTCGAATGGACTACATTGACATAATTATAAGAGATTCAGGATTCGATTGGTAAAAAGAAAGATTTACGACCGGGACAATTGCCAATTTGGTCCTCAACCTTTTGCTAGTTTGCCAAATAAGTCCTAAAACTTTTTTTGTATCAAATAAGTCCTAAACCTTTTGCAACTTTGCCGAATAAGTCCTTCCGGCGGATTTTGACCGGAAAATGCTGACGTTGCGACTACGTGGCGGACCGGACCTCGCCGGCAACGACGTGGTGGCGACGTGGCAAAAAAATTCAAAAAATTCAAAAAAAAATCAAAAAAATAAAATAATAAAAAACCTACTTGGCCGGCGAGCTCCGGTGGCTGGCGGAGCTCGCCGGCCACTCTAGTGGCTGGGTCGGCCCTCGCCCGCCCGCGGTCGGCGAGGGAGGAACAAAGCTCCCTCGCTGCAGATCTGCAGCAGCGAGGGAGGAACAGAGCTCCCTTGCTGCAGATCTGCAGCAGCGAGGGAGGTCCCTCGCAAGCTGCAGCAAGGGAGCTCTCCCTCGCCAGCCAAGTAGGTTTTTTTTTTTTAATTTTTGGAATTTTTGAAAATTTTTAATTTTTTTATACCACGTCGCCGCCACGTCGTCTCCGGCGAGGTCCGCTCCGCCACGTCAGCATTTTCCGGCCAAAATCCGCCGGAAGGACTTATTTGGCAAAGTTGCAAAAGGTTTAGGACTTATTTGGCACCAAAAAAAAAAAGGTTTAGGACTTATTTGGCAAAGTAACAAAAGGTTAAGGATCAAATTGGCAATTGTCTCATTTACGACCAAATCGACACATTTGTGATATATATTGAGAACTTTAATGTCATTTGCGCCAAACGCACGTTTCGAACACAACTTAGCAAAAGGTGGGGAGGGGGGGGGGGTGTTCAACAAAGCCAGTCAAATTTTACCACCCCCAGGAACCAGCGCAACCGGTTTGAGCCCTGGCTGAATCCATTCAAGGCATGTCAATTCATGTCAACTTTACTTTTAATGGATTAGGAAAGGCAATCGAACTAAGAAATGTTCGCTAGATTCAAATTGCATCATCTATTTCTGTTCCCCGCACTGAATCTAAGGTGCTAGATTGCCGATTTAATGAAGTCGAGGTCAAATCCCATTCAATTTGACCCGCACACAACTGAAGAATTTCATTCCATACGAGAGTCAATCGAATTAATTTGCTTTGTCGACCATACAATATTGCCATGTGTGACTTTTCTGTGGCCTATACTCTTTCTGAAGTTAATTTTTTATAATTTATGAAGTGCTTTTCACACATTGTAATTATATCTTGTGCACTTAACGTCGACACTTCCCACTACTAACTGTTCAAGTCAATCCTTAACATCATCAAGTTGCCTGAATCGTGTTTCCATGCCGGCAGATTTGGCCTTCTGAGTTTAAGTATCCGTCTTGCCATCAGCTTAGACACGCGTCGTCCCATATCGTGCAAGCAAGTGCTCAATTAGCCTCCTGGGATGGACACAAGAACCCTTGCTATGTTCTACAGCACTCGCAACTCGCTTGAAATCTATCGAAGTATTCAAAGAATGATAGCTAGAAACGTGTATACTTTTCTCATATGTTTTCTAAGATCTGAACTGAGTTCTTTAAAGTCCCCCATTTCGGACGGGGAGTTCGGAGCAGAATAAATTAGTGATTTCATAAGTTCCCAAACAGGCGACTTTCAATAAAAAGGAAATCATGCAGTCTCAGTTTAAGTACAGAGCTCGAGAGATTTGTATCAAAAGTTTCTCCACCATCAGAATGGGTAACGACAGAGAACGTTTCGATCAATAGGGAAAACAGATCGTCCATCCCTATTTGATTTTACAGTGAAAAAAGAAAAAAATTGACTCCTACACCAGAGAATTCCTATGGCTAGTCCTGGCAGCTACTTTCTGCATACATATTTAATAATCATTTTCGTTCTTTCAATCTCGTTGCCGGAAGCAGCATCTTCCAACCAATAGAGGCTTGTATATGCCGTCGAAAGCATGAAAGTAGATACTATTGCTTGCCGATGACATCAAAAATGGATGACCAATATAGAAGCAGTGGGTTTTAAGTTCTCACAGCTCCCAAACGGTTGAGAAGTTCTTGAACGATTGCGCTTCTAGGAACTACTTCCTCTTTGGCATTCTCAAAATCTTTCAACTTAACCACACCTTCACTCAGTTCCCGTTCGCCTACTAGAACCATCCAGGGGATCCGGTACTCCTTGGCATAATCAATGTGTTTCATCACTCTTTTATTGACCAAAAATTCTGCTTTCAATCCGGCATCCCAGAACTCCTTCACTAGCTCCGCAGTTAAAGGCAAATCATCCCCCAAAAATCCAACCAATACTTGTGTCTCTGTAGCTCGAATTATCTGTTGACGTGAAAAAAGAAATCAGATGACTATAATTTGACTCTGTAATTACATCTTTCAAATGATATTCTCACTTTTCCTCAGCCGTACGAGTCAAGTCTAGGGCATTATGTAAATTCAACTACTGAAAGACTACAGAACATCAAAAAAAAATCAAAAACCTTCAAGTAGTTAACTTCTGTCTAAAATGGGAGATGCTAAAGAGAATGTTAGGCTCAGTTGTCAGAAACAGATGTCTGTGAAGGTGACAGAAAGCAATAGTCCTAATAATCAGTCACACAGAATAGATGAAGTTCTGGAGAAATTTACGACTATTTTCATCAGACCTTTTTTTTCCTTTTTTATGCCCAGGAATTTCGATCCTGTATAATAATACGAGAATGGTGGAAAGGTCCAGTGACTGCTGAGTGCTCGTGAAAAAATTCCTCAACTACGTTCACTCACAGTTAAAATAGGAAGGCCCATTATTGTCTCGACAAGAGCAAGTTATAAAAGCATAGACAAATAAAGGCGTGATATTACAGAAACAAATAAATTGGTTAGAATGGTAAGCTGCACCCACTAAGAGCTTTTTCATACTTATCCTCACAACTAGTCAAAGATCTTTGATAAATGTAATCTAACATCACCAAGAATAGGAACGAAGCAAACAAACAATTTACTTTTCAAACTCAAGGAAGAGCCTAGAGAAATTGCAGTCATAAGAAGAGATGGAACTTATTGGAGAATGAAAATTAATTACTCGGAATCTTACTTATCATATTTCAAACCAAAAACTAGGCAAAACCAGGTTCGGAGCCCCTTGAACAAAAACGAAAGTCTCGACGCTGGTATGCCATACAAGCTAAGGTTCCTATTTATATTTTAACAAAACGGCTGCTATGGCCATTGTGATGTATATCCCAGAAAGTACCTTCAAATGGTAAGTACCATCCATACAACAAATTTGTTAACTCTTCTGTTTTGCCGCAAAAATAATCAATCTTTTGGCGCATCCACATTTAATGTTAAAAAATAGTGGGTCATCCATGCCTTCTAAAAGATTATCTCATTGGTTAGCTATAGAATTTCGAGGTATCTGAACTATTCAACTGCATCAGCAATTTATACGGTTAATCAAGATACAAGTTACTAGAATCTCCGAGGAGACTAAAACACATTTAAGGGAAAGCAAGGAGAAAAGTGAACTAAGTAGGATTACAGATAGGTCTGAGATATAATACCTGATTCTGATCTTTCTGAAGCTGTTCCATTATCGCAAACACTCGTTCAATTCCTAGACTAACACCAACTGCCGGAACCTGCTTTGTACCAAACATTCCAATAAGGTTGTCATAACGCCCCCCAGCAGCAATTGTTCCAACCTGCGGATATATCTGTTAATACAGTCTAATGACCAACAAGATCAATCAGAAGATTATAAGCACGAGCTCATTGCACGATTCTATCCCTAAGAACCAACAATTGCAGTTTCATCACATTCTTTCGTGATAAGCACCAGGTAATGGATCGAAAACTATACCTACCACATCACCATCCAAGATCACTAAAGCACTCAACTCTTTCATCTCTTGCAACAAGGGCTAAGTGCAAATAAATTTTTCCATTAAAGCTTCAAAGCAGCAGTACCTGTGTAAGACCAGCAAAAACAAGGCTCCAAAATGTGGATGGCAGTTCACCTTCACTTTCAAAACCTGGCCTTGTATCTAATTGGGTAGGTTCTCTGAAAATCTAGGGCAGTGCAATTATTCAGTTCATCATTAATTTTTATAGAGAAGCCCTTGATACATTTGGTAACTATGCTCCAGATTTTTCAAAGAATATTAACAAAATAAAGTGAAAATTTGCCCCAATGTATCCTATCAAGATGCAAGGAATTCAGCAATAAGACCTCATCAACATCTCTCGTAAAATTGAAAGGCTCAAATCTTTCATCTATCTCTCTCTAGCACACGCACACTCTTGCCCACGTAGCAACGACCATGGTGACAAGACAACAGCAACTACAAGGCAACTCCTCTATTTTGTAATCAGAAATGATTACTTCTATGCCCTATCATTCGCAAACAAAACTTTCAGATAGAAATTGCTTATATGTCGCATATTAACTAGGAAGTGCTTCCTTAGAGTTACCTGTGTGGCCCCTTTAAAAACTGCTTCAAATATCACCCCTGTGTAATAATCAAGACCTCTGGCAAGACTCAAGTCAAAAACAACTCTGTTGATACACTTTGACTTTTCCAAGGCATTGAACAATATCTCCAAATCATTCAGGGCATGCACAGATCCTTCATTTTCCAAAAATTTGCTCCCCTTCTGTTGAAGCTTTGACAACACTTCCAGAGGTGCACCCCTTTCCTTCACAAAATTGCCAATGCGGTCTGCCATCTCAGCAGTTAAACCTTTTTCCTCCACCTATATGATGTTAAGAAATTTTAGCAGAAATTTGGGCTCATTTGTTTTACAATAGAACAATGTGAAAATATCAGTTTATCCACCACAAGAACTCATATTTCCATATACACGACAGATCATGAAAAACAAACCCACAATAAAGTTGTTAAAGAGCCCCATCCAATAGATGAAAACTGAGTACGTATTCACAGTGATTTGGAACAAAACACAACTAGCTGATATTTACTGAATGATACCTTTAAATTCTCTAAAAGTTTCAGGACTCATGCATTCATTGGAAAACCCTTAAATGTGCTTAAACTCTTCCCTCGAGAGAAAATCACTAATATCTTCCAATAACGAATGACAAATCAATTGTCGAGAGATAATTATAAAAACAGAGCTCTTGGAAGTGCTTTCAAGGATGTCCACATTTAAATCATCCAATGCTATCTTCTCCTCCATCATAATCAATTGAAAATATTGTACAAAAACGGTCAAACAATAATTGAGTTTGCAAAGAAAATGACATTCACATCACCACATGGCAAATCTGGTTTTGATCTAGTCTGATAGTTATTTCAGACACAAGCATACCTACAGGGCTACTGAAGATTTTTCTCACCAATACCTTCCTAATTCAGACACAAGCGTGCACACAAGGATGGTATAATCTCTTACCATCTCCTTTCTGATCTGCTCAAATGACTGTTTGTCTAACTTGTCAATACTTGAGCAAATGGTTCTGAATTTCTCCGACGGCACACCACATATTTCCAGCATACCATCCAATAACTTCCGGTGGTTCAGTTTTACCTGAGAACAAACATTATGAACACAATTACCCAAAAATAAAAATAAAAACAACAACAGATGACAAGGAATTCAAACTCTGATGAAAATGCAAAACATATAGAACATGTTGTTCCATTAACATATCTAGTCTGAATATCAGATACTAACTATTTACCAGCAATCATAAAATCCTGAAAGTAACTATAAAAACAGTTGAAACCTTAAAGACTGAAGTGCAACATCTTTCTTGAATTTCTACATAAACGTTAAAACGCTATCCTAAACATCAACAACAAAGATACAACTATTACATTATAAAGGACAACCCTTGAGGGTGAACAAGTGTCACCCATTTAACCATCAATATTTTGCATTCATTTTAATTTTCCTGTTTAACTTTTTGTCTGCTTCTTCTTTTAATCTGTCTTCCAAATTTCAGTATGTAGATAAACAATCTGAAGGAAAAAAAGGGAAAGGGGGGGAGTGGGGGAGGAACAAGAGAGAGAATGTTTACCTCATAATCTCCAATATTTAGTTTATCAAGCAACTCAATGAGAATTTCTATGACCTCATAATCTGGCCCCATCCTTACATTTGCCCCAGCAATGTCAAAGTCACATTGGTAAAACTCACGGTATCTACCCTTAGAAGGGTTATCCCTCCTGTATACTTTAGCAATTTGGTGTCTTTTCAATGATGTAAGTCCATTCATAGCCATATATCTCGCAAATGGAACAGTCAAGTCATATCGTAGAGAACAAAGCTCTCCACCCTGTCAAACAAAAGGACAATAACCTTCAGAGGGAAGACAAAAGATCATTGATCATTTTAGATGTCAAGGAGACAAATGAGTATGACTCACAACACAGAGAATAAGTAACATTACAACAGTGAATCAATTATGCCAATCCCTGGTTCTCCAAGTCAGTAAGATCATTACATTTGCTCCGAGCAAGGGAGTTTATCGACTTTAAGAACTTTTGTAAGAATGACATGAATAAGAATATCAACCATCAATACATCTAAGGTAGCAAGAAAGGTCATCGTAATAAAATATCTTCAATGTTCACCTGGTCAGCAAGATCGTATATCAATTTCGAGTCCTCGCCGTATTTTCCCATCAGAGTCTCTCTCAATTCAAAAACAGGAGTATCAAGTGCCGTGGCACCATGCTTCTTGAAAACCTCTGTTATAATAGAGAATGCTTTCTCTCTTATTGCCATTTGTTCTTTCCCAAAATCACGAGTTCCCTGCATGGACCAAACCATGGAAACATCAAACTGACTGAAATCTCTGACAGACATTGAAAGTAGTTAACATTAATCAAATGTAGAGGTCATCAATGGCATTCACAGGTTCCCATACAAGATAAAGATCTTCCAATCATAGAAATGATATTCTAGTGCGAAATTTAAACTAAGATGGCCTTGTCTGTAAGCAGAATAATTCATGTCTACTTTGTATGTGAGTAGAAGTAGCAACTTCACCAATCACAGAGGTGTTTCAATACAACTCAGGAAAGATTGCGTGGACCAAACAGATATCTCAAGGAGAGCTCAATATTTCTTCTCCTGCAATACACACTATACTCAACATAAGTTACTTAACTTGATATGCACTCTCTCCATGAACTGCGTGCAACTATGAAGGAGTAAACATACAGAAACCAATTCTGCTTGTCCAGACCCCAACCAAAGTTTTCAGCAGCCTCTTCAGGAATACCAAACTTTCCATTAGTTATTTATTTTTCCCTGCCATTTGTCATCAAGCAGCCACATTGTGATCGAAGTAGATATGGTCCATTCAAAGTTTTCCGAACAAACAAAATCATATAGCAAGCTTAAGAGTCATTTACTATCTACTTTAATCAGAAATCAAACGACAGCATGCCAGGGCTACTGAAACAGAAGAGAGAAAAGCAACTCTGTCAGTATCATACCAATCATTTCATAGTTTGAATTAATTACCTTGGGAAGCTTGGGTAGCCTTCTACTCTCATTACTGTCCACAATGTCCTTCACTTTGTTCAAGAAATGGTCCAATTCTGGACCCCCCATTTCCAGGAACAGTAATAAATCTTTTACAAGTTTCTCTAGTGAAACTGAATTATCACCGTCAGTATCTCCATTCCTCCGAAATGTATCCTTAACCAATTGGACCACAACAGCTGTCCCTCTCCCCAACACCACCTTCTTCTTCTTCTTCTCACTCTTCTTATCTGCTTGCACTCCATTAATTTCCTCATGATTTCCCTTTTCAATCAATTCACTTCCCTCAAGTGCAACAAATGCGGTAATTGCCTCCCAAGCTACTATTTTCCATACACAACCACAAAGCACATACAATTCATGCACAAACTTCTCAAAATCTCCGCCAATATATGCATCCATAAGCGTCCTTTTCTCATTCTCCAAATCATCCATTCGTAAACACTCCTCCTCAAACATACCTATTAAGCTGCTTTTCAGGGCATCAGCAGCAATTGAGTCTAAATTCATCTGTGCTCGGCACAAAGAGTTCTTACCAATCCTGAGCAGCACATCAGTCAGCGGCAACAACACATTTACAACGTCATCTGCGGCGCCATCAGTGGTAGACCCAATTTTCTGTATTTTAACTGACGAATTCAGGTACACTCGCACCTCTGAATGCACTGATTTCACCACCCTTCTCAATGATGCATGAACTTTGGGAATGCACGAAATTGCCTCGCTCTCCACCTTACCCACCAACTTGGACCCATTAAGCAATACTTTCATATCACTGGCAACCCCTATCTCATCCTTCGAGACAAAACCATCACCAGAGTCCACCGGATTGAAGACAGCCACATCAGCTTTGATGGCCTCGCACGACAATGCAGCAACTGCATCGACCATCGTGGACAACGCAGTCGACAAGTGGTCCAAAACCGCACAAGTTCCATACAAACTGGAATGTGCTTTCTCTAATATGCAAGCTTCTTCATCGGTGACGGCGAGATTTCCCAAATCCGCGTATCCCTGAGGAGGGACGGAACTTAACGAATCCGAAATGAGGTCGACGAGTACCGTGCGCGTACCAGAACATCCCGACAGAAGGAGCTTGTTGAGAAGAACCGCGAGAGAAGCGCGCGTTTCCGCATCGCTGAAGTAACGGGGGAAGGATAACTGGAAATTGGCGGCAGGAGAGATCCGATTGGCCGGCGAAGACGCGAGACGATCGTGCGCCGACGAGTCTACCAGCACGCGCGCGGTACCAACGGATACAGCGTGTAATGAGGATGGAGAGAGGGCGGAACCCTTGCCTCCCAAAGCCACCGCTCTCTTGGTGGTTTCACCGCCATCAGCCATTGCAGGAGAAAGAAGAGAGAAGAGGGGCGAAACTGACTCAGCTGCGAATGTGAAGATAACTCGGTTTTCAATTGAAGCTTCTTCAATGGCGGCCTATAGGGTTTTGGGGTTAGGGCAGTTGGCTTGGAAGATACGCATCCAAAGAGAATTCTTCAAGAGAATAATATTTTCGGTTAAAAAAATTGATTCATTTTCAATAACAAAAAAAAAAACTCACGAGAAACAGAGGGTAGATTTCCAAAGCTTCTCGGACTGATTCTTTGGGATTATTGGAATCCCATGAAATATTATCAGAATGTAATGGCCAGGCTTCAGGAGGTATTACATGATTTTCTTGGGAAAAAATTCTTTGGAGTTCTCTGTAAGCCTGTGGATTGGATGAGATACAACTTGGGAAAGTTCTGTGTACATAATGTTTCTGTAAATGATGTTGCGATCTATAGGAACTTGTTCCTACAGATGATGGTCTTTTCCCATGATCTCCTATTGGGTGAATGAATGTCCATGGTCGATGGAAGAGGACAATGGTGTTTCTTTCAGGTTCTGGTCGACCACGTTGGTTTTCTGCACCGAATATTTGGCGCCAAGCACTGAGAGGCATAAACCAATTTAACAATGAAAATAGATGTTTTAACCTGTGTCTCGGTGGTCTTGTGCTCTAAGGGTTTCAGTTAGAGCTCGCTAGATTTGCTCAGTAGGAAACTGAACAGCTATAGTGTGCAAGTTAAACAAGTACCAAAACATCCATTTTAATTTTTCAGGGAAATCCTGATTTGGATCCCAAGTGAGTGTATGGATGAATGGATAGTCCGGATGGAGTCCGCCAGTTTTCAGAAGTAGGCCTCCATAGTTAGCGAATATGCTGTATTCATTGGACTGGAGAAAGTCAGGAAGTCTTTCGAATAACATATTCTCCTCAATGGCTGCTAGGATCTCAGGAGGATATTCGATTCTAGGTCTGTCGTGCATGTCTTGGACCCTGTATGTTTCACCATTGCGGTGTTTCTTTACATACATGTTAATTTCCAAGGGGGCATTGGGTCTAGAAAGAAAATCAGCAAGAACATTTTTATTTCCTGCGATGTATTTAGTTTCAAAGGAATATTTTGAAAACCATTCTGCCCACCTTAAAAGCTGTGGATGAGGGATTTGCTTCTGTTTAAATTTTACCATTTGGGGGAAAGAAGCCATATCCATTTCCACTAGGAAGTGATGGCCAATAAGATGGAACTCGAACTTTTTAATTCCATTCTTAACTACCAATATTTCTTGAAAGTGGAGTGGTAATGAGTTTCGGCTGGAGAGAACTTACCACTTTTGTATCCACAGATGTATCGCTTGCCATCAACTTCTTCGTATAATACAGTTGCCCAGTATTCGTCACTGGCATATGTCTGGAGAATTCTTTTCCCTGTTGAAGGAATCTGAAGAGGATGAAGATCTTGCATGATCTCTTTGAGTTTGGCAAGTTCTTCAGTCTGGTCCTTTCCCCAAGGGGGCCTCTTTTTTCAACATTTTTTGAAGAGGTATAAGGAGCTTAAACAGTTGAGGAACAAAATCTCGGATATAATTGACTATATCAACATGTTTGAACCTGTTTAACTGTGAGTTTCTTTTCTGAGAATTTGAGTAATTCCTTTGCAATATGTGGACCTGGCTGGTATGTTCCTTGGTCAAGGTTCATTCTAAGAAACTCAATCCTTTGCTGTGCAATGATCATCTTTTTCTGAGATAGCATGATACCATGCTTTTGGACAATTTGGATGAATTTCTGAAGGAGTTCAGCATGGGATTGCTCATCAGGGCTGTAGATAGGGGTGGTCGATTCCCAGGGCGGTCCGGTTCCCCCCCGGAACGGGGAACCGGACTGCTAGGACCGGTTCCCATTCTCTAGGACCGGCAACCGGACCAGCCGATTTTGGAACCGAACCAGACCGGACCACCCGGTCCGGTCCGGTTCTCGGGCGGTCCAATGGGACTGGGAGAGAAGCATCTCATGCTGTTTGCTGGTGGTGTTATAGATCAATATGTGTGCATGACAAGAGTTAAAAAACAAGCCTAGTATCGCCGGTGCTTCTATTTAGCTTATAATAACATGATGGCCGACATAGCAAGCTGAGAAAGAGGCCACGCCTCATGAATGAACCCTCCTGGGACCCCCATTACAAGATCTTATAAAAGCAGCAGCAATCCAGTGGTAATTGGCGGTAGAAACTTTTCAAAAGTGAAGAGGCGATGACATTGTGGCCTTGCGGCAAACCAGGAAGAGAAGAGAGAAGTGGCTTTTATCTCCATGCAAAAGTCGAAGGACAGAGAAAGGAGGTCGGCAGCGCCAGCGACAAGACCCTTTGCCCAGGGGCTACGGAGCTTAAGAATGGAAGGTGGGAGGTAGGTAGTCGAGCGTTGGTGCCATCTCTTCGTCACGGACCGAAAGTTCGAAACCCCATTCAAAGGCAACAAAATCATGGCAATCAACCAACAAAACACACAAAAAGCCAAACGCAAAACTAGCGAGCGGAGGAATTGGAGAGGAGGAATCATGGCAATCAACCAACAAAACAAATTAGGGTTCTCACCTGGATCTGCAAATTGGTTCGACGATTCGCGAAGTTGACGAACTCGCGGAGAAATTGGAGAGGAGGAATCGCTAATCTGGAGTCGGAGGAAGGAGTTAGCTGGTTTGGAGGAAGCCGGCTGTTCTGCTCGTTGGAGATGGAGGGTGAAAGGCAGAAAAGTGCAGTAGTGCTCTGCTCGTTGCCTCGTTGGAGTCTCGAGAGTGAAAGGCAGAAAAGTAGTGCAGTGCAGTAGGCAGAAAAGAAAAGAGAAATTAGAAAGAATACTAATATCTAACGTAGGGATGGGCCAGTTCTTCCGGTCCGGTCCGGGTGGTCCGATCCGGTCCGGTTCCACCCAAGAACCGGGAACCGGACCACCCGGGAACCGGTTCCATTTTTTGGAACCGTGGACCGAACCACCAATCTGAAGAACCGAACCAACCCAACCGGTCCGGTCCCGTTCGGGCAGTTCCCGGGTTGGGCGGTCCTTTATGCTCACCCCTAGCTGTAGAGCAAAATATCATCTATGTAGATGGCAGCACTGTCCAAGATTGGACCAAATATTTGGCACATGGCCTTTTGAAAAAGGGATGGAGCCGTTTTGAGCTCGAATGGCAGCACTTTCCACTGGTAGTGCTGGTTTGGGATGCAGAATCCGGTTTTAGATCTGTCATCAGGATGGATTCCAAGTTGCCAAAATCCTGCTTTGAGATCAAACTTGGAGTATATCTTAGCTTTGGACAGGCTAGCAAAAAGGGATTTTCGGGATGGTAGAAGAAATTTGTCATCTCTGAGAAAAGTGTTTAGAGGTTGATAGTTGATGACCAAACGTAATTTTCCTCTATTCTGCTCTGCTCTTTTGTTAACGTAGAAGGCTTCATAAGCCCACTGAGAGTCAAAAATCTCAATGAGTCCTTGTTGTAGGAGTTCAGAACACTCCTTTTGAACAAGAGCAAGATGTTCAGGATTCATACCCGTATGACTGGCTTTTGTCGGGTTGATATCCTCATTTTGTTTCAATGGAAGGCGGATGAAAAACTGAGAGTTTTGCCATAATGGGTGTTGACATTTTTGCAGAAACTCTGAATGATTATCCGCACAAGAGTCTAAAAGACTTTGCATAATGGGATCAAGGATATTTATGTCAATGGAAAAGAATCTCTGGATGCTGGTAAATTCCTGGAAAATGCCATTGAATTTAAGTCCTTTTCCACTGATAATTCTGAGCTTGGGTAGTTGAGATAAAATATCCCAACCAATGATGAAATCCTTGTTTGGCAAGGGGCATCCAATGACATTTGTAGTGATAGAACACTGAGGGAAAAATTGGATGGTGATGGGTTTTGATCGGACACTGGCTAAAAAAGTGTCTCCAGATGCTGAAGTGAAATATCGAACATAAGGTGTCCAATATTCATTTGGGAGGATTTTTAGGTCAAACAAAGAGGCATGTGCCCCAGTGTCAATCATGGCTATGACAGTAATGGGTTTGGAGTATTTTGAGAGGAAGATTTTTACTGGAAAATATGGTGGAAGATAATGTGTATCTTGAGAAAGAATTTGTGGAGTAAAATGAAAGATATATTTCTCACCATAATCTTCTTCGTCTAGAATATACGGGATGGGACATAGTGTCTCATCTGTAGGTTCCTCATCAATGGAGAAGATTGATTCCAGATCATCATCGTCAAGAGAAATGCCGGTTTGTTGTTCTACTTGCATGATGATGTTGATGTTGTTCCGCTTTGCCTGTGAACAGTTTTTGGTAAAGTGCCCCTTTTTGTTGCAAATGAAGCAACGGTTGGGCTTGGAGAATCTTCTTTTCCCAGAGGGATTGAAGGATTTTCTTTTCCTTCGGAGGAATCTTCTTTTTCTGAAGCGTTTATGCTGGAAGCTATCATCATGAAAATGATACTTATCAAAGTGCTTCTTCTTCTTTCTGTGTCTGCAATGGTCGCAAACACAACCTTTTTCTCTAGGGCATTTAATCTTCAAGTAGTCTTTTGAGCAATTCTTGTTCAGCTGATTGCTCTCTTTGAGGAATTGTTGGAAAACATTTTTCCTGGAACACAATTCTTCAAGTCCCTTATGGACTTCATGCTGGAAATGACCAAAGGGAACATCTGCAACTTTCAAATTCTTTGCAAAAAGGGATTTTTCGATTACCTGCGAGATTTCCTTTGGGATAGAGTTTATGAAGACTGGCTTCAGGTTTGAATCTGCTCCCAAGGCATAGAAGAGCTTGATCATTTCTTGGAAGTGGCGGTCTAGATCTTTCCACCAAAGAGAATAGCATTTTCTTTCAAAAAATTCTCGCTTCTGGACTTCCGAGACATCAACCATCTCTCCACAAAAGTGAGTGTGGATAGTAGCAACATTTTCTTTGAAGTTTGTTGATACCAAGAATTAGACTTGGTATGTTTCAGAGACACATTGCCACCGGCTTTTCAAAGTGCCAGTAAATTTGGACACAAAATCCATAAGGATGTCATAGTTGCTATCCCGGGTCAATTTTTGGGTAATAAGCCATGTATGAAATTCCTGGAGTCGGTCTGGCCATTTGGAATAAGGAATATCATCAAGGGTAAAGAACCCTGGATTTGAATGGGATGAAGTTGGTTGGGCTGGGTCCCTTGGATGCACAACTTCGGGTTCTGTGGTATCTTCATTCATCGGCTCTGTTGGAGGATCAGCCATGTAGATGGAATCTACTTTAGAATCACTGGATGAAGATGATGATGATAATTCTTCTGGGATGTCTTCCTTAGAAGCAAATTCTTCTGGAGGATCAATGGTTGCTATGGTGAGGAAAGTTTGTGTGGCTGAGGGCTGAGAAGTCAGGTCCTTTAGATAAGTTTCTAAAGGATTTGACACCATCAGCTGTTTGGACTGGTCTGGATTGGAAGACGAGTCTTCCATTTTTGTTTTCCCCATTTTGATGGATTTTCTTTTTTCTATCCCTCGACAGTGGGCATAGCAGGGTTATACTTATATGCACTATGGTGCAGTCCGTCTTGCTCTTACCTTCCACGGAAGGAAGGGTCTCCCTGTAGTTGCCAGAATGACACTTTTGGATACAAGGTTTTTAGAGTACCAACATGCTTGCATAGGGACAGTGCAAACTACCCTAAATGCCGGCACGGTTTTTGTTACTCTGTATCCAAATTTTAATGTTGCCCTTACAGATCCGCAGCTCCTCTCTTTCCTGAAGGTCCAACTCCAGCTTACAGGAGCCCCACAGACTGCAGACTCTGTTGCAACAACCCTCCACTACCAGATGGTGTATCGTGTGCAGAACCATGCACTCGATCTGAACTTCCACGGCAACGAGGATGCCTTGTTCATCTCCCTTGAAAATGACCAAGCTTCCTGCATCCATGTTCCACGACAGATTCCCAAAGAAAAGTTAGCCAATCTTCTACCTGAAACTTGGATAACAAATTATGAACAGCTCCACCAAAGCAACAAGCCTGTTCATTCTATTGATTCCGAATTTATTCGAAAAAAAGATGGCATGGTCCAAGTCAAGTTCAACAAAGGAAAGGAAGATGCACCGCTAATCTTCCCAACACTTTTCCTAATTGAACCATGTGTTCCAGATCCAGTACCTAAAGACGACGATCCGAAGAAGCTTGTTGAGTTCTTCAAGTCAGACGGACATCTTGTCCACCATTACAAAGATTCCCATGGCCACTACTTTTGGGATCCATGGTGCCAATGTTCGTACTGCCTCAACTCTCCTGATGAGGTTGATCCAACGGCTAGAAGCAAGCCTCGGAAGAACAACAAGAGGAAGGACCCACTCTACCAAAGGTATCTTGAAAAAGATCTCACGGTAGGTCCTCTCGGTGATGAAAAGGAATACCAGTATCTGGTATCTTACTCTCCTTCTACTCCTTTTTCTCTTCAATACACAGGAGTCAACCACATCACCTCAAACACCACCGTCTTCACCACCTCCTACTTCACCACCATCCAAAAAATCAGCCAGACAGTTGTTTCACCATTTTACAAGCCAATCCAAAAATGGGTAAAGAAACATTCTTAACAACTAAATCTCCCAACTGCTTTAGATGAGATCAAGAAGGACTGCCAGTCCTTTTCACCTTCACCACCTGCTCTTCCAGAAATATGCATGTTATCTCCTCTACCAAAAGGGAATATCCATCTTAACTTTCCTGAAACCTAGGAATTCATAGACACTGATCGTAGGCATCACCATATGCCTAAGATAAACATTCCCAAAGGTATGGATGAACACGGAAGACCCAGGAAAACCCGCGCCGCTGAAGCAGTCCTAAATTGGCAATCCGAAACCCTTTTGGCGCAAAATGAAGCACTCAAAACCATTAAAATACCACGAAAAATTATAGATTATATCCTTAAAAATATATTTATCCTAAACTTTTTTTGAGTCGCTCAAACTTTCAAACTATATGACACGTTTACCCTAAACTTTTTTTGTGACATCAAAAATCCCGAACTAGACCATCTGTCACACATTTATCTTAAATTTTTTTGTAACACAAAAAAATTCAAACTTATCTTATTGTGACGTATTTACCTTATATCTTTTTCTTCTCTCCTCTTTCAAAAAAAAAAAAACCTACTTTGGAGGACGTGGGCAGCAAAGCCCTTGCTGGCAGTCGACTAGGGCTCATTGCCCTCTCTAGGCCTCCCTTAGAACTGGGTGAGGCCCTCCACCGCTGCGAGGGAGGCAGCCCTACCCAAATATGGGCGAGGCCAGCCTCGCCTGCTTGATGACGACACCCTTGAGGACCTACTCTTGATTCGTAGTAGGGGCTTGAGGAAGAGGTGGCGGAGAGGGGGCGAAGGAGAAGGATGGGAGGGGAGGGAAAAGGAGAGGGGGAGGGGGAGAGAGAAGGGGAGATCCAGAGGTGGAGAGGGAGAATCGAGGGGGGAAGAACTGGAGGGTGGTGATGAAGAAGAAAACCAAGAGGGCGGTGAGGAAGATTTTGAGCTCCGTGGCGCAATTCTAGATGACAATGATGAACATCTTCCTGTCAGCACCGACACCTCTATCCCTTGCCTTCAGCCCCGGCTAATGAGGCTCGGGTGAGGCCTTCCTCCCCCACGGTGGCGACGGCCTTGCGGGGAGGCTAGGAGAGGGCAGCAAGCCTTGGCTGACCGCCAACAAGGGTTTCAAAGTAATTAAAAGAAGAAGAAGAAGAAGAAGAAGAAGAAGAAGAAGAAGAAGAAGAAGAAATAATGGGATAAATGTGTCACAAAAAGATAAATTCGGATTTTTTGGTGTCACGAAATAAAACTATATGGTAAATGTATCACAGAAAGTATAATTTGAGGTTTTTAGTGTCATAGAGAGTATAGTTTATGATTTTTCGTGGTAGTCGCCCTATTTTTTATATCAAAATTTTTAGCAATCACTACAATAATCATGAAATTTGATTGTATGAGATAAAAAAAATATCCTGTGAACAAAATATGTATAATATCATGAATCAGAGTGACGCATAATATGTCAATTCATGTATTATTAAGTATTAATAATTGTTTTTACAAAAATTATTTTTTAATAAATGTAACGTTGGTGTACTAATTTGAAATTTTATATGATATAAATTCTTATAGATTGTGACATAGAAGGGGTGTGTAATGGTAATCTTCGGACTAGACTAATCGATTCCATGCATTTCCTAAGGTATCAGTCCAGTTTTTTGTTCCATGAAATTAGAACTAGTGGTAAGTAGTTAGATTCTTGGTTTTACGATGGAAATCAAATCAGATTGATTTTTATAATAAAATCTAAATAAATAACTATTCTTCATTTTCTTCTGTCTCCATGGAGTCGTCACATCTACAAGTATCATAATTTCCCAACCAAGCATAAGGGTATGCTTCTTCGCTAGACCTCGCCCACAAGATCTCCCTCCAGGGACTTGTCCTCACAGTGTCGGTCACTCCCAAAAACCTCACCTGCCTTAACCAGCTCCTCTCTACCCACTCCTCCATCCTCGTCCTCTGTTTGCCTAACCTTCCCTTCTCTTCCCTCTAGGGGTGAGCACAATGAACTGCCCAACCTGAGAACCGCCCGGACCGGACCGGACCGGACCGGCCGGGTTGGTCCGGTTCTTGGAAGTTTTGGTTCTGTCCACGGTTCCAAAAAATGAAACCAATTCCTGGGCGGTCATGTTCCCTGTTCCTAGTGTGGCGGGACCAGATCAGACTACTTGGACCAACCTCGGACCGGACCATTGGATCGACCCTTTCTCTTTTAGGGCCAAGAGAGAGAAAACCGATTGGTCCCATCATCTCTCTTTCCCATAGGCAGCAAACAACCGCAATAATCCACCGGAAAATCATTCTCTTTGTTAAATCATAGGAAGAGATTTATCCATCCAAAAATTCGGATATATCACCACAAGCTAGTTAAGACATAGTTAAACAACTTTCAAGAAGGAATAGTCCTCAAATTCATTGAGTAAGAGTGTTAAAAATAGGCATCCCTTTTACTAGAAAAACATGGTCGGTTACAGAGAAAACTCGGACATAAATGCATGCCAAAAGGGTATCAATTGTCATCGTATGAATCTGAAATTTTGACATGTTGTATCCCTAAACATGAGCTACTATTATTATGAAGATAATTAATCAAAATTCGCAACAAAATAAGCTCAAAATGACACTTCTTTGAATGTGGTCAAACCTAGTTTCTGAAAAATAGTTTGAACACTAGTCTGGATTTCAAACAAGCCGATGATCAAAACACTTCAAAAAATTCTCAAATTAATATATGTTGTAGACATGTAAGAGAGAAATAACTTTCATCAAGACAACAACCCCAAATTCTAAACATATAGCTCTAGAGAAAATCGTAAAGCAAAAAATGGGTTCCTTCGCCATCCCACTCGTCTTTTTTATCCTATTTTGATTGGTTTAGTGACTAATCGTGGCCGGCGACCAGCTCAATGAGAAGTTCTCTAGACTTCTCTTTGAAATTTTTCCAGTCCCATTGGACCGCCCAAGAACCGGACCCATCCAGTCCGGTCCACGGTCCTAGAGAATGAGAATCGGTCCCACCAGTCCAGTTCTCGATTTCGGGGAGAACTGGACCGCCCGGGAAACCGATCACCCCTACTTCCTCCCTACCCCAAACTTTTGCTAAATGAAGTGTGTTTGGTTCAACATTCAGGGAAAGTTATTGGGAAAATGTAAACGTCTTTAGCCCAAATGAGTTTGGTTAAATATAAATAATGTTTGGTGAAATACGATGAAAAATACTTTGAGATGCAATGTATACAATATATTTGGAAAGTATTTTCCTGTAACCAATATTAAGTTTTTTTTAGTTAGAGTCGGGCGGCGAAAGGGGGAGGGGCGGTTGAGGGGGGGGGGGAAGTCGTTGGAGGCAGGGGGAGGCAACCATTGTGGGGGAGTTGCCGGAGGCGACTATTGGGGGGAGTCGCTAGAGGTTGGGAAGTAAATGCTGCTTTTCAAAGCACCTCCAAGATTGCATTCTCCGAAAAAGGCTTTTAGAAAGTTTTGGAGATGCAATTGCATTTTCTCAAAACCCCCCAAAAATGAACCAAACACCATGTACCTTTGGCCAAGGGACTTTTGAGCCCCAAAGCCCATTTCATATACTGAACCAAGTGCACCCGATGTCAAGAATGGGTGCCGTTGGTTCAACATTTCGGGAAAGCTATTGAGAAAATGCAAACGTCTTTAGCCTGAAGAGGTTTGGTGAAATGCAAATGATATTCGGTAAATTACAATTGAAAAGTACATTGAAATGCAACTTTGAGGAAATACTGTTTGGTAAAAATATATTTGGAAAGTTATTTGATTTAACCAATTTTTTAAATTTCCTGACTTTAATTTGTTTGAAATTGAAAAAAAATAATGACATAAATATATTTATTTACATGTTTAGAGTAATGTAATTTATGAAATTAAAAATTAATATTAAAGGAAAAAAATTATGAAAGCAAACATTACTCTAAAAATATATATTTAATATTAATTTTAAATATTATTATACAAAATATGTATTTATAAAATATTTTTAATTTTAATTTTAAATATTAATATATAAAATATTTTAATATTTTCATAATGCAAGTTTCATATATTATATATTTATAATTTACATAATTTTTATAAATATATTTATTTACACGTTTAGAGTAAAGTAATTTATAAATTAAAAATTAATATTAAAGGAACAAATTATGAAAAATTATGAAAGGAAACATTACTCTAAAATATATATTTATAAAATATATTAATATTTTCATAATGCAAGTTTCATAAATTATATATTTATAATTTACGTAATTTTTAAATATATTTATTTACATGTTTAGAGTAATGTAATTTATAAATTAAAAATTAATATTAAAGGAAACAAATTATGAAAATTTATGAAAGGAAACATTACTCTAAAATATGTATTTATAAAATATATTTAATATTCATAATGCAAGTTTCATAAATTATATATTTATAATTTACATAATTTTTATAAATATATTTATTTATAAACTTGCATCCCGAAAATGTCCATGACACAGTCATCTTCCGCCCTCTCTGTCCTCCGCCTCCTCCTCACCTAGCAGTTCACCTCCCACCTCAATCCTCCAGTGGCCATCCTCTCTGGCTTTTTCCTTGACTAAATCTTTTACTTAGTAGACGGGCTCGACATATGTAAATTTTGTCAGAACGGCCAAGTGCCGAACTGGACTCATTTCAAAATCAAGCTATTCGATGTTTGTTTAAAAAAAATTAAGAGTCAATCATCCCGATCCGATTCCCAATTTCTCAACGGTGTCGGACTGGACCGGGAATCGATAATCCACGCGACATATTAAGGAAGGAATCCCAATAACAAAACGTGCGTGTAAAATATATATAAAAATGTTATAACCTTCATCGTGATAGAAATAATCAACTTACGGAATTTATTCAGATAGATGTCGACAATAGTTTCGCTCAATCATCAATATATGTAAAAGTAAAATTATGGGAAGTATAGTACGAGCTTACGATCAATCTGAAGTGTCTAGAAATAGGATCAATGCTACGAAAAATCTCGAATGGGTAGAGCCTATCGACCCGGTCAAGGCGAGAGCCTCGCAGCCCCGAGGCATCAAAAGGCTCCATTTGGCTCTGGTTATCCTCTTGCGAGGATACTTTCGTCTTTTCCCATTAAATGGCCCGTGTCTAAACCCTAATTTCGCCACCTCGTCTCCCTCTCTCGGGGCATCTTCTTCCAAAGCTTCAGCTTCTAGAAACCTCCCCCTGCCAGCTGCCTCCGGCGAGCGCTCGTCGGAGATCGGAGCCCCTTCTTTCAGCCGTCAAGCCCTCGCGGTTCTTCCTCTCGTAGATCAAGTCATAGTCCTCCATTTCAGCCGTCGATTCGTGGTTCGTGCTCTTTTCCTCAATGTTTCTCTCTCCCTCACGTTTGTTGCCTCTCTCTCTCTCTCTATTTGTTGGGGGCGGTAGCTTCGTCTTCCGTTAGAAATGGTGCTTGCTTCGTGGAACCATCGGGGGCGAGTGAGTAGTGACCTGGTCTTCATTTCTGTAGATAAAAAATTATGAAACATAGAGTTTCGCACAGCGATTACTGTCTTTCTTGAAATTAGGTATTGTTCTCTGTTAATTGGATGTGAAGATATGCCAGATTGTAGATTGCTATGTTCTTTGCCAATTGCAAAGATTCGGTTGGAGGCCCTTTTTTTTTTTTTTTGTGCGTGTGCTTTCGTGACGAGGCACGCAGGTTTTATGCATTCTTGAATAGAAGTAGACAGTTGTGCGATGCATCTGATTTGATTACTTTCTGAGAGTGCTTGTAGTATTTGGAATTTTCGGTGTGTTGGATTGATAATTTGTTCATTGACACTCCCTTTTTATTTTGGATATGTGAAAAATCGGCTTGATGTTGTGACTTGTGGGTATGTGTTGTGTTTTCGACTTGATGTTTTTCATTTTTACGCTGGTCAGGATGCTGGTTATTCTTCATTCAGATCCTAAGAATGTGTGTGTTGGTCTTGGTTGTCATATTGAAATAGTTGCTCGATAGTGTTCGTATGAGATTAGTTTCTGTAATTTTTAGGAATGGTGGAACAGAATATAGCGAGATGTCTTTCAGTGTTTATCTGCTCCTGAATAGATAAAAAGCAAAGTTAAATTGAAATACGTAAATCCTTTGGGTATATATTTCTTTTTGTTTTTTTCTTTCTGATATTGGTCGATCAAGTGTCGTAGAGCACTCAAGAAATTGTGCAGCGTGTTCTACAATGGGATAATTGCCGAGGTAGGAGATTGCTTGATGACAGTAAGAAAGTTGCCTTTGCCAGGGCTTTCTGGTATATGACTTAGGGCCTCACTTCTTGAGGGGCAATCTAGTGTTGAATATTGACTAATTTCCCTAGCCCTTAGGTTGCAGCGATCTTTTTGCTGTATGCATTAGATGGAACGTGCACTGACACGTCATTGGTCGTGTCTAGTTACTCTTTTTATGAGCATGTATACTGCTATGCTTTTGATAACTTATTCAGGGGAGAAGTTTATCAATTATCTGACCTGGCAGTTCACATTGACCATGCAGGAATTTGACCTTGATTTATATTTTCCATGGGAGACGCAGAGAACACCCTTCCTCCCTCAAAGAAAAGGGCTGCTGGTAGAGAACTTAATCGCGATAGACCTGAACTAGATGATGAGGAGGATGCATCAGAACAAGAGAGCGGGACCTTCAAGAGGGCAAGCACTGAAGTGCTAGCCACCAGGAGAATTGTCAAAGTACGTCGAAATCAAGGCACGTCCGCCCCTTCTTCCAATCCTTTTGCTGGAATTCGCTTAGTTCCACCTGCTGAGGCAAAGCCCGCAGAGGTGAGCACTGAAGAGGAAGTTGTGAGTGAAAAGGCTACTGCTGGTTTGGATGAAGAGGATAAAGAGATCGAGAAGGACATCAATGGTGATAATAAACAATTGGAAAGCAAAACTGATGAGGTGGGAGCGGAATCCGCTGCAGATAAGGATGATGTTCCAGATGACGATGGTGATGATGATGCTAAAAGTACATCTGAACCTAAACCAGAAAGCGAGGCAGCAACTGGAGGTGAAAAAACTGAAAGCGATATCAAGAAAGATGACGAAAATCAGATTTCAACTACTGAAACTACTCCACTGAGCTCATTCCAACAGCTTTCAAGTACACAAAATGCATTTACCGGTCTTGCTGGTACCGGCTTTTCTACTTCTACCTTCTCATTCGGGTCTATTCTGAAGGAAGGGTCTGCAACAGGCACCGGTTCTGGTTCTCTTTTTGGACTCAAAGGTGACCAACCTTCTTTTGGGTTTGGTCTCTCCAGTAATGGGAACTCCTCAGTTTTTGGTCCTTCTGTCGCGTCGAAGGGTGAAAATAGCAGTGTTACCACTCTGCAGGAGGTTGTGGTCGAGACTGGTGAAGAAAATGAGAGGGTGGTTTTTTCTGCTGATTCTGTGTTGTTCGAATATGTAGAGGGTATCTGGAAGGAACGTGGTAAAGGTGAAATCAAAGTGAATGTTTCGACAGCTGGTGATGAGAAAGCCAGACTTGTCATGAGAACTAGGGGGAATTACAGGCTTATTTTGAATGCTGGTCTTTACCCAGAAATGAAGCTCACAAATATGGACAAGAAAGGCATCACTTTTGCATGCGTTAACAGCATCACTGAAGAAAAGGGCAATCTCTCTACCTTTGCTCTTAAGTTCAAAGATGGCTCCATTGTAGAAGAGTTCCGTGATGCTGTCATAAAGCACCAAGGTAATACAGCACAGAAAGATGACACAGCCGCAGTCTTGAGGACTCCAGAAAATTCCCCTAAAGCTTCAAACGAGTGAAAGGCGGTTGACGTCCAAAAAGATTATCCTGTTCTGTGTCGATGTCGTTTGTGGAAGTCATTGGTGAGAACAATCTCATAACTAAGCAATTTGCGGGTCCTTGTGAAGCAGAGTTTAGGGGTATATGATCTTTTTGGTCGAGTTAGCCTTTGCTGACATGTTTTTACCTTTCTTTTGTATCGCGTCTTTAAACTGTCAACTATCGTTCACATACCCGAGAACATGGAGCAACGAGAGGATTAGCTATTGTCCCTGTCGAATAGTTAAACGAAGCAGGCTTCCTTTTTCTTTTGGTCGCTGCTAAGCATGAAGCGGCTAAGCTCATATGGGCCTATTAAACTTGGCTCTACCGTCTACTCTGCCCGGCTAGGAGCGAGGCTTCACTGTGTCCATATTCTTTTTGTCTGGTTTGTCAATTTATCTTCTCTGTTCACAGAGGAAGAGGGACGGTGTTTGAATTGAATAATGGTCTGGTCCTCTCATGTCCCAGCTGGAGAGTCATAGCCTCCTTTGGCCGAGTCTACAACAGGACAAAGACATCTGCTTTGAAACTTGGAAATTTGCGTGGCATTGGTGATTTGTCTGTGGTTGCTTAAATTCTAATCAAGAGTACCGGAATCTACCGGTGATGAGGCTTCTTTTGCATGTATAGGATCATATGAAAGACCTAACTCATTGGAATTGGCGGTCAAGTGGGCTTCTTTATTACCACACCAAAAGTTATTTTCCTCCATGATACATTTAGCTTACGATCGGCGAGCCAGTCCCTAATTTGAGGATTAGAATTGGATTCGGTGGAAAATAAAGATATCGTTCCAAGTCCAAATGCCAAAGATGGGGGCAGGCTTAAATAAGCAAGAGAATGATAACAATCGAAGTAACGAAAGGAATGCGAAATCCACTACAGTTTACATCTGTATGTTCTCACGGGAAGGCATGTGTATCTACTCCTGATTTGCGGTACAAACTAGTGTTCTTCAAAGAATAGAGCTCCCGGTATTTACACTTAGAACAGGCTGCGGCTTGAGGAACAGGCTGCTAACTGACTCGCGAGGTGCGTGACGTTTTTTCCTGTCCTTCTGGGCTGAAGACATGTCCGAGATTTAGCTTCCTCCAGCTTGTCGTGGATCGACATTTTAATTTGTGCGATAAAACGGCCATCAGGAACAAAAGTTCCGGAGATTTATGAGCAGCACAGTTATGTCATCCATGTTGCCCTTGGAACAAGCTAATTCCACAAGCTTCTTACAAGATTCTTGCAGGTTGCTTTGTTTGGACACCAGATCAACTGCCTCTTGATCACTGACCTGTAACAAAACAAGGGCGTTGAACCGAGATTCGAGTTTCTCCTGTTGTTGTCATAATCTTTATGTTTAATCGCATGGGATTCACATATTCTTTTTAACCACATGAACCTGAATGTCTGCGATAACAATATGAATGCGACCCTGATCAGTATGATCTTACCTTGTCCCACAGTCCATCTGAAGCCATGACGACGAACTCACAATCCAGTGTTATCTGACGCGTCTTAATCTCCGGCTCGGAAATTATCCATTCTTTCAAATGCAAGTCCCCAATTGCTCTAGAAATTGCTAGAGAACCATCTACTCTCCACACCCCATTACGGCTATGGACGAAGCCACCCTGCAAAAATATCGGTTCTTCATTAGATGTCAGACCCTCATCCATGGAGTGACGAAGAATGCTATTGAGCTCTGAAATCAGAAATACGGCTTACGGAGTTCTCGATCCGGAGGCGCTCGTCTTCTTGGCTAACCCGGTGGTCCCTGCTCAATGCGTCGGCTACGCCTTTCCTACAAAGAACTACTCTACAATCACCTACATTTGCTACATGTAATTGCCCGTCCTTCAGTAGCACACTAGCTGCACAAGCTCCACTACCTACGCCCTGCATTTATGGAAAAACCTTTTGGCTGTTATCAAACTGCATCAGCTCTGGCGATTCCTCGGTAAAACTAAATTGAGAGCGTTGGAATGATTATGTTCGTCAAGAAAACTCTCTTGGAGATTGGACAAGCAAGATCTAGTTTGGCCAAGTTACAATCGCAGATAATATGCAGACGTAAGGGGAACGGTCAACTCAACAATCCATACTCAGCTTAAAATTCAGGTTGATCTTCATTTATCTAGCTGTTGTACCAAACTATTCAGTGTATTCGAGCTCGACTCTGCTCATTTTTGTAAGAAGGAAGAGCCAAAGTCCATGTGGAGGATGGTTATTAGGTAGAGTCAAAGTCAAGCAACTCACAAACTCGATTCGACTCGTTTAAAATGTCCAAGAAATCATCTAGAGGACTTTTGGGTTATTGAGCGAAGTCTAAATATGACGAAATTTTGGGGTGAGAAGTCCTTTGAATATATTTGCTTATAGACAATACATTCAAGTTCAACTCCTTCAAAACGTCACCCCTGTCTATGAGAGATTTCAAAAAGGGAGCACGTAATGAAGAACAGGAGGACCAGGTCTCAGGGTCAAAATTCCAAAACTAGGAGCAACGACCAAGCCCCATCATCTAGACTGCAAGGCTTTCTCAGCAATTTCACGTCTTCAATCAACTAAGTCAACTCTCAATTGTTTAGTCCCTATTCGAAATTCCCAAAAGCACATGCATGTAACCCGAGATTCATCACTGTTTCTTATTCTATTTCCTGAAGCAGACGGCCTACCTGACTGAGAAATTCCTTGTCCGTGACCAAGTAGCCCTCGCGAATGGCCTCTTCTAGAGAACCTTTTTCCTTTCCCAGGGTTTCGGCTCTTCTAAGGATGTTCCTTCCCAGATTTTCAGTGACGAAATCAGCCGCAGCTCGGCCTCCGTGTCCGTCTATTACGGCGAAATATGCCTGCGAACGAGAGGAATTCTATTATACCTCCAAAAGTGTCAGAAAGCTAGTACAGCGGTTGGTATGCATGGGCAGATAATAAGCTCTACAGTTGAATAATTAGGACAACAGGATGAAGTCCTGATTCACACGTTGATATTGATCTTACGGAAAACAGCGAGGTCATGGTAGGAACGAGCAGACTAATCGTCTCTCGCTCCGTTCCGAAAATTTTTATATGAGATGCTAATAGAAATTAAATTTGGGAGAGTTTAGGAACTTGATAACACCGAATGCAATCGCCCGAAATACTAATCAGCTCCTAGGAATCAAGAATCCATTCGCCTGTGTGGTGATAGACTATCATCCTCGACAAGAATTCTTCTGTTTACATTAATTTTGCACCGTTGAAGAATCCAAAACCATCCATGGTTGATGTTTTCTTATCACTGACTCCGAAAAGGTAGATAGTAATAGTGTAGCGTTATGGTTTGCAATGAACAAGAATTGGAAGATTGATTACGAAATAAGGATGGTCACCGATAAAGCGAAGCTAGTAGAACTAGGATGCATAAAAAGTGAATCGTGATCAATTCGCAACAACGTAAAATAAAAAAGAAAAGATGCCCGTGAATAAATCTAAGTTAATCATACCTGCTTAGGATCTCCAGCGACATCCACCGTGACTACATAGCTATCCTCCATTACGTCTCTCCTCCCTCTCTTGCTAGCCAAACAGTAATCTCTTCCCTCAACCTCAAACTCCTTGTTCTCTCTCTTCTTCGACCTTTCACAGCCCAATTCGAAAACCGGGAAATTCTCCGGCAAAATAAGCTTCGCAGGCCTCTTCCTGAGCTTGTTAGCAGTAGCACTCGTCTTTTCGCCAGCAGTCACTTTCTCCATCGATAAAGCGGGGACACCTGACATCGCCTTGGAATTGGTCTTCTGTGAAGGAACCTCGTGGTGCAAACCTTTTGCACGCACTTCTCTACAGTGCTCGACCGTCAACAAATCATCATATTTTGCTGGACACGACTCGTCCTGTGAATATTCCGCCTTGGCGCGGGAGGTTTCGCCTTCCCAAGAGGTGCTCCCATTCTCGAGGATCAATATCTCTCCCTCTGCGGAAGCTAGGCTTTCTAGGGTTTCAGGCAGGAAGCTCGGAGAAACTGGGGACGGCCCTCTCCGTGCCACAAGGACCTTGGCGAAAGCCGACAGGGGGCCAGGAGACGCCAAGAAGGAAGACTCGTGCCCGACAGAGACCGACATCACCAGGTTCCAGAGCCTTCGGATCGAGAATAGCACCAGAGAAACAATAGAAAAGCCCCACAGAAACTCATGCAAATCAATCATCATAACTCACGTCCCTGGGATCAGGAAGCTCGTGACAGTGCATGGGAATATAGAGAGAGCGCCCTGGCTATCATGCACGATGTGATTTGTGAAAGGCATGTGAGGGGTTGCGTCTCCAAACCAATGAAGAACACAGAAGTCTTAATAGAATCCGAACAGGGTGGATGAAAAGGAGGAGGATTGGGTCAACGGAATTAGTAAATATAGGACTTTTGGCGGATTACGAGGATGTAGTATGTTTGCACACGAAGGCAAAGAGCGAGAGGTGAACAAAGGCCAAAGTTTCTTGAAAACTTCAAAGCCAAGGAAGTGGTCGTCGCCCCTAGGAAACGGCAACGTGGGGTTTTAATATGCGGCTTTCGGCGTCCAACTTCGTTTTGGGGTTTTCCCCTTTTGCTGATTCAAAGTTTGCCCTAAAAGGAAACAGATCGTTGACTGGGTAAAGCCATCGAATCTGATCTTTTTCTTTGCGCTTGCTCGCCTGTATTTTAGGGGCGAGCGTTTGAATTCTTCCCCCATCATGTCGGCTCTCGCAAACCTTACCTTGCATTCTAAGTAACCTGGAGGAAACGCCGATTTGCTGAATGCATTCAAGCGCTCGATGGCAATGTCATCGAAGGGCTTAACGATGGAGACCCCTGAGGTTGGACTTTGTCTCCATCAACGTCAATCAGGAAAGTCTCAATAGTTCTTATGAACATAGAATTGGCCGTGCCCATCATTTCAACACATGCGTATATATCATCATCATCATCATCATCATCATCTTCTTCTTCTTCTTCTTCTTCTTCTTCTCGGAAAGTCTCAATAGTTCTTATGAACATAGAATTGGCCGTGCCCATCATTTCAACACATGCGTATATATCATCATCATCTTCTTCTTCTTCTTCAGGCATTTTCAAACTTTGTTGATCTTCAACCAATTAAGGTTACAAAGGAAACACGAAGCACTCGAATTGGTGTGTATAAAAGAAAAAGAAAAGGATGGTTTAGATATCTCTCTTTTACTGACGAGTCATATTTGCACTGCATTCAAGAAATAAGAAGATCATGTAGAAAGTTTAGAAGTTTCCACAGATATAAATGCTCAATGCGTATTTGGGATCATTTAAGTGATTTATTTTATCTTATCACTCTATTTTCACATTAGCTAATCTGTATTTGCACAACATTAAAGGAAAAATGAAGAAATAGAAGTCATGCATCCTCATGCTTGGTCATTTATAAGGCGTCTCCACAGGTGAAGAATCTCTTAAGATTACATATAGATTAATTCCATGCATTACAAGAAAAAGCGCATTAGTCAGGTAGAGTTAGGTTTTCATTATAAGTAAAACATTTTTAAGGCAAATTTTTAAATGGTGAGACAAATCGGCTTGGACTGTTCGTAATTTTGTCGAGAGTAATATCGAAAAGGCGATCATATCTTGTTGCATGTTGCTACAGTCCAAGCGATCGCACATTTTTGGAGCCCAAAAACATCCCTTTTCGTTTTCGATAAAAAAAAAAGGTTCCAGCCTAATGAAATGTAAGGTCGCCTTATGATTTAATCTCCTCATTAAGTCTTGTCAATCGATGGGTGAATTGAGGCTACATGATGGACTGTGCTCATCCTTAGTTTTTGAAAATAGAGAAGACACAAATGATCCCTACACTTTAACTCGGCTTGCAATATGATACATGAACTTCTAACTTATCGAATGTGCTTCCTAAATTTTATTTTAGTATATGGTGTGATACTTAAAATTTTAGTAAATATTTAATTTATTCATTAAGTTAGATGAAAAGGTTCAATATTTTTAATGTACTAATTCAAATTAAACATATACCAAAAGTGAATATATGCATAAAATTTTATGAATTACTTACCAAAAAAAATTTATGAATCATATTGAATAAATGAACAATTCAAGAATTATATTTTATGTTGGGCCACAATTCAGGAATATTGCGTCATTTTCCTCTTTCGGAAGGCGTATTGGAGCAAAGATGCGCTAATGCTGGTTCCGGGTGCAGACGATCATTTCCCTAGGGAGAGTGAAAGCGGGGAGCTGCGCTCCCAGAAACAGCACAGCGCCGCCGCCAAGTAGGCCAGAGATCACCAAGCGGCCAACGTGCAACTGCGACTCTCCTCCCTCTCTACCCCTCCATCTTGAAGCTAAGCAGCGGCCATGGCGTCGCTCTCCGCTTCGATCTCCTGTCGCTCCTCGCTGCTGGTGTCGCCGCACGCATCGCTCGGCGAAGCAGAGGACCCGAGGAAGAGGAGCCATTTCCCTCCGTCTCGTCGCTCCGTTCTACCGCCCCTCCCACGCTGGCACGCTAGCAGGTGCGCTTCCTCTCTACCCTCCGCTTCTCGCTTGCGCTTCTTGGCTCTGCCGTTTCTGTTTCTCTTCCCGGAAGCTCGCCGGAAGGACAAAACATGGATTAAGAGAGTTAGATTTGCGTGGGTTCCTTTATATCCAGTGACCCAGTGGGAGAACATGGAGTCCCGAGAACTCATGCACCGATATTCTTCAATTCGGCATTCTTATGTTTTCATTTTAATTACGCGAAAGAGCTCTCACACAGCTACCTAGTAGGAAGGATTGTAAGCGTGAGTGGAAATTTCTGACTTTCTCGCTAGTTGTCAGCCGGAATATAAGTGGAAATGCGTGGCTATAGCTCGCTGAGCATTGTAGATTGCTGCTTTACGAGCAAACGGCGTACCTTGTTGTGACGAATATTTGCTCTCTTGCGTGCGGTATTTTGGCATTTTTCATTACTGGTGCTGAGAACTTTCTTGCAAAGAACTTCTTACGGTTAGTTTGTAATTCCTTCGTTAGAGATTCCTTGTAACCCTTGAAGAAGCACTTGATTAGTTGGATGCATGACACTTTTCTAGGTTCATGAACATCATTTCACTTGGTTGATTACCTATACTATTCTTGCATATGTAAATTTTCTGTAGGATTGGATTTCCCATCAACACCTTTCTCTTTTTTGCTCATAATTCTAATCATTCGGGAAATGTTCAATTTTTCACTGTTTAGATATCCTATTTTGCTAGCTTGCTCGTGAGTTTATGGCAGTATGTTTGTTTTAATAAGGAGCTGCTGTAATTTCCTTTCCTAGTTGTCCAAAAGTCACTGAGAATCTGTTTCTACATATAGCCATTGCAGAGTAGGTGTTGTACCATCTCAGGCAAGAAGCGATCTATCAAAGACCATTCACGCATCTGTCACAGGTAAAATCGCTCACCATTTGTCTATTATTTGCATAATTATCAGCATATATAGAAATATTTCTCTTTCAATGTGATTGTCAACATATATAACACAATAGTACTCTAAGCTAACTTTTTTCCCATCCACTTCTCATGTTGAATTACTGCCGGATGTTTCAGTGGATATAGCTACGGAAGAGGTTCAGCTCCCTAAAGGTGAAACATGGTCGGTGCATAAATTTGGTGGGACTTGCGTAGGAAACTCTCAGAGGATAAAGAATGTGGCCAATATAATTATGAAGGATGATTCAGAGCGGAAATTAGTGGTTGTCTCTGCATTGTCAAAGGTGACTGATATGATGTACGACCTTATCGATAAGGCACAATCACGAGATGATACCTATGTGTTTGCACTAGACACTATTTTAGAAAAACATAGATCGATGGCACTTGATCTACTTGAGGGGAACGATCTTGCAACTTTTCTATCACATTTGGATGGCGACATCAATAACCTAAAAGCCATGCTTCGAGCAATATATATTGGTATCACTCTCTCTCTGTTTCTCTTTCTCTCTCTCTGAACTATATTTGGGGCCATTTGTAGATATTACCTTGGACTTTAGCGTTTTGCACCTTGCATTTGCATTTTTATGATGTTGGCTCTAAAAGGGTATGCCTGTCAGGTGCATCATGCATCTCAAGGAGTAGAGATTATCCTTGCCCCCTGTACATTTTAGAGACCCTTTGCACTGTTAATGATCAAAGCCCAAAGAGCGAATTTACCTAACTTTCATATCTTATTTTAGAAACTTATTTTATTTTATATATGTCCTCAGATTTTTCATTTAGTTCATTCAATTAACGTTTATTACCACGTTTACTTTTGTTTTGGCAGCCAATGCCACCATTTCTGTGGTTGAATTATGTTGCACATAGTAGATCATCAAATTGACAGTCTATGCTGTCCTGCAGCTGGCCACGCAACAGAATCTTTCACAGATTTTGTCGTAGGGCATGGGGAGCTCTGGTCAGCTCAACTGCTTTCCTTGGTCATTCAGAAGGTTTTATCGCATCCACTTCCTTCTTTTGCAAATTTTTGTTTGTTGATATATGATATTCTGATATGAGCATCTGCTGCTATATACTGTTTTTCTCCGTGCTGCAGAACGGGGTCGATTGCAAATGGATGGATACAAGGGAAGTCCTAATTGTATGTCCTACTAATTCTAATCAAGTAGATCCTGATTTTCCTGAATCTGAGCAAAGACTAGAGAAATGGTACTCCCAGAATCCATCTAAGACCATAATTGCCACTGGTTTTATTGCTAGCACTCCATATAATATTCCTACAACATTAAAAAGAGATGGGAGTGACTTCTCAGCTGCAATTATGGGTGCTCTACTTAGAGCGCGACAGGTCACTATATGGACAGATGTTGATGGTGTTTATAGCGCTGATCCAAGAAAAGGTTTGTGATGGTTCTGTTCTCTTGGTCATGAGCCAAGATATCCAATTAGAAGTTTTTGATTCTTGGAGATAGTATTTGTTATTGGTACCAATGATAACTGGTGCTGACTAGGAAATTTGAGATATCTGTTTGAAATGTTGGGTTTGTCTTGTTGCAGTTGGTGAGGCTGTGATACTCAAAACTCTGTCCTATCAAGAGGCTTGGGAAATGGTAAAGAAGATGACTATGAAAATACCAATCGAACATCGATCTACTCTGCTTCTCATTCATTTGCATTTATCTGCAGTCATACTTCGGGGCTAATGTTTTACACCCTCGCACCATAATCCCAGTGATGCGGTATGACATTCCGATAGTGATAAGAAACATCTTTAATCTCTCTGCTTCTGGAACAAAGATTTGCCGTCCACCTGTGAGTGAACATGAGGATTCTCACAAGCTGGAGTCTTACGTGAAGGGATTTGCAACAATAGACAATCTGGCCCTTGTAAATGTTGAGGGGTGAGAAGACTGCATGTTATGGCCAATACAAATTGCTTCCATATTATCAATATATGTAGGATTTTGCAATTTCTATATGGTTGAGTCTCTTTCATATCCTCTTCTTTTTTTTCCCCTTGCTAGAACTGGAATGGCTGGTGTTCCCGGTACTGCCAGTGCCATATTTGGTGCTGTGAAGGATGTAGGAGCCAATGTTATCATGATATCTCAGGTACCTCTACCTTCAGTTTGATGGAATACTATATCTGGTTAAGTAATGTATGATAAATAATCTTATATGATGCACTGTAGGCTAGCAGTGAGCATTCTGTTTGTTTTGCTGTACCTGAGAAGGAAGTCGAGGCGGTTGCTGAGGCTCTACAGTCCAGATTTCGTCAGGCTCTTGATGCTGGCCGTCTCTCAAAGGTGTTTCCATCTTGTGTAATCGGGGTTCATCTAGTGGGTTGATGCTTATTGGATTGTGGTCACTTAGGGAATATCTTATGCACCTACTGTTAGTTTGTATGAAATAGACAGGTGCCTGCATTTGCACGTGCGAACAGAGGAAACTCACCTCATTGTTGCTGAGTGTCGCAGACTCACTATAAAGAAAGCTGTGCAGCATACCAGAAATAATCCTGCGTGATGGAAGTTTTTGAGCGAGCCTTTAGTCTTTATGCTTTCTTCTGCTATGACCCTGCAGTCTTTAGGCTTATTTTCCCCGTCATTACTGTCTCCCTTCTTTATTGTTGAGACTGCCTTCTAAGGCTCGCCAGTAAGGTGATTTTTCAGCTTTCTCCCTGTCGTGAGATCTTATTTTTATGTTCAATGCCAGTTGTGTCAATGTATGTGGCACTGTTTCTGTGCGTGTTTGTGTGTGAGAGAGGGGAGGGGAGGTCGCCCCATTAAGTTGCTTTTCTGTTTAGCGCTAGACTTTGTAAAAAAAGTTTGTGTTTTGAAATAGAGTGCATCAAATTGTGCCGCCGACTTTTGATTTTATCCTGCAGAATAAACCCACTTATGTATGTTAGTTGCTTTGTTCTCAGAATTTTGGCAATTATTAAACTAATATATTAATTTGGGTTTCTAAGCAACTCATTTCTTTTCAGGTTCAAGTGATTCTGAACTGTAGTATATTGGCAGCAGTTGGCCAGAAAATGGCCAGTACCCCAGGAGTCAGTGCCACACTCTTCAATGCCCTGGCAAAGGTTAGAAATCTATATATCCTCTAGGTCGGTTGTGATGGCTTGCTGAAATAAAGATAATTTGTTACTTGTCCCTTTTCTTGTGTTACCGATTCCGATATAGAATATTTATTGCTTAGGTACATGCTATTTAATCTGGGAGTGTTGTCGTCTTTCTGGATGTGGTCCAAGAGATTTCATTTCTCCTTGAAGTTTAAGCAATCAGTTATCTGAAATTGTCTCTCTGATGCAGGCAAATATCAATGTTCGTGCAATAGCTCAGGGCTGCTCTGAATATAATATCACAGTAGTTGTAATGCGGGAAGATTGTATAAGGGCCCTTAGGGCTGTCCACTCGAGGTTCTATCTTTCAAGGACAACAATCGCAATGGGTATCATTGGTCCTGGATTGATAGGCAGCACCTTACTTGAGCAACTGAGGGATCAGGTGCCTCTTTCTGATAGTATATTAGTTAAAGGCATGTGGTATTTGCTTGTGGTGCTCACCATAGTTCTAGGTAATTTAATAAGAATGCACTGGAAGAAAAAGTTGCTTTACTTAAAGTTCGGGATCATATTGTTTTTTTCCAATGTCATATTATGAACTTCCTTTTTCCTGTTTTAATCTAGATAATTGACAACATAATGGTGACACATAATTGACGGGTTGAATTGTTGAACAAAGCACCACTGTTGCGGTTAGACCTGGCCCATTTGACATTGTCCTTGTGGACCCAATTATATCTGTTATGGACTTAGCTGGGGAAGTTTGGTTCCTCAATGCTGGTTATATGTTATTTCTATACTATACCCAATAGATTTTAAAAAAGGGTTAACAAAGTGATATGATTGTAATGTTCAAAGAGAAGAGGTGGGAAAGTTGAGCATAACTAGATCTGGGTTTGTGAGAATTTTGGTAGATTACTCATGAAGACGGCCGTCAAGTGTATGTTTGAAAAAGGTGCTTCCCAGATTCTCCTTCTTGTTGATCACATGGTAGGCGGGTGCTGTGCTACTTAAAAACAGCTGTCACTTAGATGCTATAACCTCATCAGACAAGTACAGTGTAGATGATCTCAAGTCTTTTTATAGAAAATCTAGCATAAAAGAAGCTAAATAAAAGTGATGGAAGTTCTGTATGGAATTCTCAGATATGCTTAGTGCACAGTGTGTTCCATTTTTTCGTGCTGGTGTATGTGCAAATTTTTGCGTTTTCAACATGTAACGAAGCACTATATCGGTTTGGCAGGCAGCTGTTCTGAAGGAAGAATTCAATATTGACTTACGTGTCTTGGGAATCACGGGATCAAGCTCAATGCTTTTGAGTGAAGTGTAAGTCACAAGACTTTGAATAGATGTTCTTGCTAACCAAATCATCTGGTGACAGTTTCATATTTAAGTACTTTTTGTAAAGCTCTGTGCGTTAATCCGCTGTCGTGCTATATCGTTACTGCTTCACTGTCAATAAGAAGATAATTTAACTCTTTCCTCATTTCAAGCTCATTCTGGTCTGTGGCTGTTCATGTTAACAGCTAGAGTATAACACTTACTTTGTCCAGTTACTAATGTGCAGCTGGCAGCATTGTCATGAAAATAAATAATATAACCTGTTTTACTTTAGTAGCGTCTATATGTTGGCCTCTTGAGAGTCGAGACAGATTTTCCATTACCAAGGAGTAATTGCTACATGCTTCTAGAAGCATGTAATTCTTCTGAACTGTGGTGGGGTATCATGTCAAACATTGGTCATGGGGTATCATGCATTCCATAGGCTCAACTTCACATCCCAAACGGTTGAGGTGCTTCGGGAGCAAAAATCCCGGCACTCCTAATAAAGTTCTTCAGGTGTGATACTTTAGGTCACATTCAGTTCTACTCTATAAGATGAAGATTTTCAGGTTCCTCATTGTGAAAATTGTGGAAATTCTACAAATTTGTAATGATGCAGATTAGGTCTTGGGCTGGGAAATCACTCTATAGAATCTTAAATTAGATAAGTAGATGGATCAAATGAGGACCCAACTTTATGGGAGTCTTAAAAGTATAGTATTGCCCCCTGTGCCTGAATTTAGGTTCTTCAAATCTTTCATAAAATAGGAACTGATAGGTTTTTACGATGGCTTTTATAATGGCATGAATTCCTTTTGAGAAAATAAGGCACTGATTTTTCTACTGGTGAACTAAGAAAAAGATGCACATTAGTTCATGCATGGAAACTGGGCAAAATGTATAATGCCCAGTTTTGGCATAAATTTACCTTGAACATCTTGAAAATAAGCTAAACTATTCAATTTTCAACTGGTGGTTATGGTTTTGGCAAGTACTCTTGTGCGAAACATCACGTTTGTCCTTTAGTTCTGCCCAGCTTTAAAAAATAGACTCCATTGTTCTCCTTCAAATTGAACCAGTCGTCAAAATCTGAATCATGCTTACTTCGATGGCTGATAATATGGGTTCCCCTACGTCAATCATCGATATCTGATAGCCTTAGAATCTTTCCCCATACATACATACAGATATTGGTTGAAAGCTGCTTGTAATGGCCGGTTGTAATGCTGCTAATTTTGTTCACCACAATATATGTAGAAGAATGTAAATTTCACATGACAGCCATTCCACTTCTGCATTGAGGTTTTGCATCAGTTGGTTTTTACTTCTCTCCAGCCATCTCTGGCCAAGTTCCAAGTTCCCTCTGCTTTTTGGTCCATCGTTCATCTTGCACAAAATAAAAAAACTGGTGCTTAAAGAGATACTTCATTCATTGGCATCCTCTTTTATTCTGCTTATATGGCTTACTAACAAATCAAAGTGGAAAAAACTATATCCAATCTATTAACGTGAATGGCATGTGGATTATTTTTATAAATGCTACCAACAAGTATGGGATTTAATTGAAATGCATGTCTCAGATAATGTATAAACAACCTTATGAGGGAACATCTTGTGATGTGGCGATGGTCTTCTTCAAGCACACCACCGTCAACCTGAAAATCTTCATTTACCACAATGGTTGCCTGCTAAACCCTTCTCCAGACAACTGCGATTTCTTGCTATATATCATTTATTAGTAAAGGGTGTAATTCTTCTGTGCATGTTTATGTTTTGCTGTCTATTTGCTGTCTATGTATTCAAGGGGAGAACTTAGCCACATGAAGTTTCTGTTATTGTTATAGCTCAATCGATATTTCTGTTTGTAGAGGTATTGACTTATCTAAATGGAAAGAGCTCTTAGTGGAGAAAGGAGAAGTGGCTAATTTGGAGAAATTTGTTCAACATGTGCATGGAAATGGCTTTATTCCCAATACTGTGCTAGTAGATTGTACAGCAGATTCTGTTGTTGCTAGTCATTACTACAATTGGTTGCGACGTGGAATTCATGTGATCACTCCAAATAAAAAGGCGAATTCTGGGCCACTTGATCAGGTAATGTTCTCTACCACATCTTGAAGAAAATGGTTAATTTTCTAGATTTGAAAATGTGATGAATGAAACTGATCCTTTGTTTGTCCTGTATGACTGCCACTTGGCTGCTTCCTTTGATGAACTTAATATTTAATTAAGTTTCATGTATGATCACAATAGTGGTGGCATAATTGTGGAGCACTCTTTCCCTGCATTTGTGGAATGCGCGCAGTTCTAGGTTACGGTCTCCATTGCAAAAAACTATTTTGACAAACGTTAGTGGATTAGAGGTTTAGGGATGGACACAAAGAAAAATACCAGATGAACCTAGATTGGCTGAACTGTCTCTTTGGAGACACCGATGGAATCAGCTCATAACCAATAATGGACATGGCCAAAGTCTCAATTTAAAGATGATTTTCACTTTCAAGGTGGTCGCAGACTTTTATCTAAGAGAACTCATTAAAATTCTTTGTTTCTTATGAAGCTGTGAATGCTATATGCTTGAATGCTATGTACGGTTTTGAACTATCTTGTTCCTATTGCTTTTCATGGTCATCTAGAGACTTTAAGGCAATGCCATGGGTCTTGTAACATCAATTATTTCCTGGGCAGTACTTGAAATTGAGAGCTCTACAACGGCAGTCATATACTCATTACTTTTATGAAGCTACGGTTGGTGCTGGTCTCCCGATTGTTAGCACTCTACGGGGTCTTCTTGAAACTGGAGATAGAATTCTCCGTATTGAAGGCATATTTAGGTATGTTCATCTTGGACTTTCTTCTCTATATTTGCAGTTCAGGGCCTTCGGGATGTTGCATGTGAAGCAAGGTATTGAATGCATGCTTGTTCCTGCTGTGTATCCTTTCTGAGTTGTTAAATTCTTCTTATGCCATTGCAGTGGTACATTGAGCTATATATTCAACAACTTCTTTGGCAAGCGATCCTTCAGTGAGGTGGTAGCAGAGGCAAAACAGGCAGGTTATACAGAGCCAGACCCAAGAGATGATCTCTCTGGGACAGATGTTCAAAGAAAGGTATGTCCTTTTTTGTATATGTGCAGATGCATTAAATAACTGCAGTTCAGATGATAATTACTTACTAGGAGAGAGTTTATATGTTAGAGCAGTAGTACAGCTTTTTGATGACTGCTTTCAGGGTAAATTTCAACGATCTTAATCTCATGTAGAAGTACTGTGCCCAATGGACACACGGTGCATTGTTGAGGAGAGGGGGAACAAACTTACCACTGCTTGGCTGATTAGCCAGCACTAATATTGCACGTTGGCCTCTGTTTGTCATGATTTTTTGTGTATTCTTCAATGGCTTGTTTCCATTTTAATATGTTTTCCGACAAGAGTTTTCTTCATAGGGAGAAAGCTTTCTAAACTAATAAATCTGCAGAGTATGTGGGCTGTAATTTACCTTTGTTTTTTGAACTATTCCTTTAAGGACCTAAAGAGGTGCACTGCCTCGGCACTCTGGCTGATAAATTGGTTACTTAATTTCCTTCAGAGTAGGCATGCATGACAAAAAACCGATGCCCTTACTGTCACATGTGAATTCTTATGTTCTGGTGGACATCTTATTTGTTGTGATGATTTTGTATGAAGTAGCCTTTTTTCCTTACTTTCTCCCGAAGTTTTCTGGATTTTTCGATGTAATAATGAATCTAATTCTTTAGCCTGCTGACTTCGATTTGTTTTCATCAATTCAAACATAGAAACCTTAAGTTCCTGTTCCAATATTGATGCGCCTCACACTTGACTATTCAGGTGATTATTCTTGCTAGAGAATCTGGTCTGAAGCTGGAACTTTCTGATATCCCTGTAGACAATCTTGTCCCAGAACCATTAAGAGTAAGAATTCGGTCTTCCCTAATTATAGATCTAGTGGTCGAATTTTTGGTAATGTAATTCCTGATGCATTTATCGGATGCTATGTAGACTAGTGCTTCAGCTGAGGAATTTATGGACAAGCTTCCGCAATTTGACCAAGAATGGACCAACAAGCTGCAGGAAGCCGAGGCTGCTGGCGAAGTGAGTATATAAACTCATAAAATACTTCCCAATGGTCGCCTTCTGATGTTAGTGCTTCAATGAACCTCTAATATCACTAAGTTTAGATGAGTGATGAAGTTCATCTGTATCTTCCCTTTGATGTACTATGATGTGTACCCCTGGAATGGTTCATAGATAACATGAACTCCAGGAGACTCCAGCATTTTCCTTCTTTTAGATGGCCACAAAAGCACCATCTATAGCCACTCTTCCAAGGAGTTTGGGGTTTTAGTTACCTCTTTCTCCGTACTTCATAGCTTCATTATACTTCTTTTCTCCGGTGGGTATGGTGGAGTTGATAATTATATGAATACGTCCTATCGATGCATGAGGAATTCATCTTTGAATTTTCCTCTTTACTTCTTATGCCATTGTCAACTTTTCTCCTATTCTTCCTCTATGATGAAACATGTCCCATTTTCAGGTACTGCGATATGTGGGCGTAGTGGATTTGTTAAATCATAGAGGGTCGGTGGAGCTGCGGACATACAAGAAGGATCATGCATTTGCTCAACTTTCAGGCACCGACAACATAATTGCTTTCACCACTACAAGGTATAGTAAACAGCCTTTGATAGTCCGTGGGCCAGGTGCTGGGGCTCAGGTCACTGCTGGTGGCATATTCAGCGACATACTTCGGCTTGCCTCCTATCTCGGCGCCCCATCTTAGCTGAGTGAGATAGTGCCTGACGAGTCTCCCCCTCTCAGCCTGTTAATGTTGGTGACTCAATTAAGATACTTTGTGTCGCTTTCTTTTTGCCACTTTTGGCCGTCCGATGTGGTTTTCGCTGAAATGGCCTCAGATGGGTTAGACTTATGCCGGTCCCTTGAACATGTTGGATTTGGTGGTTAGTAGGTAATCAAGCTGACATATTTATGAGCCGGTGTGACAATCTTAGGCTGCAGTTACGGAGAGTTGGGCCAAAATTGGAGCATTGCGAGATAGAAGGTGTAATTCGTCTCGGGGTCTAATTTATTAAGGTGTGGCGTGGTGGTGAAGATTATTGCTGCTGTAACTGAGACATATTCTTCTTGACTATGTGCATTTTTGAGGTTTGAGAGGGAATAAAGAAGTAATGAATAAATGCAATGGAGTAAGAATTGAAGTTGAGAAATTCTATGTTTAGTCATTCCCGAAGAGAACAATTTGTTCTCTGTACTGTTTACAAAAATGAATAGATTAATATTTTCATTGACTAAAAACTTGTTTAAATATAAATTGTTATTAATAATGTAAATATTTTTTATTAATTAATTATTTCGAGTGAATTGTTTATTTTTCACGAAACAAATGGAGTTAAAAAAAATATCTTAATGTGCTTTAAAATATTATTTATGAGGGGAAAAATCTAGATCTTGCCAAAAAAAGAGAGTATATATTTTAAATTGGGGTATAATCTTTAAAAATCGCAAACTTTATGTTCAAGTCTAATTCTATCCCAAATAATATCTTTTAAAATTTCTTAAGCTTTATGTGCAATCTTGATTTTATCTCGAGCTTCTTTTTTTCTTTTTTCTAGAATAAGCCCTAAAATTCGATTCTAGTATCAGTTTCTTTTTTATATATTAAAGAATTGACTTTAAATTCTAGTTTTAAATCTACTGTGGACATTACTTTTGTCTGAAAAAAAAGCTTATATTTTGAACTAGGATCTAACCTTTAAAAATTGCCTAACTTTTGGTTCAAGGCTAATTTTGTTCCAATTTTTTTTCTTTTAAACTTTATTTGTAGTCTCAATTTCATCTCAAACTTTTTTTTTGCACAAAATAAGCCCTAAATTTTAACTTTAGTGTCAAATCTGCCTCGATTTGTTGAGCTTTGTTGAAAGGTGTAATATAAACGTTGATGAAAAAACGACTTTAATTCTAGTCTCAATTGTACTTTGGACTTTATTCTGTCTAAAAATAACATAAATGTTCAATCTAGTATCAAAATGTCTTCATTAACCCCCGTCTAAAAAGTGTCGGCTAGTTGTTTGATGTAATATTTTTTCATCAGTAAGAAATTCACGTCAGTAAGCTGACATGGAAATGAAAATTAAGGGTGACTAATGGTGAATCTTGGATAAACAGTTGACTTGGTAGATATAGGTTTTGAGTTAAAGTTCGGAATATATTTGAGACCGAATTTAAAGTTATTTTTTTTCAAATAAAAGAGTTAGGTGCACATTTTTTTTGGGTCAATTCGAAGTAGATTTGGACGGAACTTAAAGTTTGGGTTCTTCTTTGGATAAAAATAAAAAGTTCAAGTTGGGTATTTTACAAGGGATTAGACCGAGTAGGGGACATATATAGGAGATAAAAACTTTAAGCAAAAAAAAAAAAAAGTTCAAACATGGCAATTGAAAGAAAGAGGCTTTTAGGATCTAAGAAAGAAAATACTTTAAACCGCGGAGTTTTTGGTTGCGTTAGATTCGGTTTTGGAAATAAGTTTTGCGAAAATGCTGAAAGTTAGTAGAACTTATTTTAGCTTTTAACATTTTCAATGTCATTTTTTCACCTCAAAATATATTTAGGAAAGTTGAACCAAACTCACCCTCGGTGCTCTTACCAATTATATCTCTTGCAATGGAATAATTAGTTAGGATGTTTCGGATCAAGCCATGCCCTTATATCGGGCATAAATTGTTCTCTAGAACCACCCATCTTGGAAATATGGCGTGAGTGTTATTTGGTCTAGGCGAGTATTGCTCGTTTATGAATTTTTAATATGTTCAATATCGTCTTTGAACTATTGTTAAAAGTTCGATTTAATCGAAAGATTTTATGAAATGTTCAACGTTGTCATTCTTTTCATTCAAGTTAGCAAAATCCACTGGTGTGGTTTCAAATTTGTTAAGTTTGAATGATGAGAAAAAAATGTTATATATAAGCTATTCAATCAAGTGATGATTCCCTTTTATCTAATAAGGATAGACATGTCAATGCTCTAGTTCTTTCTTTTCATTTTCAAAAAGCAGACAGATAAAAAAAATGAAGACGTTGGTTCATCATATTTAAACCTCCAACCTAGCATAGAATACTCTATGTTGCCAATTGATATTTGGTTTACTACGGAAGAATATTAAACATTTACTACACATTGAACAAAATGAAACATTTATGAGTCATTGTACATCGAATTAAAGTTTAAGAATCATATGTATCATTATCGTTAATTCGTTTGCAAAATATGAAGTAATTTGATACATTCTTGAAAATACTATACAATTTCAATTGTTTCTTGAAAAAAAAAATTACGTGAGCGCATATGACAATAACTATAATTTGGGAAAATTTAAGGTGTTAGCCATGAAATTTAGATTTGAATTAGAGACATAAAGCAAAAAAATCGATTTAGACAAATACTGTACAATTTCGAGAGTTTTCGTATAAAACAAGTATAAATTAAATATATTACGGTTGTGTATAATTTAGGATATTTGGATTTTCCTTTTATTTCGTTTTAGGAGAAAAAAGAGAGAATATTCTGCGTAGTTACACGTGGTGCTGTCCCGAGGCAGAAGCAGGAACTCTCCTCCTTATCGCCCCCATGGCTCCACCCTGACCAGAAACTCCACAAAATCACAGGCGATGCACAAGATTTCATTCATGGCATTCTCCTTCTGATTCCGATTCCTCTCTCCATACACACACGCCACAGCAGATGTCAGTTGTGGCCTCCTCCCTCTCAGCCTAAGATGCACTCCCTCAGGCTGAGACCACCTCCAACACCCTCTTCCCCATCGTCATCGTCGCTTGTGTACAACCTCCATTTCTCGTCCCCGCCGTCCTCCTTCCTCTTCAGCTTCAGACCCAACAAGCGCTTCCACTTCGTTAAGCCATGCTCGTCCCTCAAGCAGACCAAGAAGCAGCAGCAGCAGCGGTCGCTCCAGAAGACGAGCGCCCCGCAGAGCCTCAAGTGGCTCCTCAGCCCCAAGGGCGACGGGGACGACGAGAAGCGGAAGCTCGAGGGGGAGGAGGAGGGCGAGGGCGAGGGCGAGGGCGGCGGCGCGCTGGAAGGTGACACGGCGGTGAAGGGGACCATCTTGGCCGGCGTGTTGCTGGTGGGGGTGGTGGGCGGGTTCGCCGCCGTTGGGTACGTGTACAGGGACCAGATCAACGCTTTTCTGACCCAGTTCTCTACCTTTATTGACGGTAATAATGCGAGTCTCGTTTAATTTCTGCTTCTCTTGCCATCTCCGCGCGCGCGGTGGAGACAGTTTTGTGTCCGAACTTTGGTGCTCCCGATTTCTTGTGATTGCTTCAAAGTTGAAATTTTTGAATTCTTTTATGTAGAAACATGTAGGACCTCTTTGTTGGTTTTTTGCGATTGATAGTGGGGAGGGCATTCAATCAAGGGATTGATAGTTGTTCTCATGAAAGAATCAGTATTGCTCTGCCTTGCGTTTGGGCACAGCGAGATGGATCAGTATTACCTCTGATTTCATGGAGAAGAGCTGAGGTTTTCCGCCTGAATGCAGTAATTTTGGACAGCAGTGCTGTGGCCAGAGCTCTATCGTTGATAATCATAGTTAAAAGAATATTTGCTTGGCAAGAGGCCAAGCGAACTTTAGCCCACTTCAGAGTTCATCGGTGAAGCCTTTTATTTTAATATGAAAACGTTTGTGTCAAGAAATTGAAACTAAGATTGTTTCCAGCCAAAAGTTAATACGCACAAACTCTTTCTAATTCAATCCAAGGTTCTCCTCTTTCTCTCCCTCTTAAGCATTTAAGTTGCTCTTCTCATTCTGCCACAACTAAGCTTAGTCCCCTAATTAAAAGGTCACAGTCCATGGGGCCCACTGTGTTGACTCATGCTTTGGGGACGCTGAACATAGTTACGAAAGTTTCCTCCTTATGCTGGCTATCAATGGTCAATGTGCTTGTCTAGGAAGCTTGCATTTATAAGGGCATAATAGAAAAAAGCATCTCACTCTCAACAAGTTTATGCTTAGTATCATATTGTCAGTTTCATCGAATTGCCTGTTTAATGAAGTCAGATGCCGCTCTTCTGTTCGAATGAAGATGTTACTCTGTAGTTGTGCCTATTAAGGTAGCCCACTTTTTTGAAACAATCTTGCCAGCTTTTCCTGCCTAAGCAGTGGAAGTGCCATTACTTCAGATACAATGCAGGAAATTTCAGTGTCCTAAGCTTTCCAGCAGACCCCTTTTTCAATTACCTCAGGCTCACAAGCACCCATACCTGTCATAATTCACATATTACTTTGCTAGTTCACTGGTTCAGACTTGTGAATTGGTATATTGTGATCACATGTGTCTAATTATTGTAGATTTTTTATACTAGGAGCACTACAGGGGGAAGTAGGGGCACTTATCTTGTTTTATATCCTTATATTCACATTCACCTTTTACAGCTTGTGGAAGTAGAATTAGTGATTTCATTCATTTCATTGAACTTTATTTTTTAATAGTATCTTTTTCACCTTTTTTTTCCCCTGGCTTACATTTGGATTTCAAATTGTTTCTTCTCATATACAGGTTACGGCCCAGCCGGATATGCTCTGTTTGTAGCTGTTTATGCTGGTCTAGAAGTAAAAACTCTATACTCTGACTTGGTCATTGCAATGTGACCGCTGTACTTTCCTCACATTCATCTGAATGTTTATTATTTCCTGTTAGAATGTTTCAGAAATTTAAGTGTAACCTCCTTTACTTGCCTAAGCATGCACGCTATTCTTAGTTAAAGCAAAGAGTAGGTTTGGGTTTGTTGGTCAGAGCCACCACATCTCTCAAACTTGTCATGGCATGATACTTTTCATTTCTTGGCTTTTCGCTATGTTTTACTACTAGCTGTTGTTATGATTTCTGAATCTTCATGGAACTCATTGCTAACTGGTTCATGTCAATGTAGATCCTTGCTATCCCCGCAATCCCTTTAACAATGTCTGCTGGACTTCTTTTCGGTTCATTAATTGGCACAATCATTGTCTCCATCAGTGGAACGGTGAGTTCTGGATTCCTGAGCTTTCTAATTGGTATAGTAGGCATTTGTTTTTAACCGTGCTCTTATTCTGCCTCTTTCAGGTGGCTGCAAGCATTGCTTTTCTTATTGCGAGATATTTTGCTAGGGAGCGGATTCTTAAGTTAGTTGAAGGAAATAAGAAATTTCTTGCAATTGACAAAGCTATTGGGGAAAATGGCTTCAGAGTTGTTACTCTTCTGCGTCTGAGCCCTTTGCTTCCATTTTCTCTTGGGAATTATTTGTATGGACTCACATCTGTCAAATTTGTCCCCTATGTATTGGGCAGGTATATATCTTCATTGAATTTGATTATTAATAATGCCAAATATACCATTGCGAACCTTTGTGATCCAAGAGTTTTATAGTTGAATGTGAATGCGAGTATTCGTTCTGTAATCTCTCTAGAAGGTTATATACATCTCAATATTATTGAACTAGATTTATTGCAGTTTTTGTGTACTGAGAGATGCAAACTATTCTGACCAATTTAGCTGGAGGAATTTTTGAAGTTAGTGCTATTTCTGGCCTGCTGAAAGGCTGTAACAGCCAGATATGAGATAATGGCTTTTTTGTCTTCTTTGCTCTTGATTTTTCTTCTCGTTTTTATTTGTTATTTTTGTGTGTGTCTGTATGGTTTTTAGTTGTTTGCGAATTGGATCTATCAAGTGAGGTGATAGTGATCGCATTGACTTGTTATGTTCTCACTCAATCACCAGGCCAAGGAATAAAGTCCCTTATAATTTCTGTGGAATTTGTCAGACAACTCTTTTCGCTGGACTTAAAAGATACTGCTAATGTGCAAGGATAAAAAATGTGGATATAGGGATGGGATAGATTCATGTGCATTTGGTGGATACTGATGAGAATCCTATTCTAACCCTTCCCTGTGTCAAATTTTCATTACTTTGGATGCAGTTGGTTAGGGATGCTTCCGGGAACATGGGCATATGTCAGTGCTGGTGCATTCGGGCGAGCAATCATTGTATGTTGACTTTTGGCTTTCCATCTTGTTGTTAATTGAGTAGCTGTCACTTTATATATCTTCTAACTATTTTGTTGTTTTACTCCAAAGAATAAGTTGTATAGAGAAGATCTTGTTATATTTTCTCTTTTTTGGATAAGTTTGCAAAATTTGTACTGCCTACTCAAGAAACATATGCAGGAGTATTACCCCAACAACAAGGCCGTTACATGCTGATAATCAAATTTTAATTAAGGGTAATGATATCGCAAATATCTGAACTTTTTCCATTTTACAAATGAGTATCTTAACTATTTTTTTGTTCAATCAAGTATCTCAACTTTCAAATTTAGCTCAATGGGAGACATTCTTCAAATAAATTGCTAGATTTTGCTTACGTCGCTTGCTTAGTCGGCAAAGTTTAAGCACCATTTTTGATGTGGCTTGCTTAGCAAAAATGGTGTCATCTGCATTTAGGTGTTGGGTGATGAGGGGAGAGAGAGAGAGAGTGCTGTCTCAAGTGGCACATTGGATGCCTATGTAGATAGTTAATGTCTATTTAATGGCATTAGTGTCCAAGTTTGCAATGTCACTCTGCGATTTTAAAGGAGACCTCACATTGGCCCATATTAGAAAATTTAAGGTAGTTGATTAAACAAAAAAAGTTGAGATGCTCAATTATAAAGTCGGGTATTGACGTTGTCATTAATCCTCTTATTTACCCAGTTAACACTGTTTTCTGCTTATGTCATTGCAACTTTTCTACACAAGCTCTCATATCCTTCTAGAAGAGCTGTAATGGCAGACTTAAACACTTTTTACAACTACATCGCTGCAATGAGCACATGTAGCATGTAGCACATAATTCTTAAGCCTTCGAAGTATAACAAATGGCCTAATTGGAATTAACTGTGCAGTAATCTTAGTTATTGGTGATAAACAATATTCTGATGTCAAGAAGCAGCTGTTAGTTGCATAAATTTTATCAGGACTAGCTTGTATGCTTTTGTGTTGTGTAAGGACATTCTTAAATAAGTGGCATAGGGGTTGTCTAAATGTCAGTAGCTGGAAGTATGACACCTGTAGATTGTCTATTGCTAGAGCCTGGAGGCACTTATTTTTAGGACACCTTGAAATAGTTTCTGGAGACTAACTGCTGGTAAAATAACCTCAGAACCTTGATGGTATGCCTTGAAATGTTATTCTGTTTGAGGTCAAGCCTAATAATTGACTAGTGTTGTGACTGTCTTGCTTTTATTTCATTTTTCTTTTTGCATGTTTGAGCATGCTATATTCCTTGTATTATTGAGTTTAGATTTTGAACTTTGAGCTCTTCTGGGAAGTTGATGTATTCATTGACTAAGGCTGAATACTTTATTTGTTAATCATCATGCGATCTTTACAGCAAGAAGAATCTGAGATTGGTTTCTCTGGAGGAAATGGTCAGCTGCTGACCCTTGGGCTCGGACTTTTGGCCACGGCATTGGCGGCATCCTATGTGACCAAGCTTGCTAAGGTAATACCCCAGTTCATGGTACACTTTTCTTCTACCCTCCATAAGCACAACTGTTGCTTGGGGGCTTAGTGTACCAAGTGAGCTACTTCAATGGACAAAAGAAAAAAGGGAAATGTTTCAACACAAAATGACTGGGTCACAGTGTCAGGGGATCCATGTCACTGGAAAATACCGTGATTGTCTCCAGGAATCTTTTCATCTGTCAGCGAGAATATTATATCATCAGCAAGATTTTTTCTGAGTTGCTGTCGGTGCACGTTAGATATTGCTTCTTTTATATATAGTACGAGCAAGATCTTGTTTGGCTCTGATGTACAGAGCTAAAGTTGTTTTCATCGGGACTTGGAGAAACGTTAGAACTCTTGAAGTCTCGCAAGATTGTAGATAACTCCTCTCTCTCTCTCTCTCTCTCTCTCTCTCTCTCTCTCTCTCTCACGTGCACACAACCTCACACAGAAGCTGAGCATGTCCTTATGCCTTTTCCGGTCATTCTTGCAGTTGCATTGGCGATGAAACCGCATATTCTTTTGCGTCACCTTACTGTTTTGCCCTGTGTTTATTGTGGCTTGTGCAGGATGCCGTGAAAGACATTGAGTGATCTCCGGGTGCTGGTTAGACTACATAGGTGGGGAACTGTAAAAATGAAGATGAATTTAGCAACATGTAAAAATAGCAAAAGCCGCATTCTCGATGAAATCAGAGTATATTTCTGTTCCTCCCTGCATTTTTGATCAACTGCCCACGCGCTTCCCATTTTTGACATCCCTGTAATCAAATGTATAGCTTGAAGTTCATGATTATTTCCTTGGCTTTCTCTGGTACTTTGTGCGATGCTGCTTATGACGGTGGGGTGTCGTACTGATTAGGAGCTACAAGACGTCCCTAACCAGAACAATGCCGCGGTCGGGATGGAGAAACAGCCACATCCTGCGGCGGGGCTAATGGGTTCTCGAACTTGTTTCGGACATGTCAATGACGCTAAAAGGCCGATTGAAAGAGAATATGCTTTATCGGGGAAACGACAGCAAATCCAAAATAAACGCACGTCCATTCAAGCAGGTGGTGCATAAGCAGAACTTGTTATGGAATATTCTTACTCTTCACTTCTGGCCATCGATTCTATGTACCTTTCTTCAACCAGTCGTGCTGGTAATGTTCTCCTGAACTTTATGTATAATCAACGTCAGTGACTAATTAAGTTCTCTTCTTTCAAACATAGGGCTGACTTCTTACTAATTGGGATTTTCTTCTTGTTAAAATGTACGATCAACCTTGTCATCCCTTTCGTCCGTCTCTTTTCTACCATCAATACGCGAATGCGTTTTCAGGCTTCTCCTAGTCTCTCCTCACAAGAGAATAGAGCTAACTTTTTACTATTTAATGATGCTGATCATACCATCCACGAGCATAGAATTGATGGATGTATATAATTGGCCTTTCTCCTTATAAAAGAAAAATCTCATTTTTCATATTCACATTTCGAATCTGTTTGGTAAAGTTTCTATTTTTGTAAATATTTTTTGAAAACAGTTTGTTTATATTAAATTTATGTTAACTAGATGAGTTTTTGTAAATTCTTTACTACCTTGATACTTGGTATTATTCACATGAGCTTATACTCACTTGAGATTATTTTCTGGGCCATGTCATCAATAAAAGGAGATTTGCGCTATTCCTTAGTTTTTCGAGAGGGAAAAATAGAGAGAAAGAGTTTTACATGTTGTGACATTCAAGCAGAGTACATATCCTGGATGTTCTTAAGGTTTAGTGGATAATTTCATAAAGTAACAACGCAGATAGAAAATTCTATATTTATATCTCAATTTGATGTGAATGAGATCTACACGACACTTCATGTTTAGGCCCGTCAAATGAAATTTGTATTTATATGATACGTTTAATCTTTATCAAGATTTCATTAAGTGATAAGTCAATCTAGATGGTGTCATTTTAATGTCATATTTTTCACAGTTTTTATTGACAGAATCTCGATGGAGGGAAAATGCATCATATCGATACAATTTGAGATACAATTTGAGATTTTTGATGTCACAGAAAAAAATTAGGATACATAGTTTGCGATGAATACAATTCAGAATTTAGATGGTTTTTCTTTTCAGAAATAAGAGATAAAAAGAAAAAAATAATAATAAAAGGAAATGCGCATTACAAAAATTGCAACCGCCATTTCTGGGTTGTTCTGGTTTTGCTGCTTCCACCGAACATTCAACTCCAACCTGTCCTCCTCCTCTTCCTTCTTCTTCTTCTTCTCTCTCTTTCTCTCTCTTTCTCTCTCTCTCTCTCTCTCTCTCTCTCCAAGTTCTTGCATCCGTCGAAGAATCTCGCTTCCGTGAAGAAATCACAGTGCGTCGCTCTTACGGAACCTCTGGTCCTCGTGATGGACGAGCGAGCATAGACTATCGCTTGCTTGGGGTCAACTTCCTCTTCCTCTTGCTCTCGCTCACGGAATGTGAATCCGTGATTCGTGTCGTCCGGACCCGCGCTTCTCTCTTTAATTTGGCGTTCGCTTCACGGTTCGAGTTCGCACCTGCGGGCAGATTGAGATTGGAGCTGAAAGTTAGATTTCGAAACTGTTTGTGGAGGTGGCGTGAAGCCGTACTTGTGTCCGCGGGCTTGCTTGATCGATTGAGGATTCGGGTTGGAGCCCGATATAATACGCGAGTTGAATCGAGTGAATTCGCGTTTCTTTGTGGCCGGCTTCAATGGCCGGTTCTGATGCGAAGCTTGGAGGAGGGAGGGACGGGTCCGGGATTGAAGAGGCTACGCCCGACTTGTTGAAGAACACGCCTTCGAACATCGCGAGGTTGGAGGATGTGATCGAGCATTGCGTGGAGCGGCAGAAGTACTTGGCTCAAACTCGGAGTCCCTCAGATGGCAGCGATGTCCGGTGGTACTTCTGCAAGGTCCCTTTAGCCGTGAATGGTGCGTCTTTCCTCCCCTTCTCGTTCTCTGCTTCGGTTCATTTGTTTCTTCCATGAGATACTCTGTGAGAGGCACGTAGAGTTAGTTGATGTTAGTCTAGGAATCAATTTGATTAAGCTGAAGCATGAAGAAACTGAATAGAAGTTACAAAGTGGAAATGAATGGCCACCGTGTGTCATTGAAGCTTCGGAAATCATGGAGAGCGTTTTAGGCATAAGAACGATCCATTTGAAGTTATTGTTTGGTATAACATGCTTACTTGATTGATCTTCTATGCACACGGTGGAACAGGAGTGTAAAACGATTATAAAACTAACAAATTTCAACGAATAATTGCGACTTTACATTCTGCTTACCTTTTTTTTTCTTATGCACTTCCTTTTCTTTTAATTTTCCAAAATGAGAATGAGTTTTGTAAGTGAATTCACAATGTATTTGTGTCACATTGTGGAATAAGCTGAACACGTGCACTCAATGCTGGAATAAGAATACTAAATGCAAAGAAGTACTGGGTAATGTTCTCTCGTGACGACAAAAAGAAGAATCATTGTTGAGGACAAAACATGTAGTATAAGTAGTGTATTACACCAAATGCGTGTGCTCTGAATGACAGAATAAGAGTACTAGATACAAAAAAATTAACAGGTGTTGCTCTTTTGTCATGCAATCTGGCGCAATCACTTGAGGACATCACCCAATTATGTATTTTAGTACTTTGGTTCAATTTGTAACTGTAGGTTAGATTATTTATTGTTATCTTGCCTTTTGTTTTTGTATTTTTCTCGATTGTGCTAATAAATATCAAACTCTAGCAATTTATCTTGATATTCTTTTCTTTGAAAATGAAAGTTGCCATGTTAGTGTATCAGGGAGACTACAGATGGACTTGATGGCAGAACTTGGAAAAATAAACTTTCACAAACAACACAAATCAATTTCTGTTTCATCCCTTCTGTGGCAGAGTGGATGTATTTACATTTTTGAGCCACATCTATGTTAATGTTTAGTCTAGTCTGATCACATGTTGATGTTTGAGATGGCATCAGTTAGTGTTTCTGTGCGTTTGGCATCGGTTAATCCTGGAAGCACAATATATTGATAGCTTAAATGTTTCTATATCTGTCGTCTGCTTTTCCTACGATAACTTTTTAATGTTCTTGAGTTGTATTGGACCTATTGCTGAACTTTGTGTGCCTTTTTTGTTTTTTTATTGCAGAATTAGCTGCCTCTGTTCCTCGCACTGAGATAGTGGGAAAGAGTGAATATCTTCGATTTGGTATGAGAGATTCTCTGGCAATAGAAGCCTCCTTTTTGCAGGTAATTTCTTGTGACCACGCTCTAATTCCTTAGGATATTTTCTATTCTTTCCCAGCTGCTCCAGGTGGCAATACAATGCATTTTCCTACTTTGCCATCTTTCATTTACATCATGTGTTCTTGTCAAGTGGTATCCAAAAGAAGTACTTTTCTTAAAGAAAACTGGTCAACTTACTAAAAACTGACTGAATTAAGATGTTTAGAGGGTTTTATTGAGAAAACAACCACATGGGTGCCTTCTTTTTTCCATACCAGACTTCTTCAAAATGTCTTTGTGATGGTGGAATCTTCTGCTGATAAGTAAATAACTTGTTTGACTTCTTGTCCTCATTCTGATTGCCTTAAGTTTAGCTCAAGTGCTTCCTGCAAGGAATTCTTTCTTATTCAATTTCTGAATCACAGAGAGAGGAGGAATTGCTATCCTGTTGGTGGAAAGAATATGCAGAGTGTAGTGATGGTCCAAGAGCTAGGATAATCTCAAATAGTGAGGATAAACAGTTGAGAACATCCACCAATCTGTCAGCTCAGCTATATGAAGTCGAGGAAGAGAGAGTTGGTGTTCCAGTCAAAGGAGGACTTTACGAGGTGTGTCTTGCTTTCAAGTCTTTTCAGGCTTTTATCACTTTGTCCTGTCTCCTTGTTATTGTAAGGTCTTCTGAATTTTTAAGTGACCAAGCAATTAGCACTTGAAACTTTGCTTGTTGCTCTCCTCTCCATATCATTGATGCAAGGGGCAAAAGCTATTTATTTTGGGGTAAAGTTTAAAGAGACTTATTTTATTGCTGCATTGCCCATAATGGTTGGAAATATTTGTGAAAATGAAGCATTTTCTTGAGAGCATGTTGTGTGAGACCTACACAACCACTACTCATGCAATAAATCTTCTTTATTGCATATTATCACTTTCACATTTTCCATCCCTATGGAAAAATCTCTGGATCTATCACGCCATTTATTCTTCAATGATAGCAAAATGGAATTTCTTTTGCATGTGTTTTGACATGATGTGAATCTCTGTGAAACATTGTGATAGGTAGACTTGGTGAGAAGACATTGTTTTCCTGTTTATTGGAATGGTGAAAACCGACGTGTCTTACGAGGGCATTGGTTTGCTCGTAAGGGAGGGCTGGATTGGCTTCCTCTTCGTGAAGATGTCGCAGAGCAGTTAGAGTTTGCATACCGTTGCCAGGTAAAAGAGTTGTTTCTTTTGCATTCTTGACTTTTGAATTTATAAAGGGTAAAATAATGTCTTGTTACTTAAATTTCATTGATATTTAGGCTTATAAGTAACTTTGCAAGAAGTGTCTATCCTTTGGTTAGCAGCCATAAGATGGGAAACTTTCTTTACATTCTTTTAGGCGAAAGAAGGACAGTCTTTCTTTTGTTATCAGTCTAATATAATGTCAGTCAAATTTGTCATTGGTTTCTCTAGGTGTGGCACAGGAGAACATTTCAACCATCTGGATTATTTGCGGCTCGAGTTGATGTGCAAGGCTTTACCCCAGTATGAAATACTTCTAGTTGGAACTAACCTAGTAGGAAACACACTAAATTCGAAGATCCATGTTGTATGTTTTTTACCCTTTCAGTCATTCTGCCACTGTAGGGATTGCATGCACTTTTCACTGGAGAAGATGACACTTGGGAGGCTTGGCTAAATGTTGATTCATCTGGTTTTCCTGGTGCTATTGGTTTTTCTGGGAATGGAATAAAACTGAGGCGTGGCTTTTCTGCATCTCAGTCGCCTAAACCAACGCAGGTGGATGTTTTTTGCATGCTGTTAATACCCTAGGACCGAGATTAAAATTTCAACTGCTGGATTATTGTCAAGTACTGTCATGACAAGAAAAGAAAGACGATATTTGCTGCTGGTCTTCTTAGACCATCAGCTAAATTCATTGGAACTATAAACTTCTTTTGTGCTGGATGTGGAACGATCAGAGGAGATCTTCTAGCATGACTTATTCTGGTTGAGAGACTTGAATGAATTTCAGGCCAATTATCTGGTTTTGTGGTACCTGCTAATCCAATTGGTGTCTTGTATGAACTTGATCTTCTTCTTAATTTTTTTCTTCTAAAATTAACCTACCATTCCTTTGAAAAGACACAGGTACAAATTATTTTTCTCCAACTAAATGAATATAAGCTGCAAGCATTGTCATAACGTGCCCTTTGCTGGGTTGACTTGAGCATCTCGACACTTTCAACACAAGTTATATTGGAATTTGTCTTACTCAGTATGTTTTCCATCATTAGAAGATGGGCTTTAGCTCTTGCATGTGGAGAGGAGTCAGCAGCAGCCAGAATCCTCTTCTTTTCCCTTTCAGATATGAATGGTTAAGATGGGCCAGAGAAATTTTATGATAGTTCAAGATTTTGGTTTTGAACTGGGGGTTTGTTTCATCATTTTAAATGTGGTATTGAGCTTTGGAATATTTGGAAGCTTCTTAATTACATTTGAAGTACTGAGATCGACTTAGAAGAAAATGCTGTGAACAGTATTGGCATATAACATGATGGACACTTCAAATAGCGGTGTGATGTAAACTGAATATTGGATCACAGTACACGCGATGAGATGTATGGGCAAAATCTAGTGAAAATCATCCTTGAACTGGCTAAGTTGTTGATTTGTTGGTCTTGGCCTAGTGCAGGAGTAGGTTTTTTTGGGCTTCCCGTCTATTTTATTTATGTTGAATATAGGTTGAACATGAAATTTTTGATGCTTTAAGTGAGAGTTTTGTTTGCTGCAGCATGAATTGCGTCAGCAGAAGGAGGAGCAAATGGATGATTACTGTTCACAGGTACTGCAGCATCCACCTATCGGTCTGCATTGGAAATATGCATTCGGAGATGTTGGCTATTGGATAAGGCATCGAATATTTTTCAATAAAATAATTTAGTCGAAAGCAGATTTCCAGTGACTAAGTAGGGTTGGATATATGCAGTTCCGTAGCAACACTGCTGTATCTGTAATTAGTGGCACTTTTTTTTTTTTTGGGTGGGGGGGGGGCAACGTTAGTGATAACTTGTTTGAAAGAACTTAATGCAAATGGAAATGACTAATCTTAGTTTCCTTGATTGGTGGGTTTTTATAAAAATTGCAAGGAAAGTATGTTAAAAAGGTGTAGCAAAAGGAGATCCGCAAGGAAATATTGAAATCAGAGGCTGAGAACGAAAGTCTATCATTCTTACCCAAAAAAAAAAAAAAACGAAAGTCTATCATTATCTTAGGTTATAATATATATTAAACTTGACTTTAGCAAGTTAAACACTGAAATGTTGGCACAGTTTTCGTTAAACTAAGCTAATGCTCTACATCTTGGATGAGTTTCTTTAAAGTGGAAGCTTCTAGGATTGGGAACTTCTTCTGTGTGAATTACTTTCCAGAACTTGCATACCGTGTCTTACTGAACAAGCTGTTTTTGAGATTATCACTTTCTAATTGTGCTCAGTGCACTGTTTTTTTTTTTCTTTTTGGCATGGTAGGGTGGAAGTGCAGACTTTTGGTAGGATTAGAACTCTAATGTTCTTGCATGGAAACATAGAAAATAGTAATCATGTCTTGATCGCTATTATGACGCTGTTTTTGATATAGGTTACTTGCAAAGCGTGATCCACTACCAAAACTGTTTATATTTTCAGCGCTATCTCAGATTTCACTAAAAACAAAAAGGGAGGATTTGAAAATTTTGTAGCATCAGATAAGGATGTAGTTGACCCTCATTAATGTTTCACCACATGTGATGTTTTGGAAAATATTTCAAGGAAGTCATTTTTCCGGAAAATGACAATATTTTTTGGTGATCGACTGGAACCAAAAAATGAATTAGAAATAATTTTTCACCATTTAGTATGGGAAATCTGGTTTTTTTTGTTATTTTAACAAAAAGCAATTTAACAAATTCTAATTATTATTTTGGTTTTTTTAAAATTAATTTTTAATTATTTCCTTTTTTTCACCTTTTCTTTTATTTATTTTTCTTTAATATTTTTATTTTTCCTTCTTTCTCAGCTTGTTGCTGGCGACCAGCCATAGGTGAGCTTGAGCTCGCTTGATGCTAGCAAGCTCTAGTCTCACCATATTGGTGAGGCTCGAACCTCCCTTGGGCAAGCTCAAGTGTTGCCTGATCGGTGAGGCTTCAGCCTCGCCTGTGGCCGACTTGGTTGCAGAAGAAGGAAAAACATAAAGAAAGAATATTAAAAAAAAATTGATTTTCTAAAAAAAAAGAAAAGAAAAATAAAAAGCAGGGCACATAGGAGAAATGGAGAATTACTTGATCAGGGTGAAATAAAGGGAATAGAAAATGTTTGTCTGCTTTTCACGAAGCAGAAAATATTTTCCATACTATTTTGAAGTTTTTTTTTTTTCCATTGGTTGAACCTGTTTTTTTTTAGTAGTTTATTTTCCGTGAGATGAACGCGGAAAATCTGGAAAACATCTCTTTGAAAGTTGTTTTCTGTGAAGAGAACGGAGCCTAAATTCATTTTGATCTTTTCTCTAGAATCATTTTGTTATCGGTTATCATTTACAAAAGTCTTTTTATGGATGAGGCACAACTAATTGTCTTAACAGTTTTTGTATGTCAACATTAGCTGTGATTTAAATTGTTTACCTTAGCAGTACTTTCAGCGTTTGAATCTGACTGTTCTAGTTTCAAACAGTAAATATTTGCATTCGAAGTCATGTAACCAATTTACACCAAACACTGGGGAGGGTAAAAAAGGATTTCCAGGAGGAAGAATTTATCATGCACTCAGTTTTACACCACATCTTTAGTTTAACAGTTAAAGTTTTAAGAAAAGTTGGTAGTGATGTAAAATGTTTGTACAATATATCCTGCCAGTATGTCCTATATTTAAATATGTTCAAGCCCTTAGTTATTTACCCATTTATAAGCAGTTCACGTCAAAGAATCTGTAGAAGTGTATAAAATAATAGATCATGCCTTTAAATTTAACAATTTAGGCTTTTAGATTCGTGGCAGTGGTTTTGATTTCTAGAATGATTATCGGCAACTATTTCACCTTTGTTATACTGTTGGATTGGAGATAGTCTTAATTGAGTTCAGTATGCACATTTTCTTCTTCATTGATCTCATATTACAAAAAAAAGGTTTGTTTACGATGCTGTTTAATCTCTCCTCTATGCAATTAGTTGAAGATAATAATAAAGTACGTCCTTGATCTTAGGTACCTGTTGGGCACTTAGTTTTTATGGTTCATGGTATCGGGCAAAGGCTGGAAAAATCTAATTTGGTCGATGACGTCACCAACTTTCGGCATGTCACAGCAAGTCTTTCTGAAGAACACTTGACTCCTCACCAACGGAGTACCCAGAGGGTTCTTTTCATCCCCTGCCAGGTAGACAATAACCTCTTTTATACTTTTATGTGCATGTTCTTTGGGGATTCTAGACTAGTAATCATTAATGAAGTCCTTTTGCATAGTAACAATTTGAACTTTTTATTTGTTTAGAAGTGATACTTAGAAATAGTACCACATTATCAAATGGAAAATTTGAGAGTTCTCAGGTATCGTGAGACACCACAAATGAAACTATATTATATATCCATCTAATATCTCGTCTTTTGTTCAGTTGTCACATATTCTTTTTCTAATTTGAGTGAGCAATCAATCTCAATTTGCACTGAACTAGATGCATTTTCTATCTATATTGCTCTGTTTGGTTTCAGTGGAGAAAGGGTTTGAAGCTCAGTGGTGAAGCTGCAGTCGACAAGATCACCCTGGATGGTGTTCGTGGTTTACGTGTCACACTGAGTGCTACTGTTCACGATGTGTTGTACTACATGAGCCCTATTTATTGTCAGGATATCATAGATTCGGTATCTCTCTCTCTCTCTCTCTCTCTCTCTCTCTCTCATAGAAAAATTAAGTTGCATAAACACTGCTTGTGCAAACAAATCTCATACTTTTACTGTTAATAGAAGTCGTTTGTGTTGGATAATGCCGTGATGGAGCTTTTTAGGTTAGCTCTCTTAAGACCACATTCAATAGAAGCCTTTGATGAAAATACTCGGGGTGCAGTATATCTTTATTTGATGATTGAACACTACAAGTGCTAAATCAGATTGGAGACGCACTGTGATGTAATTCGTTAGTGAGATCCAACCCTAAGCAGTCACTGGTTCGACTCATGTGGACCAGGTCTAATCCTTACAGATGGTACCATAGCAACAGGCCTTCTAGTAGGCTTGTGATTTGTGGACAGACTAGGCTCTTTATCTGACTTGGCAAGGGTGTGAACGATTGTGCTGGAGAGGGGTTGAACATGGTGCAGCTTCTAGCAGACTTCAAGGAGAGCAGCGGGGACAGGAATGAATGAATCACAAATTAGATACGGGGTATCTCTAGGCGACATGGGCTAATAATACTCACGAGGATGTCAGTGCTTGAAATGGGGGAGTTTCTAACACCATAACTCCACATTAAATGTGAGAAGTCTTGTGACGTTAATAAGTAAATACCTACCTTGAGCAACCATGTCTTTGAAGTTAAAAGCATCTGTACCCTTAGCCTGCCTTAACCATTTAAATTCCTGGAGAAGCCTTTGATCTCAAGAGCTCTACTAGGGGACTCAAAGTAGTACACTACAATTTTTATTGTTTTTGTTGCTTCACTTGAGGAGATGAGCAAGACCTATTACTGTTGTCCAATTTTCAATTTCTAAAAAAATGTGAATTGTGCTAATCTGCAAGATGATCAGTAGTCACTTCTTTCCAGGTCTCCAATCAGTTGAATCGATTGTATCTGAAGTTTTTGAAAAGGAATCCTGGTTACAGTGGAAAGGTATTGGACCTCTGCCTTGCGATTGGCCTTCTGTTACTTGTGGCTTGTTCAGTCAGATGTCCTAATTCTGAAAGAGTTCCTGATTAGGTTTCTATATATGGGCATTCTTTGGGAAGTGTCCTTTCGTACGACATACTTTGCCATCAAGAAAACCTATCATCTCCATTTCCAATGAACGTGGTGTACAAGGAACAAAATGAAAGCGAAAAATCTTCATCTGGTAACCACCAAGATCTTAAATGCAAATCCTTGACAGACATGGAATATAGTACCATTTCATCAATGGATAAAGCCACTGAGAAGCTGTTTCCCACTATCGAGGATGAGGAGAGCACGGAGCCTTGTGCATCAATGCATGACGGAAAATGTACTCAGGGTTCTTGTTCTGCTGCTCCTGCAAAAGCAGATTCTGATGACCTTTGTGCACGGGTTTCTGCGTCCAACCAAACAAAGAATGAGGATGATGTTTATCATTCCCTTGATCAATCCAATAACATGCCTTCCCAAGATAGAGATGGCTTAGATGAAGCAACAAATAGAAACTATGGATCAAAAGAAGGTAGCAAAGAAAGGTTGAATGACAGGACCTCTGAAGATGCTGATGACAAGGAAAGAGTAACAGAGTTACTAAAAGAGGAGGTGGGAGTTTAAACTGAATAATGTATATTTTGCCATAAATTATCTATCTCATTGTCTTGAAACTCTGTATATGGCTGTCGTTCAGATTGAATTTCTGAAAGCAAAAGTTGCTGAATTGAAATTGCAATCTTTTGGAAAGAAAGAAGGTGAACTATTGCCACGAGGTAATTAATGATTGAGAACTGGTCATTTCATGCACCTCCTCTCATTAAGAGGAATTCCTAGATTGGCTTTTAACTTCTATTGCATCACTCCTTCAGGAAATTAGAAGAATAATACAATGCAATCTATTTTTGCAGATGATTCTCCTGGGAAAAATGATGAGGCTTATAGGAGTTATACACCTTATATCAAGTATACAAAGCTTGAGTTCAAGGTAGGGAATATGATAAAAGATACTCTTGTCAATTGCAATGGATCAGGTTTTCTTTTTCTTTTTCTTTTTTGACTTTGATGTGGGAGGTTTCTGCAGGAGATTGGAAGAATTTAATGTTAACAAGTCTTCAATGCCAGTGAAAGTTCTTATCATTGCACTTGTATCATTCCGTAGTGTTCAAGAGTTAGCTTTTTCATATTCTGTAGAGCATCAGTAGTTTTCGTGCTTCTCTTTGATCATTGGGTTTGAACAAAATGTAATTGCCCCAGTTCACTTTATTTCATTCCTTTCAATGTATGTCCAACGAGCAAAGGCATTCTGCATATAGCTAGTTCTTTTCATTGTGTCCATGACTGATGTCCTGTTTCTTTCATTAGATTGATACATTCTTCGCAGTTGGATCACCCCTTGGTCTCTTTCTTGCTCTTCGCAATATTCGGCTAGGAATTGGTAATGACCTTGACTCTTATCTATATTGACTTCTTTTTTCTGCAAAGTTTCAAATGTGTAAAATACGAAGTAGATGGAATTACTTACAGGAAAGGCACCAGATGTTACCTTCTTGCATGTAAACAATAAAAGATAAGTTGCTCATGATTTATGGCAATGGAATTCTAACTTGCTTTTAAAAATGCGATGCTCTTTGTATCATTTTAGTCTAAAATCTCCTTGGGAATATATGAGGAAGTGTCTAAATCTCTTAGGAACAAGGACCGAATAGCATCAGTAATAGCCATCCGACTTGGCTGTCATGACAGCTGGGGAGCTCTCTCATGCTTTTAAATCATTGAGCTCTTACTCCTACAGATATTTGGTTGTCCATCTCATCTCTCGTGAGTAATGAGATTATTTGCTTCCCGCTTTTTGTTGTTTTTAGGGAAAGGGAAAGACTATTGGTGTGAAGAAAACATAATCGAAGAGATGCCTGCATGTCGTCAAATGTTCAATATTTTTCACCCTTTTGATCCAGTAGCATACAGGTTTGTTCCAGTGACTTCCTTCTGGTGTTGCGTGCAAGACGTGCTTTTATATATAATATATATAGATCCAACAAGCTTCCACTAATATAATGAAATTATGCAGCCTTGTACTGTACAGTATAATGAGATAATGCAGTCTTGCATTCTCATACAAGAATTAGAAAATGGAAGCTTGTTGAATTGATTTTGCACTTGCTGTCAACACATGTCATACATTGATTTCAAACTAGGTCTACATATATATGCGCGCGCGCGAGTGTGTAAATGGGTTGTGTGTATTATGAAATGATGCAGTCTGGCATTGTTCATACTAGGATTAGAAAATGGAGGCACGTTCAATGACTCCCTTTTTGTTGTCAACACACTTCAGTCAATCCTTCATATTCATTTCAAACTGGGTCATTTCATATTTGAAAAGTTTGGTCTATTGGGTTTCCTAGTGTAGTTCTCATTTAGTAAGCATGACATTTCTGATGCAGAGTGGAACCATTAGTCTGTAATGAATACACCGACAAACGTCCTGTGATTATTCCTTACCACAGAGGTGGAAAGAGGTTGCACATTGGATTCCAGGTTGGCTAAACTATAGATCATGTTGATATTGAGTTTTACCAGGAAATTCCCATTATATCTCATGATGTTTAGATTGACCTGTTCAAACAGTTCTGATTATATTCTTTTCTATCATAGGAATTTACTGAAGATTTAGCTACTCGTTCTCAGGCAATAATGGATAACCTAAACTTTGTGAGGGTGGGTTCCGTCAGACCTCTCTCTCTCTCTCTCTCTCTCTCTCTCTCACACACACACACACACACACACACTCTAATTGTGGCAAACTTTTTGTTGGTTGCTTATATAACATCTATCAACTATTGGCCCTAGAGGTCAGTTTTTACTGTAGTAAGCATTGGGGAAGATCTTTTTGATCCTTTCAGAAAGATGAATTTGTATTTTCAGCAATTAAAAAGGGAAAAGAAAAAAGAAACAAGTTGTAGTCTTTGGCACTCCATATCAAGTACAGCAAGCAAAAAGTATATTGAGAGAGAGTGTGTGTAGGTTGACGGTATGGTAATATATCTGAGAGATGCAGTATGGATAACCAGTTGTGCCCCTTTTACTGCATTAATAGGATTTGTGGTGACTACAATGACCTTCCGATTGTGCCTTGCAAGAGAGACTGCTGGACGAGAACTGAATTGTGATGTTACAAGGAATTATCTGCTTATGGTATACAAAACCAAAATCCCTACCCCCTTCTATAAATATAAAAAAAAAAACTCTCCCCTCCCCCTCTCGCCTTTTCTCTCTGATCTAAAAATGGCTTTAATTGTTAGCTACACTTGCCAACTTGAATCAACAATTATGGAATTGTTATTTATTTAGCTCCTTACATGAGGAACTGAATTCTAAATCGTGCTGAAATGGTCTAGCAGGTCAAGGTTCTCACAGTATGCCAATCAAAAAACAGAGAGAATCTTGAAGGTAATTTACACCAAAGAAATGGTATACATCATGATTAAGTGATGGGAAACTGTCTCTTGTATATTTGCTTCATAGTGGTCCTCGTCATGAATCTGAGTTTTTAAAGCACACTGCAGAAACAGCAGAAGATGGCCAGGAGAAACAAGGGAGATCTTATGGTTCGCTTATGATGGAGCAACTAACTGGAAGTGAAGAAGGAAGAATAGATCACGTGCTTCAAGTTTGTTATCTAACTTATTGTTTGTTTTCTTTTGTGGAGGATGAATGATGTTCTACGAATACATGTTGATCTCAAATTGATTTCACAACGAGATGTTGTCTCACTTTAAATTGTTGCTCTTTGCTGCTTGAAACCTATCGACATCTTGTTTTGTGTGAAGATTCTTTATTTTTTGTGTGGTGAAATTTCTCTTTATGTTACTCTTAGTGGTAATTATGCCTCAAGATTGATATGAAAATGATGAGATTAAGAGGACGAGAGTTGTGATCAGAAAGTGGTGTGTCCTGAATTTCAAATAATTTGTAAAATGATGCAGCCAAGAAATCTCCTTCTCTGTAGGTTGTCCTTACATCTTGTAGACTGGGAATTCATTGTATTCCCGGGGTAAATAGACAAGCTTAAGACGTCATCTTCCTGTTGGGTCAATTATTTGTTTTAGTCCGCATTCCAATTGTACTCTCCCTGAATGTGTTGGTCCTGAATGCTTTTGGTTGTATCTTACATTTTCGATGTTTCAAAATATGCAGTGTCTTCTAGTCTTTGAGATTAGACACCTCCACTTATGAGATAAATGTTGTGTTGTGGCTGCATTCCATGTTTTATTGCTCATATTATCCTAATGCTGGTCCTTTTACTTGGATTGCAGGATAAAACATTTCAACATCCTTATATATCGGCCCTGGGTTCCCATACGTAAGTATTAAGACATAATGTCCAAGTTCTCAGTACTTTGGATCTTCTAAGCACTTCGATGTTTTCGTCTGTTCTTCACGTTCTTGAGTTTTGTTATGTTCTCTCCATAGGCAATGTTGGAACTGTGAAAATTCGTTTCATGCATTCGTTGCTTCGCAATATTGGCATTCTGCCTTTTTTCTGTTTGCAAGCATGAAAAGACGTACCCATTGCCCAGTGACTCACCTAATATTGCGTTTATCTTTTCATATGGACGATTCAGGAATTATTGGAGGGATCATGACACTGCCCTATTTATATTGAAACACTTGTATCGAGAAATACCCGAGGAACCAGATTTATCTCGAGACCCCGAAGTCTCTGGCTCAAAAAATGAGGTTGGTGACGCAGGCTGGTGCAGAGGTAGAGAGGCTGCTGAAGAAGAGCTTCCCTTGACATTTTCGGACAAAACCTTAGTCAGAAGCTTCTCTAAGAAAGCTAAGAAAGTCGTGAAACCTTGAACAATCGTGCGCTTGCCATACAGAAGCACAGCAGAGATGCAGATATGCCTTCTGGACGGAGCAATTTAGTGGCATTTTCACAAACCAGCTTAGCAAATGACCCTTGGGCCGTCAGCCATACGTTTTGGGTGCCATGACGAGCCGAGAGGACATATCCGTTATCAGTGGTATCGCGTTGGCCCTCGACCAGGCAAAGCATGTCCTGTTGCTGTAGCGCAGTTTACTTGGTAGTCTTTTGCTTTCAGTGCCCACGCAGTATAGACTGGTGCAGGAAAATTGATCGCTTTTGTTAGATACGGTTTATTTTGCAAAATAATAAGGAAGGCTACTCTTGCTTGTATATAATATGCTCATTACAAATTCTTAGAAGATTGTGAAAGTGGAGGGAGATCTTTCTTTCCTTTTAGGCTGCACATGATAGTCATCCTATTTCTATTCCGATCTATCTTTTTGTTTCTGAACAATACATTTGGAACAAAAATTATTTTGGTATCGCGACTTTCGTTTTTCCACTTTCTGGAACATATTCTTATTCCAAAAATAGGGTTTGCAATAGAAATGATATCTCCACTTCTCTATTTTTGAAAAGGAAACCCGCCCTTGTTATCGCTGTTGGCTGCCGTTGATCACCACCATGCAGCTGATGGCGGGAATATAAATTAACAATGCTTATCAAACAAATATTTGGTTCTAGGGCAGAAATTTTATGTCGATATTAGGCGGCGCGCTCCTCTGCTCAGGAACATGTCCTGGGAATAAAAATGGGAAAATGTATTCTTGATCAGAAATTATATCCGAAAATAGAATAGCTACTATTTACGTTATTTATATTTGGTACAGACTTTCTCTACTTTTAAGTTTTAAGAACTATTTTCATTCGTCTTGTCAAAGTCCAATCTCGTCCAATCTCATGGCGGGCTAACGTCAGGAAAATTGAAACTAGAAGCCTCTGAGACAGCACATGGGAAGAAAATGCCCCCAAAAGTAAATAGATCCCTTGCAGTACTCAGGGGTGACATGACCCTCACCACAACCGTGTCATTCACAACCGTCTAATTTGAATCGGACCGCTGTGATTTAAAAAAACAAAACAAAAGATAGAACCCCCTTAATAATGGGGGACGGCCCCAAGACTAAATATTTTATGTCACTGGCCTTTATGGCAACCTAACAGCGTTCGAGAAAGGCTTTTCATTGGATGGCCCAAGTCCGGCTCGAGCGCTAACTTGTCGATATGAGTTGGATGTCGAAGCAACGAAGTAGGGGTAATGTCCACGTCAGGCCCACCGAAGTAGTGGGATTCCCTGCACACGTGTCTCCCCCTTTGTTGGTGCTCAGTAATCTAATTGGCCAATCCATGTTCGATCTTGCAGCAAAATTTTTGAAACCGGAGAGGGAATCTCAAACTTCAAAAAAGAAAGAAAGGACATGGCTAAAATAACGCATGTCTTTACATATGAGTCCGGAGATTGGTCAAATGAAACTCGTGCTTTGAATTTGTTAACATCATGCAAAAAAAGAAGAAGCAAAAGTTAAAGATCGTACGAACATTGGCGTCGCCCATCATCATGCTCTCTTTGGAATTATGTATAAGATTCGGCATCTTTGGTGGGGGTGGTGGGCCGGCGCATCGCTGCCCTATCAAGCACGCGTCTCCGTCGGTGAAGCAACGGAGGAAAACGACCGGCCGGGTCGAGAAAACGACCGAGTGACACGTTGGGGGGGCCATTGATGCTTCTCGACGACGCCATTAGCCGCCTCGGCACTTATTTTATCCATCAACCAAGAATTATTATTATTATATATATATCTATATATATCTATATATTGAAAAAGAAAGCAGACTATTTCCTTAAAGTTACCCACGAAAGACACGTGATTATTTTCTCGGACCCGCGTATGCATTCGGCGGAAAAAAAATCGCCATAAAGGTGCTGGACTTATTATGCGGATGCCAGCTCAATCGTAAACTTTTTTAATTTGACCAATTTAACCTTACACCTTTCGAATATTAGTCAATACAATCCTTTTAGCCAGTTGATTTTGGCGGAAAATCGCCAAGATGGATATTGAGTATCCTAGTGACATGGTTTCGTCGGTACTGACCTAGACAATTTTTTGGGTAATTTTCTCTATATTTTCTCGCTTCGCAAGTTACCAAGTGATATTAGGATTCGTTGCGATCGTATAACTCATGAGTCGCTACGTGGTGTGAATTTAAAAGTTGTTTGGCATCTATACGGAGGTCTATGCTTCTTCCCATAAAACAGAAAAATAAAATTGTTTTATAGTTTCTATATTACTAGAGGGTTCTTTTCACTGAACGAGGTCATGTCTGCCAATATCGAAACTTATCAGGAATCAAAAGCCCTGAACTTCAAAAGCATCCATGATGAGTAGGACTTGAAACTTTAGAAAGTCCATACAAACACGAGCAATGTTTTATGTTGTGGATCGTATGAATCTCAATTTCTTTACTCAACTCACCGTCTCTTTAACAGTGTGGCATGTCGATGGCCTATTTTATGATTAGACATGCCTAAATTCGATCATGTATAGAGTACACTCTCTTAGGATTTAGCCATTTACTCAGAAGAGGCAAATAAAAGGACGGTGATAAGTTGATCCAGCACTAACAATAGAGGTCACAGAGCCTTTCACTTCGTTAACCCAAGAGGTCAGGCTAAAGTGAACCTATCGATTTATCAGCATTAATAGTATTTCTTCCTTTCCCAGGACACTTGGCGGTAAGAGCAGATCCTGTTCATTATTCTAGGGTGAGTAGCAGGTGTACTTACACCCTGATTTTAGTATTCAGTGTCCATTTCTGTAAATGCCTAAATCAATAAGAGCTACGAGGGAAATTAATAGATTAGAAATAGTAATAATTAAGGGCATTAGTCTCAGCAAAAAAATAATAATATCGTGAGTGGATGCAAACTCGAATGTCAAAAACCAGTTTACTAAAAGTATTTAATATGCAATTTCTAATATTTCTAAGATAGAGCAAGAAATTCATATACAATTTAGACCCATCAAATCAATATGGTAGATTAAGTAAAAAATGATTGGAATTATATCGACTATTTTTTTACTCGTTTCCATACAATGTAAATATAGTAATCTATACCCGACCCGATACATGCCAAAATCAAACATGACGTGATCTTTGTTATTAAAAATACTTTCATATTTAATTAAGGAAAAACCACACGAAAATTGAAGTGAGAATATAGAGTGAACAAACGTGAGATTGAAGAGGGGAGGGGAAAGTCATAAAAGTAGCGGTTTTAATATTATATTACTTTGAACATCACCGTTCGAAATCCATATACTAAATATAATTAGCCAATATAATAACCTAACCGATTAAACATCTGTTAAAAAAATTGAGTTTAAGGTACAGTGGAGCCCAAAGTTGATGACTTTCTAGTATAAACGAGTTGAGGTTGAACAGACATCTTGGAACTACGTTGAATATGAGGAAGCACGATTGGCTGGCCGCCCAGATTCGGGGGCTTCTCTCCCTGGAGTCATTCATCTTAGTCCGAATGTCGACATGCAGCCCGTCCAGATTCATAACCATCTGCTCCCCTGTCCATTACAGGACGTCGACATATCATCATTATTATTTATGCATCTATATCTGTCGGTCCATATAACATATTGCATCACATCCGTTTTTATATATGAAGAGGGGAGACTTCTGATTCGATTTTGTTTCCCCCTGTAGGAAAATGTGGACTTTTCCATCCTCTCTTCTCGTTCCTACCCCTTTAGACCATAAAAATGCGTCAAGAAAGTACCAAGTTTCAATAAGTGCCTCTTTGAGGATATCCCTAAAATGATCTCGCTTAAAGTTATTTCTCATTTCGGCTTCGTTCCACATCGAGCTTCACGTTTTGCTTTTCAACATACATATACGCACTTTCTCGGGAAGTCAATCATCCTAACATTGCATTTTCCCATGAGCATGTCAGCTAACTTTATTGTCAAAAGGCACGTTTTATGATTTAATTCTAATTTCACGTATATAATTCGTGAGTGCTATTTCCTTATTCCATGTGTAATTCATCTGTTTATTGTTATCTTCACTATTTTAGAAGGATGCCGACAGTTAGCTCTTTGTTTGGGTTATCTCTTGTCGAACAATCATTCGTATCTTTTGTCAAATTGCGTCGTAACACTTTTCAGTAAAAACAGAAAAGAAAAAAAAAGTTAATGCCCTAAAGTGAAGAAAAATGAATGATATAATATTTTACCATATTTTAGATGAGTTGATTGTTGTTAATATCTTATAAGTATCTCCCATAAATCAGTATCATGAACATCACAATCATTTTTAATTAAGCTTAGAGGCAACACAATTGGGGACGATGAAGTAATGTCATATAATAGAGTTGAGAAGTTTGTTTGTGGGTCGAATAGTACAATTACGACATGCTTTATTGGGGTGATCAGTTGCTTCCAAACCTGGAATTTTAAACCTGCTATTTCAGAATTGATTCTCAATTTGTTTGGGACAAGCCATACATAACACTTAGAAACATAAGTCCGGAGTTTCCGGCGACGTACTTGCTGACGTAATCCCAGCAGTGTCTTCGAAACAAAATTGAGTTAAACCGGTCAACGAGTGCGGACTCTCTCTGTCCCTCTCTGTCTCTCTGTCTCTCTCTCTCTCTCAAAAGGGGAGTGGAGGGACCTTCATCGACGATGCTTTCGCAGTGTAGGTGCTGCTATAAAAAGGGACCGAATATAGTGCTGGTTCTCACAATTTGCGACCGTAAATCCTTTTCATCGAGGGAAAAGTGGAAGCTCAAGTTCACGAGAGAGAGAGAGAGAGAGAGAGAGAGAGAGAGAGATTGAACAGTAGTTACAGCATGTCTGCCCAGGGAATCCCCACTGCTCCTCTGCTCACTCCCTACAAGATGGGAAGGTTCGATCTTTCTCACAGGTTCGCATCTTCTTGTTCTTGAAATTTCCTCCTTCGCTTTCAATCTTGTTTCGTGCTTGCTCTTCATGCAATCTTCTGTTCCACTCAGTTCGATTCCCTTCGATCTTTCCCATTACGTGGGATAGCTTTGTTGTTGTTACGGCGCGTCAAAATTTGATCTTTACGTTAGACGGTGAATCTGGTAAGTTAACGGGGTGATTCAGATTGTGAATTTCCTAGCTGTCGAGGTTCCACTAATTCTTGACATCTAGAACAAGTTAGACACGAAATTTATTCTCTGTGACATTCAATGTAACTTGGACATGCATTTCAGTAATCAAACGAGCAGACAGCTCCTAAATGTTTGAACTAGTGTTATTAATGCTGGATCATTTGGTACTTTTTCCTCGAAGACCGGGTGTGAGAATGGCGAATTACTTGATGTATCGTTCTATGATTCCGCTGCTTCATTCTTTCCCAGAGGATTGGCTGCATTTGTTGTAGTAATGGATGATATCGAACCCTAATGCTTCTCTGATCAAGCCGGACTCTAGTATGCCAATTGGGTTTTATTTTTGTACATAGTGCATGGAAAATCGGTTGCCAAATTCTTCTTGAGTTGATCTTACTTTCTTATGGTTTTCCTTGTAATAGTGGTTTTAATAGTGTGCCACTTCTCTTTACTCCATGGACACTATCTGAAGCCCATTTTGTTTTACTATAGAGAGTGACTTGCTTTTTGCGTCTTAGTGCTTGTATCCCTCGGTCCTGTATTGTTTTGCTTTTCCTGAAATGGGTTTGAACCCCAAGTCTTCGCCACAGCCCTCCACCACTGGACAAAAAGCCTATGCCATATCTCTTGTTAAAAGCTGCATTTTGAATTCCATTTGCTCGTGTCTTTTCTTAAGCAAAATCATGCCTGAATGTGCTAAACACTAGGATTCCGGAATATGCCAGACCATTTTCTTAAACTGAAAGATCATTGGTGTAGGCTGTTAAATGGTTTGACATGCCGAAACAGAGCTAGTCGTCAAATTGCTAAGCTTTTGTCAAAAACTGGGAGTTGTTATAGACCAACTATAATAATGGAGTGCGTGTGCTTCAATGGTGTTGCTTTATTGCTAGCATAAATGGTTAGCCAACTATTGTTAGAATAGTAAAAGGATATTTTAATTATTTACTATTATTTGTTTGCAGAAGCAGATCATCTACTAAATTGCCTTTTCAGTGCTTGTATTTTACAGAGTTGTTCTAGCACCATTGACCAGACAAAGATCTTACAAGAATGTTCCTCAGCCACATGCCATACTGTACTATTCCCAGAGAACCTCTAAAGGCGGCCTTCTCATTACTGAAGCCACAGGAGTCTCTGACACTGCACAAGGGTAAACAATCTCACTTGTGCAGCCAATAGACTTTGCTCTGCATCTGAGGTTCTACATCTTTCTCCAAGCTTCAGTTTAACTTCCCGCACCTGTTTCTTCAGGTATCCAGATACACCTGGCATATGGACAAAAGAACAAGTCGAGGCTTGGAAACCCATTGTAGATGCTGTTCATGCCAAAGGTGGTATCTTCTTTTGTCAGATCTGGCATGTGGGGAGGGTCTCAAATACAGGTTTGTTCATGTTCCATTTCCTATAGCTATATTTTGCATAATTGGTGCAAAAGAAGTGTTCAATTCAATTTTCAACTTGATGCAAATTGACTGATTTCTAACTGTAATAGTTTGTACCCCTGCTTAGAATTGTAGACATGCAAAATAAGCAATGATGTCTATCCACGATGAGGAGAAAAGTGTCCATAGGCTTGCTGAAATACTTGTACAACAAATATGTCGTCTGCTTGAGCTTTATTGCTGGTTTTATGTGCATCTTAGTGAGAATGATTAGGGGCTACGAGTTTTTATGACATATTAAGTCTTATCACTTTCAATAGTGATGTAGGTCAAATTCTTCTGGATGGATAGATGATTTTCCTTGAAAGAAAATGACTAGATGAAATGAAGCCTTTATATACTGGAACAGGCATTTTTTCTAAGTTGCAATTAGCATGATGTCTCTATTTATTGCATCCGGATTTTCTCTGCAGGGTTTCAGCCAAATGGGCAAGCTCCAATCTCATCCTCTGACAAGCCATTGACTCCTCAACTTCGAAGTAATGGCATTGATGTTGCTCAGTTCACGCCTCCTAGGCGACTAAGGGCTGATGAAATTCCAAACATTGTCAATGACTTCAGACTTGCTGCAAGGAATGCAATGGAAGCTGGTATATCCTTTTCTGTTTTTCCCTTTTTAATCAATAATGGGATCTTTACTCCGATGAGTTTGGTAATTACAGTGGTTTTTGTGATCTGAACCTGTGTAAGAGTATGGCCAGGGAAAATAAAAGGCTGTACAGGAGATTGGAGAAAGTTTTAATCACATGACAATGATCTCCATATATGTAAAGCCTCAGCAGATCTGAATATAATGGTAGAAGAAATGTTCAAAAGTATGACAACAAATCACAATGTTTCTCTAGGTGCCAAAAAATGAAGTCCCCGGTAACGACATAAAGGAAACTACGTTGAAATACTAGTGAAAATTTTTCACATCAATGTTACATTTTGTATTGGTGAGTTGGCTGTAGAATCCACGTTTTAGTGCATAACAATCTAAGTATGTGATTTCTGTCCCATAGGTTTGATTCTATTAGCTTCCATTAAATACTAACTCTTGCTTTGTGATTCTAACTCGTGATGCCCATTTTGCATGCACAACATAGGTTTTGACGGTGTTGAAATACATGGTGCTCACGGCTACTTACTAGAACAATTCATGAAAGACCAGGTAAACGACAGAACGGACCAGTATGGAGGTTCTCTGGAGAACCGTTGTCGTTTTACTCTTGAGATCGTGGAGGCCATTGTTAATGAAATAGGTGCAGACAGAGTTGGGATCAGGCTTTCCCCTTTTGCAACCTACTCGGAAGCAGGAGACTCGAACCCGAAAGCACTAGGAAATTACATGGTCGAACAATTAAATAAGTATGGGATCCTTTATTGCCACATGGTTGAGCCGAGAATGAAGACTGTGAATGAAATAAGCCAATGTCCGCACAGTCTCGTGCCGATGAGGAACATGTTCAAGGGAACTTTCATCGTAGCCGGAGGTTATACGCGGGAAGATGGAAACAACGCTGTGGCTGAGAACCGTGCGGATCTCGTTGCTTATGGCCGTTTTTTCTTGGCCAATCCGGATTTGCCTAAGAGGTTTGAGTTGGACGCACCTCTGAATAAGTATAATAGAGAGACGTTCTACATATCGGACCCGGTAGTTGGGTACAGCGATTATCCATTCCTGGAGGGCACGGCTTAAGTCACTGCCAAACATGCCTTGGAATAGAACAGCTCATCATTGATTCTTGCCTACTTTTTTATCTATGCTGGTGAGAATATTCTTACCCTTGTACTTCCGCTGCATTGATTTGTCCTACGCGGAAAGATCTGTATGTCTTAATACAATAACGGGGCATGGACTGATCAATGAATTGCTTGATGTGGAATAGTTTGACATCTGTCCATTTTATTGGATTTTGTGAGAAAGTGATCGTCGTCCTAAGATTCATTGCTGCACGGTGTAGCACCATTGAGAGAGAGAGAGAGAGAGAGAGAGAGAGAGAGAGAGAGAGAGTTTAGTAGTTTCCAATTTGAAAAATCCGCTTCGATAAGCACGAGATGAAGTAGTGCTCATACAATCGACAGGTTTCCCACTATTGTACAGCATGTTCAAAGACGACCGCGATAAAAATGTAGCGGCATCTTGCAAGGGTCGTCAGATGATGGCGGAGTGTTATGTCCTAAAAGAGAACTCAACGCATGATAGAAGAAAAATACGTAAAGGAAGTGGGTATGCCTGGTGAGATGACAACAGCAATGAGACCTTGGAGTTTCTGCATCATTCTCTCCCAATTGACCCACTAATTTCATATGGGCTTGCTTCTCAATTGCATAGTACATCTGCAAACCCATTAGGAAGTAGGAGCAAACAAGTGATACTATTTGCTAAATTGGTCTATTGAAAGATCAAAGGAAAATCGCCCAATTGCACACACAAATTTTCATTGGCATTTATTCAAACGAAATTCTGTTTCCAAAGTATACTTCACATTCAGAATGTTTCCAAGCTAGTCTTGAGAAATTTCTTCTTTTGAATTTGCATTTTCCAATTTCAAATTTACATTCAACTGTCAGAAGACATAATTGAAAGTGTGACCACAATAAAAACGCAGTGTCATCTTCCAAGATTTTAACTTGATCTTAATAATCCAAGTTATAGTAGTTCATGAATAAGCAACCGATGGATCTGTGAATGAAGTTATCTCAATCGCCGACTAGCCCTAATGAGATCAGCTTATGCGTCTACGAGGAGCATTGTCCAATCTTGTATTAGATAATAATCTGAATCGTACGGAAACTTAGTTATTTAAGAAAAGAAGAAAGAAAGGGGGAAAAAACATGCACTTGTGTGAACCCTCTTTAACTAATCCCATGAATAAAGTGAATAGCCCACAAGGAATCTCTTGGATTTGATTGGCTGTTGGGCATGACTGTTCTGTTGATGGGTTTAATATTTGCTTTAATCACCTTACTTTGAGCATCTGATGTGTTAAAATTATGGGGGGACAGCATACCTTTTCTTTGTGTGCTTCCGGATAACCATAATCTAATTAAGCTATCAGATGATTGGACGTTTATTATGTTAAATTTCAAAGCAAATCCGGAGGCTAATCACATTCCACTCACATATATATAATCAAGCTTGTTTTTTTTTTCATCTTTTTCTTTTTCTTCTTTTCAGTGAGAATAGTATCAGGTTTGGATGCTGGAATCGCAATGAGAGCATCAGTTTCGCTAATGACATATTCTGATGAGATTTAGCACTTGGGTGATATCCGTTGCCGTCCTCTGAATTCTCTTTCGCCGTCGGTTGGCTTAGAATTTTTAAAGCCCTCTCTAACTCGGTAAGACATGATCGATCGCAATTGTCAAATTGAGTGTATAACTAGTTATTCAAAAAGCTCAAATCGATCGAGGGCGACAGCATTCTGTATTAACCTTAATATTTGCGGATAGTTGATTATATCGTAAAATCGGAGCATTGCTTCTACTTAACAAGTTGAATGGAAAATCGATAAGTTTGAGTTATCATAGATTTATAATCACAGTTCCAATTCTAAACCTTGTTGAGAGTTATTTTAAAGTCATTCTGTGCTATCCACGTAGAATCTCACCATCATATGTCAAAGGGTAACCCTGAAAGGATAATATCTAAAGCTCTAAAGAGAAAAGAAAATTTTAATTTTCACTCATCAAAGATCAATGACTCGTTTGTACGCTTAGCAACATTTCTTACCCAACAACCCTTGTGTCGAGCATTTTACAGAACTTTCAGTAAGGTTCGATAATAGAAAAAGAAGGATTTACTAAGGGCATGTTTGAAAACAATTATGTTATTAGAAAAAATTTTTTGATTTTGATTTTTTATTTTTTGGATGAGTTTTTGAATAAAAGAATGTGTTTAATAGTTGCTATTCTTAAAATAAATAACAAAAAAAGAACAAAAATGCGATTGGTATGATTTTTAATTTTTTGAAAATTTTTAAAAAATTTCCTCCTTGCTCGATGAGGCTCGTCGGACCTCATGGTGATTAGACAAGGCTGAACTCACTAATGCTAGCACGAGGTCGGCGTTGCCTAGATCTAGCAAGGTCGATCCTCGCCAAGCTGCCTCAAGGCCAACCCTTACTAGCCCTAGCCATCGCCAAGGCATAGGAATCGGCTAGAGGAGTTAGAAGAATAAGGAAATGGAGAAATAAATTTGCTTTTGAAAGTAAAAAAGTGGATTTTTATTTTTACTTCTTATATTATGTTTTGAATATGTTCCTTAGTCACTTTTCTATTTCGGATAATAAAAAAAATTAACCAACATACACAAACAAATTTATGTTTTTTTTTCTGCTCCAGAGATCATCAAATGATAGAAAAACAGAGAAACATGAATGCTACACAACTGCATGTTAATTTGCTATAAATACTTAATAACTTTTCTTATGTTGTTAGTGATATTTGCTACAGAAAAATAAGTTTTGATGTCTCAAAAGTTCAAGGTTTGGACAGACATGGCTAACTTAGAGACTAAGTAATTAAGTAACTAGGGTTGTTCCGACACCATAATGGTTAGCTGCCAAATGCATGCTTTGTCAAGTGTGCCTTCTTGTAAGGATACTTGGATTGATTCATCCCCCATCTCATTTTATTTACTGTTTGCTTTAACGGATGCGACGACAAAAGATCATAGGTTGGATTCTGATTGGAAAATGTTCGTTATAGCTTGAGATTTACAAACACATCTTTATTGAGAAAGTAAATCGATAAGTTAAATTTATTTTATAGATGCCAATTTATTCTGATTTTTATTTTCAATTTTATCGATTTAGTTCTAAGCTTTAATATAGCCATTGGGTTCATTTTAACATAAAATCGCTAGTGTGGCGGTGCGCCATATGGGAAATTCGCCATAAGGATTTCATTAAAATTTCATATAAAGATTTAGAACTAAATCGATAAAGTTAAAAAATTCATGATTGAATTGACATTATACAATTGATGTCGGATTGATTAGATAATTTCCCATTGTCCCTTGTGTTTCCTTTTTTCCCTTCACTACCCAAGAGGTTTGATGGAGCTATATGGTTGATTTTATGTGTTTAACGTGTTCTGATGGATATGCCCAAATTGAGAGTTACATACAAATTAACAGGCAGCCCTTTACTGTTCAATTTAAGATCAACCAACACATATTATGAACTCAACTGCATCTACATAGATCTAAATCTCCGTCCACATCCTTTTATCCAAACTAATGGCTACAGGCTCTGTTCATCAATTGGGAGATTTGCTATTTGACTCTAATTAGGATATGCCCATTACACAAAAGATGAACGATTTAAAAAATATTTCCTAAATAATGATCGCTTATATGCCAAAAATATGAATGACCGAAAAATATTTTCCTCGTCCACGATAATATCTTGACGTATTGATAATATTACTGATTATTTCAAGTTATACAAGCCATAATATTCATAAAAATAAATTTAAATTATTTATCTTTCGTAAATTAATGAAACTTTAGCGTGCATTACGGAGGATAACGAAAAGGGTTTTGCAGACGGTGGCTGCATTGTGTACCTAAAGCAAAACTCGCTGCACTGCACCTTCTTCATGTGAAACTATCAATATCAAACTGTCCAAATGAAGACAAGCCCCGAGTTCCAATGAATGCTGGAAAGTCTGACAACACATGCGAGATGTTCTAGCTTTGCCCTTTTCTCTTGAACCTGTAGCCAAAGAGCCATGGCCTCTCTTTAGTTATCGTACTGTTGTAGCATGTGAAGGGATCTTTCCATTGTTGCGTTTCCCTAGCCTTTTAACCATCAACTAAACTAAGCTTTCTTATGCCCAATTGCTCTGCACTTTCTAGCTTGAAGCATGATTAGTCCTCGGGGACCTGTGGTGTGGATTTTGCGATCAAGCACAGTACGCTCAACTGAGTTTCCGGTTCGGTTTACAAATGCCCACTTGCTCGGAATTGTCACTTCAAGGGCAGCCTTAGCAGAAATCTAATGCAAGAACGAAAGGGACGCCAAAAGAGAAAAAGGAAAGATAAAGGAACAGACAAGGAAAGGCCATGACGAGTCTTGCTGCTGATGATACATACATATAAAAGTTATTATCGAGTAAAGTTGTACGAAATTCAATTTTTTTTGAGATATGAATGAATCTTTTGCACTTAAACTTTGTTCCATTATGATGCTTTTGTACACAGTAGCTGGCTTTACGGTCGCTATCTCATTGTGGGGGACTTTTTATGCCTCCTGTAGATATATAGTCCGCATTTTCGATCCTATTACTAGAACAGAATAATTAAACTCACATATTTAAGTGGATGATATATATATGTGTATATATATATAATCGATATGTGTGATTTACGTCAAGCATGGAGGGTAGGGCTTTGATGCGTCGCGCAGTGCAGTCAAATAATCTCACAATTAGACTCATCCATCTAAGGTTCTGTTCTAAGTGTTACTTGTTCAATCATATTATTAGAGTATTTCATGTGTCTGAAGCATATATGGTGTAAGATGAACTTCATTAGAGCAGAAGAACAACAGAGAAAAGCTTACAAGACTTAGGGTTTGTCTCATTTGAAAGTGACATTTAACTTTTCTCAAAGTTTTTACTGTATTATTCGAAAATGAGTTTCATCCGATGCGTAGCACTAGATAAATATCACCGTAGATCCTTTTGCAAATGTGGTGGATAGACAACAGTATCTGAAAAGTTATGTGTGGTAAGTATTATAATCGGGATGTTTGCTCGCTTGTTCGTAGAAAAAGTTTCATTGTAATTATAAATAATGGTAAGTGAACGGATAATGCCAAGTGAAGAAGAATTTGGCCAGAAAACGGGAAAAAGCTTTAGCTGCACTCCATGGGGAGTGAGCTTGAAAGAAATGATTAAAAAAACTTTTCATGCCAATGGAAGATTATATTATGTACTTGCATCATGTACTTGTCCTAATACACAATAGAAGTCCACCGATCTTACTTAAACTACCGAGTTATGAATCAAATACATGTACGCCGATTGTTCTTTTCAAATCCAAAAATACAGCGTCCGCATCTCACAAATTCACCAATCGAATCTCGCCTTCACCTGTCAAGATGCCGCCCGAGATCAACTCCTCCTTAATCTAAGTTAGATATTCTCATGAACTGCAAAATTCTAGCTTGCGACTCGCCTCGAACGACTATATCTCCTTTGTCAGGACGAATCCTAGCCCGCAAGGCAGTGATACATGAAGCCGCATAATATATTTTCAAAAGGTGTATACACATTGAAGGCTCATTCAATCAATCTCGATATGATGCCTTGGTTGGAAGAATTTTTCCGCACCACTTAGGTGAAATATGACACCACCGCTACCCACTAAGCAGTAACAACAGCAAAAAAACTCAACATGGCTAATTTAATTGCCTTAATCTTGCCAACCGGATGCATGTGTGTGAAAGAATTGGTGAAATCCATCGAGCATAATGAAAGCAAATTTAATAGATCGATTAAAGAAGCAATGCTAGCAATCGAACTCGAGATCTTTAGCTACACAACATGCACGAAGCTAATATGAGGATTGCATGAAGCTTATGAATCACAACATGCGCGAACTGTCGAAGACAAAACCCAATCAAAATACCTCTAGAATTGATGAATCTTGCTGTGATGTCAACTGAAGAATTTATTCAAGGCAAACCCTTTTGACTCCAACGAATTCCACTCAAAAGTGGATCCACTTGGAGGCTCTTTTCGCGCTCCAGACCTTTGTTCCTTCCGGTCAACATTCTCATCAACATCGGAATCTATCTTTGTCCTTTTTTCTTTAAATGTTTATGCGACACGTATCTTAAAGAATTCTTGACCTCTATGTATTGGTTCACAAAGATTTGCTGTGTTCAATGCCTACTTGTGTTCGCTTTCTCATCATATGTGCTCACTAACTTTGAACATCGTTTATAAACGTGGTCAAAGATCATTCGTTCAAGTACAATATCAAATTGCACTGAACTTATCTTTCTAGTACGAATTCAAACTTCCCGTCAGATGATTGTTATTGAGAATCATCGCTTCAAAATGTCTGCGTAAAGAGTGTAGTCCTGTATGTACAAGAAGTAAAGGATTTTCTGCCCCATGTTTATACAAACATTTTCATGTTACATGTTTACTCATGGGTTGTATCTTGATCGCGATACGAAAGAACAGGTTATACGAAACTTTCATATAATAAGTCTATCCTTAACACCATGTATCGAGCAATGTGAAGACTTCAACCGATATTGACAAGTTAAAAGTTTTGACTTTAAATATTTGTGCACGAATTTATTCTAAATACTATTTAATTTGTGTTTGAGAGTTGGGGTCACCATCAGCCCCTTAGATATGACTCCAACAATAATTTAGTAAACAGTAATCAAATATATGCACAAGCCAGCGTTATTTAAAGTACGAGCGAGTCACCAACTAGGTAGTTGGCTGAGTCATTCAAGATTTAGATTGCAAGACGGAGGTCACTTGTTCAGTTCTTCAGTCTATCCTCGTCTCAGAAACTTTGGTTAGTTTGCGAATAATGAACTTGGCTTATGCGTATCGCCGGTCTTCGCTGGTGTCTTAAACCGAACATTTTAATGGTGGGTAAGACAGATCTCAACTTTATCCAAACCCTTGACAATGTATGAAAATACCATGAGCTGTCTCTTAGAAATCCATGTAAGTCTTGTCCCATTATTTAACTAAAAACTTTTGAAGTTGGACATTCATTAGCATCTTCACCTTCACTTTGGCAGTTCCTTTCCAGCTACCCTCAAGGTATGCCATTATAGGCTAGGCAAGGGAGATAGAATCGAATCCAAGTGCATGCCAGCTGATTTATTCCTCAGACCAATCTCAAGTACAATATGTCCAATTTAAGCTAGGGTCTTGAAAGGCAAAATGTACGAGCTAATCGAAAGGCTTCCTATGGAATTGACTTTTTCTATGAATCCTGGTTCTAAGTCAGAATCGGTCCCTAGACATTTTCTTGAGGCTAATCCCAATAATGTCTACTCTTTTTAATTACTCTTTTGGGATGGAATGAGAACTATAATGACCTTATTCAATCAGTTAATATTCAAATTTAATCCTCATTTTTTCTTTTCTTAAATTACGTCTGTCTTGTGGAAAAATGAATGATTTAAAAAGGATTTTTTTTTTAAGACTTGTGAGTACAATTATAAGTACCCAATGACTATGGGAACACCAAAAATATGCAGAACGTATTGCACAGTGTGGCTTGTGTGTGGCTGCTGACTACTGAGGATGAGTTAAAGGGGATATCCCTTCTTAACTTTTTTGCTGTGGAATCCAATACCGATCTTTCTTCCTCTCCGTGGGTGCCCAACCAATACAGAGAAGCAAAAGACAGAAAAAGAGGTAACAAAGTAAGAAAAAGTTTTGTGGTGTGCAAAAAGGATATCAGAAACCCTAGACTGCGATGGGGTGCTGATGACTCGTCTTGTGCACTCGATAATGTGTTTTGGCACCTGGGCCAATTATATCTATGCGCAAGTGGTCATAGCTTATGAGCCTAACAGTGCAGCTCGACCACCTTCGCTTGATTCGCATCTCGCTTTAAAACACACTTGTCGAACCTGACAAGCCCGATCTCATACGACGAAGGGGCCAGCTTGATTGGCTCCTTCACAGTCAAACCTTAAACTGTTCAAAAATGGCATTGGCTCTATGTTGCCGTCCCTCTTTAGGGTCCGTGCGCTTTAATGGCGGTGTTACACATTCACGAATCACAGTTCTTTTCAGATATTTTTATTATTCTATGCCGTGTTCGAGAAATCTCGAAGTTGTAAACTTGTTTTATTAATGACGATTAAATTATACTTTATCAATAAAGCTCGAATCTCTTTGTTGGGTCTGGGCAATATGCATCCGTGAAACCTATCTTGAAGTCATAATCATATGGTAATCGAGCTTATAAGCCCAATCGGAATCAATAATTTTTCATTAAGTTGATTAAAATGAGCGTGCTTTACCGAGATTTTCCCGCTTCCTTTTGCTTTTTGTATGATTTAAGATTCCTTTCAATCTCAAGGGTTCCACAAACGAAAAAAAAAAAGAAGAAGCAGCAGCATCTTCCTCCAGAATTTAATTCCCTCTTCTTCTGTGGGATATGCAGTTACTGAAACAGTGACATCATATAATTAAGTCATGATCGATCGTGTGGTGATGTTTTTCTTTCATGAAGGCGCACCATTGAAAGCGATTCTTAATTTTATAACGTTCGACGCAAACGCTAGTTGGTGGAGAGCCACATAGGAACTAAAAAGACTCGACAAAATAAGATTTTCCAATTCGCCAAGAGCCATCTTCCACTTTAGTCCCCCACAACTTATGTTATTCAATTTATACTACACCAAAAGACGTGGAATAATAAGCTTTATGCCGCAAGGGATATAATTATAAAAACGTATTTCCACGTGGCAACTCAAAAGAGAATATAAATTCAAACGTGTCAATGATATAAGCACTCTTCACGCAGCCTATGATCTGAACCAAAGGGAAGATCTCTTTAATTGTTTCTATTGAATGTTGGTGTGATTTGACAAGATTCTTTCTTCAAATTTAAGAATGGGAGTGGAGCAAGATGAGCGAATGACCTTTCAAGTTTAAAAGGGTCTTATTGGGTATGCTATCTCTCGAAACACTTCAATGTTTGCGCGTAATGTCTCATCAAATGGTGATATGTAAGACTGAAATTCGATATTGGAGCGAAAATTGTAAATTCCATCATGAAATATCTCGTAATAAAATCGATTGTGGAAGTTCGGAGAGTCGTAGAGAGTTTCATTAAAAATACAAATGAATGTCGAGAAGGAACGCTATTTGGAATTAGGAAAAAGCCTTTCTTGAAGGGAAAAAACAATGTAAAGGCCTCAGAATTCAGACAAACGGAAAAGCCAGGAGGGGAAAAGGCAAGGTTTAATATGGGCAGCTCGATAGGCGGGACCAAGAGATGGGATGCACATGAAAAGGCAAATTGGATGCTGAGTAGGATGATAGCATCCCACATTTAATAAACGGAAAAACAATAATTGAAATAAACAAAGAAGAGAAGAAGAATAATTTTAATCTCCTCAAGCATGGGTTCCGAGGATACTAAATCTAAATTGAGAGGGCCATGTCCATGAAAATCCCAATTGAAAGCATGATTAGGCAGACATCAGATGTTATTATCACATTCCTTCCGCTTGATGTGACATAAACGTCAGTCTCGACTAGTGTTAATTTACGGCTTAACGTAATTTTTTATCAATTTCCCATTGCGTATGCAAATGTATTGCATTAGAGTGAGTGTTAGATCAATTATTTCGAATGCTTTATATAGTCATAACATATGAGAGATTCGGACAATGATCCTTGCCATTAATGTGTCAACTCGTGCAGAAGTACATCCATGTAATTCCTGATAAAATTCGGTCTTTGTAAGCAATGAGAGATTCGGATGAGTTGAATAGAGCAGCATTTTATGTAGTTATTGATGTATTCTAAAGTTCATCTTCGAGTGAAGGCAAATATTGATTGGATAATGAAATCTCAAAACATGCCACCAAATATGTAAGAGGTATATGGTTTGGTTATTGAGTGTATTGGAGCATATACCAAATTGAGGGAAGTCGTTCATTTTCAAGTGTAATGAGTTAAATGAAATGGAAATATTTCTTGAACAGATATGGTTAACGGGTGCTCCAATGTGTGCTTAACATTCGATTTGACTCAATTTTAATCAGCCAAAAAGTACAACGTCACCATAATTGGTTAACCAACTAGCTATGTTTATCATTATCTTGTTAATTAGATTATATTAGATTAGATGCGACAATGCTTTCCACCACACATTGTAGGAACATGTAGTCAAAGACATCTAATGCATCGAAATCTTTCATCATGGGTCCCCTCACCTCCAGCTAGTGTCGAAACCTATCAGTCCCAAAGAGAACATTTAAGTAGCCTAGTATAATTACAATCTTCGTCCTTTAATCATGTGAATCCCAACGGCAAATCAATAAGAGCCAAAAAAAGGTGAAAACTAAAGACTATGGGGAAGCAAACCATCTTGCCAAGGAAAATGGGGAGGATAGACGTGATGATCGGCCTGGCGGAGATCGTCGTGGAGATTACTGGCGAGATCACAACCATTGCCAACGATTGAGTCAATTGAATAAGTTATGTCGCGCTGTTCGTAGTTCTTATAAGAATTTCACTTTTGAAGATTTCATGTGTTGGTCGGCACATGTGATGGGTTTTTCTATTATTCAAATATATCTAAGTGAACAGAAGACAAACCGGTGGAGTATGAGTTGAAGGTAAGAATGTGGCTGTGGTGGGAGAGACTACAAGACGAGCGAAGGAGAGAATGGCGAGGCATCGGTGACGATAGAAAATTATATTCATTGCTATGAAATATGCATGATAAGTATATAGACTTCATTGCGAAGCAATAGAGCAAAATGCAAGATACTATAGTATACAAATAGATCCATAAAATAAGAATGATCAATAGAGTAACAATAAAGTTAAGCACGCATGATTTACCAAAAAAAAGTTAAGCACGCATTCCTTTCATAAAAGCAGATTTGTTAAGCCCAAATAATTGATGGCCGATCAACAAATCTTGTAGCATCAGTGATGAGCATACGCCTGAATTTTGTTCTCATGTATCTATGGCGTTACCAATGAATGGTGGGTGCCTCGGTTTGACTTCCTCTACATCATTATCTTACGGAAAAAAATCAGAACAAGTTAAATAAATACATATCTAACATTTTGAAGATCGAATCTCCGTAATTTAGCGAGATGTCAAAGCTCTTTCGATCACTACTATAGCTAGAGGCAAAGGACCTATACATCGAAAAAGCACATGAGTATAAAATCTCCAAAGACATATTTATTAAATTTTCAAATTGAGATCATGAGAGGATAACTCCTAGATCGAGAACTAAAATATAAGAGTTTAAAATCTCAAATCTATTATTAGATCAAAAGAAATGAGCTCCCAAATCTAGATAAAGAGAGAAGAAAAGAACAAGAAAACACAAATAAAACCAACAAGAAAGGAAGGGGGAAGGCAAGACTAGCCCGAACTCTCCCCAATAATTGAAAGTTGAAGAAGACGATTGAGATAGAGGAGGGAGAAGAAGAGAAAAAGACCTTCCAGCTCGATGCAAAAGATGTTAAAGGGGTGGCTTTTGCCAAGAGACTCCAAACAATGCATTCCATATTATCAGAAGTGCATCAAGGGCCAAACGTGATCACATGAATATTAGGAAAGTTATATGAAATGTTCTAAATATTTTGCATATTAGCCAATTCAATCCTAAACTTTTTAATTGTGTCAATTTTATCTTAGACCTTTTGACGATTTGTCAATTTAATCCTAAATATTTTGATAATTTATCTATATAGTCTTTCTGGCCAATTTAGCTGCAAATTGTTGATGTGGATGTTAGTTGTTTTACATTGTGTGACCAATGTTAATGCAAACATTTTTTGCAATTTTTTTCATTTTTTTGCTTTTCATTTCCATTTTTACTTTTTTTTTCAACTTTCTATGCCGCTAGCCACAAGTGAGGGCCACGCTCACATACAACAAGTAAATGCCACCATTGTCCAGATCTGGTGAGAGCATTGCGGCCCTCAAGAAAAAAAAAAGATAAGGAATTTTTTTTACAAATTCAAGAGATTAAATATATATATATATATATATTTTATATTAGCGTTGGTTGGGTCATATAAGACAGTTGGTGTCTACATCGGTAATTTCCGACCAAAATTGGGCAGAGTGATCGTATTGACAAGTTGTCAAAAGTTTAAAATTTAACCGGTATAAATGAATCTTATGTCACTAAATTGAAATCATTAAAAGATTTAGAACTAAATTAGCACAATTTAAAGGTTCAAGACTAAATTAATTGTCGTATAATAGGTTATGAACTTTTTTCGACAGTTACCCCATAAGTGTTATTTTCTTTTTGATAACTACTTAACATCCCAAGAGACTTATTCTTGTGAGAAGTGCTCATTGAGTTCGTTTCGCTATTACACTAGTCACAACGGCCGTGTTGCTTTGGTTTCTCCACCAAGTCTGTAGCTTCAATTGCTTATTAAGACTTTTTCAGACTCAATTTGGAAAACATACACCACCACCACCAAACTTTCCGCCCACAGACGAGCTGGATTTTGAAAGGTTATTGAGCTGATCTTCTCTTTAGCACATCAAATTGTTTTGGTTGTATCGACAATCTTTTTTTTAGATCCTAATTATCCAAACTCAAGTAACTTCTTCACCCATCTTAAGCTTGAGCGAGGGTGTTAGAAATATGTAAGATTTTTTTGGAAATATATTTTCCTACATTAGAGATAATTAGTCATAATTAAGGAGCTTACATTTCTACCTCACATCAGAATCCAAGAGCAAGACAGAAATATCAAAATGCGCAATTATTAATTCAGCGTCCGCATTCATCTCTCTAGTAAAGGGAATCATTTCATCTCAAGATCGCCCGTATGGAATTTCTTTTTCAACAAAAAAGTCATTGACAAAAGGTAAAGGAGGGTTTCTGCTAACAGTGTTGGGGGAGGCTTGTGCTGTTGTGCGTTCCAAGTGTTGGTGCGTGTGGGGAGGATGGGAGCAGAAACATAAGAAGCGGCCAGGAGAAGGAAGAACTCGTTCTTAAACAAAACGAAATTTCTTTTAGGAAAAGAAAAGAGAGGGTAGAAAGCGAGCGAGCGAGTGATGTGTAAAGGTGGAGGGAGAGAGAGAGAGATGAACATTTATTCTCGTGTTGGCGACAGTGTGTTGGAGAATCAAGGGGCGTGGTATATAAGACATGGAGCTTGTGAAGAAGAAGGGCAGTTTTGTTCCCCGAGTTCAGAAACAAGGAAGCAACAATCTTGCCGCAATCAGAAGCTAGTTCAAACTAGTGGAAGATTGTGTGCACTCCCAGCACTTTGTAAAGCCACCCCAAGAAAGCAGAAGAACACTGTTTCCCACCACAAAAATTACCGCAGCGTTCGCCGACGAGAGGTGGCTTGTCGATACCTTAATCAAAGAGCTGTTTAAAGTAGATCTTCTTTTTCGGCGGACATGGCTCGTGGAAAAGTTCAGATGAAGCGGATCGAGAACCCGGTGCACCGGCAGGTCACCTTTTGCAAGCGCCGCGCGGGGCTCCTCAAGAAGGCCAAGGAGCTCTCCGTCCTCTGCGACGCCGACATCGGCCTCTTCATTTTCTCCCCCCATGGCAAGCTCTATGAGCTCGCCACCAAAGGGTACCTCTCTCTCTCTCTCTCTCTCTCCACCGATCGAAATCATTTGATTTTCTTATTTGTATTTGTGAAGAGCTTGAGATGTATTGACATCAAATACTCGCAACAGATATATCCACACGGACGCTTGCCTTTTCACATAAACTAGTCTTATACGTGAATGTTAAGAAGCTAGCCGTGCATAGAAACCACAGCTGAGGGACGTTGTGTCGTACTTAACGCTCAGAATGACCATCGAACATTTAACATGTGCTTTCATACTGTGCTGCTACATAGATCGAAAGCTTAACTTTTGTCGATGCTTGGTGTATCACAAAGCGTGCACTTCGCCCAACTTATTTGGGTTTTGTTGCAGAACCATGAAAGGGCTGATCGAAAGGTACATGAAGACCACCCAAGGTCAAGCTGCTCAGACCGAGGGAGCCACACCGAGCCAACCACTGGTACGAATGCTTTCCCCTCCCCCTCTTCTGCGATTCCAAAAAGCTCAATATCTGTCAAGATGAGCTGCTAAATTAGTGTACGGAATGATGGGGGTAGAGTTCAAAAGAAGAAGGTCCAATTGTTTAACCACCCCATCACGATCCGTCACATCACTCTAATAATTCGATTTAGTGGACACGTCTTGATACACTCGGCATTATTTTCTTATATCCTCCTATTTCCCAAATTCCTCCGAAAACTCCATTTCATTCACGAAATAATACGTCAACACGTGTTCGTCTCCACTCACAGCGCATAAACCATGCGAGCTTCATTCACCACCATAATGGATTTATATAACGCTCTGGAGACTCGCGAGAGTTTAGAGGAGTCATTTTGACGTCATTAATCTCCCTCTGTCGCCCCCACTTGACGTGACTACAGAGAGTATGTGGGAAGAAGCCACTATTATCTTTATGGTACGGGGTGCAGAAGGAATACTGTCTAATGCTCCACTAAGAAAATTCAAAATTTACGAAAGATGCCTCTTCATATTTATTCTTGCGGCAACTAGAATATCAGTATGGACACGTTGCATGATAAGGAAGGGTATAAAAAACCATTCACATATGATTGTTCTAAGTATTCAGCAAATTGTCAGCTTCTCGAAGACTGAAAACTTAGGGCATCCAATTGAATACCCTTTATTTCCAAACAATGTCCCTCGAATACTGCTCATGAAGCTGTTCCCAGCGTCATAAGTACAGATAATAATGTGTCTCTTCTCTCGTTTCGTTCAATGATATCTCTTTGATTGATGGCTGTACAATTTGACATGCTAAGAGCTGCTTATTGCCTCAGGATGCCAAAGAAGAGATTAACGTACTGAAGCAGGAGATTGAAGTTCTTCGCAAGGGTCTCGGGTAATTGCATCGTCACTTTTTTTCTATGAATGCTTTTTCCCTCGTGCGATTCTCAACACTAGGATTAAAGCGTAGGGAGAGAATTACTGATCTCCACTGGAACTTGGGATGGTAACCATTCATCTAACTCTCTGCTCTCTCTATAATAGGAATCTTTACATCTTCGAGAAATCTCAATCCTAGTGAAAGAACTCGACTATTTCCCTAACAGTGAAAATTAGCTCATATCACGAATTTGTTGATTGTATATGCAGAATTAAAGATCGATTAACACAAATACTAAGTATAAAGTCCAATATGCCCTTAAGTCCGACATAATCCACCGTCACTTTCAGTAGGGCCTATCTCCTGAAGTTGAAAATATTGTGAAAATTTAGCTTATGGGTATTGTCGTAAAGGGCACCAATAATAATGCGGAAACTTTGAAACTGCATGGGAACTTGTGGTACTTACTACCTAGTAGGACCAAAGTGTGGTACACGGAATTCTCAAAATGCGATTTATTCAATCCAGTGGACTTCTATTGCATTGCTTACTCATCACTTTTTGGATTTCACCAAGAGCAGATATCAGCTTTTGTTACCTCTCCTCCTTACGATAGAACAAGTTAATTGATGCAAGCATGTGCAAAAGTTTTCTCAACCAGAACTTTCAGAGTGTTGTGATCACAAGACAATCACATCTCTACAGTTCCTTTTCATAAGAAAGAAGGATAAATATGTCTTTGCATCGATACCCAAGTACACTTTACTAGAAACTAAACTTGTTCAATACACTCGGTTTTCTAGCGTTGTCTGGCATGTGTATCAACTTATCAATGAAAGGAACGCATTGGGGATGTGCAAATTTATGTTTGAGTGTGCATCTATGAAGAACTTATTGAGCGAGTTCGATGTGGTGAGATAATAGACTTTATCCGACATAATTTGTATTCATATAGGTACATGTTTGGTGGAGGAGCTGGTACTATGACACTGGACGAGCTAGATGTTCTCGAGAAGCAACTCGAGACCTGGATATACCACACTCGCTCAACAAAGGTACCCAAGAATCTTCCCTCGATCCCATCTTGTATGGTGCGGTGTCGTTTAGAACTTCATTTGGGACTGATTCGATCTTTCTATTGTTTCTTCACTCGTTATAAAAATAAAAACAAAAATCAACCCAGATGGACATCATGTTTCAAGAGATCCAGCTGTTGAGGAACAAGGTTAGCTTTCTGAATATCCACAGAAAAAATTTTGTCCAGGAAATCACGACTCGATGGATTACATGTGAAAATGGTTTGCCATTACTTTCGCTGACAACTAAAATTAGTCCTATGTTTGTTTTTGAAGGAAGGGATACTGAAAGCTGCAAATCAGTATCTTCAGGAAAAGGTATAAAAAAAATTTCCATCTTGCAAGACCTATTGAATCTTGGGTATTTCATGAACTTTTCGTCCCACTAATTATAGTTCTTATTTTATTTTATTTTGCAGATAGAGGAGAACGCTGCCATTACTAACATCGTGCCAATGACCACTAACTATACTTACCCACTAACTATACAGAATGAATTATTTCAAGATCTCCTATTGGTTTAGGCCCTCCTCTCTAATGGAGCGGCCCTTGCGTTTTTAGCAGTAAAGACAAGTGTTTGATCGTGCTTGCCCCCAAGTGTTTTATGGCAAAATAAGTGCGCGTTCGAGTGCTGTAAGCCCTTGAATTGGCTAACTCTTTTGTCGGTTCTTGTCCCCTGGCCTGTAGGGGACGATCCGCGACGTACTATTGGTATTGGGTTTGTGCTCTTAGTAAATTTTTAGATCTTTTGCTAAATGTTCAGTTCCCCGCATCGTAGCGAGAAGGGATTCAGGATGCGTCCGAATTGTGAAATCGGGCGTGCAGTCTGCTTTGAGCGAAGGCAGTCAGCTTCATCAAAGAACATGAACAGTCCCGTCTTGATCAGGTTGGACAAGGCTGTGTGAGCAGGACTGCCTTTTGAAAGAGCTACTTGAATCGCGATGGCAACTTTTATGCTATTGTTACGGCAATGTTTTCGATTTCCCGTGGATCCACATCAAATGGGTGTCGGGTTTTGAATTGGTGTCGGACCAACCGTCTTCAATACCCGTCAATGAAGAGGGGGAAATGTCATATTTATAAACAGGGTGTTTCCAAATGTGAGAGCTTCGACGGTCCTATTTATGCATAGGTCCAACCACGGGATGCTACCAAATTAAATTCGAAGTACTTCCCCGACTCTTGCAATTACTTCAAGGTCGAAGCAGTTGTTCTTGTCCTCGGGAGTATGAAAGTTTTCGCGTGGACAAAATTGATTGCATCAGAGACTGTCAAATTTAATTACGGTTGTTGACCTTTAACGGGTCTGAAGACAATGTTCTCGACATTTTCGTCTCGATGGTCTCCAATTAAGATCGAGCCAAGAAAAAAAAGTTTTAAGGTTGTCACGAAATCATCTTGACATAGCCATCAAGAAGAAATGATCAGCTGATATATTGGATTGATCGCTTTTCTAGACACTTTGCCGGGATATTATTTTTTAATTTCACGAACCGAATAAGATACAAATTGAAATTTAAATAAATAAACCAATCTCACGGATCTTTATATAGATTTTATTTACAAATGTCCCCTGATACGAGATCAGTTAGTGAATTAAAAGCTGTAAAGTTTTCTTGATTAATTACTTAACAAGTATTTTGATCTTGTATCGTTTTTTATCGATGCTTTACAAATTGAAGTATTTTGAAAAATATATATATTAAAGAGTACCCTTAGCGCACTTATCCAGTGTTGTTAGAACAACTTTGAAATTGTTAATTTTTCTCATGAATATGTATGTAGCTTTCTTGAAACGTATATTACTTAAATTTTCAAGACTTTTTGCAAAAATGTTATTTATACTTTTGGTTAACCTAACAAGTGATGCATGATCAATTCTTTTAATACAATATCAATTTTCCAAATTAAATATGATTGATAAGTGTCGTAAGATTTTCATTGACATAACAGCCTAGTCATATTCGTGAATGAAAGTTTAATTCATGTAGTGCCTTGAATTCACATACACAAGTACAATTTTAATGTCTTTTTAATATTAGATACAATATTAAGAACTTGTATCCTGCATTTAATTGTACTACATTAACGACCAATTACTATTGATTACTTGTATTTTAGCTGTAATAATTGCACGAAAGTACGTAAATATAATTTAGTAGAATATAACTTCTTCCAAATTTTACACTATCGAAAACGTAAAAATTAGAAGGTAATCACTAAAAATCTAATTTACAATACCCACAGAAAAGTCGTTAAACTTATAAAAAAATATTTAAACTATCAAGAAACCATTTATGAAAATTCATGCAACATTATTCTAAGTTGACTTGTTTTAAGCTCAGAGTCAAACTCTGCTCTGTCGCCAACAAATTGCGGTTTACGAGGTGGACATTTTCGAGGCATAGGCATATCTTTTGACTTCTCTCAACAAGGGTTTGAAAGTTTGGGGACTTGAAAACTAATAAAAGTAGAGATGCCTCACGGAATTGTAAAAATCCAAAAGATGAGGATCCACATTCAATCATTCATAATGTAATTAACTTTGCAACTTCTTCTATAATTACTAAAATTCTATTTTTGGTCCCAACCTATGTCTTAATAGCGGGCCAGTTCCTACCATAGAGGCTTAGAGTATCTTGCGATTGCAAAGATTGGTGTTCACGAACTATTTCTATAAGATGTGTCTACGTCTCAGCTGCAACGCCTAGCCAATTCCAAATTCATTGATGAAAAGAGAAGAAAAAGAAAGAAACAACAAACCACATGATACTTAGTTCAATAGCCGGTTCACTCAATTTCTTATACACTTCGAGCACCTCATAAAAGCTAGTTAACTCAATCTTAACTTGGATGATTTTCATTTGAGATTTACCGTAATTTTCGAACCCCCTAATACTAAACTCCAATGATTTACATGTTTATTCAGAGTATTCAATATTTATAAATTAGAAATGATTGATGTAATTTATCAGCGAGAGAGAAAGCGTAATGAAATAGTTGCGCAAGCACTTCAAGCACGTCATCCATGGTTGATTGAATCCTTATTAATTCTTGCGGAAAGTGATTTTAAGATTGTTGGCGGCCATTTTTCGCTTTAAATTGCAATGTCACTTCTTGTAGAATTCCCGAGAAATTCTTCGATTTCTTCTGAAAGCAGATGAATGATTAAACTCATAGTAGAATAAAGTCAACATTTGAGTATATCAAGCTTTCACGGATCATTTATCAGATTGAATCTAGCAAATAATCGTTACATAGGTTGCTTAATCATCGTTTCCCCAGACTGGATTACAATGCCAAAAACACTCACTATATAACTTGATAATTAAACTTCATTTCTAGATGCAATGCTTCAATATAGGATGTGAAATTATCATGCATGCAACGGGCGCATAAAGAAAGAGCGAACACGACTCGAGTGCACCGATATATTACTAGTTTCATTTATGATTTCAAAGCTTAGGTTGGAGTCGAGGCCCGCGGCTTCTACAGGATCTAGAAACCAGGCTTCCGTAACTCAGAGCTCAAAAGATGGTATCATTTGAAGACCAGGAATTATAAAAATCAGATTCAGAGGTGATTAGTGCTAATAAGATTGTGATTCCTGAAAAACTACCCGTTACAACTGATCAAAAATCATTTATTCTCTGAATTAGTTTGCTAGGAGCCTAGCATCATATCGCAGGAACCAAAAATATATCATTCCATGCCCACATGGATATGGATAATCATTATGACCCTTCTTTATCTTCTCTTCTCAGCTTTGAATTCTCAACACCAGAGAGAGAGAGAGAGAGAGAGAGAGAGAGAGAGAGAGGGGCTAAAACAGTGGGGAGGTAATTACTGTGGAGGGAAGGAACAGATGAACGCATTTATGTCTCTCTAACCACCGCCTCGCTCACCCTTTCGTTATTAACCCCTCCTTCCTCCTCCTTTTCTACTTCACTGCAACATCATTCTCTCACGCTCCCGCACAGACACACGGAGACGCTGCTTATTCAATAATGGTGACCACCACAAGATGCGCATGGTCGTGGAGGGTGGTGTTCATCGTGGTGGTGGTGGTCGGCTCAGCGGCGGGCCAGAGGGCGAGGAGGCCGGAACTGGTGCCGGCGATGTTCATATTCGGGGACTCCCTCATCGACAATGGCAACAACAACAACCTCCCTTCCTTGGCCAAGGCCAACTACTTCCCCTATGGCATCGACTTCAACGGCGGCCCCACCGGTCGCTTCTCCAACGGCTACACCATGGTCGATGAAATAGGTCCCTCCCCCTCGCTCTCCCCCTCCAGTGTTTATATTCTTGCGAGTCTGCTGCATGTCTCTTATACGACATGACTTGCCGATATGTCCCATTGTCATGGATCATGCAAAATATTGCTAGTTTAGTGCATGCACCTTGTTTAGAAGGGGACATTATGTGGTCAACTTAATGGTATCCCACCAAATCTATCGACTACGATGGATGTAAGAATCCACAGACGCAAGATTAGAGTTATATTGGTCCACCGGAGTTGGTGGAAGAACAAGAAAAAAAAATTGGATGGACCCAATCAATCAATGTGAGGAATGTGTGATGGTAATGAAAATGTGTGCTTTCAGGCAGGATGCTATTTAGCTAATATATAACTTACAGATATTTGTGTGAGGACATAGAATTAGATGAGTGTATTAAATGTCAATCTTCATTTTTAAGTGTCATGTATGTCCACTCCAAATGTAATGAGGTTTCATACTATTTGCACGCATGCAGCTGAGCTCCTGGGGCTTCCCCTGATCCCGGCGTACTCGGAAGCTTCTGGACAGCAGCTCCTTCATGGAGTCAACTATGCTTCTGCCGCTGCCGGGATCCTCGATATCACTGGCAGAAACTTTGTGAGCACTTCCTAATAGATCTTCAATCAGCTCTAGTTTTTTGTCGCGATCTCGCACGAATTGCATGTGGATTCATCTGCTTTGCGCGACATTAATCATGCTTTTATCTTGGGATGTAATTCTTTTTCCTCTCAAGATGAAACAAACTCACTGCATGAACCCCCATGGTCTGCATACTGCACATCGAGCCGCAGAAAATAAGGAAAGAAAAAATCACCCTTTCTTGAAGGACATTCCTTAATCTTATTGGCTGCATGCATAGCTTTTGTTACAGTAGTCTTAATGGGTATATGCGCCAGAACTGGTTCATTGATAACATAATCTCGCAATAGTCTCACCATAGATAGTTGTTGCAGATAAGCATGCCATTTAGAAGTTTTTGAAAAGAAGTTGGTCTGAGTGAAATGCGCCTGCACTGACAGTATTTGCATGTAATGGGTTCCATGCGAATCTCATATGCTTCACCTCAGTGATGTAATTAGTCCATGAAAGTCCGATTCACTCATGACGAAACTGGGAAACTTATTAAAAGAAATTGTCCTTGTTGTTTGTATCAGGTGGGTCGCATACCTTTCAATCAACAAATAACCAACTTCCAGAGCACACTGGATCAGATCACGGATAATCTGGGAGCAGATGATGTGGCTCGGGCTCTCACTCGCTGCTTATTCTTTGTGGGAATGGGCAGCAATGACTACTTGAACAACTATCTCATGCCCAATTATAACACCAAAAATCAGTACAATGGCCAACAATTTGCTGATCTCTTGGTCCAGCAGTACACTCGCCAGCTCACTGTAAGATTTTCTTGCCTCTAAAATTTAATCAGTACTCAGCATCGTAAAATATGAGATAAGTTGCTTCGTTGCATCTGTTCAAATTGCACATTAATATGTCCAAGCACTAGTCTTTTGTTGGGCAAATTCTAAGACCCCTTGCCAGCAAAAAGATGGAGTAGAACAATTTGTCAGAGATGCTGGACTGTCCTAAATTTGCACTACAGTAATAGTTATGCAGTATCGAACTCTATTAGGTTTTTACCAATATCTTAGTTCTACATGGGCCGCATAATCGCAGACCCTGTACAATCTTGGAGCCAGGAAGTTTGTACTTGCTGGCATTGGACAGATGGGGTGCATTCCTAGCATATTGGCGCAAAATGCTGCTGGAATCTGTTCAGAAGAAGTTAACAGGCTTGTTCAACCCTTCAATGCCAATGTAAAGACGATGATCAACAACCTCAATGCCAACTTACCGGGCGCCAAATTCATCTACATCGACATTGCTCACATGTTCCAGGATATCCTCACTAATGCCAGATCTTATGGTATGGTTGCTCAATTTTCTGCTTTGTAATAGTTTTGCATATCTGGCAGTTTAGGTCACTTTGCGTTTTAACTAGGTTTGACCGCATTTATATTAATATTCCTAATTTTTTCTGTAGGATTTAGCGTCGTGAATCGTGGGTGCTGCGGCATCGGGAGGAACAGAGGACAGATCACATGTCTTCCATTCCAAACACCGTGTACAAACCGAGAGCAGTATGTGTTCTGGGATGCTTTTCACCCAACCGAATCAGTGAATGTGATTATGGGAAGGAAGGCTTTTAATGGCGATCCTGGCGCCATCTATCCTATTAGCATCGAACAGCTTGCTAATCTCTGAAATTGACCTCAGAGAGAAGAAAAGGCTGCCACTTTCTTTTCTTCAAGTTTCTGTTTAGATTTTAGCTGCTGAGTTGGAGTTTCCAAGTGCTCGAACTTTGTGTGAAGAGAGTTTTGACACTGCTTGTGACTGAATTTAATGTGGTTGGACAATGTTGGCTTTAATTAAAAGTTTTGACTATGTTCTAGGCTCTCTCTCTCTCTCTCTCTCTTTCCATATCTCGTCATACTTGGTTTCTATAACCAGTGTTTTAAGATTACTAACTGAAGAATTAGATGCGAATTACTAAGATAAAAGACCTAAATTTAATAAGCTTAAATTGATTCTTTTAAGAACTTGCAAAATGAAATAAGAAGAACCGAAATAGAAGCAAAAGGACATTTTCAACTTTTTGAAGTTCGGCTTTCAGATTAAAATATCTTCTCTGCCATTATAATTTAATGATGCTTGATAACTACTGCATAGCGCTCTACCCAATGCTCCACCCGCGTTTCACTTTTTCCTGGAAAAGAGGAAAGGTAAGTTCTCTGAAGAAAGAGCAGAATGCCATTCCTGGATAGTGATACGCTCAATTTGTTGGTCCAGTGCATTAACTTTGGTAGACTCGGTTCACGTGAAGACAGCGCATCTTTTCTTGACAAACATGGCATGCGAATACCCATGTAAAAATTCACGAGACAATATAGGAGTCTTCAGTATTGTGCTGGTTTAATTCAGTTGCATAAACAGGGAACAAGTGAAAGGTACATTTAGTCAAACATTAAGAAGGAACAAATCTCAATCTGGAGAGGCCATTAGATAAGTCAAAAACTGTTCATATTATTGAAATCAGAATCTAAAAGCAACTGCATGGAAGCCTAAGCCCAATGCTAAGTAAACCCCAAGAGAGACAGAGACTCGTTTCAGTCGTTTTCATGATTGAGCCAACTGTTGGATGTTGATTGGATAAGTGAAGGATTGGGTTCTGGAGCTGTAGGATGCCTTGGCCAGCACAATGTTGGCGGCTTCAGTGGGATGGAATGCATCCCAGAATAAGTATTTGGTCCGGTCAGTGCAAGATTGTTGAAGCGGAAGACAAGTTATCTGCCCGTTGTTCCTCCCCACTCCGCAGCATCCCTTGTCAATCACTTCAAATCCTGCATCATCATCAAGATTAGCTCGCACTAGCAAATAATGCAAACGATAATTTCTGGAGGCACCATCAATGATTGGTAAGCAATATACCGTAGTTCGCTGCATTTAGGTACAGATCCTTCGTGCTCTCGTAAGAATCCAAGTACACAAAATTAGCTCCAGGTAGCTGACCCTTGTTGAATGCATCGACCATCTTGCGGAGCCCAGAGTTGAAAATAAGAATTGCATTGTTGATGTTCTCATTGCATCGACTATTGTTGCCATTGTATCTAGCAAGCTGATAAGGTATACAGCCGATCTGGCCAACAGCAGTAACAATCACCTTCCGCGCTCCCAAGCTATAGAGTTGCTGAAACAATGTGTAACAGGTGAACTATAGTCTCCATCATAGCCCAACATTAAGCAGATTTTCCATTTTGGCCAAAACATTAAGCAATTTCAAGCTTACACAAGAAAAAAAAAACTAACTATAATACAACATTCATCCTATAGCATGCCAAAGAACTACAAACAAAACTTGTGGACACTGATTATGAGAGAGAGAGAGAGAGAGAGAGAGAGAGAGAGAGAGAGAGAGCGAAGTTGAAGTAGGGCCCATTGGATACTTAAGAAACTTCTGAATTTACATCGAAAGGTCAACATTCTTGTAATGAGTTTTGAGTTATTTGTTCCCCATTTAAAAGTCGACGTAAAAATTTGCAGCTGAAAGAAGTTAGCATAGTATTATGGAGCCTGTTTGTTGAGAAGTCAGATTAACACATTTCAGAAGTGAGAACTCGCTGACTTACCATCAACTGGCGTGAGTAATCCTTAAGCAGAACGGCTGCATAGGCTTTGGCAGTGTACTGTGAACTTGTAGTGTAGAAATCCGGCATGAAATAGTTGTTCAGGTAATCGTTACTCCCCATTCCAGAATAGATAATGCATTTGCTTAGGTAGCTGTTGAGTGCATCGCTGTCTCCTCTAAAGTACCTCCTCATCTGGGTTACTGTATCACCAAAGTTCACGACCTGTTGGTTCATTGAAGCATGATCTCCCTGCAAGCAAAACCATTTCATTAGTCAAATAAATATTCCCTCCATCTTGTGGTCAGCTGAACTTAGCATTAACTTATGCCTTGCTCAAAAGATTGAGTTGTTCTTTTGGTGCCTGAACTCTGTTTGCTGAAAATGACAAGACAGAATGCTCAGTTATATGCGAGGATTCCATATCGACAAGCAACGAATCAATGCAGAGGACCCATGCTAAAAAGCAGAACATGTAGCAACCCAACTTGAAGCATTTGCCTGTCTAGAACTTAATGACTCATCGTGATACTTCTTTCTCGCATCACCATTCCAATGAAATTTGTCCACATCATTATGCGTAGAATAGACTTGAGCAAAAATTATTTCCTAAACTTTGACCTCTGGTAGGAACTCTAACCCATCACAGGGTGCAAAACCCCACATATTATCCTGGGGAGACTCAACGTGAATCCATTCTATGTTTTAGACGGCAGCAGTGGACTTCAACTAGGTAATATTATATCTGAAAATAATACTTTGGAAAAAGCTAAAAGTTATGTCACGGCATCAATACCAAATTATTCCCAGTTTCATCCCGTATACCGGCTGCTCCAGAAGCGTAGTTCACTCCCCTCGACACGGCAGGTCCCCTTGTTCTTGCATAAGGCGGTATGTAAGCTGGAAATCCAAGCAACTGTGCTGCAAGATCCCAGCCAAAAAACTCTTAGTCGCTCAAATCAACCACAATATCGAACAAATCATCATAGTTCCTACTCAGCTTCCTGATTTATCATCTTGTGACTGATACGAAGCTTTTCTATAGAGAACCATTAAAGTTCAACTTCTTCATCTACAAAAGAGACTTTTTCTTGTGTCTTTACTGGAAGAAAATGGAAATAAAATGAGAGAATACCTAAAGCATCCACATAAGTCCTCCCATTGGTGAAACGGCCAGTCGCACCAAGCGGGAAGTCAATGCCATAAGGCCTGTAGTTTGCTCTCGCGAGAGTGAGCATCCGGTTGTTGTTCCCATTGTCGACAAGGGAATCGCCAAATATGAAGAAACAGGGCACTTGCGGTCCCTGTCGCTGTGAGCAAGCTCGCACTGCCAAACAGAAAACCGAAAACAATGCGACACTCTTGTCTCCCAAATGCTTCATGCTTGCTTTCATTTTCATTCAATCCGAGAATTAGTGCTGAAAGTGACCCAGACGGGCAAGCATTTATAAGGCTCTATTTTCGCTCAATCTAGAGTTCTCGGCCTTCTTTTCGCCGTCTCCAGCAATCCGATGGAAGCTTTTATTGGCTTCATGCGGAATAAAGGACAGCGGACTGTCCTTACCAAAAAAAAAAAAAAGGACAGCGGACTGTGATCTGATCACTCCAGAATGGTATGCTTTTCGGCCGTGGATCATGTGTGGCACGAAACTGGCCGTGATACAGGGTACCCTTCTCGTGATTATGAAAGCTGGAGCATCCCATTTGAGGCATAAAGATTTGCTTAACTTGCTGTAAAACAGTTGAAACATTTATGGAACAGAATCGCTTTTGCAGGTGTTTCTGCTTTTCATGTGTTGCAGGTGATTTCAGGACAGAAAAATACGGATAGCCCCAACGTTCGGCCATTAGGCAAGTCGCAAAGCAACTTTAACTGTGCTTTCAACTCACAAAAGCAGCAGTGATCAGGGATACCTGAGGGGAGCTAGTCCACGAAGCATCAAAAGTAGCACCAAGCATTTACTCTTACAGCAAGGCTTCAAAAAAGTGGCACAAGATCTGGCTTCTTCTCGGAACTCACAGAAGAATTGACTCGCTCAATTCAAACAAACCATCTCGGTTTGCATGTGGATACTTGGCAAAGAGTCTTGTGGACAAGCGTCCTTGCTATGCCAGTCGGCTGATTCTGTTGAAATGCATTTGCCGAAATGTTCTTCATCGACCATGCTTCAATAGCCTCAAAAATGGAAATTGAGACATCAGACTTAGATGGAAGAATATCCGTCGACAGATCGTGTTAAAGCAAGGAAACAGAGAGGTCCTTCCATTAATAAATGACTTTCCAATGCCATATTCAAAATCACGTCATAATACTCTGAATAATAAAGGAAATTGTCTATGCTTGCCAGCAACGCTTATTAGAACAAGTCTGGAATGCAACTAGGCAAATACTAGCCTTCCCCATATGTACAATTGGATCACATGGATCTCACGTGAAACTCCTATATATGTCATAATACTCTAAATAAATAAAAAAAATTGTCTATGCTTCCCCACCGTGCTTATTGGTACAAGTTTTGCATGCAACTAGGTAATATTAGCCTTCCCCATATCTAAGATTGAATCATGTGGATCTCATCGTGAGGCTTACGCCATTCAATAATTAAGATGAAATGGGCTTACATACTTTGAATATATGCAAGATTTTTTTTTGGCTTGTTGGGCCAACTAGTCTTTAGGCCAAGATAAAGTTTTAATTCCAAATTTACGATACTATGTGATAAACTCCTAGTTTTTCACTCTCTCTCTCTCTCTTTTCTTTTGACCATGACAAAATTTTTTAGAAAAAGCGCCTCTCCGTCAAGGGCCTGTCGGCTTATTTTGGGCTCATTGCTCGAGCAGCCTTTACTTTCAAGATTAGACAAAATGGATCGGGCAAGATGACCACGGGCCTCACTGATCCAATAAAGCGCCGCCCGTTTCAGCCCAATTCCCGAACCGTGTTCTCCTCATGAAATCGACAAATTTCTTTTCCCCGAATACATCTCCTTATTTTACTGTTAAAATTACCGGGAAAATTATATTTACTTAGACATGTTAATCTTCAGATTTTCATGTTCTACAAGGTTCTATGTACTCTGCATTATTATAAATAGAATTGCGAGATTGATAAGATTTGACGAGGAAAACTACAAGTTCTGCGATGATACTAAGGTCAATTCACGCGTCCGTCCTGCAAAGCCATAACTTGTAAGTGAGCATTTCATCAAAGTTTGATCGTGTAAGAAGCTTCTGTCACTTCGCGACCCGAGTGGAATCGGGCTTGCTGATCAATGATCATCGTCTGAGGACTGGGGCATTATCCGAGAGCAGCTCGATGGCCTCTTTTGTTTTACCTTATTATTTCTACGCCATCGAAATGACAAGTTGGTCGGAACAGACAGTTGTTTGGAAGTCGTCGTGAAGGGTGAGGGGACACGACAAAGAGGGCCGTCCTCTAGCTGAGCTTTGCCCTGAGCCTGAGCTTTCTGAGAGGGAGTCGCGTCCATTTTGGTTTTGGACCACCCCTGCTCAAGAAAACCATCAGTCAAGAAGGGGGCGGAGGACGAGCGAGAGGGAAAAGAAGAAGAAGAAGAAAGAATATGTGATGGAAGCGAGAGTGAGTGGTTGCCCGAGTGTGGAACTGCTTGTTTCTCTACCGTCTTCATCTCTTCGAACCCCATTATCTCACCCTCCGAGGTTCTCTCTTTTCCATACTTGCTCTGTTTCTTCCTCTGTATTTCGTTCATGAAGTATATAAAGGGGCCGTATTGTTCGTCACTGTTTTGTCCATTTCCCTTTAGCAGGTTCTCTCTGAAATGCTGGGCTAGCTATCAGAAATCCTTTAGGAAGGATTTTAGAGGTCTTGCTGGGGTACCTCTCTCTCTCTCTCTCTCTCACGCGCGCGCGCGCGCGCACACACATTAAATCGACGATGCTTGTTCTTGTGTTATGTGAAAGGACTAATCTAGCAGTACGGTCATTCTATTCTGCGGCAAGATTAAGGGTCAAGCTGATGGCGAAGCAACTCTTGATTCATTTCTCTTCTGTCTTCTTTCTTGAGAACCCGGAAGAAGATGTTCATTAGCTCCCAGTTAGAGATTCGACTACACACGTTTCGTCTTTGTGGCAGACGTGGAGCTTTCACGTGAGGAAGATACTCAAGAGTCAAGATTCCTCTGAGGAGTTCTCGGTCCATGTGGTCGAAGAGTAAGACTGAGTTTTCAACAGCATGCTCAAACATGTAATCATTGGGTTTTTTATTTTATCATAGATTCCGTGGTTTGATTCTTCAAATCACTCGATGACTTGTTGATGATGGATGGCATCGTGTTTCACAAAATATTGTTCTGTTTAGCAACTGCAACCAAATGGGAGAATAGTTACAGAGAATAATGTTCTAGAGTTTTCTAGGTAAACAGAAAATTAAATCAAAGCATTGAAATATTGAGTTCCTACTTGCCGAAGTAAGGACTCATTATTGATCTTTGATTAACTATTTTGTGGCTCGCCATGAAATCTTGTCCTTTGTACAGTTGCCCAGTATATGTACACATTTCTTATGATTAGTGAACTTATTGCAACATATGGTGACAGGGGCAAAACATTGTCTTCAATATCAAAGCAGAATGGGATACCTATTCACACTATTGCAACGATGAACAAAAGTATTGTAGACCTTGAACTAGTTTATGAAGGCTGGGTCTTAAAGATTCCCCTATCCAAGAGATATGCTGAAAAGGTGAGATAAATATAAAAACTTGACCGAACTAGTGGATACTATTGCATCTTTAATTTCCATGCAAGATCATTGCTGAAGGTTCTACGTTTATTGTGCCATCTGTGTGTTCCTGCTCACTTCTATCTGTGCATAACTATCGATAGATGAGATTTGATTATGGTTTTTCTGTCATTTGGTACTATGAAGCTGCATATTTCCGATATCTCATGCCATGAACTGTTCGGGGTATCTAATCCTGAAGTTATTCTCTATAATCCAATCCAACTAGAAGATGAGCTATGTGAGTGCTCAATTAGCAAACTTGTTCTTATATTGCACACCCTAATTTATGTAGTTAAGTGCCACTTTGGACCTGAAATTTTGCAACTTGTTTTTCTACAAGAATATACTGAAACATCTGTCAACATAACTCACTTTTTCTGTTGCAATCACAGGTTTACTGGTGCTATATATTTTGTCATTCTATATTCTACTTATATCTGGACCAATCTTTTGCTCCTCAGTTCTTATTCATGCCATTCGATGTCAGACAGAGAAGAAGAAATTACTCGGGTTCGATATACCACACAAGCACTGGAAGGCATTGAAGATGATGGATGCCTTCTCACGGCCAAGGAATTTCACTGTGTCAATCTCCCATCAATTACTGTATGTAAGTTCAGATTCCTCATAATCAATACTTTTGAAGCTCATGCTATTATAGTTTCAAAGATGGAGGACACTTTTTTATGTTGTATACTATTCAATGCCATTAATCTCAAATAGCTTGTCATTTCATTGTCAGGCAAGAACCACTGGTTATTTTCTAGTTCTGGTCCCTCTCATTGCGTTTTGCATCAGATGCATAACTAGTGTCCTTGGCACTAGAATTGCTGGTTATTTGAAACGGGAAGATATCTTAGAGCCAATGCAACACAATCAGGTCCCTAAAAGTAAGAGATGGAAAGCTGCACTACTTGATGCCAAAGCACCAGACTTTTCAGATCCTGAGTATAAATCAGATGTCAGTGTAAGTTCTTTATTAGCGCACATCTTCTGTTCTTTTAAAACTTGTAAGTGGTTTGCTTGTTCAATAGCTTGTAATTTTGGTTTCCTGTGGAGCTGCCCAATGCTGCGGGCTGTTAAAACCATTTGTTAATGTAAGATCATTGCGGGGTCTAGGAAATCAAACCATAAGATCACGTAGTAAGGATTAACAAATATCAAGCAGAAGCTACGTAAAAAATTTGGATTTTGTGGGTCATGGGCTGCTATTTCCACAACCTCCTTCCAATATGACCAATGTATGTCCAGGGAACCTCTTCCTATTGCTTTGTTTACAAATATCTGCGAATCTTGTAGTGACTTTTTATTGATCGATCTGGTGATGATCTGTGATGACAAGATAGAAATTATAAATTCTCTTCTTCTTTTTTCTAATTCTTGGGCCATCTGGCTCACATCCTTGTCTTTGGCTCAACCTCTTGCAGTGTCCATCAGAGGGTCAAGCTCAGAGTTCTTCAGAAAATGCTTTCGAGACATATGGAAAACTTGAAGAGGACTATCAGAAATTCCTTTCAGAATGTGGGATAAGTAATTCAGGGTACTGGCGAGGAGGTTTGGATAAATGAAGTATTGGACCAAACTTTTTACAACAGGGTTTGACATATGTTGATGACTATATATCCATAGGTGTGTGCGTGCAATTTTCGTTCTACTGAATAGTACGTCAACCTATTCATCCTGCTTATCTGAAGGTTCATGCACTGGCAATCTTTCCAGATCATTGAACTCTGACTTGGTTGCAGATACATGCTGGGATTAATGAAATATTGCAGGTGAACCCGAAAGTGTCACTGTCCTTTTGGTTTTTCTTTTCATATTGGCTATGAAAACTAAAAACAAGTCAATATGTCTTACGTTTGTTGCGTTGTCCACTATTATGCTTAAAATGAAAATTTCCTAGAATTTGAACAGGTTTGCTATTGTACTCAGTAAAGGGGTGATCAAGAATTTCATACCGGAAAAGAAATAAAATAAAATAAAATTGTCTGTGAGCCATTGGAGAAATAGAACTATCTTTATTTCCAAAGGAACACAAAGGATTCAATCATTGCTTTGGATTAGCGAAAGTTCACAGCAGTTATGATGAGGAATTTCCATTATGCTATCATGTATCGCCGAAATCCTCCATCCATCTACTTTACCTTATCACTACCTAGACATCTTCAATAGCCTCCGCTTTGTTAACATGTCTCCCGGCGAAGTCTTGAAGTTTTGCTCCTTGAAACGGGATATCCGGTCAACGCATCGATGGCATCTTTAGATGTATTTATGTTCAGAGATACTACCAAACAAAAACTTCTGTGCTTCCTGTATCAAATAAAGTCTCAAACAACAGTGTCTTGTGACGATGAGCATGTGCAGGAGGGGAGATCGAGCCAATAATGGTGTTTATATGACCATCAATAGGAATGGGAGGGGAGACCACCAGCCAATATCTAATCCCGGAGCATGTTCAGATGTTTCGCTTTTGACACACGTATTCGCGGCCTCATAAATGTGCCGACCTGACTCGTTTTACAAGCTTCCAGCGACAGTTTTGCAATTAATGGAGGAGTTTCAGAATTCACAACTCTGAAAAAGCCCATGTGTCAACAGGTCCCGCAGAAAAGATACAGAATTTCATGTGCTTCTTGTCTATTGCAAAAATTCCGCCTATCTAGCTCAGAAAGCTCAAGGACTACTTCCTGCTACAGTTTACCACCATAACTCTTGACGTGGCGGTTGAAACCTGGGATCAAACCACAATGTAAGCAAGGATGGTTTTAGTTGAGTGCCGCATCCCATCACTCCGTGTTTAACGAACACGGCGAGCTTTTTCTTCTTGTCCTATACCAAGCGATTTCTGTGCATTTGCAATTCCTTCTGGATCTGTCAGGAGAGAAAAGTATGTCAACTCAACTGAATGGTCAAACCGAATTCTAATGATGAGGAAAAAGGAAATCCAAGCCACAAATCAGGCATATCCACTATCATCCCAAGAAGAAACACAGTGATTCAAGCTTCACTATCAAGTTGCTAATTTCCACTTATTGTCCTCACTGCCTGAAAAGTGAATCCCTTGTTGAAGTTTATAGGCCACCATTGCACTTTGTGTCACATTGGCGGCCCTTTTGCATGTAGAGGAAGAAAAACAAGACGGTGATTCAGGTGCAGTACTCAGCAGCAACAGGGTGGAACTTCTTATTGTTCTTCCGATTCTTGCATACTAAAAATACCTTTTGTGTTATACAACATTGCTAAATTACTGTCATCCTGCCGCTATACTAACGCTGTCACCTGATTGGATTGCTGACACGTTGGAAGCACCTCAACTGTGACTCAAAAGTCAAGATTAAGCAAGAAGAGGATCAATTCGATAGCCCTCCTTTTCTTTGAAATGGATAAACGTGGAAAAGAAAATGTCTAGAACTACATGCAAAGTAGTCCATTATGAATTGAAGGAAGATAACCAGAAAAGCCCACATCCTACATGAACGTTCTGCACTTCATGCACGTCCTACCAGTTTTAACTGGTTCAAAAAAATCACAGGTACGATATGGCAATATACGAAAAGTAAAGCTCCTCAACCTCAAATACTACTAGAAATTTAGTACTTGTCAGGGCTGAAAGCCTCAAACTAGTTGTCTTGACAAGAGAAGAGGAGAAAATATCGGAAACAACCTACCAAAGAACTGTGTGAATATGCGCGTAAAGAAGCTTAGATTCCTGGAGGCATTGTACGCCATGGCAGGTGGAAGAGGTTTAACAATGGTGTCGATGCTAAATACCCGCTGAAGGAACTGCAAGTACAATAAATATGATATATCAGAAAGTTATATCAAAACAGAAAAGAACAAAAGAAAATGAAATTCACATAACAAGTAAAATAGCCAAGTCAAAAAGTCAGGAGGGGACAATGTAAGGGACATAACCAACAAAGAGCTGTACATATCATAACCAAGAAAGAGAGACAGAAGTGCAAGCACGATAACAGTGAGACCAACAAAAAATTTTCCACAACCGGAATTGGTTTCTGAATCTTTTCTCCATCCCACGTCATAGGTGCTGTAGCTCCCCTCAATAAAACTATAAACTCACTGACTGGATGATACGGAATGCGCAACATTTCTGTAATGTACATCAAAGATACATCTAAAGACAATGCTTTGGTTATTAGCACCATTTCCATCACAAACAAGTAGGTCCGAAGTTGACATCATTTCATCCTAACATTAATGACAAAATAGAAGTACGCTTATCTTGATTAAATTAAGTATCACAATAAGGATATAAGGCTGCTTGTTATCATGGGTACTCTTTCACCTTTTCTCCTAAAACCTCACTGCTGTCTGAAGAATTGGCACCCCTACCAATAAGACAGACATCAAAAGCTTGAAAAAGGTACAAATGCCATGTGACATTGTGAATGCTTGTGTACATAGAGCACTCACCAAAGACTTACATTGTGCACCCATCTAACATTAACGGCAACTGCATTCAATAAATTTTCCATAAACAAATGATCCCAACAAGATAGTGGTGAATGCAGAACTAGTTCTAATTCGAACCAATATTAATGGTGCTTTGCATTGCCCCATAGCAAACAATGGAAGAGCTGATAAAAGCACTGCTTTGGGCCAATACTGCGAAGTAGAATGAACTTCAACACTATGAAGTAGAATGAACTTCAATTATGGCAGCTGATCATCCGATGCGACATACTCACATTAGACTGGTCCTCTGACTCATTCATTGATTTCTGGTGAATACTCGATGATAATTCCAGCAAAATGTCTAACCTTATCTATTATTCCGATACCTAGACAGACAGCAGCGAAACAGTGGTGGAAATTCCATGCTTATTAGTATTAACAACCATTGACCTGAAAATATTCCACAAGTAAGCACGGCAACAGCTCGTCCACCAACAACATTCATGACTCAAAGTAAGTTGAAATGGTTACCATTGCCATCTTGCCACAAAAACAGAAGACATTGGACATTCGATTTCGCCACCGAGAATTGTCGGGAATTGTCTCATCGACAAGGCATAGTCACTGACTACTTCAGCCCCCAAGGGAACACGATAGTGCACGATTGAACTTTTTTGGATTAATTTCACTAGAAAGTGCAAAGCACACTGCATCTACAGTATTATATACCAACAATTCACGAAACGAACCGAAGATGCAACACCAGAAGGAGTCCAGGATCGCTTCGACTCTCGCGGTATCAGACATTCGATTTCGCCACCGAGAATTGTCGGTAATTGTCTCATCGACAAGGCATAGTCACTGACTACTTCAGCCCCCGAGGGAACACGATAGTGCACGATTGAACTTTTTTGGATTAATTTCACTAGAAAGTGCAAAGCACACTGCATCTACAGTATTATATACCAACAATTCACGAAACGAACCGAAGATGCAACACCAGAAGAGGTCCAGGATCGCTTCGACTCTCGCGGTAACAGATTAAACACGCACCGTGCACTACCTACTTCAATGAATTTAGAGCTTAATCGAGACAATAAGCGAGCGAACCTTGAAATTCCGCTGGAAGCTGTAGCGGAGCTCGGGGTCAAGAGCAGAATCTTCGTCTTCGTCGGTGTCTCCGGGCTTGCTCTTCTTGCGAGGGACGTGCATGGTCGGCGTCTGCCCGGGCTGGCTCGTGACCCTGAGCTTCGCGTCCTTGAACTTGTCCGACTGGTCATCTTCTTCCACTCTCCATGGCGCTTTAGAAAGCAGCTGCTTCTTCGCCTTGGTCATTCTTCTCCGTCGTCTAATTCGTCTCCCCCGTCCTCGTGAAGCTCTGGGGCGTTTCTCTCGTTATCCGATTTGCTTCCGGTATGAAGAATATGACAAGAAGAGAGGATTGGCCGAGGTTTTATCCCCTGTTTGGTTGTGGGTGGAGGATATTCTCGCTCGGGAGCCGGACACACCAGAACATGGAAAGCTCCAACTTGCCTCCTTAAGTATGCTCTACTAAATTCCCGAACGGGTAACGTACGGGCAAACACAAAATCCTTGGTAAATACCCGACCCGTCGAACATAACGTACCGGAAATCAATTCGATCCAAATTGACTCACCTAACTCTTATAGATCCGTTTCTATCTACTACGATTTTATTGACCTGATTCAATTATCGGAGAAGATCGACAAGCATTTGCATATTTTTGGGCGTGGTCAAGCAATTTAATTAACTTTGCTGGCTCGATTTCTTCTTTTCGGTCCACAAAAACTGGTCGGAAATATTATTTTATTTTAATTTTTTTTTACTTGGCAGAATGATGTTTGGTCTGCATAGGAAGTTATTCGAAGATAGTCAATGTTTTCATTGAGGGAAAATAAAAAATGGATGCCTCGCAAAAATTTTGACGGTGCCTTGACATGTTGGTTTGATTCTTAATCAATATGGTAAAAGTAATATATATGGTCAAGGTTGAGGCATATGGACTGAGTATATAGAGTTCATTGAGTTCTATCTTTTGATTAGAATGGTAAATTCCATGTGAGATCGATTATTTTGTCTTGGATTACAGTTATTTTGAATATGTTTAGGAAATCTTAGCATAAAAAACTGGGTATGTTTTGTAGCAGATGGGCATACTGCAGATCCATTAAAACCCGTATCTTGCTAACACTTGCTACTTTAAATCTATAAGAAGCCATTCTTTATATTTTATTTGATCCTCGGAGTATAACCGACGATACCCGATTGAACTTCTTGAGTCGACGCAACAGTGATGGACAAGAATCAAACATCCACCCCGCACACGAACTGCTCACGACAAACAAGACAAAAGAAAGCACTCGAGCGGACAATCTAATCCATCGATCGAGCCAGCTTAGCGGATGAGATAACATCCGGGAATGGCTTCACAATTTGTCTTGGATCCACTGTTAGTTTCTCAGCACTTGCTAAGCCCAAGATGCTTCTCGCCCGCTGCACTCGAATCAGAACTGTAGTGAGCCATGTATCCAGAGAACAAGCACCTCCCTCTTGTCCGATTCTGCTCATGGCGTTCGGAACACAAACGAAAGAGAGACCGCGACCGTGTTGTCGCGGAGGTACGACGTTATTGAAGAGGGGATTATCTGGCGTCGGATCCTGGCCTCAAGAATTGCTGATAGGATGCGTGTGGGCTCGCTGACAGCTGAATCGATGGGACCGGTCGGTTTGGATGTGACATGGGCACTGGTGATGAGGGGACCCGATAATGGCCGGGCAACCACGCCCGCTCGCGTTTGCTAAACCAAAGACTGATTTTTGGCTCAAGTACTGAATCGAAGTTCCTTCATCACAACATATAAATAGACTAGTAGATTCTGCATTTTCGTTGTTTTTTATGGGTTCAAATGGGTCGAAATGCTGTCTTTTTTTTTTTGGGTATCGATGTTGTAAGTTGATCATGAAAAGTTAACGCAAACGATGTTGTTTATAGTGAAAAATAATAATATATATAAAAGAGAGAATTTCGAAGTGTCTCGATTGAAAATATCATTTTAATTAATGAAAAGAACGAATACTGTTTTCGATGTTCAATATCAAAGGAATATCAAATTCTGACGTAGAACTTGACTTTAATGATATATTGGAAAATCAAATTCAAAAAGCATAAGTTGATGGATGGAGACAAATCGCATGTATATAAAGAGTGCATTGAACCTTTTTGCGGATCGATCCAATGTTGGATATTTCAACCAAAGAGTGAGTCATGCCAAATTGCGCTAACAACTTAGGTTGCTAATGCACTTTCAATGTCTTTTGCTATGTATTGTGATTGATGGTAAAATTTGTTTTGGGACGGATTGAACCCATGGAAAAAAACAGCCGCACTGATTTCTTCATATGCACAATCGATTTCATCACCCCGATCGAATTATCCCGAGCGAGTAATACAAAAAAGTATAAAATCTCTTGCATAGACTCGCTACATCCGACTTCGGGAAAATTACAAAAATAAAATCATGAACCTATTACAATCTTGTCAATTTAGTTATAAATATTTCAATATGATCAATTTAATTGTCAACCTTATGATAATTTATCAATCTAGTCCCTTCTCCCAATTTTGATCAAAAAATCGCTAATGTGGATGTCGACTTTTCACATGGCACCATTGACACTGACTTTGATAATTCCTATAATATTTTTATCGTGATTTTGATATTTCTCTTTTTGTCCTTTTTCATCTTCTACTTTATTGCGACCGGCGAGGTAGTTGGATACCCTCACCAGCTGGGCGAGGCTCAACCTCTCCATTGCTAGGTGAGATCAGTCTCACTGGGCTGGGCCACACTAGGCGAGTCTCAATCCTCGCAATATTCGACCGGGGCACACCTCGCCATATTGTTGGGTGAGATTGAGCCTCGCCGGCCACAATAAAACACTAAATAAAAAAAGGCAATAATTTTTTTTAATAAATTATAAAATTTGTCCACGTCAACGCCGGTGGCTTCATGTAAAATGGTTGACATCCATATTAACAATTTCCAATCAAAATTGATCAGATGCTAAGTTGATGAATTATCAAAAATTTTATAATTAAATTAACTTAATTGAAAGATTTAGCATGTGCCTAGTACAGTTACAATAAATTTAAAACCAGTTTTTGAAGATTTCTCCTCGACATCCGGGTTAAACTTAGGAGCGCCCTCGTGACAACATCGACATCCCACCCACCTCCCCCACCAAAGAGCCAAGAAATGACAAAAACGCCACGTTCATAGTCGGTAATCCTTCGCTTTAAGCAACATCTGCACGAATTCTAACAAATATGGCGTTTTGTCTTTCCCGTCGACCAACCGCGCACCCAACTTTCGCCGATGTCTCCCGTCGCGGGCTATCATTACGGGCGCTTTCTTCCTTAACATGCGGCCAAAGCTATCAATTCTAAATTCCGACAAAGGACAATCACTCGAGAAATTAAAGTCGGGATAATTAGTAATAATCTCATCAAGCATTTTGTTATTAGAAAAAAGCTTGGAAAAGGGAAAAGAAAAGGCCATTCACTTATTACAATTGTTACGTTTTTAGGGTGTGTTCGGTTTAATTTTCCCAAGCGATTTGAGCCTTCAAAATTCATTAAAAAAATATGAAATGTTTGACACATATTTTCATAAGGCATTGAGATGAAAAACTGATCTTGAAATATTGAAAGTTAAAAGTAAGTCCTACTAATTTACAGCATTTTTTCAAAGTTTATTTTTTAAAATCGAACCAAACACAATTTTAGTACTAACACTTATTAATGAGAGGCGAATTATTTATTAACGTGTCCTGGCCCTACGCACGGCCAAGATTGAAAAATTGAAAATAGCGAATGAATTTCCCTCCCAGTTATATAATATAAAGTAACGTATTTAAAAAAAAAAGAAGGATTCACAAGTAATGAGAAATTCATCCCCTTCTGTCAGAATTCCGTGGAAAATGCAGATGAACAAGGAAAAGTTTGGTAGGCTCTAGGGGCAAAAGGGTCGGCCGGAGCGAGCCCTGTGGCTGGGCACGGTGAAGTGGCGCAACCTACCCACCTGCTCCGTCAAGTATCCGTCGCAGAGGAAGGCCTTGGAGAAGCCGTCCTCGATGGACCGGTCGACGTCGTGCACGAACACGTCGGTCTCGCCGCTCTCCCGGTTCCGCGCCATGAGGCCCGCCGTGTAGATGGCGCTCATCCTCCCCGGGGCCTCGTCGTGCCACCCCGTGGGAGCGTCCACCATGATCAGGTCCCAATCCAGGTCGTACACCTCGCTCGGGAACCCCTTGTGCGCCAGCTCGCACTTGGAGTACCTCGGGTCCGTCACCGCCTTGCACTCCTCCTCGTCCCGGAGCTCCATCAGCTTGTCGGCCTGGAATGCATGACAGAAATTAGCAATTTTCCCTTTTTCTGGAGCTGCATCGAACACCAAGTTGACAAAGGCCGGAGGAGGACTGACGACTAGAAGTTTTCTTGAGCTTGTACTTAATTATGACGAGAAGTAAACTGACTTCAAACCAGTCTCGGGACGGAATAAAAGGATCTTGCAAGTTCAAGGGGAATCACTAGAAACTGCACCAAGCACGGTCAGCCCGTTACCTGGGTGACTTTGGTGTCGTAGGTGACATGGAAAGCCTCCAACGTGGGGAGCTTCTTGGTGATCTGGTCGATCCAGGCCTTGTCCTCTTCGAGAAAGACGGTGCGTCCGCCGTGGTTGAGGGAGTTCCACATGAGGCTGTCGTGGCCGAGACCGAACACGAGGAAGTTGCACGGCGACTTCTTGGCCAGCATCCGGAGGGAGACGGAGATCTCGTCGTACGTCTGTTGCGGGGTGATGTTGGTGGTGGCGTAGTGGACGAGGGCTTGGGCCAAGGACGGTGGCGTCTTGGTGCACGTCCCGGCGGCGGCGGCGGCGGCTGTGGTCGGGCAGTCGGTGGGCGTGGAGTCCCGTGCCTGCGTCTGGATCGTCAGATCGGCGCTGGACGATGGAACGGGCGAGTAGAGCTGCTGGGAAGAAGGGAAAGTGGTGCGGACGATGAGGAGGAGGAGGAAGAGGAAAAGGAAGCTGAGGAGGATGATCTTGGCGCTAATGGCAAAATGGGTCCTGCTCGTGTTGTTGGTGTTGGAACCCATTCTCGATATGGGTTTGGAGAAGACCCGAATCTGTCTTGAATTGGCTTGATGGTTTATTTGACAGAGGAGAGACCTGAGGACTGCTCTGGTCCTTTTCTTGGAAGTCTGTCTGAAGAAAGAGCTTGCTTCCTTCCTGGCTTAACATATGCCGTCATAAATCTACCCTTATCCTTCTTCACTGAATGTCCATAAAGAACGTGAGCCTGCTTCCCTGTTTTCTAATGGTTTCTGTTCTGCTCTGTTCTTGTATCTTAGGACTAAACATATGGGGAAAGTCGGGTTCGTGGATTAATGACCTGTCCGAACCATGGCAATAATGCGGGAACTCGTGTCCACGCCTCATGAGATTGGTGGGTCCAGCTGCTGTACCCCCACCAAACGAATCATATGTCGTGTGTGGCACATACACAAAAACCCATTTATCTTCGCACAATCGGCATCTGTCACCCTTAAATTTAAGGTGAAAACGATTTGGAAAGTCGATTAAGTATCCAATTCGTGGCGAGAAATGTCAAGCGCTTAACAATTAGGTTGTACTCGAAGTAGGTGTGGTGTTGAGTTGTTGTCTAGATAGCGAACCCGGTCAAAAATTATTATATAAGATCCAACAAAGGATACACTGACCCTGATTAGGTGGGTCTTGGTGAAAGTGTGAATACGTGTGTTGGCAAATGGGCAAGGAGAGAATCATACAAAGTAAAGAAATCCGGGTAATCATGTAGAGTTCGTGGCGCCGTCTCTCTTGGAAATGAAGCATAGGATGGGCAGCGACCGATGTTAACAGAGAAGCTAACCCGTTTCCGGCAGACGAACCCGGTTGGTGAAGGAGTTGTTTATTAGAACGTGAAGGAGTCGATCTCGATTTTTTTATATCGACTCTTAAGTAATGTCGAATGAACTCTTCCAAGGGTGCTGGGATTTGGTTTTATGCGTTGGTTGAGTCTCTGTGTGATGGGAGTGGTTGGCTGTAGCCAAATCGTTCTAATTGTATGAACGACTAACTCTTTTAAATCTCTTTTCCTTTTTGTGATGATCAATATTCTTTTTCTTGCCCAGAAGAAATAAAATTTTGCGGATCGGCCCACCCGAAGTCCGTCGATGCGATGTTCTGTCGTGGCGTTAACAACCGAGGAATTGAAAGCCTAACTTCTTCAGTTTGTTTGTATAAGGATTGACAATCTTAGGATGCGCTTAGATTAGACGCATGACCAACATTTCGTTCCCTTAATCATTGAGACTTTGGTCCCTGACTGGCCCATCTCGATGTCCTTGACAAGGATGCCACTTTACAGAGTTGAATTCCGGCTTCTTTTGTGAAGAAAAAACATTGAATTTTTCAAATCCAACCCATGAGCCGAGAGGATCCGCTACTGTAACTTCTTCGAAAATGCAAGCGGTCTCGTACACTTCTGATTCGAGAGGCTAGGTAGTTGTAATCCTCAAATTAAGGGTGAATGAGATTGTTTGTCGGTGTCGAATTTTCTTCCTATCAACGATGTATGCCGTATGTTTTCCTAATGAAGAATTGGATGAAGTCACTTGGCTACTTATCCTATGTATGAGTAGTTACGGGATTCATCTGTCACTTTAATTAAATTTTTCGAACTACTCGTATTTGGCATGATTAAACCCGCATCCTAATTTGCTGGCATTGTACACATTTTAAGGCCATCTGTATCACGTTCAGTTTGAGGTCATGACACAACCTCAAGTGACCTTGGAATTCCAGGTGACCACTAGGGTCGACAACTAAGTTTAAGCCTTTGAGGCTGCTACTTAAGAATCTCATCAAGTTGTCAAGACACATCATCGGTAGATTCATGTAATATGTCACTATCCTTGCATACACTCCACTCAGTTAATGCCAACTTGATAGATTTACGTCACTTTAAAGTCAACAAATCAATGTCTAGAACACAGCGAATTGCTTATGAGAGCGAACTCACCTTTGTAACCGTGAGAGGGAAGTAATTTTCTTATGAATCGAAGCAGCTCTCGATCATCTTTAGTAACTTTGTTTTAATTGGTAAATTCAGTATGTGATCAATGAATTTAATCTTAGATTACAGTTATTTTGAATATGTTTAGTATATATTAACATAAAGACGTCAAATATGCAACGTGGTCTGTAACTCTTGATTTACTTGTAACATGCATACATATTTGGCAATTTTCCTATACGTAATACTTTCATTGTCGTCTGCAATTTTTTCTGTAACTTTTCCTGTACTCGGTGACTTTTGATATTGGAAAATATTGACATTAATGTGGATCGTAACTTTTCCTTTGCTAGCAATATTCATAAATCATAAGAGGATTGCCAGCTTTCGTACAAATTGAAATCAACTTTGAATATAGCTTCTGTAAGTAACTTTGTTCATAATGAACTAAGTTTTCTACAAGTCCCTACAAGAAATCGGTTGCGACCAGTTCCCCGGGGCACGAAAAGATGGTCCACACTTGTGGGCACGCGAGCATAGAAATACCCTTGCCGCCATCCGAACAGTTGGTCTGAGATTTTCTTCACATCTAAGCATATGCAAGAAGGTGTTTTAAGACATTACAGAGCACATCCTGTAGATATGCAGTAACATAACCAAACTGATGAAAACGTTTGTGTAGATCACAGGTACATCTGTACACTCCTAATCTTGCTAAGCAGCAATAGAGTATGTCTGGAACAGGTAATTCAGGATCTTCTTGTAGTCACCCATTTTAGTGCCTGTGTTGGGATCAATTATGAAAGGAACCTGCAATTTAAGATGTTGCATCCTCTTATGATCTTATCGATGTCAAAATCATAGTATGTAAATTGCAGCGGGAAAATCGCATGATCTTTTATCCACGCACTAACCAACCTCTTTTGACCCGGATAGGTCCATAAGTATCTTTTCCCGTCTAGATCCTTCTCCAACATTTTGCAGGATGTAAGGGAGCTCTAACTCGCAGAGCGCTTCACGAACAATTCGAGCACACGGAGAAGATGGAACAGAGTACTGTTTTTTTTTTGGGTCAATAAAACGTGAATTTCATAAACTTGGCACCGATAATGTTTGGTGTAGCAAGTTACATGTTTGGTGTAGCAAGTTACAGCCTTCAGCGCATAGCAAATTAAGTAAAGTAGAAGGAGGGTTGCTCAGCCACATTCTATGTAGAATTCTCATTCTTTGGGCTTTCACGGCCCAATCAGCAACCGCATTGTGGGTTCTAGGGCAGTGGATCAGCTGGAGAGAGCTGAATCTTTCTTTTCGGCCCATTGCTTCACAGATAAGGGCTTCTGCATCCCAGGCGAACTGATCTGTACATCCACAGATCACTTGAACTAGTTCAAGGCAATCAGATTCGATGATGTATCTCTCGTCTCTTCTTTCCTCAAGGAATTTTAAGGTTTTCGCCAAGGCTGCGACTTCCGCCTGAAACGCCGAGGTGACTCGAAGATTCTTCGTGAAGCCGTCGGTAAGTAGACCTCTGTAGTCCCTACATATGCACGCCATCGCTGCTTCACCGGATTCTTCGTGAAATGATCCATCTATGTTAACTTTGATTACCCCAGCCGGCGAAGGAGTCCAGCCTGGAGTGGCCGAGGTCGTCGGAGTTCTTCCTCGAGGTAAGTGTTTTGCTCATCGCTGATAATTAACGAGATCCGCCTTCGCCGAGATGATAGTTTGTTGTGGGCTCACTGATTGTGCACGAAACACCGAACTATTGCGAGATTTCCATATCTGCCACAAAATCATAGCCATGAGTTCAAAGGAAACAGAGGTATGGGAAAAATTTGCTAACCATTCGTTCATCCTGAGATTTGCTTGTTGATTGTTCACCACGTTGACTGATATATCCTGCCCTATTGTCTGAGTCCATGAACAAGTGTGTCGCGACCTAAATTCCGCCCTTTAGGGAGAGGAAAGATTAGGTTTAGAGGTACTTGCTCTCGATTCTATGATCTTGAGCTCGGATTCTCCCAAATACATACCTCGCGTGACGTTTGGCGTTTTCAAATTTTAAGGTTATTTAACAACTTAAAGTATTCTTAGGAGTCGCCACTAGCCTATTGGGGTCGGCTAGAAACCGATCAAGACGCGGGAGTGTTGTCTTGATCTCTACGTAACCAGAGATTCTAAGTTCGGGGACTTGTTTACGCTAACATTTCTATTAGCGCCCTTTCGGTACCTAAAATTGATTGGTTGGTTGGTTAACCTAGATGTTTGCATGCATGCTAACATCACCTAAAAGTCTAGTCCACTAGTGTTTTGATGTCAAGCTCTAAGAACTTATTCAATTGATTCATTTTAGAAATTTTTTTTATTGATTTTCTGATTTTTTTTATGATTTTCAATTGACTTTCTAATTCTTATGATTTCCTAATGATTTTATAAAATTTTTATGATTTTCTAATGATTTTCTGATTTTCTTTGATTTTCTAATGATTTTCTGATTTTTTTATTTTATAATGATTTTCTGATTTTTTATGATTTTCTAATGATTTTCTGATTTTTTTATATTTTCTAATGATTTTATATTTTTTTATTTTCTAATGATTTTCTATTTTTTATTTTCTAATGATTTTCTATTTTTTTATTATCTATTTATTAGTTGTTTATTATTCACGAATTTTCTAGATTTTCAACATTTTTTAGATGTTTATATTTTTTATTACTTTTTCGGATTTTTTTGTTATTTTACTTTCTATTTTCTGATTTTCTATTATTTTCTAATTTTTATTATTCATTTCCTATTTTATGATATTTTATTATTATTTATTAATTTTCTATTAACTATTTTCTATTTTCTAATTTTTATTTCATTGGACTTTCTATTATTTATTATCTATATTCTAATTTTTTATTACTTTCTGAATTTTCTATTATCTATTTTCTGTTTTCTATTTTCAATTTTATTATTTACTATTATCTATTTTCTGTTTTATATTTCTTCATTATTTTCTAATTTTCTGTTATCTATTATCTATTTTCCGATTTGTTTATTATTTTTTCTAATTTTCTATTATTTATATTTTCGGATTTTTTTATTTTTTATTCATTTTATTTTTTTGTTTGTTTTCTTTTTAAAGGGTTTCGGACCGGATTATTCAATCCGGCCCGAAACGACCCGGACCTTAATGGTCCGGGTAAAAAGGGAATGGGCTGGGCATAAGGCCCAGCCCATTCTTATTATTTTTTTAAATGAATTTTTAAGCGGCCCAAGGTCTCTTCTTATTTCAGCCCATTTCTCTTTATTAATTTCGCAGCCCATTTCATTTTATTTCGCCAGCCCATTTCTTTCCCTTTTTTATTGTTGCAGCCCATTTTATTTCTATTTCTCCTTTTCTATTCACGCCGGCCCATTCTTATTATTTCTTTGATTTGGCCTATTCTATACGCTGGACCCCTTTTTAAATTCTTTAATTCTCTTTTTTTTTTCGGCCCATTTTATCATTTCTAAACCATTTCTAACCCATTAAACCAATGAAATAACATCTCTCTCTGTGCATTTCATCCTCTTCACTCGCCCATGCTTACGACTCTGACCGAGACCAAGATTTACACTAGTAACATTTATTGATGATTCTATATTCATTATGACGTAACTAAAGCCTTACGTAATCGACTGAAACTAAACAACTAAGCTAAAAATCAAAGAGAAAGCATTTGAATTTCGTATAAGCATTTCATCAAACATATCAAGTGCAGTAATAGTTATCAAATTTTCAATACAAAACTGACTTTGCTCTAATCTCGAATCATCCATGAATGAACAAGAAAGACATATCAACGTCAAATAAGCATCACAGTAATTCAGCAAACAACTTGACAATATTCAGCATCAAATCAGAATAGGCAACAATATCACAGGGACAAGGAAATGAAAGAGAAGCAGTAAACTCACGCACAAGAATGAGAGAGACTTACCTGTGAAGATGAGATGGAACGACCAAAAGATATCGGACTCGCCGATCAACGATTCAACGTGCGGAAGCAGCGATGAAACAAACTCGGTGACTTCAATCCGCAGTGAAATAATCTCCGATCGTGCAGTGAGGGAGCTCCGAGAAAGACGATCGTCCGAGCGGGGGCGATTGTCCGAGAACCAACCAACCCGAGCAGGAGGAGGGGGAGACAGAGAATGAACGGCCATGAGGGAGCAGAGAGGAAGCGAGAGCAAGAGGGCGAGAGGGATTGAGAGGGCAAGAGAGCCCGCGGGGGCTTGTGCGTGGAGGGAGAGAGAAAAGCGAAGCCGGCTGAGCCCGAGAGAGTCCAAGCCACCGGCGACGTGAGAGAGAGAGAGAGAGAGCTACGTGAGAATGAGAGAGCGGGAGCGCTAGAGAAAGAGCTCCTGTTTTTCTCCTTTTTTTTTCCTTTGCGTGCCCAGATGCAGCGTGAAGAAGAAGCCCCTCAAGAGGAAAGGTGGGTCCCCCCTCAAAAACCCTCAAAACCCTCTCTTCTAGAAGCCTCCCTCTAACAAACTTTTTTTTTCTTTCTTTTTCCTTTTTTTTAATCCAATTCAACCATGAGCTCGTGAAGATGGGCCGACTCCTCTCCATGAGCTCGTGAAGATGGCGATCCAAGTGAGCCATGGGCCCTATGGGAAAATGTATTGAAACTGACGTGGACTTTTGAAAATTCAGCTCATGTGGACCTCGACCTCATTATTTTTTATTATATTCCTATGAAAGAAACTCACTTTAATTAATTTTTCTTTAAAAAACTAAAATGTATTGGAATAGCAAAATTTAAGTGTTAACAGCTGCCCCTCTTTGAAGGGAATCTCGAAGAGGTTTCTTTCAAAGATAAAAAGACACCTAAATTTTGCTGACATCTCTTTTTTATATTTCTTCTTTTTCTCTCTCTCTCTCTCTTTGCTTTTGTTTAAAATACATCATGTAATAACAATCTTGATCAAAAGAAAAGGAGTCTTACCGTGTAAAAACCTATTTTAATTGTTGTGAGTAAGTCTTACCGTGTAAAAACGGATTTCGACTGATGTGAAGATAAGTCTTACCGTGTAAAAACGGATTTCGACAAATGATAATGAGATGAACTCTTGCCGTGTAAAAACGGATTTCGACTAAGGGTGATAAGTCTTGCCGTGTAAAAACAGATTTCGACTAATGGGGGAAAGTCTTGCCGTGTAAAAACGGATTTCGACTAATAGGGGAAAGTCTTGCCGTGTAAAAACGGATTTCGACTAATGAGAAAAGTCTTGCCGTGTAAAAACGGATTTGGACTAATGAGAAAGTCTTGCCGTGTAAAAATGGATTTCGACTAATAGTGGAAAGTCTTACCGTGTAAAAACGGATTTGGACTAATAAGAAAAGTCTTGCCGTGTAAAAACGGATTTCGACTAATGGTGGAAAGTCTTGGAGCTTCGAAGACTTACCAGAATCTCCGGGCAATAAAAGCTTACCGTGTCGATGAAAGGAATCAATAGAAGTTTGGACTGTAATGGTAGCATTTAGCATAACCAGACGCGATGCAAGTTTGCCAATGCACTGGGACAGCTTAGCCAGTCATCATCTACATTGAGTAAGATCATGTATATCACAATATTAAAAAAAATGGCTCCTGCACATTTGACGAAGATTGGTTATATTGGACACATGAGACAATAGAATCAGGACTGTTAATCAAGAATCATCATTGATAAAAACTGATTGGTTGCATAGGCAAAATCAACATATTTAATCATTTGGATGTATCGTCCATTATCAAATGCCTTTAGGATTAACTTATAAAAAGGGTTGGTTAAGTATGCCAAATGGAGAATCCTTAGTCTGAAAGGTCTTCTCACATACTCTCAAGATCATCAATGAGATTTAATCACTCAGTATATCTCACACAATCAACGTTGAAGGTTTCGAGAATCATTCGCAATAAGTATACATCAACCAATCCAAGAGGTTTTTTAAAGGACTGTAATGTAGGTTGGTTATAGTATCAACAACAGATAAGTAACATTGGCTAAGAAATAATCGTGAATCATCATCTTCGCCGGGTTTACAAGTCAAGAAACCTCAAGATGAAACAAGATAGCTTTGTTCTCACTTCTTTAAACAGTAACTTCTTTGAAGATCCTTATTTTCACTCAAATCAACCTGATCGAAGAGACTTAGGAAATGGTTGTAATGCTGGTTCAGGGGAGGGCTCAAATAGGCTCAACACAATTTTAAAGAAAAGGGAATTCATGAGTTGGTGATAATCTTGACAACATTGTCATATCATGAATTTTAACTCGAAAGTCCATGTGCTTATTGATTCAATCATAAGAACTTCGCTCTTGTCTCTAACAGACTTTGCATTTGGAACGATTTTCGTTCTGAATAGTAATTGTCAAGATGTTCATAATCAGCATGAGTCTGCTTTTCTTTTCCTTTTGTTTGGACATTGGCCTTGCTTTTACCAGGCACACTGCTTTTTCATGCCCCCTAATTTTAGATGAACATTTTTTTTTTAAAACTATTAGGACTTTCGAGAGATCCTTTTTGCATTGCCCCAGTATGGGGAGATATTCACCACTCGGGTTTCAGAAACGAACTTTAAGGCTCAAATTGGTTAATCAAAGGATGTAGGTGTATGGGTAGAGAAAGAAATGCTCTTCTCATTTCAGGATCTTTTGAGCTTCCACAAGGGTTCTCCCGAAGTTACCATAGAAAGATTAATGCAAGTGAAGACAAAGAAATCCTTCTTATCTTTTTCACCAATAGTAACTGCCAAACCTCCATATTTGCCCCATTGTGGGGTGTTTCTTGACAGGGGTAATTTGTAAACATTCTCCATGAATAAAAGCTCAAAAGGGTTTAATTATGATCACCTATAGTGTATATGGTAGAGAAAGAAATGCCTCTTTTCATTTTGGTTCATATACTACTTGCGAATGAATCTCTCATCCCTAAACAACATGAACGTTCCTTTTGCACTCAAATCTCGATGTGTTTAAAGGACGTATTTGGGAATGGCTTGCCTTTCTTCTTTCTAAATATTTCTCATTTGGCATGATTAACCAATTTTCTTTTTATTTGTCAATTCTCCAGGTGAACTATCATCAATTTTTTTTAATTTTTTTTTCAAGAAAGAAAACTTACCTGTGACATGGAGATATATTTTTAACCGGTGATGACTCATATTTTGAAAGTCGCATCATCGCATTTGTCTCCACAATCATGACTTTTCTCCTACAAAATGAACATATGTGCACAAGCTATGCAAGATATCAATGATTTAAACTGCATCAAGAAAAACTTTCAAGCCTCTCCAATTTCCTTCATGGAAAGTATTTTTTAACTGAATCGGCATTTACAAGCTTTGGCAACTCACGACCATCCATTTCAACCAGAATCAAAGCACCGCCTGGTAAAACTTTCTTGACGACATATGGACCTTCATAATTCGGAGTGAATTTCCCGCGCGGGTCTTGAAAGATAGGTAGAATTTTCTTAAGCACAAGATCATCTACCATGAAATACCTCGGTCGAACTCTGTGGTTGAATGATTTAGCAACCCGTTGTTGATAACATTGACCATGACATAAAGCTTTAAGCCTTTTCCCTTCAATTAAATTCAATTGGTCACATCTCTGTTGTATCCACTCAGTCTCAGAGAGCCCAGCTTGTGACAAGATTCTTAATGAAGGAATTTCTATTTCTACGGGTAAAACTGCCTCCATACCATAGACCAGTGAAAAAGGTGTTGCCCCTGTTGAAGTGCGAATCGAGGTTCGGTATGCCATCAATGCGAACGGCAATCGTTCGTGCCAATCACGATAATTATTAGCTGTCTTTGACAGGATCTTCTTTATATTTTTGTTGGCAGCTTCTACAGCTCCATTCATTTGTGGACGGTAGGGTGAGGAGTTTAAATGGCGGATTTGAAATTCGCCAAGCATATCATTCACGATTTTGTTATTCAAATTGGAGCCATTATCTGTGATGATTGACTCTGGGACTCCATATCGCGAAATAAGATCTCTACGAATGAATTTGGCCACATTTTTAGCGGTGACATTGGCATATGAATTTGCCTCAACCCACTTTGTGAAGTAGTCAATTGCCACCAAAATAAAACGATGCCCATTGGAAGCTTTTGGATTGATCGGACCGATCACATCAATGCCCCACATAGAAAACGGCCACGGTTCAGACATCTGATGAAGCTCATTTGGTGGGACATTTATTTTGTCTCCATAAATTTGACATTGGTGACAATACCGGACGTGCTGGATGCAGTCAGTTTCCATGGCTAGCCAAAAATAGCCCAATCTCATGATCTTTTTCGCCAAGAGGTGCCCATTCATATGCGGACCACATATTCCTTCATGTATTTCCTTCATCAGTTGATTAGCTTCTTTTGCGTCAACACATTTTAGCAACACCGAATCAAAGGATCTCTTATATAAAGCATCGCCACTGACAAAAACTTTCGATGCCAATTTCTTCAAGTATTTTCTGTTAGATGCCCCACTTTCTTTAGGGAATTCTCCCTTTTGGAGATAGGTCATGATATCGTAATACCATGGTTTTCCGTCTGGTTCTTCTTCAATCACCATGCAATAGGCTGGACGTTTAAGAATTTCGATTCTCAATGGCTCAATGTCCATTCTCTCCATCACTTGTAACATCGATGATAATGTGGCCACTGCATCGGCAAATTGATTTTGAGATCTCGGCAGATATTCAAATGAAATGTCTTCAAACTCCTTCACCAATTCTTCTAAAAACTCATGATAAGGGATCAATTTAGCATCACGCGTTTGCCATTGTCCTTCAGTCTGAAGGATAATGAGTGCTGAATCACCATATACTTGTAATTTCTTAACCTTCATGTGAATGGCTAATTGCAAGCCAAGGATACATGCTTCGTACTCCGATATGTTATTGGTACATGGAAATACCAATTTTGCAGCTACTGGGTAATGTTGACCCGTTGGGGAAATCAAAATTGCCCCTGTTCCAAAACCGGACAAATTAACAGCACCGTCAAAGTACATGATCCATTGGTCACTGGATATCGTCTGGATACGTTCATCTATATGATCAGTACTGTCAACATCTTCTGTCAGACTAGGACTTTCAGCTAACATATCAGCTATAGCTCTTCCTTTAACAGATTTCTGATTCAAGCTTCGCACATCGAATTCAGAAATAAGGACCTGCCACTTGGCTAATTTTCCAACCAACGCGGGTTTCTCCAAGAGGTATTTGATAGAGTCATTTTCAGTCACAAGCCAAATTTGATGATGAAGAGTGTATTGACGCAGTCGGTGTAAAACCCATACCAATGCTACACATGTCTTCTCCACTTCAGGGTAATTCATCTCTGAGATAGTGAATTTCTTACTGAGATAGTATATAGCATGTTCCTTCTAATCACTTGGCCTTTTCTGTGCCAACAAGGCTCCTAGAGATTGGTAATGAATAGTCAGATATAGAATCAGTGGCACCCCAGCAATTGGCGGCACCAGTATTGGCGAATGAGAAAGATAGTGCTTTATTTCTTCGAAAGACTTTTGGCATTCATCATCCCATTCAATTTTAGCATTCTTTTTCAAAAGCTTAAAGAATGGCTTGGCTGTTTCTGATAACTGAGAGATGAACCTTGCCACATAATTCAATCTCCCAAGCAAACTTCGAACCTCTTTAACAGTTGAAGGAGCTTTGAGATCACAAATAGCTTTGACTTTGGATGGGGCAATCTCGATTACTAACCATGAATCCTAACAGCTTCCCAGATTTTGCCCCAAATATACATTTTGCGGGGTTAAGCTTCAACTTAAATTTTCGAAGTCGATCAAATAATTTCCTCAGCACATTAATATGATCCTCACCACTTCTTAACTTGGCAATCATGTCATCGACATATACCTCTATCTCCTTGTGCATCATGTCGTGAAATAACGTGACCATTGCCCTTTGATAAGTTGCCCCGGCGTTTTTCAATCCAAAGGGCATCACTTTATAACAGAAAGTTCCCCAAGGAGTAATGAATGAGGTCTTACTTTTGTCTTCTTCTTTCATTCTAATCTGATTATATCCAGAAAATCCATCCATGAAGGAAAATAATTCAAACCCAGCAGTACTGTCTACCAGAACGTCGATATGCGGCAAAGGAAAATCATCCTTCGGGCTCGCACGATTTAAATCTCGATAATCAATGCAAACTCTGACTCGCCCATCATTCTTCATCACAGGGACAATGTTGGCGACCCATTCGGGGTAATGCGACACTTCTATAAAGTCGACCTTCAACAGCTTCATGACTTCTTCTTCAATTTTCTTTGATAACTCTGGCTTAGTCCTCCTAAGTTTTTGCTTCTTAGGTGGAATGCTGGGCTCAATGGGTAAAGCATGTTCAACAATTGTTGGGTCCAAACCTGGCATATCGGCGTAAGACCAAGCAAACACATCTTTATATTCTCTCAAAAGGTCAACCATTCTTTCTGCTTCATACTCTGAGAGATTGGCTCCAATTTTTGTTTCTCTGACATTCTCTTCATCTCCTAAATTCACTATTACAGTTGGTTCTGCTGTCAAAGGTTTGGATTCTTCATGACGGATCCAATCTTTTTCGACATTCTTTGGACCATCATCATCATCTGTATCAGATTCGGGGGATTTTTCATCATGCAATTCCGAATCACATGTGTATTTATCATGTACAATATCACGCCTGAGACATAACAAAGATGGTTAGTGAATAGGAAATAAAAGCAATGCATGAATTTTTAAACCATTTTCAAAAGTAAAATATGAACTAAAAATGACTCTAATCAAACCTCATACCATCGGACGTCTTTATTCAACAAAAGTTCATTCATTTTTTTTTTATAAAGAAAACTAGGAATCATGTAGAAATTCAGGCCTCACGCAACACTGTTAAGTGAATTAATGCGTCTCATCATTGGGCTGATTTCATATTTCTACATGTCCTTAATAAAACGTGCATATGTATTGTATTGATAAGGCCGTTTTACAAAGTTTACGATCTTGGATCAACAGCTCAAAATCCAAGATGTATTTACAAATTTAAATGAAATGAATAATAGTCCCTATATATTTGCAAGATATAGAAAAGAAATGAAATAAGAAGCATCCCTACAGAGAGGAATCAAGATTACTAGCTGAAGATTCAGCTTCTTCATCGCCGATCATGCATACGAAGCCTTCTTGAAATAATTCAGCGACATCATAAATGACTCATTCTTCTTGCAACAGTTTGGATGATTTCTGGAAGTTTTCTTCTAAAGGAGGAGGAAGTAGTCGCTGATGAAGCTCTCCTCCTTGCTTTGGAGTATCTTCGATTTCAACATAGCCCAAACCTCTTCTTTGGTAGCATTTTACGAGCTTGATAGGCCTGGAGATACCTTGGGCATGCACACCTAGTCCTCTACTTGGAGTATGTCCATGTTCAAGCAACACCCTACTCGCCATCATTGAAGATTTGCTTAAATCTGGCTTATGCATAATAGCCCCAACGGGCACATGGATCATAGATACCAACTCCAATGCTTGATAGCTGGATTCTTCTGTCACTTCTGGCTCGACATATGGGATGGCGGTATCATGATATGTTTTAAAATCTGTTTCAGCATGAACAGTTACAAGCCGATTGTCTACAATGAATTTGACTTTCTGGTGTAGACTAGAAGGTATTGCTCCGGCAGTATGTATCCAAGGACGTCCCAATAGAAAATTAAACGTGCTAGGAATATTCAACACTTGGAAATTCACCAAGAATGCTACTGGGCCAATTAAAAGTTCTAGCTCAATTTCACCAATGACTTGCTTCTTCATTCCATCGAAAGCACGGACAGTTGACTTGGAGTTTTTTATCCTCGCTTCATTGATCTCCAATCGATGTAAAGTTGCCAAAGGGCATATGTTCAAAGCTGAACCGTTATCAATTAGTACTCTTGAAACCAACTTGTCACAACACTTGACTGAAATAAGCAATGCTTTAGTGTGATTGCGACCTTCTGGAGGAAAATCTTCATCGGAGAAAGACATTTGATCCTTTAGTAATATGGACCCGACAAACTCCTCAAGTTGGTTGTCACTAATGACTTCCGGAACATGAACTTCGTTGAGGACTTTCAACAATGCATTCATATGTTTTTCTGACGTTTTAAAGAGGTCCAACAATGAGATTTGAGCCGGCATCTTTCGCAATTGTTCCACCACGTTAAACTCGCTAGTTTTAACAATTGCCAAAAATCCTTTGGCTTCTTCATCAGTAATTGCCTTCTTTTCAATCGCCTCGGCAGGTGCATAACAACGACCCGAGCGTGTGACGGCATCAATTTCACACGTCCCATAGTTCCATGGGACAGCTTTAGTATTCAGCTTCAACGGGATTTTCAATGTGCTTTCCTCCTCGTTTGGCGGCAATTCGATTACTATTAGCTCAAAATTGTTTCCATTCACTTCTAGTAGTGCAAACTCCTCGGATGCTAGGTCGATCACCACATGGCCCATATTACTTTCAACAAAGTCAGAAACTTCCTCTTCGTCATCCAGATCGATTATAACAGGTAAAATCATGGCTACTAAATCTTCCGAATGAAAGAGATCATCATCCTCCTCTTTCAGTTCTGATGAATCATCGACATCATTATAATCACCTCCAATAATCATATTTACATTCGGGTCATGAATTGGGAGAGGATTTTGTTGCACATTAGGCCGTGAATCTTTAAATGCTAAAATTCCCTTATCTAACAAACTCTGAACTTTGATTTTAAGGATGAGGCAGTTGTCGACATCATGTCCTCTTTCCCCCATGTGGTATTCGCATGACTTTGACATATCGAAACCAGCGAATTTGGGAGGATTATCTCGGGGCACTTCCTTGGCGACCATTTGCTTAGCTAGCAACATCGGTAACAATTTTGATAGCGGCCTCGGAAGAGGAGTAAATTGCCTCGGAAAAGGGGTAAACTGTCTTGGTGCACTCCTTCCCCCATCATAGTTTCGGTTCATTCTATCTCCGGATGTCGACGGGTACCGCAGGTTTGAGGGCATTTTTGACTCAACTGGAGCTTGGACATAAGCTACCTCAACTTATTTTTCTCTTTTGGCGGGAAACCTTCGATTCATTGCTTCATTGATCCTCCCTTCATGTATTGCCCCTTCGATTCTTTCTCCAATTGTTACAAAACGGGCAAATGTTTCACATCCAGACCCGATCATTTTATTATAAAACTCTGGAGGAAGAGCTTTTAAAAATAACTCGATCATTTCTCTATCATCCAATGGAGGTTTAACTTGTGCAGCCACCGTTCGCCATCTTTGAGCAAACGACCGAAACGTTTCACTCCTCTTCTTCTCCGTGCGACTCAACACATCTCGAGTCGGAGCAATTTCAGTATTGTATTTGTATTGCAGGATAAAAGCTTCCGCTACATCCTCCCAACGGTCCATCTTCTCGGGCTCTAAAAGAATGTACCATTGCAAGGCCGGACCGGACAAACTTTCTTGAAAAGTTTGGATCAAAAGTGGAGCATTCTGGGCGTACCTCCCCATCTTGTTAAGGTAGTATTTTAAATGGATCTTGGGGTCCCCCGTCCCATCGTACTTGACAAATTCTGGGATCTTGAACTTTTCAGGAAAGTGCATCTTGGAATAACGGGATAGATCTTCCATTACATTTGCTTCGTAACCTTGCAAGGCTCGGAGTTTTTCTTCCATTTTAGCAAATCTTCTATTGTTTTCCTCCTCCATTCTTGCTGTAATGGCTTCCGAAATGGGGTCGAGCTCGACCACTACGGGCGTTGGGGCTGGCATTTGTACATTTCTATCTCTTGCCTCGACAGCTACTGGCTCCGGGATTGCTTCAGGTGTAGCTCGATCCGAGTTAGATGGTACCAAGGCAGCTTTGATATCATTCGCGAATTGAGCAAATTGAGTAGCGAGATCATTGATCTTGTTATCAAGCGCTGCGAAGCGAGCATTTTGTTCATCCATATTCATCTTTCGAGCTTTTGATCGGGTTCGAATTGGTGATTGTCTCGAAGCCGTGATTTAGTACCTGTGAAAGTAGTACAAACAAAAAGAAAGGAAAGAAAAGAAAAAAGAAACGAGTAAGTATAGTGAAATGAAATGAGACGACTAAACCCCCTTTTATTTTATAGATTCTAGTAATGAAACAAGGATAAGAATCTTTCGTGCAAGTCCAATTTCACGAAAAAGGATTCTTATAGGAGTTTCATATCAAGAATTTATATAATAAAAGGGGCGATACGATGGTTTGATTCAAATGTCCGTTTGCTAATCGCTAAGAACTCGAAATAAAAATAATAAGATCTTTAATTACATCAAAGCTCCTCAAAAAGGAGAGGTTCTTGTACACTTTGTACTCGACTAAAAAAAAACTACAAATGAAAAGCCTTACACATTAGACTAATTAAGAAAATGGGTTACATCAATTAATCATTCTTGATGCAAAATAAAAGAGTTCACATGAAGAAATCAAATCTTAAGGAGATGTGCTTGAAGCTTCAGTTCGGGTTGATCCCTTCGATTGACGTGAGCGGAGCCGTTTGTTCTCTTGGGTGAGGCGTTCCACCTTGGCTAGAGCTTCGTCCCTTTCTCTAATGGCATATTGAACCTGAATTTCCTTTGGAGTTGGGTTAGGAGAGATGTAAGGGAGAATCACTTTGAGCTCGGGTTCTGGTTGACGAAGCATGTACTCCCTAGAGGCTTGATGTTCTTTCATTTCACCCTCAAATTCCAAAACCCAACCCACATCTCTAGGTGGGCAATGATATAGCACATCTTCTATCTTGTTGATCTGTTCCTCGATCTGTCGGACTTGATCTTCTTGGACGAACTGAGGGCGGAAGTCGAAACGATATAAACCCGACTTTAGTAGAGGAGGGATTTCTTGAAGCATGCGATACTGACGGGCTACCCTTAATGGATAATACGACGTAGATCCAGTGAGTCCCAAGAGTGGGATTGGATTGTCGCACCTGCTAATAAGGCGTGCTTTTGGAAATCTTATCCATGAGGCTTGCCATAAAATTTGACTCGGAACAAGATTTATAAGGAAATCCATCCATGAATGGAATGACCAAAAATGGATAAATTTCTCTATATCTTTATATTTGGAAAGAGGGTGCATGGTTTTATCGACTTCTAGGATAAACATACTGCCACCAAATTCTTTTAAATGCGAGAGGAGCCAAACTTGAAGAATGCCTATTGGACCCCTAAAAACACTAGAAGAGCCATCCTTGAATCGAGATAGGGAAATGAATGTTTCGGCTAAAATCATGTTCGTAAATCCTTTTGAGTGACAAACTTGGTGAACGACAAAAGCGACTTGAGGGTCCATGGTTTTTCTTGTATGAGGAAAAATGACAAAACCAAAGAAAGCTAGGAGGAAAACTTTAGCATCTTGAAGGTCTGATCCATTGGATAAACTAGCTAGGTGTTTCTCTAAATAAGAAAAAGGGAGAGCATTTGAATTTCCTCGTAAGACATTCCTAATTTCAGTGGTGTTTACTTTTAAAAATTCACTCAAACTTGAAATAGGATCTGAACCTATTAACGGTTTGCCCACCCAAAAGATGGTGTTCTACCTATGATGACATCCAACTCTTCTAAAGTCGGGGTTAACTCATTTCGACCAAATACGAATGTGGATATCGTCGGATTCCAAAAATGTGCTACTGCCTTGATCATGGCTGCTTGAGGCTCCACATGCAAAAGTGAAACAAGATATCCGATCTTCCTCTCCACATAATCCCGTTTGTTGTTGGTAAGATTATCCCACATGCTTAGAAGGGCTTTCCTTGGAGAAGGAATGATTCGAATTTCGGGAGTACCCATCGAACCTAAACCTATACGGGCATTTGAATCAAATCGCAACGCATCGTATGATCAATGAAAATTTGAAGTAATAATAAGCGAGTAAAAAGGAGAAAACTTACAAACCAAGACGAGAGTGGGATAATGATGATGCATTCACAAACACAAACGCATGAAACTGTGAGGACAATATCTAATGGGAGGATGTCTATAGGCTTAAGGCTCCCATTCTTATTAGATCCAAAGGGTTTCCCCGTCCGCACTTTCGTCGGATAGTTCCCTTCATCACTAATTAGAACGAGCGGGGCCGAAAGGGGATTACCACGGGTCATTCCCCACGCGGGTTCCTCCTTTCGACACCTCCTAAAGGTTTCCTAATCGCGGTTTGGGTTTTGGCCGCAGGTTGTGTGTGCGAGGTGTAGTGATGCAATAATAAGCAAACATGCACATCAATTTATATTCAAACAATACTTCAATTGCATCCACATATTCATACATTCCTACACCTCTTCTGCAAAACAAATTGGTTAACAAAACACTCCACCCCTTATATCTCCCAACCTGCATATACAATCTAACACAACATCAAATTAGTGGACTTACCTTTTGTCTTCATGTAAGCGCTACATAAAACATGTTAGTTAACAATCAACAACCAATCAATTAACTAGGGCTAAGTCCACAAAGTCCCCAGCGGAGTCGCCAAGCTGTCGCGACCTAAATTCCGCCCTTTAGAGAGAGGAAATATTAGGTTTAGAGGTACTTGCTCTCGATTCTATGATCTCGAGCTCGGATTCTCCCAAATCCATACCTCGCGTGACGTTTGGCGTTTTCAAATTTTAAGGTTATTTAACAACTTAAAGTATTCTTAGGAGTCGCCACTAGCCTATTGGGGTCGGCTAGAAACCGATCAAGACGCGGGAGTGTCGTCTTGATCTCTACGTAACCAGAGATTCTAAGTTCGGGGACTTGTTTACGCTAACATTTCTATTAGCGCCCTTTCGGTACCTAAAATTGATTGGTTGGTTGGTTAACCTAGATGTTTGCATGCATGCTAACATCACCTAAAAGTCTAGACCACTAGTATTTTGATGTCAAGCTCTAAGAACTTATTCAATTGATTCATTTTAGAAATTTTTTTTATTGATTTTCTGATTTTTTTTATGATTTTCAATTGACTTTCTAATTCTTATGATTTCCTAATGATTTTATAAATTTTTTTATGATTTTCTAATTTTCTAATGATTTTCTGATTTTTTTTATTTTATAATAATTTTCTGATTTTTTATGATTTTCTAATGATTTTCTGATTTTTTTATATTTTCTAATGATTTTATATTTTTTTATTTTCTAATGATTTTCTATTTTTTATTATCTATTTATTAGTTGTTTATTATTCACGAATTTTCTAGATTTTCAACATTTTTTAGATGTTTATATTTTTTATTACTTTTTCGGATTTTTTTGTTATTTTACTTTCTATTTTTCTGATTTTCTATTATTTTCTAATTTTTATTATTCATTTCCTATTTTATGATATTTTATTATTATTTATTAATTTTCTATTAACTATTTTCTATTTTCTAATTTTTATTTCATTGGATTTTCTATTATTTATTATCTATATTCTAATTTTTTATTACTTTCTGAATTTTCTATTATCTATTTTCTGTTTTCTATTTTCAATTTTATTATTTACTATTATCTATTTTCTGTTTTATATTTCTTCATTATTTTCTAATTTTCTGTTATCTATTATCTATTTTCCGATTTGTTTATTATTTTTTCTAATTTTCTATTATTTATATTTTCGAATTTTTTTATTTTTTATTCATTTTATTTTTTATTCATTTTATTTTTTTGTTTGTTTTCTTTTTAAAGGGTTTCGGACCGGATTATTCAATCCGGCCCGAAACGACCCGGACCTTAATGGTCCGGGTAAAAAGGGAATGGGCTGGGCATAAGGCCCAGCCCATTCTTATTTTTTTTTTAATGAATTTTTAAGCGGCCCAAGGTCTCTTCTTATTTCAGCCCATTTCTCTTTATTAATTTCGCAGCCCATTTCATTTTATTTCGCCAGCCCATTTCTTTCCCTTTTTTATTGTTGCAGCCCATTTTATTTCTATTTCTCCTTTTCTATTCACGCCGGCCCATTCTTATTATTTCTTTGATTTGGCCTATTCTATACGCTGGACCCCTTTTTAAATTCTTTAATTCTCTTTTTTTTTTCGGCCCATTTTATCATTTCTAAACCATTTCTAACCCATTAAACCAATGAAATAACATCTCTCTCTGTGCACTTCATCCTCTTCACTCGCCCATGCTTACGACTCTGACCGAGACCAAGATTTACACTAGTAACATTTATTGATGATTCTATATTCATTATGACGTAACTAAAGCCTTACGTAATCGACTGAAACTAAACAACTAAGCTAAAAATCAAAGAGAAAGCATTTGAATTTCGTATAAGCATTTCATCAAACATATCAAGTGCAGTAATAGTTATCAAATTTTCAATACAAAACTGACTTTGCTCTAATCTCGAATCATCCATGAATGAACAAGAAAGACATATCAACGTCAAATAAGCATCACAGTAATTCAGCAAACAGCTTGACAATATTCAGCATCAAATCAGAATAGGCAACAATATCACAGGGACAAGGAAATGAAAGAGAAGCAGTAAACTCACGCACAAGAATGAGAGAGACTTACCTGTGAAGATGAGATGGAACGACCAAAAGATATCGGACTCGCCGATCAACGATTCAACGTGCGGAAGCAGCGATGAAACAAACTCGGTGACTTCAATCCGCAGTGAAATAATCTCCGATCGTGCAGTGAGGGAGCTCCGAGAAAGACGATCGTCCGAGCGGGGGCGATTGTCCGAGAACCAACCAACCCGAGCAGGAGCAGGGGGAGACAGAGAATGAACGGCCGTGAGGGAGCAGAGAGGAAGCGAGAGCAAGAGGGCGAGAGGGATTGAGAGGGCAAGAGAGCCCGCGGGGGCTTGTGCGTGGAGGGAGAGAGAAAAGCGAAGCCGGCCGAGCCCGAGAGAGTCCAAGCCACCAGCGACGTGAGAGAGAGAGAGAGAGAGCTACGTGAGAATGAGAGAGCGGGAGCGCTAGAGAAAGAGCTCCTGTTTTTCTCCTTTTTTTTCCTTTGCGTGCCCAGATGCAGCGTGAAGAAGAAGCCCCTCAAGAGGAAAGGTGGGTCCCCCCTCAAAAACCCTCAAAACCCTCTCTTCTAGAAGCCTCCCTCTAACAAACTTTTTTTTCTTTCTTTTTCCTTTTTTTTTAATCCAATTCAACCATGAGCTCGTGAAGATGGCGATCCAAGTGAGCCACGGGCCCTATGGGAAAATGTATTGAAACTGACGTGGACTTTTGAAAATTCAGCTCATGTGGACCTCGATCTCATTATTTTTTATTATATTCCTATGAAAGAAACTCACTTTAATTAATTTTTCTTTAAAAAACTAAAATGTATTGGAATAGCAAAATTTAAGTGTTAAAAAGGTGAGGAAAAGGTGTTCAATAGACTTAGGTTCCAGTCTATATACTGGGCATTCACTGTCTGGAATTAGTTGCCTTCGGAATAAATTCTCTTTTGTAGCAATTGCATTATGTGTAACCTGCCATAAGAAATTCCGAACTTTAGGAGGTATATTGGTGGTCCAAATTCTTTTCCATAAAGTCTTAGGGGTCTGGAATGAAGGAGATGTTTGGTTTGATAAAGTCTGGCATTGAATTTCTCTAAGATAATGGTAGGCACTTTTCACTGTATACTCCCCTGCCTTTGTGTGTTCCCATATTAATTTGTCTTCCTGCATATAGGAACTTAAATGTATGGCCATTATATCATTGGCTATATCTTCATCAAACATACCATACACCATGTCTTCATTCCATTTAGCTTCTTCTCTATTAATCAGCTCTGAGACCATAACTGGGTCAGACAAATTTGCTGGTCCTCCAATTACTCCTTTTTTCATCCATTTATCCTCCCGGATGTTAATTTTTGTACCATCTCCAACAACCCAGCAGACAAAATTTTTCAAAGCATCTCTACCCACAATTAAACTCTGCCACCCCCATGAAGATCTAGATCCTTTAGAAGCATGTAAGAAATTTTTATTTGGGAAATACAGTCCTCGAAGTACTTTTCCCCATAGAGAATCAGGATTCTTCATTAACCTCCACGCCTGTTTGCCCAGCATCGCATGATTAAAGACAACAAGATCTCTGAAGCCAAGCCCTCCAGCATCCTTTCTCTTCTTCATGGTTTCCCAATCTTTCCAGTAAATCCCTTTTTTGGTTTCACTATTTTTCCACCAAAAAGCAGATATTTTCCTTTCAATAGCTTTACATATAGAGTTAGGGATTTTAAAGATTGACATTGCGTACTGTGGTAACGCCTGAACAACAGTTTTCAGGAGGATTTCCTTTCCTGCTTTAGACAGTAAATTCTCCTTCCATCCCTCTAATTTCCTGTTTACCCTCTCCATGATCCATGAAAACATGTCTCTTTTAGATTCCCCCCAGTCAGAAGGGATTCCAAGGTACCGCCCTGTTCTTACTATTTCTGGGACTCTCAGCACACTTGACATATTACCTCTTAATGTTTCAGGACAGTTTTTACTGAAAAGAATTCCTGACTTGTTCAGGTTGATAGCCTGGCCCGATGAGAAGCAGTATTGATTCAAGACATCTGCGACATTCTGGCATTCCTCCACCCTCCCATCCAAAAAAATTATCAGATCGTCGACAAAAAGCAAGTGAGAAAGAGTAGGGCAATTTTGATTTAGTTTAATCCCCTTAACATAGTCATTCTCCACACTCTGGTTCAATAGGGCAGATAGGGTGTTAGCTATAATGATGAAGAGATAAGGAGAAAGAGGGTCTCCTTGTCTTAAACCCCGGGATGGCTGAAAGAAAGGTTATCCTTCTCCATTCAATTTAATGCTGTAAGAGACTGAAGATACACACTTCATTATCCATGCTACCCAGACTGCACAGAAGCCCATTTTTAACAGACATGCTTTCAAAAAATCCCACTCCACTCGGTCGTACGCTTTCTTCATATCTACCTTTAGCACTGCATTAAACTTCCTCTTTCTGTTTTTTGTTCTAAGTTGATGCAATACTTCCTGTACAATGAATATATTATCATGTATTTGTCTTGCACCAACGAAAGCACTTTGCTCCTCTGCTATAAGATCTGGAATCCACTTCTTCAATCTATTCGCCAGAACTTTCGAAATGATTTTGTAGCTGAAGTTGCAGAGGCTAATAGGCCTAAACTGATCCAGCTTCTATGGATTTTGCACCTTAGGTATTAGAGTGATATGGGTTTTGTTCAGTTCTGGATTTAAATACCCTGTGCTGAAAAATAGTTGTATTTCTTTAAACACTGCTACTTTGATTTCTTCCCAATGCAGTTGATAGAATTTTCCACTCAGACCATCCGGGCCAGGTGCTTTTGAGGCACCTAATTGGAAACAAGCTTGTGAAACTTCCACCATGGTAACTTCTTCTACTAAACATCGATTCATTTCATCAATGACCGATACTGGGATTTTTTCTATAATGGGATCGATATATCTATGGCCTGCATTTTTGTATAACTCCTGAAAAAAACTGATACTCATTTCTTGAATCTGAACTGGATCTCTTATCCACTCGTTATTGTCATTTTTTAACATTGCAATTCTGTTTCTGATTCTTCTTTGCACAGTGGTAGCATGAAAGAACTTTGTGTTCTTATCTCCCCATTTCAGCCACTTTATCCTTGCTCTCATTCCCCAGTACATCTCTTCTTGTCTCCATAGCCTTTCAATTTATCTTTTCAGCCATTCTAATCTGTTCTTTTCATGGAGAGAAATTTGACTGTTAGTGATATGTTGCATTTCCTTTTTCAGGTTCTCTATCTGTTTCTGGCCATTGGAAAATTTGTTCTTACTCCAAGCTGCCAGATTCTCTGCCACTTTCCTCAACCTTTCGTTCAGTAAGGGTGCGTTTGGTAACGTTTTTGTTTCAAGAAACATTTTTTTTTATAGAAATACTTCTTTTGAGAAACACTCCTGAAATAATTTTTGAGTAAATAAAGTGTTTGGTAACTACACAAAATTTCTGTTCTTGTAATAGAAAAAGAATAGAAATGCATTTGGTTAGATTTCTAAATTTTTTATTGAGACACTAAATTCAAATATTTTTTTTAAGAAACGGAGGCGCCACCGTCACCCGAAAAAATGAAAAAATATAAACTAAATTACATTTTAATAAAAAAAAGTTTAAATTTTTTTTAAAATGAGATAATGTTTAAATTTTAAATTTTAAATTTTTTTGAAAATTTGAAAATTAAATTAACTTAAATTTGAAAATTAAATAAAATTTAATTAATTTAGAATTTAATTTTCTATAAAAAATTTAAATTAAAAAATTTAAATTTTTAGTTTTTAGTTCTTTTAAAAAAATTAAATTTAAATTTTTTAAAAGAACTAAAAACTAAAAATTTAATTTTTTAGCATTTAAAATTTAAAAATACGTCTTAAAGGATATATTAAAAAATGGATTAGGTAAAATTTTTAAAATGTAAATTTAAAATTAAAATGTAATTTAATTTATTGTTTAAATTTTAATTTACAATTTTAAAAAATAAAATGTTAAAATTTCTAAACATTTAGGAATTAAATTTTATTAAATTATTTTTAAAAAATTCAATTAAATTAAAAATTTAAGCAATTTCTTATTAAATTATTTTAAAAATTTTAAATTTAGTTTTTATAAAAAGGTTTAATTTAAAACAATATTTTTAATTTAAGAGTGTTCACAGGATGTGGCTGCGGCATGAATTTTTTTTTAGAGTTTTTGTTTTTTTTGTTTCTCAAAAGTGTTCCAAAAACAGAAAAACAAGTTTTTTTTACTTCTTATTTCTGTTCCAAATCTGTTCCCATGAACAAAAAAACAGATTTGGAACAAAAATGTAACAAAACGTGTTTCTGTTCTTTTTTTGTTCCCTGTAACAAAAAAATAGAAATTTCTGTTCTAGGGAATAGAAATAAGTTTTACCAAACAGGCCCTAAGGGTATACCATGACTTTTTAACAATACTTTCATACTCCTCATCTTCAGACCAGAATGCTTCATATTTAAACTCCCTGTTTTTCTTTCTTCTCTCAGGAAACAGGTTTAAAACAAGGGGACTATGATCAGACCATATGGCAGGTAGGGCTATCACAGAAGCATTTGGAAACATAATCCTCCAATTTAAGGTACACAATGCTCTATCCAGCCTTTCCTTCACCAAATTTTCTCCATCCCTATTATTTGCCCAAGTGAAGGTACATCCTTTACTCTCCATGTCCATGAAGCCACATGTATTCAAAAAGTCATGGAATACATTCATTCTATAATTTTCCACCCTCTTTCTCCCCATTTTTTCCCATTGATAGAGAACTTCATTGAAGTCTCCCATACACAGTCAAGGAAGGATATTGTCTTGACCTCTTTGTTGGATTATCTGCCATAGTCTCAGTCTCTGCTGAAAGTCAGTTGGTGCATAGATAAAGGTAATTCTCATTTTCCATTTAAATTCCTCTATTATGCATACCACATCAATCATGTTCACAGAACTATATTCAATGCTGAGAGTCACCCCATCATTCCATAGCAAGGCCATACCTCCTGCAATCCCTTCTGGGTTCACAAGAAAACAATTTTGAAAATGTAGGCTTCGCTGCACTCTCCTCACTACGTTCTCTTTATTTTTGGTTTCTAGTAAACATAAAACCGTAGGTTTCTCCTGAGCCACTAAGGTTCTTAGTGCTTGAATTGTCAAGAGAGAACCCAACCCTTGACAATTCCAACAAATTAACTTCATTTGTGACCTGGTGGCTTTAAGGGGCTAGCCACCAAAGCCCGATCATATGCTTCTTCAATAGTATAGATCTCTGTATCCATTAACTTAGTTTCATCCAGCAACCATATTTCTCCTCCTGTTTGCCTTACATCATAAGGAGCAAATCTCTTCCTTCTCTTTCCACAACTAGATTTTAGAGTTATAGTCTGGTTGTAATCATTTATCTACCTTTCCAACTGATTCTCAGCAATAATTATCCCCTTCTGTCCACTCAAGCATAGCTGTTCCTCTACATTCATCATCATACTCCTCTCCTCATTGTCTTCCTCCAATTGCACTGACTTACCCTTATCCACCCTTGTTCTTTCTTTGCAGGCTTTAAGAGGGCCCTCATACAAAACAACTTGCCCTGATTCAGTTGGTGTTTCAGGTACTTCCTCTTCCACTGCTTGATCATTTGGTATCTTCCCATAGAAGGTTTTCCAATACGAACTAAATTCATTTGCCTCAACTTTCAGCCACGCTCCATATGGGAAATTTTCTATGTTTTCAACTGATGTATCACAATCCTTCTTGTTCACACAATATTGAGCGTAGTGGCCCATTCTACCACACCAATAACAATAATAAGGAAGTCTCTCATATCGAAATTCCAACCATAAATTCTTCCCTTTATTACTGAATATTGATCCTGACATTAATGGTGCTGAAATGTGAAGTTGAACCTTAGCTTTGCCAACTTTGCAAGCTGTGGGTCCTCTGGTTTCAATTCTTGTGGCTATGACTTTCCCTATAACAGAAGCCACCTTAGAGATAACACTCTCTATAATCCATTCAGTTGGCAGCCCCAATATATGAACCCAGAACTCACACACAGAGAAGTCATAGCATGTTGGGGGTGTATTAGGTTCCCATTCTCTGAGTATTAGAAGATTATTTGCAAAGGACCATGGCCCTTGGTCCAACACCCTTCTTTTTTCCATCTCCGATCTAAATTTAAACTCAAACACTCCAGGAGACAGAATAGAGATATCCACACTCTCGGTTCTCCAAGCTTTCCTCATAGTACTCAAAAATGCCTGAATGTTAATTTTAGGGTTTTGGAGTAATTGTCCAATAAGTGATAACTTACATTGTTGGACTTTTTCTGCAGGAATCTCCTCATCTATCGCGATAATCTGCTTCTGTGACCAAAGTCCACCTAGTCTTTTGCAGAGAGCAGCCAGGCGAAATGTTGCCTCTTCTTCCTCTTCCATTTGGTGGAGTTCAAGATTCGAGTTATATGTGTGGTTTCTGGATCGATTTCATATGTGTACGGGGGTATAAGGATGGGTGAGATGGGTTTTTGCCTAAAGAAATTTCCTGAACAGTATCGGAAAGAACTTTGTGGTTTAGGGTTTACTAGGTCATTGGATATCCATGTTTCTATGAATGCTGGTTAAAGAATAGAATGTATAATGGAGTAGTAGAGTAAAGGCGAGATTCAGTTGTCAAAGGATCGGCAATGAAACAGTGTTTCTCCGGCAAATTTCCGGCAGAGTAGATCTAGGGTTTTCATACTACCTATCAGCAGAGAGAAGCTCGTCATAACGAGAGAGAAAAGGGTTATGTGTGGGTTTCCATTCCCTTCCTATTTCAGAGGGTCATCATACAGAGTACTGTTTAGGGGGCAAAGAAGTTAACATGAACAAGTAAATCTTTGTTTTCACCAATTATGAGCGTACACATTTATAAAAATGGGTAATATTTTGATACTCTGAAAAGAAAGTACGAAGGGACTTCAGTGGTACAACAGGTGAACTACCAAAAATGGGTTGTGCAAGCTGTTTAGACTGTTGCTAAATTCTGCAATCTAGTAAGATGGATACAGAAGCTTCTCCAATGTTCAAAACTGAGAAAATGCTTCCTTTAAGCTTTCCCACCTAAAATATCAGATCATCGCACTAATATATTCTGAGCAGGACATTATCCTAGATATAGAACAGCGAAAGCATAGCATTTTCTTACGGGGTTGTTTTCATATGAGAAAAGTTCCAACATTTCTGGTGGTTGGTCTAGTTTAGCCTTTTCCCATAATGTCATTCCTCTACCTGCTCTAAGAATTGTTGGCATCCATCCAGTGAATAATATGCTGCATATCAGACAGAAAGAGAGAGTGAGAGGAGATGAATGAAGTTAAGAGATGCACATTATATTAGTTGTATCATACATTTATGATAGCAAAAACATTAGGCAGTCCAAACGCTCTTAACTTACATCTTCTACATGATTACGTACAACTCAGACCAATAAAGAATGCACACTCCCTTTCAAGTCCTAGATTACAACAGGATTTTGTTAAAGACTCCATTCCAAGAGGTTCTCTTATTTTTCAACTAATGAGAAACACACCAAAAAAAAAAAAAAACAAAACAAAAGCCCCAGATAACAATGTAAATACCAGGGAAATTACCAAATGTTATCCTGAAATTTCCATTAAGTTTCATTTTTTCTTTGACTGTTCTATTGAATTACTGTTGGTCCTCTATGTTCAAAATTCTACTCTCCCCAAGGTTTCAAAAGTAAAAAATAAAATTTACAAATGATATGCGAGTGTTTCTGGCGGTAGATAGAGACAGCTTATGGTACCTTTCAAGTAGATATCAATTTCTTCCTCTAAAATCTACGGTTTGTACCATGGCAATAATGCGGGAACTCGTGTCCACGCCTCAATCGGCAATAATTTTAGGTGGAAACGATTTGGAAAGTCGATTAAGTATCCAAATTCGTGGCGAGAAATGTCAATCGCGCAACAAATAAGTTGTACTCGAAGTAGATGTGGTGGTGAGTTATTGTCTTAATAGCGAACCGGGTCAAAATTCTTATATAAGATCCAACAAAGAATACACTGATTAGGTGGGTCTTGTTGACAGTGCGAGTATATGTGATGGCAAATGGGCAAGGAGAGAATCAAACAAAGTAACGAAATCCGGGGAATCATGTAGAGTTCGTGGCGCCATCTCTCTTAGAGATGAAGCAAGATGGGCCGGGGCCGACGTTGACAGAGAAAGCTAACCCGTTCCCGGCCGACGAACCCGGTTGGTGAAGGAGTTGTTTATTAGAATGTGAAGGAGTCGATCTCGATTATTTATATCGACTCTGCATGATGGATCGAATGAACTCTTCCAATCGTGCTGGGATTTGGTTTTCTGTGTTGGTTGAGTTTCTGTGTGATGGGAGTGGTTCGTTGTAGCCAAATTGTTTTCTAAATTGTCTGAGCATTCGTTGACTCTTTTAAATATATTTTCCTTTGTAATGATCAATTTTTTTTCTTGCCTTAAACAAAGAAAGAGAACTTTGCGGATCGGCCCCCCGAAGTCCGGCGATGCAATGTTCTGTCGTGGCGTTAACAACCGGGGAATTGAAAGCCTGACTTCTTCAGTTTATTTGTGTAAGAATTGACTATCGTAGGACACACTTAGATTAGATGCATAACCAACGTTTTGTTCCCTTAATCACTGAGATTTCAGTCCCAAAAACATTGAGTTTTGCAATTCAATCCATAAACCGGGAGGATATGCCACTATAACTTTTTCAAAAATGCAAACGGTTTCATACACTACTGATTCGAGAGGGTACGGGGATGCTCAAGATTTATACTTAGTTTTTGTTGCAGAACGAGTTCTGAAATAAATAAATAAAAATTATTCTGGAATAGAAATAATAATAAAAATTTAGTTTTTCTTATAAATAGATTTAGAGCAAGAATGTTAAATCAGATTCTGGATCGAGAATCGCTTCTCTCATACGTTCTCTGCTGTCACCGAAGAAGGCCGCCTCTCCTCTTCTCCACACGACCGCGCCTCCTCCACCTCGTTCGCACGCCTCCGCCTCCCTCCTTGTCTTCTGCCGGACTCGGAACCAGAGGGCTTCGTTGTTCCTCTCCGCCGCCGCCCTAAGATGGACAGCCCCTTCGCCACTCCCCAGTCCCTCTCCGACTGGCTCAAACCTCGGCTCCCCTCCGACTCATTCGCCTCTTGGGGCGTCGAGCCCGGCACCAAGAATGTCCACAACCTCTGGCTCGAGATATCCGAGGGCGAGACCTCGCTCGCCGATTCCGACCCCCCAGTCCGCACCGTCAATTTCGTCTCCGTCCGTGTCGTCGGAGCCAATGGTCAGGTCCTCGTCGAGTCGCGCCAGGAATTGTCCGACGGTAGCGTCCGCCATCGGTGCAGGCCCTTGTCGGAGAAGATGAAGCCGAGCGAGACCCCCGAGATGGCGGTGATCAGGGCCGTAAAGGAAGAATTGGGATCGGTGATCCGGGCGGACGTCGGGAATATTGGGGAATTTGTGAGGATCGTTCCGGGTTCACATCAAACGAAAGAGGAGAAGAGGAATTCATTGTCTTATCCGGGATTGCCAGCGTGTTACATGATGCACTCATTCGAGGTGGAGGTCAAGGGACTGCCGGAGGACACAGAGTTCTGCACAGAGGAGGAAGAGGAATATGAAGGTAAGGGTGAGGCAGGTGTTGCGAAAGGGGCGGTTTCTGTGAAAAGGCATTACTGGAAATGGGTGAGTGCCGATTCTATTGAATTTTGAATTTTTAGTTTTTAGTTTTTGGTTGGAGGGTTGGGAGTTTTGGCTCTTCGATTCGACAATCTTGGTGTCTTTGGCTTTCTTTCTTGTTCTTTTTATGTATCCGACAGAGAATAAGACACGATTCGGTAACGTCTAAGGTTGAGCCTTGCGTGAGCTCGTCAGGATGGTTGTGCTCTGGTAATAACTTCTACCTTCAGTTGGAGGGAGTGATGATTGTACAGAGCTCTTGTAGCTCATGATGAGCCTGATGTAAATTCGCTCATAGACATCTTATTTAGCGACATGATGAGCTTCAATATTTGATCTTTATTGAAATAAACATATTGTAAACTTAAAAATGAAATATATATTTTCAAATAAAATAGAAATATTTTTTTTTATCATATCAAACAGATTTCTACTTTCAAAATAGAAATTATTTATCCTTATCAAATGCTTTTTTCCCCCTCAGAAACTCGTTCCGGAACTCTATTTCTGTTCTAAAAATCAATTTATGGCTAGAAACACAATCATGCGCACCCTAATTGTGTGAGCAGTGGTTGACTCTTTTAAATCTCTTTTCCTTTGTGATGATCAACTTTTTTCTTGCCCAAAAGAAAGAAAACTTTGCGGATCGGTCCCCCCAAAGTCCGGCGATGCAATGTTCAGTCGTGGCATTAACAACTGGGGAATTGAAAGCCTAACTTCTTCAGTTTATTTGTGTAAGAATTGACAATCTTAGGATATACTTAGATTAGATGCATAACGAACGAACTTTTTGTTCCCTCAGTCATTGAGATTTCAGTCCCTAAATGGCCCCATCTCGATGTCCTTGACAAGGATGCATTTAAGAAAAAACATTGAATTTTTCAATTCAACCCATAAACTGGGAGGATCCGCTCCTGTAACATTTTTGAAAATGCAAGCGGTTTTGTACACTACGGATTAGAGAGGCTATGTAGTAATAATACTCAAATTGAGGGTCGATGAGATCATTTGTGTGGAACTTTCTTTGTACAAATGATGTACACCGTATGTTTTCCTAATGAAGAATTGGATGGAATCACTTGGCTGCATATTCTTCGTATGAGTAGTTACGGGGGTCATCTATCATTTTAACAAATTATTCTATACGGACTCAGAATCTGGACAACCATACTCGGCCAAAGTGATATAACACGAAAACGGGATGAAATATGGGGATAACCTTAGTTTGCCTCTCTTTTTAGGCACACAACATATTCGATCGACCCTGGTCATCATGTCTCTTCGACAAATAAGTTTAAGCCTTTGAGGCTGCTAGTTAAGAATCTCATCAAGTTGTCAAGACACATCATCAGTAGATTCATGTGGTATGTCACTATCCTTGCATACACTCCACTTACTTAATGACAACACGACAGATTTACGTTACTTTTAAGTCAACAAATCAATGGCTAGAACAATACCGAATTGTTTATAGGAGCGAACTCGCCTTTGTAACCGTGAGAGTGGAAGTAACTTTTTCTCAATCGATAAATTCAATATGTGATCGATGAGTTAATCTTAGATTACAGTTATTTTAATATGTTTAGTACATTTTGACATAGAAACGTGAAATATGTAATGAGGTTGGTAACTCTTGATTTACTTGATACATGTTTGACAATTTTCCTATACGTAATACTAACTTTCATGGTCGTCTGCAACTTTTCCTGTAACTTTTCCTGTACTCGGTGACTTTTGATATTGGAAAGTATTGACATTAGTGTTGATCGTAACTTTTCCTTTGCTAGCAATATTCATAAATCATAAGAGAAGTGCCAGTTTTCGAACGCATTGAAATTAACTTTGAATATAGCTTCTGTAAGTAACTTTGTTCATAATGAACTAAGTTTTCTACAAGTCCCCACAAAAAATCGGTCACGACCAGTTCCCCGGGGCACGTAAAAACGGTCCACACTTGTGGGCAAGCGAGCATAGAAATATCCTTGCCGCCATCCGAACAGTTGGTCCGAGATTTTCTTCACATCTAAGCATATGCATGAAGATGTTTTAAGACATTAAAGAGCACATCCTGCAGATATGCAGTAACATAACCAAACTGATGAAAACGTTTGTGTAGATCACAGGTACATCTGTACACTCTAATCTTGCTAAGCAGCAATAGAGTATGTCTGGAACAGGTAATCCAGGATCTTCTTGTAGTCACCCATTTTAGTGCCTGTGTTGGGATCAATTATGAAAGGCACCTGCAATTTAAGATGTTGCATCCTCTTATGATCTTATCGATGTCAAAATCATAGTATGTAAATTGCAACTGGAAAATCGCATGATCTTCCATCCACACACTAACCAACCTCTTTTGACCCGGATATGTCCATAAGTATCTTTTCCCGTCCAGATCCTTCTCCAACATTTTGCAGGATGTAAGGGAGCTCTAACTCGCAGAGCGCTTCACGAACAATTCGAGCATTCTGAGAAGATGGAACAGAGTACTGTTTAGGGGGCAAAGAAGTTAACATGAACAAGTAAAAACTTTTCTTTGTTTTCACCAATTATGAGCGTGCACATTTATAAAAATGGGTAAAATTTTAATACTCTGAAAAGAAAGTACGTAGGGACTTGAGTGGTACAACAGGTGAACTACCGAAAATGGATTGTGTAAGCTGTTTAGACTGTTGCTAAATTCTGCAATCTAGTAAGATGGATACAGAAGCTTCTCCAATGTTCAAAACTGAGAAAATGCTTCCTTTAAGCCTTCCCACCTAAAATATCAGGTCATCGCACTAATATATTCTGAGCAGGACATGTCCCTGATATAGAACAGCAAAAGCATAGCATGTTCTTACGGGATTGTTTTCATACGAGAAAAGTTCCAACATTTCTGGTGGTTGGTCTCGTTTAGCCTTTTCCCATAATGTCATTCCTCTACCTGCTCTAAGAATTGTCGGCATCCATCCAGTGAATAACGTGCTGCATATCAGATAGCCAGAAAGAGTGAGAGAGGAGATGAAGGTAAGTTAAGAGATGCGCATTATATTAGTTGCATCGTACAATTATGATAGCAAAAACATTAGGCAGTCCAAACGCTCTTCACTTAACATCTTCTACATGATATATGTACAACTCAGACCAACAAAGAATGCACACTCCCATTCAAGTCCTAGATTGCAACAGGATTTTGTCAGAGACTCCATTCCAAGAGGTTCTCTTAACTTTCACCTAATGGGAAACACGAAAAGCTAACAACAAAAGCCCCAGATAACAATGTAAATACCAGGGAAATTACCAAATGTTATCCTGAAATTTCCATTAAGTTTCATATTTTTTCTTTTACTGTTCTATTGATTTACAGTCCGTCCTCTATGCTCAAAATTCTACTCTCCCCAAGGTTTCAAAAATAAAAAATAAAATTTACAAATGATATGTGAGTGTTTCTGGTGGTGGAGAGAGACAGCTCATGGTACCTTCCAAGTAGATATCAATATCTTCCTCGAAATTCTCAAACAAGTGAACAACTGAGATATGAGTGTTCTTTGTGGTAGACAGAGAGGGCACACAGTACCTTTCAAGTAGCCCTGCACTCGGGTTTGCCCCACTGCCATATTTCTCAAATAGGTAGTTGACTATGTCACCTGTCCATACACAGAAGAATGTGCCATAATTTAGAGCGTCAAGGCTTCAACAGGAGGAGAAACCAGTGGCTGTAAATTAACTCAATACTGGCCAAGAAATTCCAGAAACTACCTAGCGAAACATGGATCATCATTCATTCATAAACTGCATACCAATACTCTTTTTGAGCAATGGCTAAATTCCTACACATCTGGAGTCTCTCTGCAGCCACAGTGGCTAATCAGAAAAGATCAGCACTAACCTCTGTACTACCAGAAATGTGTAGATGTTGGACATGGAGGAAATTAAAAAGAGAAGCTTCTAGAAAATGGTAAATATAGATCAAATGAGGCCGTCTCAACAGGAAGTTTTTGTTCTATCCTCTTCATCAGAATTCTATATTTGCTTTGTCCCTAGGCACCTTTGCCAATCCACTTATTTCGTAAAACTAAGATGATTCCTTGTAACCAAGAGGGAAAATCCTGCAGTGTGGTTTCAAGCCATACACATGAGACCTCAGAAGCTCCCAGTTCCCTGAGTATATATTTTTTGGAGGTCTAGTTACCTTTGTTTGTGGTATTGAAAGCAATCAATAGATAGACATGCATGAGTTGACCCTCGAAGTAGAGATGGAAACTTAAGTAGTAAATAAATTGCTATCCGGCGACAAGTTCTGAAATTAGTCGCAAGCCCAATCATTAACTTCAATGCTTGCACAAATGGGATGAGAAGTTGATAAAAAGGCAAAAAAATAGTTTTAGAATGTTGAGTAGCAGTTCTCATCCAGATCACAGAAAAATCACAGACAGTCTGGTAAAGATCATACGAGATAAACTATCCAGGATATCTGACATTTCCTTCAACTTCCTTCTCATCTACAATAACCATGGACTGGAGGAACTAGATCACTCAAGTGTAGACCAAATCAAGGATCTTTTGCATGTCCAAAAATAACTCAGAGTTGAATTTACACATAATCTAGGTTTTTTTAATGCAATTATAAAGTATGACTATTTCGTGTAAATGGCGGAATTATGGTGATAGTTCCCTTAAAAAGATTTCCATCAAACATAACTGTTTGACTTACCACTTTCATAAATTGAGACACCAGTGTTTGGGTCAATCAGGAAAGGAAACCTGCAAAGGTCAAACTGTAAGGTTGTATAAATTTAATGCATGGAATAAACGAAATGTTCCTTAACTCAAGCTACATTCCAGACTAAATAAGGAAAGATCAGTTCTGAACTGCCAAGGACAGTCTACACCACCGGGCTAAAACATCCCACTGCTTAATTGATTTCTATTCTTAATTTACATTCTAATTTAATGGATTTGCTTGCAGTTGAGTAGGAATTATAAGGAGCTCTAGATATAAACTCCTAGGGAAACTAGCCCCAGTCATTATTAGATGCAAATGGCCTCATTCAATACTTTTTGGGTTTGTACATCAAGTTCATGACAGCACTCTAGTTTCCCGTACTCATGAACATGCCAAATTTGTTAAAGCGGGCATTCTTTTGTTTTTTCTTCTCTTTTTATGTTTGACAGTTAGAGCCAGATATTTCCACAATTAACAATACAACTTGCTGATTTGCATGAGAAAGAAAACTCATATTTGCACTCACAACTGGGATGTAAGTGTTGCAAAATAGATAGTTGTCTACTTTACAGATGAAGATTAAGCGCAGAAACATAGAACCCCGGGGGCACAAGTTGTCATGTGCAAGTCCAATGTGGCTCAGAAATTGCATATAAATTAAATGCTTTTAGGCCTGATATAAAGATGCTATGCCAAAAGAACAATCATCATGCACCTTAGACAAAACGCTTTTTGCAACTGTTACAGAGAAGATACATACTGCTCTTTGCCACCAAGATTTCTGACCAGTTCTCTGTGCCTTGCAGATCCTTTTGGGCAAGGATAGACCTGCGTACAACATAAAGGAGTTAACGACAGGGAACCACAGAAGCAGGGCTCTGGAACTAAGTGGGGGCAAACTAAAAGGGTAATGATCATTTATAACTCTCACTAATCTAAGCAAAAATTATTAGGCCATTTGTATCTAAAACAAGGATTGTATGTACAATAAAAAATAGAATTCTATGTGAACTGATCATTTCTTGATAACTACGAGATAGTCTATAACCACTCCTAATTATGAGGGCAGCAATTAAGGATATGTGGAATGAAAGCTTCTCTAATAGCTTTTCTTGGAATTCCTATGGGGATCAGATTGAAAACTACTAAACTCAACTTACATTAGTAGGTCATGGAAAATACGCATGCAGGCAATTCCCTGCCATCACATAGCATGGATCCCTCCCAAAAGTCACATGACAATGGTACATGGACAGATGCGAAAGGTCTCATTTGTTTCATGACAACAAATGTTCTTCTCCGTCAGGCTTAAAGAAATATAACACGTAAGCCTAACAGTGACAGCACAGCAGATCAGGCCTATCTCAGCAGCTCAAGTTTAACATGATATTTATATTTTGATTGCTGCTGAATGATATCTGTTGAAATATATCTGTTGAAGCATATGCAGTGGTTCTGAAGATTTCTTGGTGGTTCCAGATAAGATAGTTAGGGTTTCATGACCAATTGTGAATGTCTCTATTCTCCAGGAATAGAGCCTCTATGTAATCTTTCATGAATTAAATTGGGCAGAAGCAAAGTCTGTTGCAATCTCTATTCCTCTATCTTGTGACCCTAAAATGTGAATAGTATTCAAAAGAATAACATAGAGGTATCTAGATACAAACGAGAACTGCAGATTATAGCAGGAATTATATTAAATAATAAGTCAGGTAATGTTGTTTGCTTCACTCACCTCAACAGAAAGATCTAGCTCAGTCATGGCCTCACGGACCCTCCTGCAAAAGGGGCATGCCTCTGTTGAATGAAAAATAAGAAAAGAAATGTCGCTAGATCTTTCAATTACATGACATTAGAAAATAGAAACTAACAATAAAATATAACCACCTAGCAAAACATGCTATTTTTTCTTCTGAAGAAACAACAGGAGGGAATAATTAAAGGGGCTAATATTGGAGACTCAAAATGGCTAATCATGGTTTACAGCCTATCCTTTCTCAGACTCCTCATCTGATCTATCCCCTAAAATAGCTAACATTTGGCTCTCTTGTTGAGAGGAAGTCAAGACCCAACATAGTCTGTCTGTCAACTACAAGAAGAACAAAATCTCTTTCAAATCACAAGCAGTATATCGTATATAGGGTGACTGTTGAAGATACTTACCAAATTCAAACAATTGCAAAGGCAGAGGAGGACCTGAAACCGTGATTTCACCGTCTTTCGAATTTATTACTGATCTTGAACCCCACGGAAGTCTTGCCAATGTAGACAAGGAAGAGGTTGCCACCTAGTACCGCATTAAGGAAAAGCATTAAAATCCCAAGGGTCAAACATAAGGTAAATGAAAAAGGTTGTTTTTTCTTAAAGTACACATGTGGCCCCATAAAAGAACTCAAGACCAATTATTTAGATATGTTGGGCACATGAAAACTGGAAACAAAATTATTATGTTCTTCATACCACAATAACTGAAACCAAATGATATTCTTCATGACTCCAGATTACAAGAGTTACAAAAAAAACTACACTACGAAAGATTACAGTAGGACCCAAAAAATAGATGAAAAGTTATCCCTCACTCTATGGAGCCACAGGTACCCTTTTTACATAAATGCTACTTTCTAATAAACAAATCATTTTGAAAGTCTCAACAGAGCACCTCCAAAGCGTCATTCCTTTGACCAGAGGGATCTCCTCCCTACAAGAAACAAGAAAGCTCGGTTGATGTGAAGAACCATAAGCACAATGTAACAGTAAGATACAGTACCCAAACCCAACGGAGCCAAAGAATGAAGCATGCCAAATTAACTAACCTAGTAGAAAAAATGATTTTGCAAAGGGCAATTTTTTTATCGCAATCCGGGGAACTCTTGGATGATGAGAGAATGATGGTTCAAAATACGCTTCCAACATTCTCTTTACACTTAATTATAGAAATCTCCTAAAAAATTGGATTATCACTAACATTTTGCTAAGCAAAAGCATTGCTTACACAAAGCTTTCCATAAACTAGTGATGCCAAGTGCCAGACTCTCGACTAAGTCGATAAAGGCGCAAGATCAAACGCTATCTAATGACGCTGAAATGAGTTTGGAGGGCGACGAACTCACGGAAAAGAGCTTAAGCAAGGGACAGAGCACGGACAACAAACTTGTCGAAGAGCCACCACTACTTTGTGCAGTCTGTGCAGAGGTAATTGGGTTATCGGAGTCCACTGATTTCGCTTGAAACCTCGTCTTGCGACGAACCCATGTCCCATTTACTGACGATGCTCGTCGGTGAAGATGAAACGACAATAATCCTGGGGAAAAAGATCGGATCTTTCCGCTGAGAGGAGGAAGAAGAGGACCGAGATTTTGAGGACAGCATAAAGAGTGAGTCCCAGAAGTGAAGGAGGACATGCTCCTAAACTGTCGCTTTTTCCCACGAAGCAAAGACTTGGATAACACGAAAAGGGGACTTCTGCATATTCTGGAGCAGTTGTGGCTGTTGTCGCTCTGCCTTCTATGCTATCCGCAGGAGATTTTTCTCCCTCAATTCCGCGAAGGAACTTCCTCCTCTTTTGGAAGGCGAGAGTAAGGAACATTATAAGGGGCGACATTTACAATTAGAAACAAAAGTTATTTTTGGTAAGAAAACGACCAAAATTTTCACCAAAAAGCCATCGGAGAGTTACTTCTTCAGCAAACAAATTTTCAAGAGATGGCGATGTTTAGAAAGATATTTGCATAAATGGTCCCTAATTTTTTACTAACTGTGCAATTTGATCCTTGAATTTTTTAATTTAAATCCATGAACTTTAACTAAATGTGCAATATTAATTTCTCGTTCCATTCAAGGAATTTCAAGAACTAGTTTAAATATTTACTAAAAATTCAGATACTACGTTAAATAAATTGAAAGTTTATTGAATAGATTGCGCATTTGGCTAAAATTTATGGACTATTTATGTCAAATTGAAAGTTTAGAGATTAAATTACACATTTAGCCAAAGTTTAAAAGCTATTTAGAGATCAAAATGAAGCTGCTAGGATCCCGTCAAATTGCTTCCTCAGGTAGGTAGCACTCGCGTTAATCTAACACCTTCAGAGACCAAGAAGAAACAACATCTCTGTCGATGTCAAACTCTTTCCAGGAATCAATGCGGGTTGAAGCTCCTCCAATTAGGCCTTGGCTCAGACCTTCTCCCAAAGGATAGCCTCTCGAGCTTCTTCAAGAGCATAAGGGAAGGTGGGAGTGGTTGAATGGCAGTCCAACTTATATTGAGATCTTCCAGATTTTCCATGCTCCCAAATGTCTCAGGCAATTGTTCCAACTTCGAGCAACCCATTAGATCAAGCATTCTTAGGTGCTTCAGATTACCAACAAAGCTGGGGAGAGAGATAAGGTTCTTACAGTCCTCCAGATCCAAGAATTCTAGGCCTGTGATGTCTCATAGTCAAGTGAAGTTCTCCTATTGCAGTCCCGTTTAAGGAAAGTTTCGATAATATCCCCATGTTTCCCGATATGTCCGGAAAGTTCTTGAGTTTTGAACAGCCAGAAAGTGATGGAATTCTGAGGGCTTCCAAGTTCCAACCAGATGTCATCAGGAATGCTCTCTAAATTTTTGCAGCTTCCCATGTTCAGAGTAACAAGCACTTAAAGGCTTGCGATCGATGGGTGAACACTCAATAAACTGACATAATCTTCAAGAATTAGCTCCTCAAGATTAGGCACCGCTTCAAGTTAGGGGTACTAACAAAATTTGCCGAGTGAGAAAGGTTGATTACTTTTAACTTCCCCATTTATTGGAAATGGAATATTGGAAGGAGTACTGAACATCAGTTGTGGAGGAATTTTGCAACTGAAGAAACTAAGGTGAATACTTACCTCTTTCCTCTAAACGGTTTCTTGCATTTTGGTATAGCGCAAATTGAGTTCCACAAGTTTGTTTGGCTGGAAGCTCGAAGGAAAAGATACTAATGGACACCACTTCACTTAATCTCTACTCGTGTTAGAAAGATAAGTGAGGCCTTTGGGGAGTCGCAGGTTTTTAATCTCGAGTAGTCTCAGCTTTTCATCTTTGAGAAAGCCCCAGCGTCCACAGCAAATGCTGCTCTTTTCTCTGCTCCAAGGATTATGCCTTCAACTTTCTCCGCCCCCTGACAAATTGGTGAAAACACTCATACCAAGTCCGGAGGAAGGACTACGCAGTTGCTGAAGAATAACGAATTGGAGAAAAAACTCATCCCGCAAAATAATATTGAGATGGTGAAAATTTTCAGATAAGACATAGGTGCTTTTACCGAATTATTTATCAGCAGACGCTGAATTTCTCGAGTAAGCCATAGTCTGCTCCATTTGCCAGGATCTTCAGGGCACTCTGCCCTTGCAATTTCCCAACCCATCTTTTGAATGAAATCATGCATCTCAACCTTGTTTTCTGAAATAGCTATAAGAGACTTACCGACCAGAACTCTGATCCCAATATCAGGATAAAAACCGCAACCATGCAATATATCTTTCACCCAAACGATGTTTTTGGACTTGAAGAAGCATGCAATGTCCAAGCATATTCTCCTCTCAGTTTCTTCTAGTCCATCAAAACTTATTTTGGGAATTCGCAATCTCTTGGTCAGAAATTTCTTCCATTCTTTCCAAAGCGTCTCTCCATTCATTTGCGGTTCTCCCTCGCAGGAAGGAACCTATAACTTCAACCACTAAAGGAAGAACACCCACAAAATGTACGACACAGCTTGGAAAGTTCCTCATAATCTTCTCGGGGATAGTCTCTTACAACCTTTTTTTCCAGCTAAAGAGCTGAAGTGCCTCATCTTCATAGAGTCCTTTGGCCATATAAATTTCACGTACTCCATGATATCTTAGCAACTGTTGGTCTCTACTTGTTATGACGATCCGGCTCCTCGGACCAAACCGCATGCATTTCCCAGCTAAGAGCTCTAACTGCTGTGGCTGATTGACATCATCAAGAACAAGAAGTATTCTTTTGTGACACAAACCTTTCTTAAGCGCAATAACTCCATTTTACACATTCGGCCCTTTCATGGAGATCCAAACTGGGTTACAGCTTCTTCGCATTTGAACTCATATCCTGTTATAGAAAAAAAAATGTTGAGGGCACGAAACATGTGATTAGGAACAATTATGACTTTCTTTGTAGTAGAATAATAAAATTGTCTACTCTTAATCCTTTTCGTCTCCTTTTCTTCTCATGTTTACCTTTGTATTTATATGATCAGAACTTCCTCTTTGGCGTAATGAAGAATATAGAAGTGAAAATTCTCGTTGTAAACCGAGATAAAGAAGCTGCCATGGAAGGATCACAAACTTGCCTAAAAAAGTTGATAAATTCAATGCGTGCTTTATCATAATCGACGGGTAGTTTAGACAATTAACTACGTTTCTCTCGCATCTCAAACTGACAAGATTAGGCCGTCAGGCGTCGAAAAACTCACTGAAGTCGTCTTCATTACACGGTTTTGGACAAAAAGACATCTTTTTAATAGTGCTTCACCTGTCAAATCAAAAAGATACCGCAAAGATGCAAATTGGTCGATTAGCTCCAAAGGGGTGTCTAGTATAGCTCTGCCCCCAGTTCATTGTGTGCTCTTAAAAATCGGGCGAGACTGCGAGCTGAAAGAGCACAAAAGTAGCGAGCAAAATGCATAAATTGATCAAGCACACTAATGAAAAGTTCTCGTGATAATCATCTGAATAGCAAGCGCGTGGTAAATAAATTGCCTGAGTTAACCAAAAATAAGAACAGCATCCAGAGGGATTGACAATGCAAATGGCACCGCAAAGATAAACTGTCGTGGGCCTTCTGACTCGATAGTCGATGAGGCTGCGCTAGACCCGGTTCCTCGTGATTGGAATGGCCACTCTTTTCGGAGGTATAAGGAAAGAGGATCGACCGCAGATGCGGTTATGCAGTTAAGGAAGCCTTAATGTTTGCAAAAAAGAAAAAGCATGAGCAACAATGGATGTTAAGGTGGGGGTGGATACTGAATTGGCTCAACTATCCAATTTTCAACATCAAGGCAAACTTATTCAACTCTCTAACCCCGCAGGATCCAACATATATACAAACGCAGAGAAATCTAATGCAAAATCATCTCTCAAACATTAAAGATATGACCCTTTGAGAAAATACACGTTACCAAAACTTCCCATCCTACACAAACTGTGAAACCCAACTAAGAAAATATTTTGTAGGTCTTGGCTGAGAGAACAATCTGTCTCACTCCTCCAATTGGAGCGAGCACTGCTATCAACACCCCGATTATGATCGAAATCTGTCATCAGACACACATAGATAAACATATGTGACAAAGAATGTGAGAAAAAATTGATGAAAACGAGAATAACAATGTAAATATCCTTGAAGCTGAGTTACCATACCCATGATGCTGTCCAGTGGAAGCTCCACATCTTAGGCCGGTGGACTGCGAGCCACATGATGCAGGGTATCTGAATTTAACGTGGACAAGACAAGAAAACCAGTGTCATGTTAAGACGTTTCGACGATTCTAATTGTTTATGAAGAACCATTTAATTAAAAGCCTGTTCATTAGTTCTCATTTAGCCTTTCGACTTACAAAGTAGGAAGTGGATGCAAAAACAAGTCCTCCGAAGAATCCCAGAAGTCCCCCGAAAAAGGGGATGCACATTCCGATGAACCCAGTTAAAGCTGTCGCCGATACAGAAGAATTCTCGAATCAGACCATCAAAAGATTTCCTTCTGTAATTTAAGGGAATGTCCCTAATAGATCAGTTAAACAGTTGAGCATTGAGAGAAGTATAATGATCTTCTTACCAACGTACACACTGCGAGATATGAGGCGAAGGGGACGTCCCGGCTTGAAATTCAACCGTCTGACCAGACAAGACTCGATCTGATCGAACACGGGCATTGCAAAAACCTGTGATTTCAAACAAGTAGCTGTAAGTGCGGTAATTGCAGACGATTTTAAATCATTTTTTTCCAAAACACAAGTGAATATATATAAACGTGATATCCTACTCTGAGAAAGTTACCTGATAGCTTCCAAGGACGTGAAGAAACACCATGAAGTTAGCCACGGCAATGAGCCACTCTGGCTGCTCTAGAGAAATAAGGACGTCGTCTTCGACATGCGAGCCGAATGCCCAGAACCCAGAGGCCGCGACCGACAAGTAGCACAACGCGACAACAGCGTAGGCAACAATCACTCCCTTCCACATCGGCTTCTTCGATGGCTTCTCAGGGGTGGATGGGATCGTGGCCTGGATCTCGAGGACGACACTGTGCCCCGCGAACGCGAACGCGATGGTCCCGAGCGCGTTCAGGGTGTCGAACACCTTGCCGGCCGTCGTGTGGGATCGGACTCCGTACTTGATCCCGTGGTGGTGGTGGGCCCCTCTTATGGTTGAGGCGATAAAGGCCACCATCGAGTAACTACATGCATGCAAGTCTTGATAAAGATATGGAGGCAAAGCAATGAAGTGCTCGTTTTGTAACTCTATAATTGAACGATGCGAAAGAAAACTTGAGATGATATCGTATTTCTATGTTAGTCGGTGCCAATGTATGTGGTCGAAAGAGCAAGACGGCTTCCCTACCAAACCAAGGACACTACACGGTAATATCTTTCTAAATTTGATTGATTTACAAAATGAAGAAACACATCAGTTTGTCTGCTTGGCGTACTACTCTTGACATGAAACTGAGAGCTAAAGAAAACAATACTCAGTCTTCTTACCAAAGCGACATGACTGCAGCGAGCAGAGAGACTCCCTTCAATGAGTTGAAATTAGGAGTCTGGGAGAGCAAAATTTGCAGGCCAGTGAAGAAGAGTATGTAATACGTCTGTCTAACGGTCGCCATCCGTGGAAATATCAGTTGCAGGCACTTCTTCAGGGATTTCCCTCCTGTCACGGTGTACACGATGTCCGTCGCGACCTGGACGAGCGTCTGCTGAGGCATGATGGACCAGTACCCGACCTTCGGGCCGAAGGCGTGCTCGGCCAGCTCGGTGTACCGGTCAAACCGCTTTCCAGGGACCACCTCGTGCATCTCCACGAGCTGCCACAACGTGTAGAAGGTGACCAACCACGAGACGATGATCACGCCGATTCCAGGAACCCTGTAAGTTGTGCTCAATTAACGAAATTCCACATATAACGTTATGACTCGAC